>OZ005654.1:312468566-313668566 GCA_963930645.1 Salticus scenicus
CATTTAAGTGCTGTAGTTTCAAAGTATGTTACTTAAAATAATTCATTATTTAACTTACTTTTGCAGTCCTAATATTTTAAAATTAATTTACATATAGTTTATTTCAAATATATATATATATATATATATATATATATTTAAAGTTTTGTTTCTAATTTCCCATTGCATTTAGCCATTAGATATTGGTGCTGAACTTACCGGTGGATGCTTTGGCTTTGCAACAAAATACATGCACTGGCCTGAAGATGTTCTAGTTGGTGGTGTTACAAAAAATAAAACTGGTCATATAGTGAGGTAAATTTCTTCCTTATGTGTTCTTTACTTAATTTTATTTATTAAGAATTAAAGCTTAATATATATATATATATATATATATAGGGGGGGAGAGTGGGGATGAATAGGACATTTTTCATGTTTTTATTAATGTTCACCATATGTAATTCAGAATTTTGTAACATTGCTCATAAGTACACTTCAGTAATCAGTTACATATAAACATACTAACTTTTAATAAAAAGTTATCATTTTTAATTAATAATAATTTTTTTATATGCATGTGCATTGTCCCATTCATCCTATGGGGATGAATGGGACAGGACTGGAGTTAACAAAGAAAAGAAAACAAAATGAAAAGTAAATAAATTTTTAAAATTAAATTGGTTTATGTGATTTTATTACACACTATGAATTTACTAAAATTAACATAAACTGATGTATTGACTGAAATTAACATCAAAAAGTAAAAGTCCTTTGGTTCACCCAGTTTCTAGTGCTCTAGGCTTTGGTAATTTAATCTAATAAGATCTCATCTAAAAATAAATAAATGAATAAGACACTAGAAAGATATAAATCATTATAATAGAGTACAAATTTTTCAGATAAATTTTTGTTTCAAACTGACTGGGAAAAGTCAGCATTCTTTCAGCATTTATTTAATTAGCTTGATTAAAATTGTGATTTTAATCAAATTATTATTAATTACTTAATTTTTTTTATTATTGATATTATTGATTTAAGTTGCATTGAATATTCTAACTTATAATTTTTTTAATCATAATTATTATAAACAAAAATCAGAACAATTAATTTCAATCTATTTTTCTCTAAATCCATGCTACTTTTATAATTCCATGTTATAACTTAAACTACAGGTTATAAAAATATTCAAAATCTATTTACGATTTGTTTTAATATAAGTCTTGTGTACAATTTTAAATTAGCACATTGGGGAATGTCCCATTCATCCCCACGACCACATGATCATATAAAACAGGAAATAGGCTTAAGGAACAATTGTCAATATTCTTCTTGAATGTCATAAACACAATAAAAGATTATGCCTTTTCACCATATAAGAATTATATTAACTTTAAGCAAATAGTTAATTTTTAACTACTACCTAATTGAACCAGTAAACACTTACTTTGGCAGCAGAAAAAGACACTTTAATTTTTTTCTGCCCTTCTATAAATAGCAGAATTCTGAAACTACACTTGATGAATGACCTCAGTACTGCCATATATCTCAAAAAATGTGTAGTTTATGGTGTATGCAAAACATAAAAATTTTGCTGCTGTTCCATTCATCCTGCATCCCATTCAACCCACTCTCCCCTATATATATATATATATATATATATATACACACATACACTTTTTTTTTTCAAAACCAGAATGCATTTTATCATGACTTTTACCCATTTCAAAATCTTATGAACAATATGCAAATTATGCTTAATGTACATATTATTTATAGCATATAACATTAATATGCATATTATTAATAAATAAACTTTATATCTAGAGCTGAAGCATTTCAAACAATTATACAGCTTATGGCAGAAAAGGAAATGTATGAATTTTGGCAAGATCATATAAAAGTTCATAACCTGGATTGGACTATAGATAAAGCTAAAAAAGTTTTAGAAGCTTGGCAAAGAAAATTTACTGAAGTATGTATTTGAACTTGATATATTCAACATTGATTTTACTACTTATTTAATTCAGAAAGTGAGTTTTTGTGGTGTCATATAAATTGGTATAAAACCTACTTTATGATTATTGTATGAATTCCCTCCATCCTCCCCTATAGTTGCGGCTTTGACTGCAACCAGAGGTCCATTATACTATCACCAAAAGTGCCTAAAAAAGGCCTGTTGCTGAGGCAAAGCTCAGCGGACACCTAATAGGAATATCATGAAATTCATAATGGCCCCATTCACAATCACAGTTTTACTGGAGTTCAACTCCCCAAATTCTCCCCATTTGAACCGGTTTCTCAGAAGGGGGATTGATTACTAGGGTTAGAACAACCGCTGTTTGGACTAGGGTTTTTCCTTCTAAAATCTGTCTTTTACCCACAATTCCTTTCGGATGTAAAAACAACACTGTGCGCTGCGCTGTATTGGGTTTACCTCTGTTCGCTTTGACTTATTTGCTTTTAAGTTTTTTTTTTTTTTTTTGTTTATTTGAAAGATGTTTAGCAAAATTATATGTAATGCTCGTTGGTCTCAGGAAGAAACAAAAGCTTTTCTGAATTTAAGTTCACTGTTTATTTCTACAAAATAGTCTTAATAACAAAAATAAATCAGGTTTGAATGCATTTTTTTTTAATCATTCATATGACTAATTTCAATGTAAAATTATCCATTCAAATGCTACATAAAAATTGTTTCATTTTTTCACCTTAATAACCGGTATAGCTAAGAAAGTAAAGATATACAATATACTTTGATTACTATTCGAAGAAAATACAGTAAAAGAGGGAAGTAATGAATACAATAGAAAATATTAATAAATAAATTACAATTATTTATCAAGTAAGATTTTTATCAGCATGGCTTTAGTTGTTTTGAAATTTATTGTTCTTTAAAAAATATATAATTATCTAAAGAACTATTATAATGAATAAAAAATGGGAGCAACTTCCTGATGAATAAATTAGTGTTTTCAATTTACTTTTAAAAATGATGATTTAGAGCTTACGCAGTCGCATAATAGTATTTCTAGTGCATAAATAAAGATCCCTTTTCCTATTTATTACAGTTTAAAAAAATATTACTTCAAATATAATAGAATAATAAAATATTTTTGCTTGTGCTTTTCTTTTCGTAAATTTATACACTACCTTTCCTTAAATGGCTGGGCACTTTCGAATTCAGACGCTTTGTCAAATATCTAGGAAAATTCTTGATGAATTGGCCTAAAACTTTCGGAGTATGAAGAATATGCTAATTTCATATATTTCAGCAAAAAATTTTCCTAAAAAGCAACAAGGGGAGTGGTAAAAAATTAAAGGAAAAACAAAATGTTTAAGATTATCCTGTAAAAAGTAATGCTTTAGATATGGTCTGTCTGTACTATGTGATTATGGTACTGCCTGCTGGGCGATTTACTCCAAATGTAATCAGCACCAATTCATATGAAAATTTAAAGTTTTTCGGAATTCTGCCCATTATTTAATGAGATACAGTGCCTACAAAATTTTGATAAACCATGCATGACACACATACAGTCATGCACTTTTAAAAATGATGAAATCGTTTTCATGACATTTCTAAACATGTAAATGCATCGAAAACCAAAAGTAAAAAAATTTTTAGTTTTCACTACAACCATTTTTGAATTTCCTCCTATTGGCTAATTCCTCATAATCTCTTCATTAATAGTGACTGATAATGTAACCTTAGAATACAGTTTCTTTCACTTATAAAAGGCCCATTACTTTGAAACAAATTATAAATTTAATATTGAAGAAAAAGTTTAACTATCTTTTTTCTTTTCTTTTTCTTTTTCAAATATATTTTCCTTTACTTTTGCTTTTTATTTACTCAAAAATTTTCCAATTTGCCACCCCTTGAAATCTGCCGTTCTGGGCAATTGCCGATTGCCCCCACCTGGATCGGGCTCTGTGTTTTATTCTATGAAACTTAGTCACAATTTTGAAAAACATTCAGTAAATCTAGAATCTTGTTTTAATATTTTAATACATAAAAGGCATTTTCCTCTTTTTTTTTTTTTTTTTGTTTAGTTTCTGTATTACTAAATTTATTGTATATAATACTTTTTAAGTCACATTGGCTCTAATGTGTTTTGTTTTTTTTATTGCTCACATTGGTATTTTTCTTAAAGTAAGTATTATATCTTATCAAAGAAAAAAATATATATGTCCAAAAAACATAAATAATAATAGCTTTTCCTGTTAATTTATATTTTTGTTTTCTAGGCAGTATTGAAAGAGTCTGATATGCCAAATGTTACAAAGACAAACTCCATGTTTGTTTTTTCTACTACTGCTTTAGCTGATATTATGAGAGACTTTTCTGAAATAAGTGTACCAAGAGTTGCAATTGGTTATGTTGGATTGGTAAGTTCAAGCAAAACTATTATTTCATGTATGTCAATTCATTTCTATCTTACTTAATTCTGTTTGATTAAATATATATATATATATATATATATATTAAAACTCATTACACATTTTGTCTAGATATTTTAATTTTAAATAATTTTAAATTCATTTTATTACTTGTATAATACATCATTAATATGCAAACATGAATGGTAGAGCTGTGATTGGCAGAATATTCAGACTATTTCATTTATACTTCAAGTGACCCAATTATTGAGACTGAATAAAAAATCTTACTCCATTCTTTAAATAGAAGTTTACTTAAACATTTATATTAATTATATATAATAAAAAAAAATACATACCTTTTTTGTTCATTTACTCAAAGCTTTTCAACTCAGCTCTGGGCTATCTTAATGAGTTGAACTTGTTCTGCGTTTTGTTCTCGACTGTTGTTCCTTTATATTTAGTGTCTGACCCCATTAGCTAGATTCTGATTTGAAATACTAAGAAATTCTGACAGTTGCAATGACATGAAGCCCAATGGGAATCTAGATAACCGATGGTGTCAGATACTAACTATAAAGGAGCAGCAGTTGAGCACAAAATGCAGAACAAGTTTAACTCATGAAAATGACCCGGCACTGAGTTGAAAAGCTTCGAGTAAATGAACAAAAATGGTATTCTCTTGATTATATATAATTAATTTACTCCACTCTTTTTTGCTTTAGTATATTAATGCATTCTAAGACTTTAGCTAATCCTATCTTCTAAATGAATATATTTTTTTTTAAACTCTGGATATCGCATTTTTTTTATTCATGCACAAATAAATTCAGATATCAAACATTCATGTCATTTGCAGATGTTTTGTTATAATGTCTTAAAAATGTATTTTCCTTCACGTGGAAAAGTTTTTAAATTCATTTTCATAAAACCTGTTAACTGCATTTTTTTTAACTCTCAAATTATTTTTGATAAATATATTTAAATAATTTAATTTGGAATGCTGAGAGTAAAAGATATAATATTCAAACAACTTTTGTGGGAGTTTTAAAATTACTGCCTGTCCTTACTCAAGACTTGGTATTCTAGAGAGAGAGAAAAAAAAAAAAACAACATTGAGATTCATGTTAACAAGGTTCGACTGTATATATAAGTGTGATAATTGAAAAATCATAAAATGAGATCCCAATTGTGGTTAATTTAATTGATCATTACATTATTTTTAATTATTTGTATTTATTTAGTTCTGAATGATGAGGAAAATAAAATAAAATTACGTGCATACATATAAGGAAGCTAAATTCAGGTTGTAAAAAAAATTACTTTTTTATTTTTTACGTCGATTTACAATTTAAAAATATAACTAGGTGAAATAATTTTGACAAACATTGAAAATTAAATTAACTACTGGAATCTGTGGCAGATATATTTATTTGAAAAATTTACATATTTCATTAAAATAAATTTTTAACTAAGAACAATTGCTAATTATTATTAAAAATTTCTTTTTTTATTATAGCTTGTGTATTCTTTTCTCTCTCTGAATAAATTGTGCGATCCTGTAAATTCATTGAGTGGAGTTGGTGCTATGGGAGTCATTTTAGTTGCTCTTTCTGTTGCTGCCGGTCTTGGATTCTGTGCCATTTTAGGTGTTGTTTTCAATGCTGCCACTACTCAGGTATTTAATATCACTGTTTATTTACATCCCACTTAAAACATCTTATGTTTATACATTGATTTAGGGTAGTCTCAATTCATTCAAATTCAATTTAATATAAATATGCTTCATTTATATAAGGCAAATATCAGTTGTATGTTTTACAACTATCTGAAATTTGTAAATTTTCTACTCCTTTATTTATCCGCACTTCTGTTATTAATTTTTTTAATTTAATCTTTTTTTTTTCTTTTCTCCTGTCATACTAATGAATAAACATTCAATGAATTATTTTTTCATAATGCTGTATTTAATACTCGCAAACTTTGCATTTTTGGCAAATTAATAAAACGTTTTGTAATTAAGTGCTTACCTGCATGAATGTAGATCATTAATAAGTGGTATATTACTAAAGATTATTATATGTATTCTTACTTCAGCTGAGTAATCATAATTAGTTGTTTGTTTTTTGCATGCAATTAAGGTGTGATTTTTCTCCCTTTCATAATAAATGTTTTACTATTTTTAAATGTATTTATTTCCAATATAAATATGACTAGAGAAAAAATTAAAACAATTATTAACTTTAAACTTTTAAAAAATATGAAGCCTGCTAACATTATTTAAGTATATTATAAAAAAAACCTTACTTTAGGCTTTTTAATCCTTAGTCGCTTTCACTAGAACTGGAGGCCCCCAGCATTTTCAAAGGTGCAACTTGAGTGGTAGCGCTTCTAGTAGCAAGTGTTTTCTCCCAATGTTTCTTGGAATTATTTGGCCAACTTTCCAGTAGGTGGCTCCAAACTTGATCAACATACACACGGGGCTCGTTGCCACTGCAACATTCTAAATTACTTAAGATTTTGACAGTGTCTCGGTAAACAGCATAGGTTGGATTCTCATAGTTAGCAATTTTGGTCGTTTCATTAAAAAGAACCGCTTTGTGCGGTTTTGGCAAAGGCAGTAGTGTTTTTATTAAATTTTATGTCTGAAAAATGTTCTTTGACGCGACTTTTAATTGTCCTTTTCATAAAAACGATATAACAACCGTTACCCTTGTTGGGTCGGGAAAACAGGATATGATAAATGCCGGCGGTTTCAAGTGTGTGAATGGGGTCTTCATCACAGATGAGTTGATATATATTACAGTTAGGTTTGATTGGTATTTTGAAATTATATTTTGCGGCTTTGTTTTTAATTTTTGAAGAAACTCCGCAGTCAAAAGGTATGCAGTAGGGGAACTTGAGGGGAAATTTCTGTTGGTTTGGAAAGTAATTTAGTTAATAAACAAAACTCTATTGAAAAATTTTTAAAACAATTAAACGAATTTGATCGCAATATTAAATTTACCCTTGAAATTACTAAAACAGCCAAATTAATTACCTAGATGTCAGTATAAAAAGAACTAAAAATAATCAAATTCAAGCCTCTGTTTACAGGAAACCCTCTTGCAGTAATGAAATTATTAGCAACTATAGTAAGACCCCATATAACTATAAAATTAATGCAATCCAATCTCATATCAACAGCACCATCCTAGTATGTTCCACCCCTCAAATCCTTCAAGACGAATTAAATTTTATCCAACAAATTACTTTTAAAGCAGATTATCCAAGACATATTCATGAATTATACCGTAAACGCATCAAAATCTTAATTACATTCCAAACCAACAGAAAGTTCCTCTCAAGTTTACCTACAGCATACCTTTTGACCGCAGAGTTTCTTTAAAAATTGAAAACGAAGCTGCAAAATATAACTTCAAAATACCAATCAGACCCAACCGTAATATATATCAGCTAATCCGTATCGATAAAGACCCCATTGACCCACTCGAAACCACCGGCATTTATCATATCCCGTTTTCCTGACCCAGCGATGTTAATGGTTGCTATATCGGTGTTACGAAAATGAAAATTAAAAGTCGCATTGAAGAACGTTTTTCAGATAAAAAATTTAATAAAAACACTACTGCCCTCTCCAAAACCTCACAAAGTAAAAATATAAACATTCTTTTTAACGAAACGACCAAAATCGCTAACTACGAGAATCCAACCTATGCTTTTTACCAAGAAACCGTCGAAATCTTAAGTAATTTAGAATTTTGCAATGGCAACAAGCCCCGTGCTGGCGTCAATCAAGTTTGGAGCCACCTACTGGAGAGTCGGCCAAATAATCCCAAGAAATATCGGGAGAAAACACATGCTACTAGAAGCGCTACCACTCAAGTTGTTCCTTTGAAAATGCTGGGGGCCTCGGTGAAAGCGACTAAGGTTGAAAGCCTTAAGTAAGGTTTTTTTAAATAATATAATATACTTAAATAAAACAATTTTTTTTAATAAAATAACATTCATACAGAATTAATTTTGAACTTTTAAAAATCAAAGTTATATATTAAAAATCCGGTTTTGTATTTTTTCAGTTATGTCATTTTGTGTTGATCCCTTTCGAAAGATGCATAAGTGGAGCTTTACTGTAATCAAATTTAAATAAACAAAATATGAGTATTTCCTTTGAATTACAATATTTGTAACCATGATATTTGTTATTTTAGGTTGTGCCATTTCTAGCTTTAGGTTTAGGAATGAATGACATGTTCCTTATTGCTCATCAGTATGCTCAGAGTTCTAAGTCAGATTTAATTCTCAAGGTATTTTTCTTTATATTGACTTCGAAAATAGAATAGATGAATGAAATGGCTGTTTAATGATGATTCATAAGATAATGATTTATCCATTTATAAGAATTAATTTTTCTTTTGAAGGAGCATTTAACTGGAGAGATATTGAAAAGGACTGGTGCCAATATTGCTTTAACATCCTTAAGCATATCATGTGCTTTTTTTGTTGCTGTAGTGATTCCTATTCCTGCTCTAAGGATTTTTACGCTGCAGACTGCTATATTGATGATTTTTACAACTGGAACCGTCCTGCTCATGTTTCCTGCAGTCATCAGTATTGATATAAAGAGAAGAAGAGCCAAACGCATGGACATTCTGTGTTGTGTTAGTTGGTAAGATGTGTTTTTTTTGTATGATATATTTAATGCTAATTTATTTTTTAAGAAATTAATTTATTAGGTTTGCAAGAAAGTGATTGCAGTTTTTTAGTGTGAAATAAAACTCAATGTTTTCTGTACAAAAAAACTTTAATCAATTAAATATCTTCCATTCTGTTCCATAATGATTTGCAGTCTTTCTGGTAACTTCACTGGTCCTTATCAGCAAACACTCAATCAAGTGCGATTTACTTGAAATCATTGTTATTACTGAAATTTTTACCATTAAAGGAAAGTTTTGTAAACTTTGAAATAAATGATAATATCTTTCAAGATTGGGGCTACATGATGGATGCAACATCACTTCTAAACTAAGCTCCAATGATTTTTCATGTGTGGCTAGAGTTGTCTCATTATTGTGGTAGAACACTATTCCTTTGCGATCTGAAAGTTTTGGCTTTTTCTATTTGATTGCTTTCTTAAATTTCATAAATTGTTGGCAGCAAACATCTAAGTTGATTAGATGTTTGGAAGGTTGCTTGGAAGCAGCTGAAAATGCATAACTTATTGTAATCATATACCAAATTGATGGCATATTTTTCTGATGCAATTCAGCTTTTGATAAGATTTATGCTAGTTGTCATTGGACCATGATCTTTTTCAATTAGTGTTATTGTAGACAATCTATATTTCATCCCCAGTGATAATTCATTAAAAAAAGTGTGGATTGTGCATAGTGTTTGAAATGCATATCAGAAATTTCAATGCTAATACTTAAATGCATTTATTCAAATTAAAAAAAAAAAAAAATCTAAAATTCTATTTTACAAAAATATATTTTTATTAAAGAGGGGAAATTTCTACCTTTTTAAATTTGGCCAATTTTATAAATTATAATTTCATCTTTAATTTGCATTTTTAATTAACGTATCATTTTATGTGGAGAAATGCATTTTTTTCTTAAAAAAAAAAAAAAAAAAAAATTAACAACTAGAAGTTTAGCCCGTGCAAAGCACGGTGGCAGTTTCATTATGAATTTTTTTTTCAAATTTTTAAAAATCTCATTAACACTTTCACGACCGCATGCTTTGTCTTTTTGACAATAAGGTCCACCTGTGGGTGTTATTCTCCTAAGTTACAATATTTCAGAACAAAATTTTCCATGATCACATTTATATTACAAATGGATATACATTATAATTATATTCTTCCTATCAAAATATTTGTATCCATATTATATTTGACTGTACAAATTTGAATATTGGCAGGGGTTGATCCAGGTTTTAATCTTTGGGGCCCATTTTTGTGAAAAACAAATTATTTTTGTGAAACTTTTATTTATTTTTGTGAAAAAAAGAATTGTCGCTAGAAACCTTTCATTTTAACAGTTACTCTATCTAATGTGTAATATCAAGTTAATAGCATTTTATTAAACAAGTACAGACACTCATTAAAAATAATACTGTAAACATGGAAAAATTTTACAAAAGTATTATTTTTATAAAACAAAATTTTGTGAAATGGTTGTTTTTATAAATCTGAATTTTGTGAAGGGATCCATTTTAAGGATTTGAATTTTGTGAAGGGGCACATTTTAGAGATTTGAATTTTGTGAAGGGGCATAAAAAGGGCCCCAATTTTTGCCTGGATCGACCTCTGATTGGGTATATTCTTAAGGAATAAGTAACATGCAAACCGCCAAAGAAACACCCACTAACAATTTTATTTTATGATCAAATCTTGCCCACTGTTCATTATATTTTTACAAAATTTTATTTAACTTGGTATAGTAGTTTATACATAGAATTTTTATTTAGGTGTGCAAGTCAAATCGAAGAATTGAATTATCACCCATTTTCTATCATGGGATTGAATAGAAATTTTGCATACATGTATAACTTTGACAACTATACATGCTCAAGTAGTAATAGACTTGGGGGAGGTGGGAGGTGAGGGCCTGGGCCAGTTCAAAATTTGTTTTTGAATTTTAACCCGTTTCCTGTCATCTGATTGCACTGAAGTTTTTAGTATGTTTTGAAATAAAAGCGTCTTTTTAAAATTTTTTAGTTTGTGAAAATTGTTTTAGTTAATTTTTGACAATAAAATTAATGTAATGATATAGACTGATGGTTTCATAAAGGGAAAGTCATGTTGAAAATAAACTTAATTATTTACGAAGCATTTTATAAACCAGAAGCTTTAAAACATTAAAAACAAGAAAAACCTTACTCGAGCTTCTGTACTTTATCCATAGACTTTTCGAGGGAGCTTCCCCTCATCGGTGGATTGCTTAGATGATAACAAGCAATAACAAGAAAAACCTTAAGTAATAACAAGGAAAACCTTACTTGAGCTTCTGTACTTTATCCATAGACCTAAGCAATCCACCGATGATGAAGCGGAGCTCCCTCGAAAGGTCTATGGGTAAAGTACAGAAACTCAAGTAAGGTTTTTTTTTTTTTTTTTTTTTTAATGTATTTAATTGTCACCTTTTTAATAGTTAAGAGATTTTTTATTTCAATTTCATGTAGATTAACTGTTATTATATTTATGTTAGTATATTTTTAAATTTTTAACAAATCTATTCATACTAATATCTTTTTAATTTACCATTTCTGTATACACATCAATTACCCTTTTTGGTTTAACAATTAAATACTGACCTAAATATTTTTTAAGGGTATTTGGTATTTATTAAGTATTTACTTAATATCTGCAATTATGTATAAAATATAGATTTTTGTGGAGAGAAAAAAAACTTATTTTTCCCATTTCCCTTAGGAAAAAAAATTCCTGTTTTCCTTGTGATGAACAACAGCAGCCTCTTCAGAGTGACTCTACTTTTGTTCCTGTGAGGCAAGCTGTCACTCATGCTCTACCACCTGATGGAAGCCATGTTGTAACAGTTCTTGCCCCGTCTGTCATTCAAAGGAATAATAGATCACAATCATCACCTGCTTCAAGTAAGAACTTTGGGTCAATTATTCTGACAGTAAAGGATAATCCATTCATCAAAGTATATATATGCTATGATCACATTTTTATAAGCATTTACAGTAAAACACCATTTATGTCTTTCAAGGGACAAACCTAAAAGGACATAAATAAATAAATAAATGAACTTTGCTTCAGTGCTGTTTAATTTGTAAAAATCAAAATTCATGTAAAAATGTTGATTTAAAAAGTAGGATGAGGTGGATAAAGTGGGTACATTAAAAAAAGTATTTCTGATGTTTAAAATACTACTACAATAGTTTTACTTTATTTTTTTGTTTTGTATTTATTACGTTGAAACTCAGTAATTCTACAGCCAAAAATTTAATGACAACTTTAAAATTGCTATTTTTACCCAAAACTGTTGTTCTGCCTTACAGCATGTGTCACATGTTACTCATTTAACTCTTTTTTCCTCTTTTTAACAGTGGAATTATAAAATATTATAGATGAGGTTGGCCTTGAACAGTCAGTATTTTTTACATTGAGTATCCTTATATTCCTCTATTTGTGACAGAACCTCCTTATATTGAGCGAAAAAATAATACAATGGGACTGGTAATGGTAGGTAGAGAAATTTTATGAATTTTAGAAAAATGGAAAAGACTATACTGAGCGGCATATAGACAAAAGTTTTTTGCATTAAAATGAATAGGAATAATTCAAGACTTCACTAAAAAGGACGTATAAACGAGAGACATATAAATGGTGTTTTACTGTATTAGGATAGAAGGGGGGAGGGGGAAGTAAAAAAAAAAAAAAAAAAGTATTCAATTGGGTCTAAGCATGTTTAATGTTATAGGCTTTATAATTGTGTTCAGAATTTCCACAACTGAATAAAACTTAGTTGTTGTGATTCTTTGTCGAACTAGGTCTGCTGAACCAAAAAAAACTTTAAGAGCCACTTTAGAACTGCATTTCATTCTTGCAGGTTGCAATATATATATATATATATATATATATAAAGTGAAAAATAACTTGCTTAAATTGAAAAAATGTTAAAATATAAACTAATACACTATAGCTTTTGTTGAAAGCTACTGTGGCCAAATAATTGTTAAGGCTCAATTATGCGATTTTGCTACCCTATATTATTTTAAAGATTTCACTGTCACATTAATGCCAATTTGCATTAAAGGAATATTTTTATGAATTTTATTACTGAAGATAATTTTATAATTCAGGATTTAGGTCTTTTTTTTTTTTTTTTTTTTTTTTAAAATAAATTATTTGTTTAATTTTGATTTTTCAATATATTATTTTTTTTTTTATTAATCATTATCACCAAATAAGTCAATAAAATATGGAAAACTTTATGAAATGCATAAGCTTAAAGAGAACATTTTGAAATGCATTTCAGATTTTAACAATTTAGGAATGATTTTGGATTGTCATGATGACAAACATTTGACATATAATCAATCATTTTATATGAATAAATATTTTTTTTTTCTTTCCAGGATCAACATTAGAAATTCCATCCAGGGGATCTTCTTTGAGGCAAATTCCAAGTGATGATCTTACTATTATAAGAACAAGAAACTACCTCCGTACATCTTTCCTATCTTGGTTTGTTAGTCAACAACTTGTTCCAGCTCTGCAAAAGACTCCATTTAAAGTAAAGATATTTTAAATGTACTTTCATTTGCTCTACGTTTGCATTTTAGTAAAATCAGATTTATATATATCTGTTTTAACCTGTTGATTTATAATTGTTACCAATTGGTCAGTTTTTGTTATCAAATTATTTGCAATATTTGAGTGTTTAGTAATGTACTTTAGAATTACTTTTGGACAGTATAAAATGAAAAGTTAGTTTATTTTAGTGGGTTATGACCCTATCAGTAGCTGAGAGGTTCTACTCTCGAAGCTGGTAGATAGGGTGATGCCATATTTTAACTCAAATAGCATATTTTGGCCTAATCAAAATTGTCCATGGTTTTTCTCTGATAAAAGCATAATACATGCTTAAACCGCTTAGAAAGATACTCCCCAGAAAGAACATTCTACAGAAGCTTAGCTCCCTAATCTAGACTACTATTCTTTATCCCCACACTACCTGTAAATTATGCACTTTTGATTTAAATTGTTGTGTTTAATTATTTCTTTTCTATTTATATTTTAAAATTCAACTATTTTATTTGAATTTTGATATATCATACTTAATTATTGTGTAACGTTAACTAAAATAAGGATGTTTTATTTATTTATTTTTTCTTATAATTTTGTAATATAATCACAAAGAATTAAAATTTATACAATTTGAATTAAAATAATGAAATTCTGTTAGCTTTAATTTGTTTTTTTCACTTTTTTGCAGTTTCTCACTATAGGGTGTTGCCTCATTCTGTTGTGTATTGGAGCTTGGGGAATTTTTCATGTTAAAGATGGCTTAGATTTGACTGATATTGTGCCAAGGAATACCAATGAATTCAACTTTCTATCCCAGAGAGCCAAATACTTTGGATTTTTCAATATGTATGCTGTTACTCAGGGTAATTTTGAGTACCCTACAAATCAAAAACTGTTGTATGAATATCATGATGCTTTTACACGGATTGAGAGGATTATAAAAAATGATGATGGTGGCTTACCAGATTTTTGGCTTTCCATGTTCAGAGATTGGCTACTTGGTTAGTTGAAAATCTTCACTCTTTTATGTATATTGTGCATAGTTCTCTCTCTAGTGCTTGTATATTTAAAAACTAATTCCAAAAAGCTGCATTAAAAAGAAAGTATTAAGGCTGAAATTGTAAGAGGAGACTTGTAATTTTCACATCTCCAGTCACCAAATCCTATGTAGAAATTTGTTTATAGAATGACTTATTAATTAACATATTTTAATTTTATATTTTGAAAATTTACAACAGTTAATGTGTACTCATTTTCCAAAATATTTTTTTAATTTTTAGTATTTCATTTTGCAGCTACAAAAAAAAAAAAAAAAATGCATTTGGTTAACTTTTTGCATTTTTAAATACAAAATTTAAAAATTAAAAAAAAAATTAATTTTTAGAAAACAAATACCAATTTAACTGTCCTAAACTTTTAGGATGTAAAATCTGAATTTAAAAATATCAATTAGGTAAAGGGTAATTCTATAAACAATTTTCCCCATAGAATAATACAACCTTTGACTGACCTTCACAATCCCCTTAAAAGTGGTCACAGTGTACTATGCCATACCAAATTAGTTTAGAGTTAGCAGTAGCATAAACATTACAAAAATATAAAGAAAAATTTTATTGTGTACAACCCATGGCCTATTGGCCTTCGGGGGTTCACTTTTGGCACCATCCAAAATATCTCATTAATTTTAACTGTTTTTTACTTTCTCTTACCCATAAGGTAAAGAAAGTATTGTTTTTGGGTAAAATTTTTGAAAACGACTTTTTGTTATATTTACACGTTTTCAGGTCCCTTGAATCTAAAAATCATGTTTTTAGCAGTTGGTTTGTCTGTGTCTGTTATCAGCTTATCTCAAAAACAAATTATAGCAGAAAGTTTAAACTTTGTATTCTAAATGTGTATCATACAGGGATGCTACAGTAAGCTTTTCATTGAGATCAAGTAAATGATTTGTGTACAGGTACACTCAATAGAATTAAAATATGTTGTGTCTATGGGGGAAATTGTAGGTAAACAGAGTTTGACATGTATAGGCAAATGAAATGAATATATATTTTTTATATCTGTAAAACCATGTGGCATATGGTATAGAAATCATTCACTGTTCATTTACAGGGCTACACAAAAGAACTAGATTATAATGCAATAATACTTGAAAATTGATGGAAGTGTATTTCAGGTTGTGCCGTGTGTTATTAATATAGGATTATATTTATGTGCACCATGTGATGTGTACATAACTTCCAGAAGATATACAGGGCTGCCAATATTTAAGCGATAACATTCTTTTTTTGTTAGTGGGAGTGCTTTACTATAATATACTACATCATATAATATTTTACCATGTCCAGGAAAGCTGCTCAGGAATTAAAAGTAATTCCCAAAGCCATATGGTAAATGTTTTTTTTTTTTTTTTTTTTTTTTTTTTAGCTAAATATTCATTGATTGTTTTTTTTTTTTTTTTGTATATTTACACATTTTGAGGCTTCCTGAATACCGAAGTCAAGTTTTATAGTTTGATCTTTCCCTGTGTCTTTTAGAGTAAATTAAAAATAAATAATTTCCGTCAATCTAAATGATGTATTTTGAAGTGAATACGTTTGTTACCGGAAAAGTTTGTTCAAGATTGATAAGTTTCAAGAAATGATGCATGTGAAAGTTGTCTGAATAATTTTAATGGACTTTTGAACTTAATCACAGATTTGACTTCTCTATAAATGTAGGTACAATAATAAAACAGGGGGTTGAGGGAGGGGGGCTAGCCCTCCTCACATAAAATTATTTGTCAAATAAAGCTGTTCCGAAGCCTAAGTTGAATTGTTTTAACATATGTTTACATAACAGTACTCGTTATTTTAACCCTTAATCTCCAATCCGTACTTATAGTATTAAATTTCAGTGTAAGAGAAAGCCGTTTGAGTGACAAACCAGATTATTTAATTCAAATGCTTTCATTTATTTAACAATTATAGCTATGAATATAATTTTTTATAAAAATTAATAATAAATTCTCCTAATGTCCTAATATAAATGATAAATTTAATAAAATCTGCTCATATATATATATATATATATATATATATAAATAGATATTAACTTTGATGGCCCTCACTCCTAAAAGGTTATGAGCTTCTAGTTTTAAAAGTGATTAAAATATTCTTTAAATTAAAAACTATAAAAATTTTATTTTAAGATTTGCTTAAGTAGTAGGTTTAATTTAAACAAGCATTTGAAGTTTATTTTTTATTTCTGAGCCAATATAAAGTCTGTTATGTATAAATAATTGCTAAATGTTTCGAAACATTATGTATACTATATAAAAACTCATAAGCTGTATAAATAAGAAAGTTAATTGTATTAAAATTTTATATATAAATTTATCCATACAATGGACAATTTAATAATTTATTTAATTTATAATACTGGTTAATGCAAACTTTTTCTCTTTGAAAGCAATGTTTACAGCAGTGTGATTTTAATTTAAACTTCAGATATTTTAAGCATTTTACATGTTTCCTTAGAGTTTGAATTAGAGTCCACATATGTACTGTATGAATTCGATGGCAATATGTTACATACAGGGTATTTCGTAATTGAGAGGGATGAGTAATATAGATTATAAACATAGGCTTTTTATGTTTATATATGTATATTGCACATTATTTTATAAGTTAAAAATGTGTTTCGTAAGAAGATTATACCTTACAAAATTGAAATTTTAATTTTCTATTTATAATATGTATGATTCAGATAATAATAAACTTTCTTTGATAAAAATTTGCTGTGGTTAAATTTTTTCAATATCAAAAAAAGCAACTTAGCGATTTAATTGAAAGGGTAAAAGTCTTTGATTGGGACATCAGCTTATAAATTTTAAAGCTTAAAAAGAAACTATTTTAGCATTAGAAATGCTTCATAAAGCAACTTTTATTTATTTAAGCCCTAACTCAAAAAATCAAGGAAAGTCAATTTTTCACAAAATATAATTTTTAAGTTTTCCTAATGCCCTTTAAATGTAAACTTTTTATTGTTTTAAATAGGAATATATTAAACAAACACTGTTTTACTATATTCATGCATTATTTTTTTTCTATAACTTTCTCATAATTTTTGCAGTTTTGCAGAAAGCTTTTGATGAGCATTGGAAAACAGGTTGTATTAACGAAGAAGGATGGTGTGCAAATGCCACTGAAGATGGTATTTTAGCCTATAAACTTCTTGTACAGACTGGTCGAATTGATAATCCAGTTGATAAAACTCTGGTAAGATGATAGATATATATATGTTTTCAGTATGTTATGCTTTTGTGACCTATGCCTAAAAGCTGGAAATAATAAATAATTGTATATTTGTTTTAAATTTATTAATTTGGGGGTAGTATTTTCTAGCTAAATATATACAAAACTAAAAGAATTTTAAAATGTGATGAAAAATCTTATGCGTCCATTTATATACAACAGTCTAATTTTACTGTGCTTGTTTAAATGCAGCATAATTTTTTTAGCACTTTATACCATTCTTTGTCAAGCGATATTTTAAATTTCATTAAAAAAAAAGGTTTATAAATGCTTTATAGCTCATTATTTTAAAATGTGCCCATTAAATCACAGCCATAAGTTAGGTTTTTTTCCCCTTTTTTTTTTTTTTTTTTTTTTTTATACACAGAAGTACTTGTATATAAATGCAACATTTTCAGTGAGAATTTGCATAAATATACTGAGCTGTAGTAATGTTACTTCCTCCTCATCCAAAGCTTGACTTATAAACTTTTGTGCCCATGGCATTGTTAAATTTTAATGCCCCCTTCCTTCCCATACATACAGAAATTTATAAGGGCTTTAAATATGCCTTTAAAATTTATAATAGAATAATTACAGTTTTATATAAAGCAGAATGGCTCTTGACATTTTTAAAAGATAAAGTTGGTCAAATTTTATTTATTTGATTTTAATAAGATTAAAACAAAATAACTATTCTCAACAAACTCTTATAGACTGTTTCTATTTTAAATTGTACACATTCCATGACAGAAATAATCCAGATTCCAATGACAAATGATTGATTGATCTGCGGTACAAATTTATAACAATAGAAATGAGAACACTGATTAACTAGTCTTTCATTGCTTTTACACATAAATACATATCATTAAAAATAATCATGCTATGAAAATTTTCATGCCCAGGGCTTATGCCCTGAGTGCCCCTGCAATAATCGTGTTCTATCCTCATCCTTTTTTTCTACTTCTATTTAAAAGTTCATTATTTACAGTAGTTAAGATTAGAATATTATTTTAATTTCAAACTCAAATTTTTTTAATAAGAAGCACATCATTTAATGGAAATTTCTTTGAGTAGATATTATTATAAAAGTTATTTGACAGTAGCAAAGTTGCATGAAAGGTGACTGGAATTTAAACTAATTACTGAAATGAATTTTTTTTATACTCCATAGTTTATGTACAGTAAAACCTCTCTAAGTTGGACACCTATGGTTCCAAGAAAAAGTGTCCAACTTAGAGAGGTGTCCAACTTATAGGGGTTAGACATAATGTTAATGGATACATTCCGTTCCGAGAAAAAGCGTCCAACTTAGAAGGATGTCCAACTTATAGGGGTGTCCAACTTGAGAGGTTTCACTGTATTATTAAAACTTTCATAATTATTACCATAAAATTTTACTTCAGATTGTTTCCAAAAAAAAAAAAAAAAAAAAAAAAAATGTGAACATTTTTTTAAATTTGCTAAGATTTTTAAGATGTCAACTTTTTCACAAAATTTCTTTTTGTTAAAACTATCCTTTAAAAAAATTTTGCATGTTTTTGAGTATTTTTTCAAATGAATGCTTATGTTTGGTTTGAAACACTATTAAATTTATATTAGACATTATATAGGATGATTTCCAAAATGGAAGGCTTTACACAATACACGTTTCATAAAAATAAAAATTTTAGATAGACGAGAAAAATTAAAACCTGGATAAACCCCTAATGTTTCAAAATATGCTATTTCATTTTCTAATGAAAACTTTTTTATAAATGAGATTTTATTGATTATTTGACGTTAGTTAGTTGCTAATGGATTTTTTTTATTATTTTTAGGTGAAAACAATCCGACTTGTTGACAACAATGGCATTATTAATCCTAAAGCATTTTATAATTATCTTACTGCCTGGGTGTCTAATGATGCACTTGCATATTCAGCTTCTCAAGCAAATTTGGTTCCTGAGCCTCGTCGTTGGATTCATGATCCTCAAGACATCGAGCTTAAAATGCCTAAATCCCAACCTCTGGTGTATGCCCAAATTCCTTTTTTCCTAAATAAAATGGGGACAACTGAGGAAATAACAGAAACAATTAGAGACATAAGAACTCTTTGTGAGAAATTTGAAGAAAAGGGACTTCCTAATTTTCCTACTGGTTTGCCCTTTATTTATTGGGAACAATACCTTGGTCTGAGGAGCTATTTATGGTTTGCTCTGGCCTGCATATTTATTGCTATTTTTCTTGTGATATCTATTCTCTTAGTCAACTGCTGGGCAGCTTTTGTAGTGGTAAGTATTTATTTATGTTACGTTTTTGTTCTTTTTTTTTTTTTTTTCATATTTTAAATCAAAAAATTATTTTAAAATTAAATTAAAACTTTAAAAACTTGTATAATTTCTTACAGAATGTGTGACAAAATATTTTCGTAGCAATTAACTTTTTTATATCTTTTATGTTCAGTAAAGATGTATGATGAATATTATTGGGTGCTTGCTATCAGATTCTAATTTCCAGTTCTTAGGAGTAGCTTAACAGTTTAAAACCATACCAAACTGACTGCCACAGTACTTTTGAGGATTTCAGTTTAAAAAGTTACTTTATTTTAACCATATAATTAAAATCTCTAATTATAGTAAAGGGTTTTTTTTTTTTTTTTAATGTTGTTGTGAATTATTTAGAAAATTGGCTCATATTAATATTCTCTCTCTCTTTTTTTTTTTTTTTTTTTTGATAAATTTCATATGGATATATTTTCTGTTCATTAATAATTTTTCTGTTTATATAAGCCAACCTTGATTTTTTTGTTCTATTCCTTAAAGCTATACATTTGTATTTACACTGATATACTTTGAGTTTTCTTGTAGCTGCACAAATATGGCAAGTAAACAAGCTACAAGCTAATTCATAGTTGGCATCCTAAGCGAGTAAACAAACTATGAGTTATCTTGTAGTTGGCAGTAAATGTGTAAAATAAAATCAGTAAAACTTCTAATTTTTTTGCACAGGTCTGACATTTTTGATTTACAGAAAGATTAAAAAAAGTATTTTTCAAATGGTATTTCATAATGACTATCTCATGTATTAAGTTTTGGGTACTTTACACTGTAGAGGCTGAGATACAGCTTTCCCATAAATGGAGGCAATTGAAGCATAGCGATGTACCATAGGATTTGATGTACCATATGTGAAAATCTAATGACTCAGATTTATATATCAAGGTCCAATCAAATATCAATTTTGTGAAATTTCATCCATTACTTCATGAAATACAATGCCACACAAAATTTTGTTACCTAGCAGACATTTTTCAAAAATGATCAAATCATGTTCGGAACATCTCAAAACATGTAAATTGAAAAACAAAAGGTGAATTTTTTCACAAATCCAATATTCTCTTTTTGTACATAAAATAAAGTTAAAAAAAAAAAAAAAAAAAAGAAAGAAATAGACTTTCTAATGTTTGTTAATGTACTGATTGAATGAAATGAAAATAGCATATAAAATTTTAATTAGAACTAAAAAATAATGAAGACAAAATTTTTGCAGTTCTTAAGGGTTCTCTAATTACTCACCATTTAGAGTTATACATTTCTTATAGTATTTTTCGAAGTTCATAATTTGTCTTGTGCTGGGAACCCTCTTTTTATAAATCTCCATTTTTCTTTTTTTCTGTTACAGTAAAAAAAAGAAAAGGAAACAAATACCTTTCATGTTTACAAAGTGGCGATAAAATTAATTCTTTTAGAAATCAAAATCCACATTTTTAATACAAGCTTTTTAACTGCAATTTTCATTATTTGCTCAGTAAACATTAATAGCACAATAATCGATTTCAAATTATTTCTATCTCAAAGGTGCTGCTTTAAATCTGCTATATTGCATTGTTCCTTTCATGCAACACTCGTGCTTACTGTTTTTCCTTCCTGGAAGAGGGGTCATTCTCAATTATTTTAATCTAAAACAGTTGTGTGTTTTTGCCATTTATTGTGTTTGCTGACTTATTTCGCGATTCATCATGAGTCTTTCTGTGTATTTTATTACAATTTGTTAAAAACCTATCTTGCATAATTTACATTTTTAAATTAATTACTGGAATTGAACTTTTCTACTTTTGCAAGAATTAATATAATCTAAGTTCCGGCTGCAAAATTGCTACATTCATCGAGTATGTAATCAAAATCAGATTTTTATATTCAGTTATAAAAGGGACAATATGGTTTGGCCGGGTTGCCTAATAAAATGTGCCCACTAATATTTTTAATTAAATTGATTTAAATTGATTTTTTGGGAAAAATTTAATTCATTTGTTATTAAAATAAACTATACTCCACTTCACAGAAATATACATAGCAGAGATCTGTCAAAGGCAAACCTGGGTCTGTTAAAGGACCCTCACAAAATTCTATATCTTAAAACAGGACCCTTCACAAAATTATTTATCCTAAAACAGGGCCCTTCACAAAATTTTTCTCCTTAAAAACAGACCTTTGCTAAATCTTTCATTTTCAAAACTAATCTACAATGGAACGAACAGACTGCCTGAATAATCATACATGTTTTGTTGTATTTCTCCCAAAAAGCTGATTTCAATTTCTAATTTATAATGGGCTTCTATGCATATATGTGAGTTTAGTTCTGTAAAACTGAACTGTCATTCTCTAAAATGAAACCTTAATTGTAATTTTATTTTGCAAAATTACATTTTTCACAATTTCACAAAAAGAGACCCTAGCCAAAAAGTTCAGAACTTTATTTTCACACAAAATTACGTGTAGAATTTTTCACATTTTCACAAAAACAGGACCCTGCGTGAAAAGTCTGAGCAGACCCCTGCATAGAGAACCTTTTTTACCTTTTAGAATTTTCCCGGAGGTGGAAAGGGCCTACCACCCCTTGCCCTATATGTGTCCATGTGGACTACTTAATTTTTATAACCCTAATTATATCATAAATACATTTCAAATAATTAGCTGTAACAGTTTTATGTTAAACATTTTGAGTTTTATCTCTAAACTTCAATATATTTTTTCAGATATTCCTTCTTGCTGTGATACTTGTAGAATTATTTGGATTTATGGGTATAATGGGGATCAAATTGAGTGCAGTTCCTGCTGTCATTCTCATCGCTGCTATAGGTGTTGGAGTAGAGTTTGGTGCACATTTAATGATGGTAAAGATCTTTCATGTGTTTAATTGTACTTAAATTAGTTATAAAGGCCAGAGAATACATAGTCTCATTGATAGCTGAGGCCAATTTTATTCTATGGGAAAATTTATTTCCATAATTACTTATTACCTAATGTATTTTTTAAAATTCCGTTTTCACATTCAGAAAATTCACTATCATTAAATTAGTACTAGTTTTCCATAAAATTTATTTTTTAAACTTTTTAGTGTTTCATTTTGAAGCTCATTTTGCTTGTTTTTGCTTAGTGAAAACTTGCATTTTTGAACTAAAAATTATAATAAAAGAATCAGAAATGAGTACATGAGTACTAATTTAATGGTTGTGAATTTTTCAATGGGAAAATGAAATAGTAATAACAATAAAAATTAGGTAATGAATAATTGTAGAGAGAAATTTTCTGTAGTCGGCCTTTGCTGTCAACGAAGTTAAGTATTGTTCCCTCTTAATTATAATTTTATGTAATGCATAAAAATCTTCTGCAATTGAAATTTTTATGCTAACGACTCCATGTGTTTCTTTATTTTTATTTTGCAGGGTTTTCTTACCAGTATTGGTAGTCGAGAAAGGCGAATGATTATGACATTGGAGCAGATGTTTTGTCCTGTGGTACATGGAGCAGTATCTACTCTGATCGGTGTCATAATGTTGGCATTTTCGGAATTTGATTTCATATTTCGGTAAAAATTTACTTATATTATATCTTCTTTCTAATGTTAATGTAATATTTTGTGGTTATCTTGTAAGTTAAGAAATAATAATAATAATAAAATTGTGAGTATATGCACTAATTAGAAACTACATTTTATAACAACTTTTATAGATTAATATTTATAAGATATGTAAATTCATAAATATCATCTGTAGCTTTAAATTTAGTACTTTTATAAATATAATGAATGGCATTATAAAACATTTTTAAAAAGTTCACTCATCATCTTCAGGCTGTACATCAGTCAGATTCCCTCTTTCTTTCTTCTCATGTTATCCAATGGGATTTTCATTGCTTCATTTTATAAGACTATCTTATTCAAAAATGAAGTTTTTCAAATTCTGATTTTTGAATATTACTCTTTGAATATGTCGCCTTTTAACCTTGTGAGCAATTTTTTGAAAAAAAAAAAAAAAATTAAATATTTCGTTAGAGATCTAAACTTAGTCCTAAATTTAATAAAATATTAAATTATTTAATGAAATATAATATTTAATTTTTTTTTTTTTTTTTTTTTTTTTTTTCAAAAAAATTGCTTATTAAGCTAAAAGGTGACATATTCAAAGTGTAATATTCAAAAAACCAAATTTGAAAAATATCATTTTTGAAGGAGATATCCTTTTAAAACGAAGCAACGAAAATGTCATTGGATAACATGAGAAGGGAGAAAAGTAGCTAGCCTTAATAATAAAAGCCCAAGTTTCCTCAAATTAATATTGAAAATGATGTCATAGCTAAAACAATGTATTGGTGTAAAGAAAGTAAAATTTTATATGTGGTTTTCATGCATGTATTTTAACTGAATAAAATAATTGAAAAAGAATAATTTATGGAAAATCTTGCATCACAACCACAACAATGTATTGAGATAAAAAAATATAATTTGATTCATTGTTTGAATGTTTTTGGATAATTCATTTATTGATTCAAATAATAAATTAAACATACAAAATTCATTTGTCCATTTACAAAGATTTGTTTTAAAAATTTATTTTGGTATAGTGTATAATACAATAGTTATCACAGAAATTAAAACTTGATTAACCAGAATTTATTCATCCATAAAACAAAGCTTAAACAACATATTTTTTTTTTTAATGCTTTCCACTGCTATGTGAAATTTTAATATATATCAGGGAAAAATAATAAATTAAATATGAAAAATTAAACTTCATTGCAAGAAATTAATAATACAAATAAATAGTTGTGTGGTTGTAGAATCAGGGGATTACAATTCTGTTTTTTAGTTGTTGGAACCATTTGGATTTTATAAAAATCATGGCGTAAAAGATGAAGCAATTTGTTTTAAATATCATGTAAGCAAACACTTAGTAATTTGAACTGGCAAGGAGAAATACATATGTAAAAATTAAACAGTAGATGGACACAGTTGTTGTTATATAATGCTTGTTATTAATTCTATCTCGTATTTTACTGTTTAGTGATTTGTATTTTTTTCCCCTTTTTTTCTAGGTACTTTTTTATTGTTTTATGTGCTTTAGTAATCTTAGGATTACTAAATGGATTTATTTTGTTTCCTGTTGTTCTATCTGTTATCGGACCACCTGGAGAGGTAATTTTAACTTTGTTTCATATTTCAGTAAACAATTACTATAAAATTTTATTTTAAAACTATATAATTTACTACATTGAGTGCCAACCAAATTTATAAGGAACCAAACCAATTTATAAGGAACCCTCCAACCTCTTTGGGCTGCTTAGAAGTAAAATAAATTTTGAGTAAATACTTAAAACAATATAAATTTTTAGTTTTATATTGTATCTTGCATTATCAGTCACTGGCAATATTTGCAGCCTGGATGAAAAGTTCAGTGTCAGGTCTGAATATAAAATTCAGCGTCAGTCACCACTAATCACTTACATAACACTTAATGTGTTAACTAATTGCAAAAGTATATAACAATTATTTTGTGTTAAAATAAATTAAATACAACTTCCATGCTGTTCTTATGCCTTTATTCTTTTGGCCAGATGAAGGATCATACCTAAGTATTTTTATAAAAAACAATTTATGTGGAATTTTGTAATTTAATATATTATAAAGTTTTCATTTATTGTCATTCAATATCAGATTTAGGTACATTTTTTTACAATTGGTATAACCTCATTTTCAGGTTCGTCCAAAAGGAGATCCAGATAGGATTGCAACACCATCTCCAGAAGCCTCTCCAATAAGGCAGCGAATCAGACATGCTCGACCCTTCAGTAGCAGAAGAATGTATCCTCGTTTGCCCTCAGAACTATCATTGTCAACAATAACAGAAGAATCAAGTTCTTGTCATTCATCTCATGAGATAGTTGTTCAGCCTGAAGTCATAGTGGAAACTACTACAGTTACTAATACGTCAAATGGTGCAACAACTGTCAATACAACAACCAGTACACCTAGCTCACCAGAGGTGAGTTTTTTGAAATCACTATGACTTATATAATATAATTTGTTAAATGAGAAAACCTTTCTATATGAAGATTTAAATTTCTAAAAATGTTTAATCTTTACCTTCTTAAAAAAAAAAAAAAAATGAAAAGACTTGATGTTTTACCTTAAGAAAAAATTGCATTTAAATGTTTTTAAATTAGTAATGGTAATCAAACTACAAAGTCTGCTTTGTAAATAATTCCATCAATTAAAAAAAAATTTTTTTTCTTAAACATTAGATTCATTTTGCAGTCTAAATTTTGCTTTAGCGACTTAATAATGAAATAAATATTAAAGCTTAAAGCTTAATTTTTCCTCCCCATCTCAAATTATCTGTGCGTTGCATCTATGCAATAGTGTTTGAATATAACTACACAGCACCATTTATATATATATATATATTAAATCATGTAGAAACTAGTATTTAAATTTCCTTTTGTCTGAAAAGACATGCTGTGTGAAATGGGAAGTTTAGAACTGCTTTAAAAATTTAAATCAATGTTGTATAATTTTTGACATCTTATCAAATGCAAATAATTCTGGAAATTAGATTTTAGCTGTATTATTATTATTTTTTGTATCAGTTGTTTTTAGATGGGAAATTTCAAAACTGAGAGAGAAAATTATGAAAACAGGCAAAAACAAAAGTATAAAGCAGATTGTTTAAGTACAGCAATTCAGAAATATGCCTAGTGTATAAAATATGATAAATTTATATTAAAATTAGAGATTTATGTTTAATATATAAATTAATCTTAAAAATCCCAGTGTAAATTTTAGTTAACTATTATAAAAATGTTTATATCCAAATTTGCTTGAAGTGTTAGTCATGTGAAGTTGTTAGGTATGTGTATATGCTTGCCTGAAGTGTTAGTAATGTGAATTTTGAATGTTATTCCCTGAATTTTGAATGCTATTATCAGATATCAACTGCTTTTAATGAATTTAAATTTTGGGTAATTAAGGTTAAATTTATCCAGATTTTTAGGAAATTGACCATTACAAAAGGAAACTAAAAAATATTTCTTCAGTTAATTTTTAGTAAAATTATTTGTAATATACAAACTCTGCATCATAATGTAACATGCATTTTTCTAATGTATTTTTTTTTTTTTTTTTCTTTTAGTCTGCCAGTGACAGTCAGTCTGATGATTGTTGTTCAAAATGCAATACTCCTATTGGAGAAAATGTTTCCTCTACTACAACTACAACTAATACTAGTTCATCAAATCCGAATCAGAATTCTGTCACTACTCAAACTGCAGTTACTACGAGAGTCACAGCAACAGCTAAAGTGAAAGTAGAAGTTCATGGTGCTTCTTTATCTAGTAAGTTCTTTGTGCTTTATAATTTTAGTCGTTGTACACATGCATGCTTGATAAATTTGAATAAATAAAAATAATAATAAAATAAAAACATAAATAGATAACCGAAAAAATAATTTTATTAATCAAAAATATATTTAGTTTTTTTCTTTAAGAAAACTTGCTTGTAAAAAGGCTTTACCTACTGTGTTACTCCAGAAATCTTTGCATTTTTGTTAAATTTTACCATATTTAAATCAGGAACTTCAGAGTGTTCTGGAACTGGGGGTTTATTAAAAGTAATTTAAATTTATTATGTTTAACTTAAAAACCTTTCAAGTACCATAAAATCAAAGCAATCACTATCAACTCGTTTTTTGAAATTTTAATATTATATTTTTAAGTTGGAAAAAAAAAAAAAAAAAAAAAAACTAAGTGAATCTTTCTCATTTTTTAACTGTAAAATGAAATACTAAATTATAAAAAATTCAATTTCTAAAAAATGAGTTCTAATCTAACAGTTATGAGTTCTCGGAATGTTAAGTGGAATTTTAAAAAATACATTAAGTAACTTGTAATTCTATAAACAAATTTGGCCATTGAATAACATGGGAATTGTTGACCAGAAAGGGAGAAAGTGCCTTAAACGTGGATGTACATGGCCACACACAAATTTCATACATGTAAATGCACACCACACACAGTAAAATCTTGCATCACTTATGAATTATCGAATACTTTCCATACTTGTTGTGAAAGACAGACATTGTGAACAAAACTGGTAAAAGTCTGTAGGAGACAGATTTAAATTCTGGCTTCTAATTGCTTTAATTTTATTTTTATGTTGGACTGGACCCAACCGAGCCTGTAGAGCTGCTATTTGGGTTGTGCAAAGATTTTTATTTTTACTTTGGGCTAGGCGAAACCAAGATTGTCATTGTGTGTGCCAGGCTGGACCAAAAGTGGGATTTTATTTTTATGTCTGTGTGGGCCAAGATTATTATAACGTTGGTTTTGATTGAAATTTCAACCCCCATCTTAGAATTGCACGAAGAAATTCATAAAACAAAACAAGGTAATGAAAAGAAACTATGAATAAATGAGTCTGTGAATGAAACTTTTAATTAAAAACATTGAATAATAAAAATCCGAATTTTTCTTTTTTATTTATGGTATTTATTTCCATAAAAAAAGATTTAATTTAGTCAATGCCACATGTGTGTGTGTGTGCGTATATATATGTTTATTTATTCAGTGATCTTTTATCTGTTGCTTGGCTTTTACTACGCTTAATAAATAATTATATAGATAAAAAGTATTTGCTAAATTAAAATGTTTTAAAACTTCATCAAAAATTGTTAAAATAAGTTAATTTGAAACAGACTTTACTTACTGCTTATTTTCCTCTGTTTTATGGTGTAAACATAAGAGCTAAAATATTCGTCATGCCTGTGTGTGTGTGAATAATTAAATATATATATTAAAAGGCTAAAAAAAAAAAAAAAAAAAAAAAAAAAAAAAAAAACATACACTTATTATACAGGAAAATTGAACAAAAATTTAAAAGTTAATAAATATTTGCATTTTTATGTCTGCTTTCCTTATGTGTAGTCTGCATTAAGTATTGCAGAAAATACCCAATGAAATTAAAATTTGATAAGTATATTTTTGTTTTGATCAAATACTTTGTAAGAATCTGGAGTAGATGTATTTTTATCGTATTATTTATTTGGTTTGTTAAAAAATAAATAAAAAAATAAAAAGGCAATATTTAATATTTTAATTAATGTTTCTCAATAATGAAACAAAAAATTTTCAGGAAAATTTCTGAGAATTTTTCAGTCTCTAAATTATGGAGGTTTTGTAAAATAAAACTAATATATTAAAGACTACAAATAAACAAAACTATTCAAAGAAAAATATAAATAATTATTCAATTCAAAAATAAATTAATAAACTAAACATAGATATTATACATTTTTAAGTAAATTGGAGTGTAAAGGTTGATATTTTTATTTACCAACTATGTGAAAAATACCAGAGCCAGCAATCGAACCCGGGCACCTCCGCTTAACTCACGGATGCTCTACCACTGAGCTACCCTGGCTGACAACCAGCTAGGCATTTCTCACATAATATTCGTTGGCAAAGTCACAGAGTCTGCAAAGACAGATATAACAGGTGAGACAATAATAATCGTAGCACAACTCCATAAGAACTCAGGAATGTTGTATAAAACTATATTACAGAGGGGATTTTTTTTACTTTTTTTCTGTCTTTATTTTTAGACTTGATATACTTATTCAGCAGCAGACCTTATTTATTCAATATTTCAAAATATTTATTTCTTGGTCATTTTGAAAAACTTCTGAAGACTAATTTAGTTAAATTTTATCGTAGGTGCTGAGAATTCTAGGTATCGCAGAAGGAAAGATGGTAGTTCTTCTCGTAGCTCAAGTGCTCGTAGCTCACCTACGTGACAATGACTTCTCAGTAAGTACTCTATTCTAAAACAAAGTAATGATTTTCAGTATGCTTTGCAAATATTTTCTCATCTTTCTTTAAAAATAAATAAATCAGGATTAAAAAATAAACCTAAATAATTTTTTCTGAATGCATATCCAAGTATCATGAGACCACAACAGTGTCTCGATTGATGCAAGCAGGAGGACAAACAGAATGCTGCGGCATTCATATATATGGCTAATTTGAGATCAAAAGAAATCACAAACTCTGCCATTTAATACTTCAGTAAATATGCTATATATTATTGTTCCGATTTTTTCAAAATAGCTTTTTATCGTCAGTCTAATTCTGGCCTGAAATTTCTATATGCAGTATATTTTAAGATGTGGATATCAATTTAAAGTGATATCGGGGAAAATGTTGGTGTAATGGTGTAATAAAGTCTTAAAAATCACTCAGGCCTTTTTTTTTTTTTTAATTGATAATTAATACAGGAACTTTGCTCTCATGTAATACACATTTTTGACAAAAAAATTCATAAGCAAATGGTGCCATTTAGGTATCCTCTTTGGATCAATTGGTGGAATGTTGGTGTGTTGGGCCAAAGAATCAAAGTTTGAATTCTGTCCTTGTTGCTTTTCACTCTTGTGGATATTAATACAGCCTGCCCATACAAATATTTATATTTTTAAATTTTCTATAATCATGCTAATTGTATGAAACTTAAATCATGAAAATAATTAATCTGTAGACTTTTGAAATATTGTAATGTTGAATAATTATGTAATTTTAAAGTGATTTGATTTAAAATTCTGCAATAGATACCATGTTTATTTTGAACCTTTATTAAAATTTTTAACGCACTTGTTAAAACAGATGTATATCAGTCAATTCTACTCACACTACTGTATATATTAGTTTTTGCAAATTCATAATTATTTTAAATGTTAAAACAGTGATAGGAAATCTTAAAAAAAAAAAAAAAAATAAATAAATAAATAAGTAAAAATAAATAAATAAATAAATAAATAAATAAAATTAAATACTTATTTAAAAAAAAAACATAGAGATTTAGTTTTACAAATATAACTTTGATTGTTTCAGCCAAAAAGTCATATATTACTAATAACTAACATTGTACAAATAACCATAAAATTTACAGTTGATATGTAGTGTGTAATTAGCATATTTTGTGGTTGATAATTACAACTTTTGAACTAGATAACAGAATTCTCTTCATTTAGTGATCATTAATGTATGTTGAACATTATTCGTGTATTTAGATTTAGAAAAGAATTTATTGCATGTAAAGTAAAAAAAAATACTATAATGATTTACAATTAATATATTTTACTTTAAAAATTATGGAAGCATTTTAGGAGAGAAAATAAAGATGAGTCTCTCTTTTTAAATTTTATTTGTCTTTACACATATATAACCTTGATATATTTGTTTTCTTTTCTTTCAGGGTATTAACTGTCATTCCAAATGAAGTGTTCAGACATGAAATAAGATAAAAATTTAACTGATCAAACTTTAATCTAGAAAATTCAAGAATGCATACATGTAAATTAATCTGTCTACCCATTAATTTTAAACTTAAAACTATATTGAGAAAATTAATAGTCTTCAAATGTGTATTATTATTTTAAGCTCTATATGTAACTCGAGAAAAAATGTGCTTCTAAACTCAGGTTGATTCTGCTTTAACAGTCATGTAAGTCAATTTTTATGAAAAAACAGCTAAGCCTGTACATAACTTTTAAATAGTAAATGTCACATTTAAGATTCTTCAATTCTATCAGTTTTGTTACCCTTTTTTTTTTTTTTATCTTTGGGAAGGTATTAAATGCTTAATTAGCAGTGAATGCTAATGTAATACATAAAAAAAAAAAAAAAAAAAAAAAAAAAATTTTCATTTTACTTATATATATATTTAATGAAAGTTCTTAATTCTATGTGGATTATAAGATAGAATTAATTAAATCGAGTTATAAGTGAAAATATAATGTGAAATCTTGTCTTTTTATCTGGTTATTTTTTATGTTAATAGTATGTCAATAATATATTTTCATTTTCTTCTTCTGTTATGTAAAATTTGGAAAATTTTCAAAATTATTAATATTTTAAGATTGTTTAACCTTAATATAATAATTCACAAATATTACACTTAAAAAAAATTTGCACTGCATTTGCAACTTTCAAAGTAATTATATTTATGTTATTCTTATGAAGAGAAATGGGACTTTTAGCTTTTCTTTTCTCTAAGCATTTGTTATGTCTAGGCTTGGCTATACAGAGAAAACATATTATATCATCATAATTATTTAATTTTAATATAATTAGTTTTGCTGAACATGTCTACACTTCAGCAATATCGCTTTTTAAAATCAAAAGTGTTACTAGTCTGTGTATAGTAAAGTTCTTTAGTTTTATTGTAATTAGTTTGTTTTTGCTTTAAAGAGTTATTTAAATTAGATTGTATGTATGTGTGTGTTTTTATTGTTGCTCAAGCTCATTTCTGTACTTGCTGCAGGGCTCGTACATTTGAGTTAAAGTTATAAATAAAGTTTATTTTAAAAAAGTTGATAATCTTAAGAGCTTTATATTTTTTTTATATATTTGTTGTCATGTGTTTGAATATTTTAAGATTCGCTTTTAAATTTAGCAGAGTTTTTGGCTTATTATAGATTATGTAATAGCATGAAATTCAATTAATATTTGAACATAGAAGATAGAGTCCTGCGCGGGTCGGGTAAAACCCGACCCGAACCCGACAGATGAATTTTAAATCAACCTGAAACCCGACCCGAACCCGACAAAAAAATTTTCATCAACCCGAAACCCGACCCGAACCCGACAAACAAATTTTCGTCAACCCGAAAACCGACCCGAACCCGCAACAGAGATTTTTTTGCGACCCAAAACCCGACTTATCTAACCCGAAACCCGAAAAATAAATCAACATTACTTATTCATCTAAAAATCATGCAAAACAAGGTAAAATGATATAAATGATATAAAATAAAGTAAATTTTCATTGTCACACAGTTGGTAAATTATAAAAAAACTAGTATGTTGTGGTCACCACAAGACATTCTTCTACATTTTTCTGTCAAATTCACTAAGTGCGAAAAATTTATTAAAACTATTATTAAAAAGTTTAACGTGATGAATGCAAATAATTTTCATCTTAGGGAAATCTAACACTAAATATCCAAAGAGAGACAGTTTTATCGTCTATAAATAACTTCTTAAACAATGCATTTTTATAATGGTTATCTCACATATCATTGTTCGTACAGTTATATGGCATAGAAGGTTGAAATATAGCCATTCTGTTATCGATGAAATTTGCCGTAAAACGACTCCACCTATTGGCCGACAAGAATTCAAACTGAGTCAGCATGTCTCATAATCTCGCCTTCTCACATATTAAGTTTTGTTTGATGATACACAATAGAACATGAGATATAGCTTTCCTTGTAATTGTAGAAATCGCTGTGTAGCAGCGCCACCTGTTGAGCGGTTTACACCAAAAGTTGACAGGCGCTAATATATATTAAATGGCACTTACATACAACTTTATATGAAATTATGTGCAGTAGTTCTTGAGATATAGCCTTTCCTTAAATTGCGGAAATCGCTGTGTAGCAGTGCCACCTGTTGACTGATAGATAGGCATTCAAATTGAATCAGCATAATATCTCATATTGGTCTTCTCACATATCAAGTTTTGTTGGATTATACGCAACAGAACCTGAGATATAGCCTCCCCTGAAATTGCAGAAATCGCTGTATAGCAGTGCCACCCGTCGAGCGGTTGGCACCAAAAGTTGATAGAATCTAACACTTTCTTCTACTAAATATAGAAGTAAAAAAAAAAAAAAAAAAAAAAAAAAAAAATTGGAAACTGCGAAATCTTTTCAATTTCAAGAATGCAAATGCGAAGTTATACTGTATTTGTATTTCTTTAATTTATATATTAACAACAGTCGAGAAAGATTTAGAATACTTTTCTAATTTTCATACAGTTTCTACAAAAGATACATATTAGTTTCGTTGAAGAAAAGAAAACAGATCCAGATCCAAATACGGATCTATTTTTCTGGCGGATATCTGCGGATACGAATAGGGATCTCCGGTATATGTCTACCCACCAGCGGCCGAGCGGTTCTGCGCTCAAAGCTGGTAGACGGGAGGTGTCAGGTTCGATCCCAGGTTGCGCTCATCGACCTAGCCGTTCGGAGTTTTCCGTGGTTTCCTCCTAAACACGCGTAAATACGGGCTAAGACCCCTTAGAAAGACTCAAACGGAGGGCAATCCCCCTATAGGCCTAGGACACATCTGGAGTCAATCGGTCTTAAATCCTCCAACCAACCGATACATGTCTAGTATGTGCAGAATGTTTAAAATAGTTACATAGTTGTAAACATGCCTATAAATTTATGTTTATAATTGTAAAAAATATTTTGAAAGGTGTTCTCAAGTCGACCCGACTTGTTGAAAACCAAACCCGACCTGAACCCGAACCGCAAGAAAAAAAATTCAGTCAACCCGACCCGCAAGAGAAAAAATTCTGTCAACCCGACCCGAACCCGACCTGCGGGTCGGGTCGGGTTCGGGTAAAATCGGGTTACCCGACCCGATGCAGGACTCTAATAGAAGAATTATTCGAGAAATATACAGATTTAAACCTAAATATCAAAACCTTTTAGTTGTGAAAAAAAAAAAAAAAAAAATCTGTATTTTTTAATTTATTGTTAAAAACAACAACAAGGAAAAAATATCATTTCTGTTTTATTTGTGCATGTGGTTTATGTTTTTTAGCTGAATGTGAGAATCAAATTTTTGCCAAAAACAAAACAAACAAACTTCTGTTTAGAGTTCCTACTTTTGCTTCTGTTTTTTTTTTTTTTTTTTTTATTATAAGTTTCAATATTAATGATGTTATTGTAAATCTTATATTTAAAAATACTATATTAAAAGAGGATTTATTGATTTTACTTCAAGCCAAACTAAGTTATTTACTATATCCTTTTTTCCTTTTAAAGTTTTAATATATAAGCTTTCCGGTGAAATAAAAAATGAAAATTATGTTCTGTTACTGCTAGACAATATTATTAAAGATAAAATTTTACATTGCATATTTCCTTACTCTTTGTTTGTTTAAAAAAATAGTTTTTCATAAACTTATGTTTTGTTAATAAAATGTTTTCAAAAACTTTTTATGGCTTTTAATAATTACATTTATATTTGTACGAGCCTGATGCAACTATTTGCACATTATCAATTTAAGCAGATATCATGGTTCCTTTCAGAACATATAATATGAAAAGAAAAGAATTATATACACTCTGGATGAGAAAAGATCAACATTGTTTTCAATTTAGTTCTCTATATTTTATACTTTTTTAAAAATTGTAGTTCATTGATGCTGTCAGATCTGCTTTAACAAGACTGTCGATAATGTGCTTTATTTTATTATTTTTTTTTAACAACATTCCATGTATCTATATTTTAGACTTGGTGATCCTAATATAATTATATGCTTTAAAAGTAAAAAAATATATATATTTGTTTGCTGTATTTTATGAATCTGTAGCTATTAATTTATTTCAGCTTTTAAATAATGTAATATTTATTTTTTAAATGTGGATTTTGCATACCAATTTTAAGTTAAATGTTTTCTTTCAAAAGTTTTAAGTTAAATTCTTACATGTACGTATATTTTAAAATATAAGTTATATTGCTAAAATGAGATTTTTTTTTTTCTGTTCATGAAGTATTCTTTCAACTTTATACAGGAGAAAATATTGTATAATGACTTATAATTATAAATTAATTGGGAATCTTTTTATTATTGGCTTTTCAACTGCATTTAAAGTAATAAATTTTGAAGAATGAAAAAATTCAAAGTTGTGTATGGTTTATGAAAAATGAATGTTAAGATAAAAAAACAAAAAAAAAAAAAAAAAAATGGCCTTTTTGTACAGATTTAAAAAATGCATTGTATTATGAAATTAAGGCTGCACTTCAGATTCCCCTTTTCTCCCTTTCTATGTTATCCTGTGGTATTTTGTTGCATCGTTTTATAAGGCTATCTCATTCGAAAATGGAGTCTTTTTAAATTCTGTTTTTTTTTTTTTTTAATATTACTCTTTGAGCTTGCCGCATTTTAGCTTAGTGAGTAATTAAAAAAAAATATATATATATATAATATATATATTTTTTTTTTCATTAAGTTAACTTAAGACTAAGTTTCGATCTCTAAATAAGATATTTAAATTTATTTTTTCAAAAAATTGCTTACTAAGCTAAATGGTGACATATTCAAAGAGTAATATTCAAAATACACAATTCAAAAAACTTCATTTTTGAATGAGATATTCTTATAAAACACAGCAACAGAAATCCCATTGGATGACACGAGAAGAAAGAAAAAGGGAATCTGATTGAAGTACAGCCTTAAGGTTAAATCAAGGAGGAAGGGGCATTTTTATAATATTTTATGGCAATTGCTTTTTTATTTCCATATATTTTAAATGAAAATGAGTTTCAGGAGTTTTATGATTGATCTATACAGTGGTGTCGCCAGAAAAAATTTCAAGGGGGACACAACCTGAAAAAAAAATTGTTTTTTAATAAAATTCTGATAGCATAGTTTTAAAGTTAAAGAAAAAAATGCTTATTAGAATATGAATGCTTATTAGAATTAGAATTGTCCCCTCCTTACCTCATTGTGCCGACACCCATGGATCTATAGATAATTATATTTTTAATGTTTTGTTTGCATCACTGGAGATTAAGATTTTACTCTTTGTTTTCTTAAAATAAAAAAAGAAAAAAAAGTTTTAATTTTTAAATTTAACATTAAAAAATTTGTAAAATTCAAATTATATACTATAATCTAAAATGAAAATATTAGATGGAAAAAAAGACCATTTTTCTAAATAAGCCATTCAGGAATCTCACTAAACACATTTCTCTTACATATTTTTTATTTGTATTTTCTAAGATGATAATAATAATTATAATAAAATAAATAAAACTTATATCTTAAGTGTATTTTATATTATGAGGTCACCATTCTTTTCTCATTTTAATCAGGGATTTATTTTGTGTATATTTTTCTTGCATATTATGCAGGTGGAAAACTCAGTACAAACTATGTAGGCATGATTGTCTTATTTTTGTTTAAAAGATATATTCTGATAAAACTATTATTTTGTTTTGTGTACATTGAATCAGAGAATTTAATAACTTATTTATTTTGTATATAGTTCATTTGGTTGTATATAGGCTGGGCAGGAATTAACTGCCTGGTTTCACATTCACTGCCTCAGCTATATGCTAGTGTATATTTTGTATATATTATGTATATATTTGGTGTAAATATTATGGCTGTCAGCTGTATCTGTTCTAATGAAAATTATAAATTAAAATATATTTTTAAATTTTTTTATATGACTCTGTCTTTATTTCTTAATAATCATATTTCACTAAGTATTTTCCTATAAAAAAAAAAATATATATCTTTAAGTGAGCAATATTTGTATATATATTTCATTGTTCTCGAAAACGGTAGCTCGGACAGTCACGAGATTTAACACAAAGGTGCCCCCGAAGGATCATTGTGCACATCGAAGTCAGAATTTCGAATTTCTGTTTAGTTTTCTTTTAATTAATAAAAATATGAAAATAATAAGCTAATAATAGCAAAAAATTAGCCATTTAAATTTAATCCATAATTTAATTGTTGCCAAAAAAAAAAAAAAAAAAAAAAAACAGAGTTTATTTTTTTTTCAGCAGGAAAATAAATACATTTATCTAAACATGAACAATACTACACATTACTGATTGCAGAGCTTCCAAATTTGGCATATAGGTACCCGGGACCCTGCAGGTGTGCACCTCATCGAGATTTTTTCGAATTTGAATTTTTTAAATTAATGTTTGTTCGATTTTAAACATTGGCTTTCATGTTTCATTTTTCATGAATTTATTCTTCGATTGTAATCGTCTGCGTATCTTAGCAACGGCTATATTATGCAATTTATTTTTTATTTAATACATTTATTTGAGGGCGAATCTTTTTTCTCTTTTTAATTTATTATATTTATTGAAAATAAAATGGTAATGCAGTAGAAAAAAATAAATATATTAAATTTAAAATTTGAAAACATATTTATAACAGTTATGTTTTTGTATAATTTTTGTAGTATAACAACAATTATTTTTCATTTCTTAATTTAATTTCTTTAAAAGTTTTTCTTTTCTAATTTATAGTATTTGTCAGGAAATAATGGTAGTATATAGTAGAAAGGATTAAACTGATTGAAATTTATTTGTTTTTTATGTATTTAATTCATTCTAAAAGAAAATCTACTTTTTATTTTATTTCATTATATTGGTCGGAATCAAATTGTAATACAGTGTAAATAGCATGAGCAATAAAATACTTGGTTCAAAAACTAAAATATTTAATAGACGCTGAGATACAGTTATCTTTAAAATCGTAGTTCTTAAATAATGGCAGACCCACCTATCGTCAATAAATACCCATATTGAAATACATAGGAAAGAGATTTCTGCAGGCAGTGGGGACCTGCTCCCGATACAGTGCGGGCAGAGAAAGAGCTGCCGTAGTCAGCGAGTACCCGATGCGAGGTCTAGAGCGATTCCAATGTAATTATTTTAGTTTTTATTTATAATGTGCTGTGAAAAATAAATAATGATCCAATTCTTTTGGAGATTCATTTAACTATAGTGGCCAGCGAAGCGGGCGTAGCCTGCTAGTATACACTAAGTGATCAAGAAAAAAAAAAAAAAAAAGCCGCACTTGGATATTTTCCTTTTTGCTTTCTACATCCGCCAATTTTATCGTTTAAAAACCAAATTTTCAAACAGATTTTATTATGTTGTCCTCCACATACACTTTAGCTTTGAGTCCAGTGTTAAAAACAAAATGCAGTTGTCAGGAAAATTGTAATTTTAGAAATTATTTCTAAAATGGTAAGAATAAAGCAGTTAATGATGCCAAAAAAAGTATTAATTTTTGAATGAAAATCAAAAAATATTTTAATACGTGAGATGGCAAAATATTTAAATGATAACGGAATATTGGTAAAATGGTTTTTAGCAAGATATAAAATTTTTTGGCCGTTTGAACTGGTTGAAATTTGGTTTTAGGCAGCCATGTTGCTAATCCAAGCGAGATGACCGTAAGTTAAAAAGCCATTGCTGATAAAATCGGCTTGTATGTATTACATTTAGAACATAAAAAAAATTCAGAAAAAGAATTTAGCAGCATAATTTTTTTAACTATAGTTCAGCAGCTATTAAACAAAGCAGGTTTAAATGACAGAAAATTAAAAAAAAAATCCATTCTTAGTGAAGAGAATTAGGAAAGAAAGACCTCAGATAGCTAAAAAAAAATTAAAAAATGATTAGTTAGTTAATTATTAGGCTGAATTGGTTCTCTTTGATGAGTCAAATTTAATTTATTTCGAGCTAAAGAAAACAAGTAGATTGATAACGAAAATATGACAGACTTAATGAAAACCGCACTTTCAAAACAGTGACACATTCTCCGTACATTATGGTACGGAGGTGCATAACTTTTGAAACAATCGAGCAAATTCTTATGCTCAAGGGATCAATTAACTTGAAATAAAACACAATCTTCATGAAATTGGTGCTTGACCGACTATTTTGGAGGCATCTTGGACATTTCCGCAAACAGCATTTCAGGATGAATTGCACCTTACTACACGGCGTCTGTGGTAAGTTTATTCACTTCAAATTGTCAAAATTTCCTATCCATTCCCTTGAGAACCTATAATTCTGTAAATAATCATATCTTTTTTCACTTTAAGTTAAATCCCACAAAGGATATAGTAGAATTTCTTCTTTACCAGACATGGAAATAGTCCTAATCGCTATCTGCTCGAAAATGTTTCGTCTATAAAAAGGCAGGGGAGAGGATTCGAAATTTGCAGCCTACAACTCTGCCAGAACTAGAAAAAAATATTTATGATATTTGGCTCATTGAAATTTCTGAGATTTATATTAAAACACTGTATAAACCTATGCCATTGCGCATTAAAGCTGTGATTCCATATAAAAGTGGAATTAACCCAATGCAGAATACATATTAAATAAAAAATTGCTTAGATCTAACAAATAGTTTTTTTCATATATTAAAATATAACTTGTTTATTTCATATAATAAATCATAATAGAATACAAAGTGTATGGTTATTGCATTATGTTCAAAAAGAAAGTTTTATGCAGATTTTTAAAAAGTACTTTGTAGAGTGCAATAAAGCGAATTATTAAATTGAAAATGTACATAGGTATCATTTCAAACCTTCGGTATTATGCAAACAAGACAGTTTTATTTGTTTCAAACATTAAAGTTATTAGAAACAAAAAAAGGTATAAGTCATTTTTTCTGCAGTGAAGCTTTTTTTTTTTTTTTCTCGCTTAGTGTACATATATCTGGTGTTGCATCCACAGTAATTTTTCTTACCATTCAGATTCTCATGGGTGGGTCAGGAAAAATGTGGGGAAACCCAAGGAATTTAATATTACAGAAAATTGTATATATCAACAAAACACTTAGAAAAGTAATGTTGTAAACCTGAAAGATTCTTTTTCAGTGTCAGTTAGCTATTAAGAGTGTCGTGTGGTTTTCTCTGAAACTCATGTGAATATGGATTAAGAATCCTTAGAAAAAAAAAAAAAATCTCACCTAGGGCATTCCAGTTATGTCTTTATTAATATACTAGCCGCCTTCGGCGACCAGCTGGTTCGCGATCCCTGAAAAATCAGACTTTACGAAACTCCCGCTCGGTGGCGCCTGCGGTGCCTTTTTCCCGTTTCAGGTCTTATAACAGCTTATTGATCTATCGTGAAAATAGCTTATTGAAATCGCAGTAAATTCCTGTGCGGTAGCGCCTTCAGCGCCCTCTTCCCTTTTCAATATCTGAAACAGCCTGTTCGCTCACCATGTTATGATCTTTCAAATTTCTGACTTTAGCTAAGTCCCGCTCGATGGCACCTTATCCCCGTTTTAGAACTTGCAACACCTTCCTCGCTCATTAGAATTTGAAATATTGAAATTTTAAATTATTACAGCGCCATCTGGCGGTAGAAATTTCTGTAATATATTGTTCAATTCCAAATAAACAAAGCTTTCAAATGATGTATTACTTATGAAATTATTTTAATTAGTAGCTGAGATACAAAAGAAAACCTAATCAGGACACCTTAAAAACGTGTAAATCAGGTGAAATCCCGAATTCCACTTTCGATATTATAAAAATGAAATTATACTAATTAGAAGCTGAAATGCAAAGATAATACAAACATTTTTTTAAAAGATTTGTGTCTGACTTATCTGTGGTTTTCTCCAAAACTTGCTTAATTCCGGGCTACATACCGTTAAAAATTATTAGTATGAAATGTGAGCGAAAATTTGAATTTGAAACTCTGTAAAATATAAAAGAATAAAAATTTTCTGGTTTTTCCGTAGTTTTCTCCGAAAGTTTCGTACAGAATTTGAACGGCTTATATCATTTTAATAGCCTGCTATTGCAGGCTATTAAAAATAAAAATATTTTATATTATTATTAAAAATATTTTATATTTATTTTATATAATAAAAATATTTTAAAATATCTTTTGAATGATGTATTATGTATTACAATAATGAATATCTTTGATATATTTTAGACTCAAAATGGTCTAAAATTTAAGAATTCCAAAACTGCTTTTTTACAACCGAATTCATAAAAAAAGGGGAAAAAAAAATCAATATTATTCTGTTATAAGTAACTTTTGGTGTCATTAACAGATGAAATAAAAATGAATTTAAATAAATATAATATGTCTTTATTTTATTTTTAAAGCTATACTTTAGATTTTTTAACCATACAGGTGAGCCATAATGATGGGCAATTTCGAAGTTCTGCTTTTGATCGATTTTAAATTGAAAAAATTCAAAAACTGCTTTTTTTTTTTTTTTTTTTCAGTACTTTGAAAATGAAGCGAAAAATGAAAAGCAATTTTTCCCGACCAGAAGAATAGCCTGCCAGCATGTCTAGCACCTGGCACTGAAGAATCTTTGATAAATGAAATAACTGCCTGTTGCCAACTAAATTTCATACTTTAGTTAATTTTAAAAAATCTAATTACTGTAGAGATAAGCCACTTGCACTCTTAGATTCGAAAAAAAAAAATCCCCTTTCATTTGGTACCAAATTCGTAACGGTCGGACTAATATTTCTAATTTATTTTCCACTTTTTCTGTTTTTAACTTCGTTAAAATATCTATTTTTATGCAATCGCGGTGAATTCTCAGTCATTGAGATCGCTTTTTGATTAGACATAGGTTTACATTTTAATTAATATCTCCAGAACTAATTAAAATTTTTAAATTCTTTTTTTACTATGCACTCGGGCAGGCTTCTGAGCACCCGTATGTCAAATATTGTAGTTCTTCGTTCAATAGGGGCTGAACGTATAGATGCTCAGACAGAGAGACAGACATCTTCTTTTATTATTATAGATAAACATCTCCCAAAGATATGAAGAAATTACAGAACATGAAAGAAAAACTTGTAATGACTGTATCACACGAGAGATTTTTACTCAACATTTCACTCAACACAACACAGCAGCATGTGGGGAAGATAAAGGTCAGTGGGTAGTCAACTTTTTCGACCATTATTTAGAAAAGTTCATCTTATGGTGTTGGATAAAATGTTGGACAAAATCTCTCATCTGATATGGCCATTAGTTATACCAATTGCTTTTTGTTTCTTACGGTAACTCAAACATTAAATGGATTTTATATGGATATTGTTTTTGGTATGATAAAAATTCACAAAAAATATGTATTTTTACAGAAAGATTTATGAAATGCATCATATTAAAAGAAATATATATATACAGTCGTCCCCATTTTATTGGGTAACGGATAATCGAATACCTCGCTTTTAAGAATATAAAGTTATAGAACCAATTTTTTCCTCATAGGTGTAATGTTAAATTTCCTCGTTTAATAAAATATTTTTTACAACGCCACCTCGCTTAATTGCATCAACACTCAAAGTTTCTTAAATAAAATTCCTCTATTTCTGGGGAAATTTTTCCTCTGCTTCTCAAAAAAAAGAAAAAAAAATTCGTTCCTTTAAAAATCTTACATAACTAAGGCATGCTCTTTAAACATGAGACGGTATTCCTGCTGAGGTGATAAAAATTGTTTTGCAAAAGCCAAATTTATAAAATCAGCAACTGATGAGAAAATTAGAAATTGAAATACAAATTATCTCCAGGAATTAGAAATCACAAATTTTGAAAGTTTTCAGATGATTGAAAAAGAACTTTATGAACTCATAGATGTGGATAAAGATGGAGAAATAGAAAGAAATGAAGAGTTTAATCTTCTAATAAAACCTTTAAACGAAAGTGATAAAGAAGAGCAAGCGAACAATAAATGAAGTTGCAAAATCCTTTGACATTATTCATCGTCATTTTGAGTCTTATAGAAGCGATTATAAGCGAAATCGAAAAATATTTAGTTAAGTCTATGTTAAAGTAATCAATCATAACTGATTTTTTTTTGTTAATAGTAAAATTGTAAGTACACTTTATTTTATATTTATTTCAGCATTAATTGCATTTATAAATTACTATAATATTTTAACTTAGTATGATGTTGCTATTAACCAACATTGTTCATAAGTTGTTTGGGCTTGTTATAAAGACTGTGTGAACTTTGTATAAAGACTGTGTTATCCATGCAATTGCGTTTCTAGTCTTCCCTGCATAACTGAATACCCTGCTTAATAGAATTAATATAGTTGGAACGGTAGATATTCGTTTAAGTGGGCTTTGCTTAATTTTGACTTAATTTTGACCGACTGTGCTTAATTTTGAAAAAAATCCTTAAATCATTTGATTTTTCCTAAAATGCTGATATTTATTTTCCTCCTTTTCTTTTGCACTACTCGGGAAAAAAAGTTTAAATTTGGATTCAATTAGCAGAAAATGTGATTAGAGAAATTTCACTTATACACAAACTATTTCTAGAATGAACTTTGTGAATGTACGTGTCTTTACTCTTTTGTACATTTTATTCAATGAAAAGTAAATATTTCATTCATCATAAAAAAATAATTTCAATTCATTTTGCAAAACTTATTAATATACAAAATACTTATGATAAATTTTGGCCACCAATAAAGTTAAATAAAACACAAAATTTAATTTTTTTTATTACAAGACACTAGTTATCTTTCACACCAGAAATCAAATGCTGTTACCTGGAAAACATTTTTTTTTTTTTAATTATTTTTTTTCTTGAATACTTTGGGGGGTCTAAGCTCGAGGTTCCCATTTTCTTTGAAGTGAACTAAGCTTGAAAGTCTCTCATAGTCAACTTTTAACTGTCCTAACTATAAAATCACCAATTACATATGTTCACAGTCTGTTCAGATATTATTAATAAACCTTCTACTTAAAAAAAAAAATATATATATATATATGGATAGATAGCAGCACCTAACAGATGTAGTGAGTTAATTTAAGTGATTTATGATGCTTGAAGCATAAATACTGCGTTAATTTAAGTGTTAAGTGATGTTATTTACCAATAAGCTATTTTTAGATATAAGCAAAGACATAGAAAGGACGAAATTAAACTTTAAAAGCATTTTAAATACCTCAAAAATCCTTTACTTAAAGGATTTTTGAGGTATTTAAAATGCTTTTAAAGCTATTTTTAGATTTTTGTAAACTATTAGGGTAAGTTTTCATTCAATTTTATTTATAATTTTAATTTTATATTAATGTTTCCTTATGCAGATTTATTATTATTATTTTGCTTTAAAACTTGCTTTTTTCAATGATTTCCTGTTAAATATTAATTCACAGTAAATTTAAATAGTTTTTACATTATGAATAAAATCAGTTTAAAAATTCTAATTAAAAAAAAAAAAAAAATCAGATATATATTTTTAAATAATTTCTTATGATTTAAAAAAAAAAAAAAATTAAAAAAAAAAAAAAAAAAATCAGATATATATTTTTAAAGAATTTCTTATGATTTAAAAAAAAAAGAAAAGAAAGAAAGAAAGAAAGACCTGAAAGTGTTAAATAGAGTGGAAACCCTGTATCCTAATGATATATTATTACAATTTAAATTGTAAGATGAAAGATCTCTATTTGGTAATTTACAAAGTATTTTAACTATCATTTCAAAAACAGTTTTATTTGAAATATATTTTGGTGTGTCAGAAATATCAGTGCAATAGTTAGCCCTTTATTTGACTATTGTAACTACATTTATAAAACACTTAAGGCGGTTATTAAATTCCAAAAATGATTTCAAATTATTCAGAGATTTTCCACTCGTACCAATTTTGGAAATTTTTAAAACTAATTTTAAGTGAACCTGTATACTTTTAAATTTTATACCCACCAAACAAAAAAATTAAATTTACTACAGGAGAATAAAAAAAAAAAAATTATACAGACACGACATTATTTCATTATTTAAAACATGAAAATCTGACATTGACAGATTTTAATTTAGTGCCAGAGGCCTACTGCTAAACTTGTTAATATCGACAAATTCTTCTTTAGTTAATTCGTGACGATCTAAATTCCATGATAAAGTTTTCATTAAATCAAACCAATGTGTTTCAGCTGCAGATATTGTAACAAATAATGTTGGAAGTCCAAACTGTCTTATAGCCGCAAAACAACGTTTTTTCTCTTTTTCCCAATGAGGGGGAGGTGTGCCTTGGGGGGGACTCATGTCAAAGGTGTGCCTTGGGGGGGAGACTCATGTCAAAGTTGTACCTTGGGGGGGACTCATGTCAAAGTTGGGCCTGGGGGGGGACTCATGTCAAAGTTGGGCCTTGGGGGGACTCATGTCAAAGTTGTACCTTGGGGGGGGGACTCATGTCAAAGTTGTGCCTTGGGGGGACTTCATTCAATAAATCCCCATTCAATAAACCGACTGAAATAGGCCCTTAGCACTATTAAGAGTGTATTATAAAAATTCGACAACGCTGTACCGACTGAAATAGGGGTAACTTGGGGGGGACTCATGTCAAAGTTGGGCCTGGGGGGGACTCATGTCAAAGTTGTGCCTTGGGGGGACTTCATTCAATAAATCCCCATTCAATAAACCGACTGAAGTAGGCCCTTAGCACTATTAAAAGTGTATTATAAAAATTCGACAACGCTGTACCGACTGAAATAGGGGTACCTTGGGGGGGACTCATGTCAAAGTTGGGCCTTGGGGGGACTTCATTCAATAAATCCCCATTCAATAAACCGACTGAAATAGGCCTCTAGCACTAATTAAGAGTGACCTATAAAAATTCGACAACTGTACCGACTGAAATAGGCCTCTAGCACTAATAAAATAGCACAATTGACATGCACTTAAAGCCTTTTTTAACATAGCATTAATATATCAGAAATCTTATGCATGGCTCTGTAAATGGATAAGTATTTTTCAAGTGTCCCCCCTTGCCCCATTGTGCCGACGCCCATGGTCAGTTACTAAGAAATTATATATACAGTGAAGCAACGATAATCCGGCATTGCCGGGACTTAGATGTTGCTGTATTACAGATTATAGATGTTTAAAAAATGCATAAACATCATCGATCAGTCACAACACCCAAAGAAATATTTCTTAGAAAATAGTTTTAAGAAATGCATACTATCCTAATGTATACCCTAACAAAAATGTAAATAATTAAAATAACATTTCAAATAAGTTAAAACTTTTAAATTAACAATTATAAAACAGCAATACAGATTGTTAATTTTTGGCAAAAAAGAAAAAAATCAAATTAAAACTAGTTTAATAACAAATAAGATGAGGAATTTGCAATGGGCTACATTCTATTAAATATGTCAGTATCTTTCATTTGCTTTATTCTTATCATTGCGCCCGAAATGCTTAGACCTTTACTTCAGCGTTTGTAAAAGCATGGCATCAGTATCTTGTTAACATCAGGATTAGCTGCCTCTGTTTCTCTTTTTAAAATTCACGTTAATCCATAAGTCAGTAAAATTAAATGAAAAACCGTAAACTTTACTGACAGTCCATAAAAGTTGGCAAGTACTCTGTTCCAAGGTCATCTGTGAGTAACCCATTGAGTACTACGATATACAGGTGCACAAAAAAAAAAAAAAAGTGGAAAAAAGATTATTAGTGCCGGATTATAGGTTTCCGGATTATCAATGCTTCACTGTATATACAGGCAGAGAGATTGAGGGGGGGGGCAGCCCTCTGCAGAAACTTATCTATTTATATAGCAAGTCTCTCATATATATATACATATAAAGTATTTTATATAATATCGAATACATAAAAATGACCTGTTGAAAAATGAGATGCAAATAGGACGTTGACTCCTGATCTGCAGATCCACTAGTTATATTTTGCTGTGTCCTTTTCTCTCACAGCTACTAAAGGGACATCAAATTTTTTTTTAAATGCCAAAAATCTCTGAGTACATATTTTTTAATAGTCTGATCTTCAATAAGTAATAGTCAGAAAAAGTTTTTAATGTACACTCCCTTTCCATAAATAAGCAGACACATTCGATTTCAGAGGTTTGGTTAAATAGCAAGTATTTTAATTATTTTTAAACTTTGGGTGTAAAGAAGATGTCATACTTCATATATTTACACAAAAGTTTTGTCCTAAAGACAAAAAAAGTACTAGTAGCAAATTATAGAAAGCACATTGTCTTGGATCACCCTGTACAAAGTAATTCTTGAAATGCATTTTGTTTGTAGCACGTGATTATTATGAATTTTCTAATTATCTGTATTTATTTCTATGATAATAGTCCTTATATTCAGGAAAATATAAAGGTTTCTTTAAAAAATTGAAAAAAAAAAAAAAAAAGGCTGCCCCTTTTTTATTATAGCATGCAATGTTGGGGATTAAACCCAATGCAAAGTTTTTTTACGAAATTTGACAGTGTGCATTAAACATAAAATACTGTAATTAGAATGTAAAAATATTAAATATCTAATCAAATATGAACACTTTTACTAAGTTTGTAACTGTGCATATGCAAGTGTTAACAAAATTTCATTTGAATAATTTATTAGAGATATATATTTTGCTTAGAAGAAAACCTGAAGCAAATATCGTAAAAATTCAAAAAGTTACTGTTGACAAAATTAACTGAATTTCTGTTCCTCTCAAAAAAGAGCAAAACTATCAGGGTTTTCGTTAGTTAGGGTAAATAATTCTCTGTGAGAGAGAAAAAAAAAAATTATCTGTAAAACGAATGATATCAAAAGTTTTTGTGATGTCTGTAGCATTTTGCAGAGGGTTTGAACCAATGTTTCCAATATGGTTGCATTTTTGTTTCACCAAATGTGAAATGTTTATCCGAAATGCGAAAACTAAAAAAAAGAGGGTTTTTTTTTTCTTTCCTTTTAAATATTTAAAAAAGAAAACAAGAAATTCGTGAGATGTCAAAGCTTTTATGAAGGAATCAGAACATAACTTAGACTGTGAAAGTGATCTATTTGCTTAAATTTGGTAAAAAGTAGAAAAAACGAGTCCTTCTGGCTCATTCGGAAGTGTAGGTTGATTTCTTTCTCCTTATCAACGCTATTTGGTTTCAGAATGGTGGTACAAATTATTAATGGACTTGGTGATAGATAATGGGCTTAATGATATTTGAATGCTAAATCCATTTTTCAACTTTGGTTTGAACGGATTAAGTATTTTAAAAGTTACCATGATAACAAGTTTTCAAGTGGCCGTCATTTGGAAACAATATAATGGAGGAAGTTGCCCAGCAAATTTGTCCAAGATATTTGACGCATAAGTTTACTGTCCAACTTTGGTTCGAATCAGTGCAGTGTTTCAAAAGTTATTGTTATCATAAATTTTCAAGCAGCAATCTAAGTGGCTGCAACTTGGAAACGAAATGGTGAAGTGACTAGTCTAGCAAAATCATACAAGATATTTTACCATGTTTTTATTAACTTCGATTCTTGTGTGTTTGTCAGGGACAAATCTTGCAATCGATTTTTAACTAACTTCCCGACTAGCTAGATATTTGAAATTTTCAGGACAGCTCACAACACGGTGACAATACATTTTACCATGTTTTTATTAACTTCGATTCTTGTGTGTTTGTCAGGGACAAATCTTGCAATCGATTTTTAACTAACTTCCCGACTAGCTAGATATTTGAAATTTTCAGGACAGCTCACAACACGGTGACAATACATTTTTCTAATAATTTTAGTCAACTGCTTCAAGTTCCGCTGCCTTCGGCAGCGTTTATATGATTCGGCAGAGAATTTATTTAACTAACTTCCCGACTAGCTAGACATTTGAAACTTTCAGAATAGTTCAGAATAAGGTTAAAATGCATATTTTTAATACCTTTAGCCAACTGTTTCGGGTTCCCGCTGCCTTCGGCAGCGTTATCAGTACAAAGATTGCAATCGGTTTTTTCCTAACTTTCCGACTACCTAGACATTTGAAACTTTCAGGATAGCTCAAAACACGGTGACAATACATTTTTTTAATACTTTTAGTCAACTGTTTCAGGTTCCCACTGCCTTCGGCAGCGTTTATATGATTCAACAGAAAATTTATTTAACTAACTTCCCGACTAGCTAGACATTGGAAACTTTCAGAATAGTTTAGAACACAGTGAAAATGCATTTTTTAAATATTTTCAACCAACTACTCCGGGTTCCTGCTGCCTTCGGCAGCGTTACCAGTACAAAGCTTGTAATCGATTTTTCACTAACTTCTCGACTAGCTAGACATTTGAAACTTTCAGGATAGCTCAGAATACAGTGACAATACATTTTTTTTTATAGCTTTAGTCAACTGTTTCAGGTCCCTACTGCCTTCAGCAGCGTTTATATGATTCAACAGAAAATTTATTTAACTAACTTCCTGACTAGCTAGACATTTGAAACTTTCAGAATAGTTCAGAATACGGTGAAAATGCATTTTTAAAATATTTGTAACCAAATGTTTCGGGTTCCTGCTGCCTTCGGCAGCGTTACCAGTACACAGATTGCAATCGATTTTTCACTAACTTCCCAACTAGCTAGACATTTGAAACTTTTATAATAGCTCAAAACACGAGAGCAATGATTTTTTTTTTTTAATTTATCCGATTGCTCCGGGTTCCCGCTGCCTTCGGTAGCGTTTATATGATTGAACAGAAAATTTAAAAACATGTTATATAAAAAGATCTTTTTATCTTGTAATTATTTATGATAAGTTCATTTTCCAACTTTAGTTCAAATTAAATCAGTATTTCAAAAATTATTGTGATTGATAAGAAATTTTCAAGAGGCACCATGATTTCAAGTGGCCAACACTTGGAAAAAAAAAGATGCCCAGCAAACTTATCTCAGATATTTGAATGATAAATCCACTACACAAATTTGATGTGAATTGATTCAGTATTACAAAAGTTATCATAACAAACTTTTCAAATGGCCGCCACTTGAAAATAAAATTGCGGATCAAGTTACCAAGCGAACGTATCCAAGATATTTGAACCATGAGTTCATTGTCTAACTCTTGTTTGAATCAATTTAGTATTTTAAAAGTTATCTTGATGGCACATTTTCAAGTGGCAGCGTGATTTCAAGTCTCCGCATCTTGAAAGCAAGATGTTGGAATAAGTTGTCCAGTGAACTCATCCAAGATAATTATATGATAAGATGAAAACTTTGGTTCGAATTGAATCAGAATTTAAAAAGTTGTGTTTACAAATTTTCAAGTGGTAGCCTAATTTCAAGTTGTCAAGCTTAGTTTATAACATGCACATTTTGTTTAAAATGGCAGATAAAATTCATTAATAAACTTGATTAACTAGACTATAGATTGATAGACTATATAATAAACCTTATATAGTCTATGTATATATCAAAATTCGAGCAAATCCGGTCTCAAATAAGCTTTTTACAGTGTGAATTTGAAAATTTCAAGTAGGCTCCACTTAAAAACCAAATGGCGGAGCGATTTGGTTAACAAACTCATCCAAACTTTTTAAAAGATAAGTTCACTGTCCAAATTTGGTTCAGTTTGGAGTTATTTTGGAAGTTATCATGATTTTAAAATTTCAAGTGTAGCCTGATTTGAAGTGGCCCCGGTTAACTTAAGATATCCACCACTTTGTTAAAAATAGCAGATAAAGTTCATTAATAAACTTAATTGAGACACTTTATGGTCTATGTATACATCAAAATTCAAACAAATTTGGAATGTGCTTTTTACAATTTGAATTTGAAATTTTCAAGTGGTCTCCACTTGAAAACAAAATGTTGGTGCAACTTGGTTAAGACATTTATCCAAGATATTCATAAGATAAGTTAAGACACTATCCAAATCTGGTTCGATTTGGAGTAGTATTTCAGATGTTATCGTGAGATTTTAAATTTTCAAGTGGTAGCTTGATTTCAAGGGGCCCTGCTGAACTCAAGATATCCGCCACATTATTAAAAAGGGCAGATAAAGTTCATTCATAAAGTTCATTGAGACACTTATATGGTCTATGTATACATCAAAATTGAAACAAATTCAGAATACGCTTTTTACAATTTGAAATGTTCGAGTGGTCTCCACTTGAAAACAAAAGGGCGGAGCAACTTGGTTAGCAAAAGCAAACTCACACAAGTTATTTATAAGATAAGTTCACTGTCCAAATTTGGTTCGATTTGGAGATTATTTTGGGAGTTATCGTGATGACAAAATTTCCATTATAGACATAGATGGGTAAGATATAGATAAACGGAGTGATTGCAATCGGTCGATTTTTAAAGAAATCAATCTAAAAAGCAAGTTATCACTGAAATGTAAGTGAAAACAATCTATTAATAATTAATATTGAAGGTTTGAAATAATTATGAAGGATTGATTAATATTGAATGACAAATATTGAAGGATTTAACTGTAAAGAGGCATTTGTAAATTGTGCTACTATAGAAGAAAGAAAAATTATGGGAAGTAATACATTTTGGAATATCTTGTTTAACAGATAGTGAGGTTATCCTGTTTGAGTCTAGTTTTTTCATAACTTTTAACGTAGCAATATAGGACAACATTTATTATAAATGTACATATTGTTACGAAATTGTAAATAATTGTGTTTATTTTTGTATAAATTCTTTCAAAGAGACTTAGTAAGTTGATAAAGTGCTAATTTTGTGCATTTCTAGTCGTTTTAGCGTTGGAATAGCCTTATTTTCCCTTAAAAACGCATTAAAAAGCCCCAGTAATGCAGGTAATGGATTTGGCGCCAAATTTGGCGACTTTTTCCCACCTTGGCGATTTTTTTGGCGACCTTGGCGAGAAAATCCTTATATGGGATATACCAAATATGGAAGCTGTAAGTTGATTGGTTGACCACTTTCTAGAGTTTTCTCGAAAAATCTGGGTTCCATGGAACAGCATATAAGGAGCGCTTCCTCGCCAAGGCGGTCAGTTCAGTTCAGCTTTCAGCCAGCTTCGCTAGTGCTTGCATTGCTCCTGAGCCTCTTTGGAGGAGACTTGCTTTATGTGTTACTGCTATACAGCTTGTACTGTGGATTTGCTATTGACAGCTGTTGTTTAAGCTGTGTTTACTGTTTGAATTGAAGCTGATACTTGGTTTATAGACCTGCATTTTTCTGGAATTTTCTGTGAATAAATTACTGAATTTTTGTATGTTTGGCCTTTCATTCTCAGACAACTCACGAACCCCCAAGTACACAACATTTCTGGTGTCAGAAGTGGGATTGTCTGTGAATGGTTATAACTAGAGCTATGGAGGAACAGATGAAGAAACTTCTAGAAAGCTTAGCTACCCAGATGAATGAAATGAAAGAAGGGCAAAGAGAGATGAAAGATAGCCTGAGTCAAGAGATGAAAGAAATGAAGACAGCACAAGAGAAAATGGAAACATCGCAAAGAGAAATGAAAGACGGCTTGACTGAAGAAATGAAGGAAATGAAAGCAGTTCAGGAAAAGATGGAAGCCAGTTTGACCGAAGAAATTAAATCTAATCAAGATGAGATGAAGAGAGAGCTTTCAACGGCGAAAGAATCAATAGAGGGTAAATTAATGGTGATGGAAAATAGAATGGATGGAATAGAAGAGAAGGTTATGAAAGTAGAAAGAAATTTTGAAGAGAGATTTACGAAGATAGAAGAGAATTTTGAGGAGAAAGTTAAAGAAAATTTTGATCAGGAACTGAAAGGCAGGTTTTCAGAGATAGAAGGTAAATTGAAGAGAATAGAAGAAGATCTGGAGAGAAAAGTGGAAGAAAAGTTAGAGTCCATGCCCCAGAAAACTGAAAAGAAAGAGAGAAGAAGCCAGAATCACGAATTTATTAAGCTATCTACCTACGACGGCAGTTCCTCCTGGCATGTATATAAGACGCAGTTTTCCATCGTAGCTGAAGCTAACGGCTGGGACTCTACCGCCAAGTCGGTCCACTTAGCAGCAGCATTACGGGGAGATGCAGCCGAGATACTGAGAAATGTTTCTAAAGAAGAAAGGAACGACTTCGAGGCCTTGACTAGAGCACTGGAGCTACGGTTTGGAGAGAAGTGTTCTAAGGACTATAGTCGCCTCCAGGTAAAGTCCCGTTACCAGAAAACGGGCGAAAGTTTGCAAGAGCTGGCAGCGGACATTCAGAGATTGTCACACCTAGCATTCTCAGACTGCCAAACTGACACTCGAAACGACTTAGCTCTTCAGTACTTTATCGATGCTGTTCGGGATCCAGAAATTCAAAAAGCGCTGAGACTCTCCAACATCAGAGACGTAGAATCAGCTTTAGGCTATGCACTTAGGATAGAGGCAGCCCAACAAGCCTCCCGTAAAGACCGCCATACCATAAGAGCAGTCTCATTAAACGATACGCCTGCTGGTGAAAATGAAATGAAGAGAAGTATCGAAGAGATCTTAAAGAGATTGCGCAGCCTGGAGAATAATAAGGAAATAAACGACCGGAAGATAAAGTGCTGGGGCTGTGGAGGGGATGGTCACGTGAAGAGGAACTGCCCTGTACGACCAACTATAGGAAATCACCCGTCTTCCCCATCACTACAGGGAAACTAAGAGGAGGCCATCTCGCGGGGCGGAGGTTGCCTAAAATTAAAGAGCCCCAATTTACAATATTTCATGTTTCATCGATGAGTGGCGGTGATAATGGACTTCACGTCTATGGCCAAGTCAACAACGCCACCTGCCGGATGATTCTGGACACGGGAGCCAACGTGACCATCATTAGAACGGATTTGGCTCAAGAACTAAAAGAGAAGATCATCTGGACTCCGCCCTGCGTTAAACTCCAGACTGTGACCGGAGACGAAATCAAAATATATGGAAAAATGAACTTGGCCATCACTTTTGGGAATGCCATTACCATCATATGGCATATGTGGCTGATATAAGAGATCCTTTAATCATTGGAATTGATTTCCTGAGAAAATTTAACTTTCAATTGGACTTCAAGAATAATGAACTGCATTCGAGTTCGGAAGACATCGCTGTGTTCAACACTGAAAATCAAGACATTCAGACAATTTGCCAGATAACAGCCAAGTCTGAAATTTCCATCCCTCCACACACAGAGACAATAGTTTCAGGAACACCACCTACAAAGCAATACTTCCGCTATGGACTGATTGAATACCCGAATACAGACAATAGCCCAAGAGGAGTTCTGGTAGCTTCATCTCTAGTTGATCTCTCAAAGAGTACTATTCCTGTGAGAGTCGCAAACATCAGCGATAAGGTCCGAACAGTGAAGAAGGATGAGGTGTTAGCAGCCTGCACTCCTGTAACATGCATCAACCGCCCCACGCAATCAACTGAATCCAAGTCTTCTGAACAATTAATAACGGAATTACTCAAGAATGCAGAGTTAGGAAAGGAACAGAGATGTGCTGCGGAGAAGCTACTCCAAGAATTTAAAGACCTTTTTTCTCGAACACCTGAAGACGTCGGGAGAACGAACATCACCCAGCACAGAATTGATACAGGAAATCATCCTCCAATCAAACAACATCCAAGAAGACTTCCCTTTGCTAAACAGGAAGAGGTCACTGAACTTCTAAGTGAAATGCAGCACAATGATGTCATCGAGCCATCAACGAGTCCTTGGGCCTCTCCCATAGTACTGGTGCGGAAAAAGGATGGTTCAACAAGATTTTGTGTGGATTATCGTCGTTTGAATGACATTACGAAGAAAGACAGTTACACTCTTCCCAGAATTGACGACACATTAGACACACTTGCTGGCAATAAATGGTTCTCGACGTTGGATCTGAAGAGCGGTTACTGGCAAGTAGAATTACATCCTGATGATCGTGAGAAGACTGCATTCACCACGGGACAAGGACTGTGGCAATTTAAAGTTATGCCGTTCGGATTATGTAATGCTCCTGCCACCTTTGAACGCCTGATGGAGACAGTGCTAAAAGGACTTTCCTATGAAGCCTGTCTGGTGTATTTGGATGATATTATCATTGTGGGGCGCACCTTTGAAGACCATCTACGAAACATCCGAAAGGTGCTGGAGAAACTCAGAATGGCTAACCTCAAATTGAATCCAGGCAAGTGTAACTTGTTCCGTCGTGAAGTGAGCTACCTTGGCCATATCATCTCTGCCGAAGGTGGGAGAACTGATCCTGAGAAGATCTCTGCAGTCGAGAACTGGAGTCGCCCTGAAAATGTACACCAACTACGAAGTTTCCTGGGGTTATGCGCTTACTACAGGAAGTTTGTCAAGGGTTTCTCAAATATTGCCAGACCACTGCACAAGCTGACGGAAGCCAAACAGAAGTTCCTGTGGACAGATGAATGTGAAAAAGCGTTCAAGCGACTTAAAGAGGCCTTAACATCATCGCCTATCTTGACATATCCACAGCCCGACAGACAGTTCATACTTGATACAGATGCCAGCCATGAGAGTATCGGTGCTGTTCTATCGCAGGAAATTGATGGTCAAGAACATGTCATTGCCTATTGGAGTAAATGCCTGTCTAAACCGGAGCGAAATTACTGTACCATCAGGAAAGAGCTACTCGTCATCGTAAAAGCCATAGAACATTTCCATCATTACCTCTATGGCAGAAGATTCCTGCTCCGGACTGACCATGCATCTTTAACGTGGTTGCTCCAGTTCAAGAACCCGGAAGGACAGATTGCCAGGTGGATACAACGCCTGCAGGAAAATGACTTCGAGATACGTCATCGTAAAGGGACTCTACATGGTAATGCAGATGCCTTGTCACGGAAGCCCTGCTCGGAAAGCTGCAAGTATTGCTCTAGAGCCGAACAGAAATACCTGCCGATAAATCCGGTTGCCTGCCAAGTTACTGTCTCAACACCATCAGATCAAGATCCCGATCCATGGAGTGACGAAGAACTTAGAAAATCCCAGTTGGAAGATCCTGACATAAAGCCAATATTACAGCTGAAGGAGACGACCAGCAACAGGCCTATCTGGCAGGACATTTCCAGATTTAGTCCCATTACGAAAAGTTATTGGGCACTTTGGGACTCTCTTCATATCAGAAACGGCGTATTATACAGAAAGTGGGAATCTGATGATGGGAAAAGCTTCAGATGGCAGATTTTATTACCAAGATCAAAAATTCCAGCTGTTTTAGAACAACTGCATAGTAGCTCTACCGGAGGCCATTTTGGGGTAATGAAGACTCTGCAGAAAGTTCGGGAACGCTTCTACTGGTGCAAGGCAAAGGAGGATGTGGAGAAATGGTGTAAATCCTGTGATGCTTGTGCGGCACGTAAAGGCCCGCAGAAACGAAGTCGAGGAAGACTGCAACGGTATAACGTGGGAGCACCATTTGAACGGATTGCAATCGACATCTTGGGTCCTTTGTCACGGACCTCCAGTGGAAATAAATACATTCTCGTTGTGATGGACTATTTCACCAAGTGGCCTGAGGCATATCCCATTCCCAATCAAGAGGCATGCACAGTCGCAGAAGTCCTAGTGCAGCAATGGGTGTCAAGGTACGGCACGCCCGTACAACTTCATACCGACCAAGGTAGGAACTTTACCTCTGATGTTTTCAAAGGACTGTGTGAACTACTCGGCATAGACAAAACCCGGACAACACCCTTACATCCCCAGTCGGACGGCATGGTCGAGAGGTTCAATCGTACCATCCTGAATAACCTCTCCCTTCTAGTATCAAGGAACCAGCAAGATTGGGACTTGAAGTTGCCATTGTTCCTGCTGGCTTATCGAAGTGCTGTCCATGAAACCACCGGCTATACTCCAGCCCAGATGCTGTTTGGACGTGAACTTCGTCTCCCTTGTGATCTCCTGTTTGGTTGTCCACCTGATGCGCCTTCATCGCCCGAGGAGTACATCCAAGATCTCCAGGCACGATTTGAGGACGTTCACAACTTTGCTCGGGAGCGAATTCACATTGCATCGGAGAAAATGAAGACAAGGTACGATCTAAAGGCTACGCAACATGAGTTTCAGGAAGGAGAGAAGGTCTGGTTGTGGAATCCTGTTCGACGCAAAGGACTCTCTCCCAAGTTACAGTGCAACTGGGACGGACCATACACAGTCTTAAAAAGGCTGAATGATGTAGTGGTGCGGATCACTAAAACACCTTCATCAAAACCGAAGGTGGTGCACTATAATAGGCTAGCCAAGTACCACAAGTAACGGTAATATTAAAAATTAAAAATGTAAATACTGGTAAAATTTGCGCATGTGTAATGTAAATATTTGTATATAAATATTTGTACATATTTGTGAATTTTGTAAATATTTGTATATAAATATTTGAACATATTTGTGAATTTTGTAAATATTTCTCACTTGATTTGTATTTCTATTTTATCGTTATATGCAACTTAGTTTTTGTGTTTTAGATTGTGTAAATTTGTTTAGTTTCGCCTCTTGACCAAGGGTTGCACTGCCCGGGACGTGCAGTCCTTGGGAGGGGGGCAGTGTTACGAAATTGTAAATAATTGTGTTTATTTTTGTATAAATTCTTTCAAAGAGGCTTAGTAAGTTGATAAAGTGCTAATTTTGTGCATTTCTAGTCGTTTTAGCGTTGGAATAGCCTTATTTTCCCTTAAAAACGCATTAAAAAGCCCCAGTAATGCAGGTAATGGATTTGGCGCCAAATTTGGCGACTTTTTCCCACCTTGGCGATTTTTTTGGCGACCTTGGCGAGAAAATCCTTATATGGGATATACCAAATATGGAAGCTGTAAGTTGATTGGTTGACCACTTTCTAGAGTTTTCTCGAAAAATCTGGGTTCCATGGAACAGCATATAAGGAGCGCTTCCTCGCCAAGGCGGTCAGTTCAGTTCAGCTTTCAGCCAGCTTCGCTAGTGCTTGCATTGCTCCTGAGCCTCTTTGGAGGAGACTTGCTTTATGTGTTACTGCTATACAGTTTGTTCTGTGGATTTGCTATTGACAGCTGTTGTTTAAGCTGTGTTTACTGTTTGAATTGAAGCTGATACTTGGTTTATAGACCTGCATTTTTCTGGAATTTTCTGTGAATAAATTACTGAATTTTTGTACGTTTGGCCTTTCATTCTCAGACAACTCACGAACCCTCAAGTACGCAACAGAAATGAGTCTAGTTTTTTCATAACTTTTAACGTAGCAATATAGGACAAAATTTATTATAAATGTACATATTAAGAATTACTGAAGTAATGCTTCTACACATACAAAAATTTGTCAGGTTGACTGTTCTACGAAGAATATATATATATATATATATATATATATATATATTAATTTCACAGTAATTGGTTAAAAATAATCCTGATTGTGTACGTTTATACAAAATTTTGTCCTATGCTGCCTTATTAAACATTTTGTAAGGAAAACAAAACAATAGTTCCACTTGCATGAGCATCGGCACATACCCCTCCTAAAAAATTTTAATCCGTAAAAAATTATTTTAATATTTAAAGCTTTAAAAGTATGTCATTAGTCTCAATGGTTATCTAAATTGCAAAATAAAATTTATATCGCAGAACCAATTAGAGGCAATCTGACCAGACACATAGATTTGGTTGGTTGTAAACTTTTCATGCAAGTAGAGTTTGAATCATCTTACCAATAAGTTTTTTTGTATTCAAGTTGGTTTAGAACAAGTTGTATAATATTTGTAAATAAAATGTCTTAGCTTAAAATTGCAGGAAAAAAAATTGTTGATGCTTATACACTATATACAGGCATAGGCTTTCTTAATCATATGAATCAACCAACTAATCAATCATTTGTATTTAATTGAATTTTTAAAACATATCAAAATAAAAATAAAAATTATATGTGAAGTCGTTACTTCACATATATGAGTTTTCATTACGGTTTTAAATAAATGTAATAATTAATTACTATATTTTCAATAAATTAAATGTCTAACGAAATTCTAAATTACTTTTTATATTTAATTGCATTTGTCTCTTTTTTATAAATATCTTAATACTAATAATATTTTATCCGTTAGGCTATTAAATAAATCTTCTGAGAACAAAACCATATTCTTTAAAATTAATAATTTATTTCTGCTAGTCATCTGTTTAAATGACATCTCTCAGAATTCTAATCTCTCCTAAATCATTTAATAAATCAAAATATAAATAAATATTACTTTCATTTATTAACCGCTGTGTATACATAATTACATTTTCATTCTTTTAAATTGCACAAGTCCACTCTATTATAACTAAATTAAGCAATAATTTTCCGTTGTAATATCATTAAAGGGTAATTTATATTTCTAAATGACAGGATGTGGTAATAAATCATAGTCTTTCTGTCTCCTTACACAACGATTTTTCTGGCGATAAAATTTGGCAGAGGCGTTTGGCGTTAATTCTTTAACGGACTCTCTAAATTCAAAATATTTATATTAATTTAATCGTGAGACAATGGATTATGTTTGGCTGTAAAATTTGGCACTATTTCAAAAAACTTGGCGTAATTCAGCAGTTGGATCTTGATTGCTGGAATGAAAACTTGAGAATTCGCTCCAAAACTTACTTGAATAACACGCCATCGCAAAGCCCTCTGAATGTCTTCAAGACTGTTTTAATTTGTTATTCAAGATAATATTAATTCATTCATTTCCATGCTCAGATGATTAATAATTTTTTGATTACTGCAAAATTATTGGTTTCCTTCTTCACGGCCTGCATTTTATTGTTCCTGGAGTTTTGCGGACTTTGCCTATAACTCAAGTACATTTCCTGTATGTCCCCTCCTGAAAATATTTCTGATGAATGATATGCGCCAAAAGGCTGATATCAGCACCAAATTAAGTCAAACTCCTACAAACTATAAATTTATATTGATTCTATTTGTTTTGTTCATGAGATACATAAATACAACATCCACAAAATTTTGGTAACACACAAACATATATTTTCTAAATATGATCAAAATGCGTTCAGGACATTTTAAAATGTGTAAATCCATCAAAAACTTGAGGGTGAAAATTTACATTAATATAATACTTTCTTCTTATATATACAGGGTGTTTATAAAGTCCCGGACCCATTTTGATGTTTAATAACTCATAAAATAATGAAGATATAAACAAACTTTGGACATTTATTGATGGAATAACTCATATATTTTCTTTTCAGGTTTGAATATCTTTACTTTTGTAAATATCGTCTGCGCGTGTGGTTAATTTCAGATAATTTCATTTTCCGGTCTAAATATCTGTACTTTTCTAAATATCGTCTGCTTATTAATTGCATTTTTCTCTCTTTTGTTTTTGGCAACTATTGCAAAGTTATGTTTACTTTTGATGTGTTTGTTCTATGTAGTATTTTTGTATGTGATGTTTTATTCGAGCGGCAGTCGAATAATTACCTAAAAGTCAGAATTACAACCGCAATAGCCTCTGTGGATAACGATATGCTTGCCACTACCTGGCGTGAAATTGACTATCGACTTGATATTCTCCGTGCGACGAGGGGGGCACATGTGGAAGTTCATTGACAAGGGTCATAAAACTTTTTGAGTCTATCTAACTATTTATGTTATTAATTTTAATCTATCTTTATTATTTTATGAGTTATTAAACATCAAAATGGGTCCGATACTTTATAAACACCCTGTATATATAATATAAAATAACTAAATTTGAAAATTTAGTTATAAAAAAAAACCTTTATTGTAATAATTTTGTTTGAAAAAAAAAAAAAAAAAAAAAACTTCCAAGGAGTATCTTTACAGCATTTATAAGCTTAGAATGAGATAATATTTAATGATTCATATGTATTCAATCAAATATGTGTGATATTTACAAAGGAAGGATAGATAAACCTAGATGACTCAGAATCACATAGCAATGGAGAGTTGTAAATCCAAATCCTAATGACATAGGTGTGTGTGGTGGTGGTGGGGTTTAGGGGCTGTCGCATGCTTTAGAACTATTTAATTATTTGGAAACTCATAACTTATTTTAAGCTTTTGACCTTTAAATGTCATTTCGCGATCACAATGTATTCATAGTTTTAATCCTAACACCTCAGCGAATGGCTATTGACAGTTTTCCTGTGACAGCCTTTTGACTACACCCCTTTTTTCTTGCTTTCTTGATATTTTAGATAACTAAAAATCATCCATCAGCATAATACTGCTTAAAATGTATTAAAAAATATTAGGTGAATAAAAATGCCTGCCATTGAATTCATATGCTTATCTGACACAAGTTCTTGAATTCAATAAAAACTGGAACTTTTTGGGAGTATCTTCAAACAATTTTCTCACTATTAAAAGGCTGAAAAATCCACTATCTAGTTAGTATTGCATTTTCGAACTTGCATTGCTATGTGATTCCGAGTTGTCTAGGTGTATCCTACCCCTCCTAGAAGTTTGTTCCTCTAATTTTGAACTACCCTTATATTTTGTGCAAAATAATTAAATTTAAAAGTTTTAATTGTAAAGAAAATCTTTCATATTCAAAGCATATTTTACAATATTCATAGGCTTAGAAAAAATAATAACACTTAATGATTCATAAATATTTATTTTTGCTTTAATATGTTTGATATTTACAAATTATCAGTCTCCAGTAATCTTGGTGGTATTGGTTTTGTTGGTTTCAAATAATACCATGTAACTGCAATAATAGCTAATATAACCAAAATGCAAATTACGATACCAAGTATTCCCCCTGCTGTTAACTTTTGGCTTATGACTGAAAGAAAAATAGAAAATTTAATTATTGGAAATGTATAAATGATCTTTTAAAAATAAAAATCAGTTTAATTTTAATCACAGAGACAAAAGATTTACAAATTATTTTTAAAGTATCTTTAAGGTGGTTTTCAAAACGGTGGTTACTTGAAAATTTAAAATTAGCACAAAAACCTATTTATGAACCGATTTGCATAACTCTGTATACGACGAGGGAAAAGGTTAAAGAAAACAAACAATCTACATTTCCAAATTATTTAGAAAGACTTGTATATTGCATTCTAAATAATAAGTATTTGGTTAAAAAAAAAAATAATAATAACAAATTCTTGATTGTAAATATTTTAGATTTATTGGCGACCTATTAGAAATAATATAAAGGCTTAAAATTTTATAAATAAACTGGTGCGATGCTCTCACTATTTTCTCTTACCAATTTAATATAATGGCATTTCAATATTATGAAGGCAGACTGCAGATTATGGAGTAAGGTAATAAGTGCTGTATTTATATAAATCTATGTGAAAAAGAATTCAATCTAGGTGTAGGAACAGTTTTATTTGACTATAATTCTGTGTGAGGGGGACTATCGCCCTCCCTCAACCACACGTTTGGATATAATACCTACATTAATATAGGATTCAACACTGTTCTTAAATTTAAATGTTTATTCCAAATTATTCAGACAATTTTAATTTGCGCCACTCCTTAAAAGTTATGAATCTCGGTCAAACTTTTCAAGTAGCTACCTTATAAGGATTTCAAAATACATTTGAATTGCCTGCAATTACTTGTTTTTAAATTACAGCAGCAGACAACCTTTAAAAACTTTTGTATTCAGAGAACTTCTCAAAAAACATAGATCATCTTTACATCTATCTCTATGTCATCTTTATTCTTTATTATTTTTTTTCTAGTTCTTCATGTGATACTTGGTTATATCTGCTGCAATGTTTGAAAAGTTTTTCAATATATATGTGAATAAAATTTAAAATAAATGACAAATTTAATTTGCATAAAATAGGCGCATAAAGTAGCACTGAATTTATATTCAAAAGAATAAATTATTAAATTTAAATTATGAGAAGTGAAAAAATGAAAGTGGAATGTATAAACAACCAAAACAAATTCTTTTAATAGTGTTAATAAACAAGAAAAGGGTTAATTTGAATACTATTCAAGTCAAAATTTCAACAAAGCTGTATCTTCTTCATCAGCAGGTGAGAACACAGCCATTAATAAACTATGTAATCCTAACCATAGTTTTTGAAAAGTGTTGAAATGCCGATAATGTGCCGACTTCAAAAGTTATGAATAATTGTAGTGTTTATGTTGTTTGGCGAAAGAATTTATTTTATACTTTTAAACGCAATTTTCAATTTCATTTTATGCCAATTTTCATTTTATTTTCAGTTGTTTGAATAATAGTTGCTTTTTGGAGTCGGTTCTATTTTTTTACAAAAAGATTTTATTATTATGATTTCATCTATTTATAATTTATCTTTCTTTTCTTAATGGGACTTATATTTTTTAAAAGATAATATACAGTAGGACGTTTTTTTATTACTTCCTATAATATTTTTGAAAAAGTTTTCCGATATAAAAATTATATTTGAGAATAACTGATACAGATATGACCTATACTTACTTTCTTTATCTAATGATGTATTTAATGGCTGTGCATCGTTGAAATACATAGACACTAGAAAGAAAAGAAAAAAGAAATGAAACAATATATATGTATTTGAAAAATGTTTACAAAGTACAAATGAGTGAAATTGCATGTGACAAGCATTAATTATGAAATATATCCCAGCATATGATAATACTGAATTTTATTAGATGTCCCTTTATATGAATCATTCGTCCGATTTTAATAAAATGTTTGAAGTGACATATCCATATAATATAATCCAGATTGAAAATACCAAGTTTAGGTTTTCTGCTATTATTTATTCTTGAGTTATGCTAATAACAGATTCACATACAGATAGACACAGACTATTTGCTAAAAATCTGAGGTTTAGATTAGTGGGACCTCAAAACGTGCAAATGTAACAAAACTTCAATTTTTAAAATTTGACCCAAAAGCAGTGCACTTTCTGAACCATTATGTGAGTAAGAAAAGTAAAAAAAAAAAAAAAAAAAAACTTTATAACAGACATAGAGCAATGTGTATCTATTTATCATAGATTACAGTAAGCGATCAAATTATTAGAAATTTTATTTATTTACACATTTTTTCGATTTTCTAAAAAAATACTAAACGAAGTGGCCTTTAATTGCACACATGCAAAGAAGATTTAAAAACTCATTCTTTCCACTATCGATTTAATCCAGAGTGTAGTTAGGGGACCAATCACAAATTGAAGAAGAGCGATAATATTTTGGATCACCCTGTATCAGGAAAAGATACAAATGACTTCTTTTAATACATTATTGCACATACTATGTACAATATCTGTATGTTTTGGTGTGGGAGTTGAGCAATTATTTAGGCAGATATATATATGTATATATATATACAGGGTGATTCAAAAAAACGTGGACAAAATGATATGGCAGATCCGTCATACAACAAGGATAAAAAATCACATAGGAACAGAGGGTCACAAACGCCTGTAGAGCGCGCTAGAGCCTCGAGAGGGCGTTGCGATACAAACACGAGCTGAGCAAACGGAGATTGCCTTCATTCGAGCCGTGGACGCGTTGGGTGTAACATGGCTAGTTACACGCACCGCGAAATGGCTGACATGCATTTAATTTACGGCATGGCCAACTGCAATGGACGAGAAGCTTTGCGAATGTATCGTGAGAAATATCCTGTTAGAAAGGTGCCTAGCCACTCATTCTTTGCCACTCTGCATCGACGATTGTGTGAAACCGGCACGTTCGACGTGCACAAGCCGGATGCTGGTCGCCAACGAATAACTCGGACAGTTGATGCTGAAGAAAGAGTTGTCCAAGAACTCCAGCGTAATCCTTCAACGAATACACGAGTTGTATCTCGAAAGACCCATATCCCCCAAGCTACCGTCTGGTGCATCGTACACGACGAAGGACTACATTTTTATCATTTACACCGTGTCCAGGTACTGGAACCGGGAGACTACAACAATCGTATGGATTTTGCGCGGTGGTTTTTGCAAGAAAGTGCTGCAGACCGAAACTTCGCAGCAAGTGTTTTCTTCATGAATGAGGCTGCGTTCTGAGTAGAGGGTGTGATGAACTTTCACAACCTGCATACGTGAGCGGATGAAAACCCGCATGCTACACGTCCGCACGGCGCACAACGAAAATTTTCCGTTAAAGTGTGGGCTGGCATTGTAGGAGACTGTTTACTTGGTCCGTACATTCTCCTAGAAAGACTTAACGGTCCCATTTATCTAACATTCTTGCAAGAGGTTCTGCCAGAAATGCTGAATGATGTTCCGATACTTATTCGTCAACGCATTCGATTTCAACACGACAGATCTCCTGCGCATTTCAGCACTGACGTCAGAGCACAACTGCAGGCTACTTTTCCTGGCGGCTGGATTGGTCGTGGTGGACCAATCGCATGGCCACCACGATCACCAGATCTGTCTTCCTTGGATTTTTTCTTATGGGGATTTTTAAAAGGACTTGTGTATGAAACACCTGTTGCAACGCCGCCGGAAGAATCGTTGTGGCAGCAGGATGTGTTCGAGATACACCTGGTATCTTTGAGAAGGTGCGGCGTTCTATGCAACGTAGATGCCAGGCTTGTCTCGATGCATCTGGCAAAAGCTTTGAGCATCTCCTGTAGGCTCAACATTTGGCTAGCATCAGTCGCATGTGAGTGAGTAATTATTAATAAAATGATCTGTAATGGTTTTGTTTCTTCTCTTTGTGTTATGTATTATTTTAGACGCCCTGTAGTGGCTCCGGATCGCAGTTGCGACCCTCTGTTCCTATGCGATTTCTGATCCTTGTAGTATGACTGATCTACCATGTCATTTTGTCCACGTTTTTTTTAATCACCCTGTATATATATATATATATATATATATATATATATATATTTATTTTTTCAAAAAATATGAATTTTTTTGACAAGTTTTTTGCTTATAACTAGAAATGACTTCCATAAAATTTAACTAAACTTGCAGAAAAATTGACAAAAAGTTAGAGAAACATTATTCTGAAACATAAAATCCACACGTGTAATATTAGTTGAGATATGATCATTTTTAGTAAATATTATTTTTACTTCGCATGCGCGAAAGATAGAAAGACTTTTATTGCATTGGCTGAAAGCTAGATATATAGGGCATCTTTTGTCAAAAGTTCATTTAAAAAGAGTAAAAATTAGTTAAATTGTCAGCACAAGAACGAGCCAGACTTAAGGTATTTTCTAGAGTTGAAATTTCATAAGGGGTTTTTCACATGTCGCATATTTAAATTAAAGATCCAATTTTTTCAACCACGTTGCAAAAGTTCTTTATTGTGAAAAACCCTTATAGGCTTCTAACATATTTTTATTTATTTACTAAGATTTGTGAGTTCATAAGGGGTTTTTCACAAACAAAGAACTTTTGCAAAGTAATTGAAATAATTGGATCTTCAAGTTGAATACGCAGCACGTGTATGCATGTGAAAGCCCCTTTTGAAATTTTAATCCTGGATAATACCTAAAATCTAGGTCGTTTTTTTGCCGACAAATTGCTTAATGTTTACTTTATTCAAATGAACATTTGACAAAAGTTGCTCAATTTTCAACCAATGCAGTAAAAAATTTTTATCTTTCGCGCATGTGCAGTAAAATAACATTTATTAAAAATGCTTATATCTCAACGAATATTACACGTGTGAATTTTATGTTTCAAAGTAATATTTCTCTAATGCTGTGTCAATTTTTCAGTAAGTTTTGTAAAATTTTATGAAAATTCGTTCTAGTTATAAGCAAAAAACTTGTCAAAAAACTTAATTTTTGAAATATATATATATATATATATATATATATATATATATATATATATATATACATATTATATATATATGCTTAAATAATTGTGCAATTCTCGAAACAAGACATAGACATATTGGACATAGTATGTGCAACAATGTGCTAAAATTACAAGTCATTTGTAGCTTTTTATGATACAGGGTAATCCAAAGTATTTGCGATTTTATTCAATTTGTGGTTGGTCCCCTAATTTCACTATGGACTAAATCGGTGGTGACAAACATCAGTTTTTAAAAATTTCTTTGCATGTAAAAAGTTTTAGGCAATTTCGTCTAGTATTATTTTAGATAATAAAAAAAATATAAAAATAAATTTTTTTTCTAATAACACTGCTCTGCATAAAAATCGGCCCGACACCATTTTTGCAAATTCTTATGTAAAATGACCTCCTAAATCCGAATATGACACCCATTTTGCCCTATAACCCACCGTTTTTTAGGAATCCCTCCTTATTTGTATCACTTTTCGGTAATTTTATGGCTATAAATTTGATTTGTAGGGGGGAAAAGAATTATTTTAACTGTTAAGTATCTTCTGAAGGGCTAGAGAATTCTAAAACATGAATATTTGCAGCAAGGGGAAAATTTAGAGAAGAATTTGTCACTGAAATTATATATTACATTAATTATATTTTATTAATCAACTAGCAAACCCGTGCGAAATATTCGTACTTTATTTCTTTTCTTATTTACCTTTAAAATTTGAAACTTATAAATGTTATACCAATTTCACCACCTAATTAAAATTTTAATTTACCTGAAGCCAAATTATTATTAAAACCAAATTAATATTGTACAATAGTGAAACCAAAATCATCCAAAGAAAGGTTTCCAAATAAAATTCATGGTTCACAAGCCAATTTTCATACTTCCACAGGCAGTACAGTTTTAATACAGGACTCCCACAACACCTTTTAAACTTTTGTCGTCATGTTGGCAATGCCTTTTTATTAATTTTGCTACATTTTTTTTTTTTTTTTTTTTTTTTTTTTTGGTTTAAAAATAAATAAAATAAAATAAAATAATTCCTATTTTGATTATATTTTTTATGATTGTGTTCTTTAGTCAATTCATGACACAAAAGTTCATATTCTGTATATCTTTAAAATATTGCTAGGTTTAAAATGACGCTTGCAAAGATTCTGAAGAAACAACTGTTAAAAATACATTTTCTCGTAAAATAATTTCATAAGACAAATGTCGTCATTTTTTCCTGTTAGTCCATTGAGCTAAGTCCGCATGCTTAAATATTGTCCATGTATAAATACTATTTTTTTTTATCCTCGCGTATCGTATCGTTTGACAAAAAATAATTGAAACTGGTCAACGTTAGAGAAATATTATATAGAGAAATATTATATAGATTATTATTATTTACTATACATAATATTTTTTCTTTTTAAATGTTAAAATAATTCTTTTCCATTCTTCAAATCAAATTCATGGCCGTAAAAGTACCGAACAGTAATAGAAATTTGGGGAAGGGTGGCGTCCCGAGAAAACGTGGGTGATTGGACAAAATGGATATTATATTCGGATTCAGGAGGTCATTTTACGTAAGAATTAGCAAGAATGGTGTCAGGGCTCGAAAAGAATTTTTTGTTTGCAGCGCAGTGTAAATTTGATCACCAAAATATTATCAAAATTGTATTATCAAAAAAAAAAAAAAAAAAAAAAAAGAAAGGCTAATCATTTGTTGAATAAGTTGAATTAGATGTCTGCATAGGGCAGATTTATGCTTGGCCAGTGTCCAAGGTTTAATTTTAATTCTTAGACTTTAATTCATTTTCGACTTGCTTTTTTAGAATGGTCTGAGTCGCCTTCTTCAGACTCTGGCCCGTCAAACATTTTAGCTTTTTTTCCTAGTGTTTAGTCTAGGTTTGAAAATTTCGAAAGATCTTTAATGCACGTTATAGTTACATTTTGTCACATATGAGACAGAATGATGACAAGCACATGTGTACTATGCCTTTTAATTGGCCTTTTAAATTTAAAACAAGTATTAAAAAAAAAAAAAAAAAAAAAAAAAAAAAACTTGTTAAATTTTGGCTATTGTTCAATCAGAGCTCGTAATAAACTGTACATTACTCACAATAATGGAAAATAAACATTTTTTTCTATTTTTAAAAAATATATTAGAATGATATAGAAGAAAGTTTTCGGATAACCACTTCACATTAGGTATATATATATATGATTTTTATTCAACTTTGCTTATGTGTTCAGATCCATTTGATCCCAAAATATACATACATGAAAATTAGTATTTTATATAGAATGCTTTCTGTTAAAAAAAAAAAAAATAATAAGAAGAAGAAGAAGAATTGTAGTACTGAAATTAAAAATATTGAATCTATTTGGATTCATTTGGTACATTCAAAAATGAATGTCCATTTCGTTCCTAGAGCATATATTTATCTAGAGAGTGCATTCATTTCTTTGTTATCCTCTGAGAGTGCTGTTCCTATTCAGAGGATAACAAAGATTGAGGATGATTTTCATTGGTCACGTGACGAGTGAAACGGCTAGATACGTCCGAAATTAGATAACATAACGATAAATCTTTGGCACCCCTTGTCCGAAAGTGCACTGAGGGGCGTGACAAGTGACCTTCACTGGTGAAAGCTTGAAAAGCACTCGTCATGTGATTTTTTATGTTGGTTACAATCTTCGGTGAAGGATGCGCTCTCTAATCAAATATACGATCTAGAATTTCGTCCATTTGAAATGCAGCGTTAACATCGTTTAAATTTACTTTTGGGAGAAGAGCAAACAAATGCTCTAAAGCTATCATCACAGTCTACGGTATTCCACTTGCCACTTCTCATATTCAACTCGACACAGTCCCTGTCGTAACCAGATGGTTCATCATCGTCCCACTGGATGAAGTCGAGGGGTGAATTGTCAACCCAAGCATAGTTACCTAAAATACACAAAGGAAATGCAACACATTGACAATAACATTTTATTAATAAAAATAATAATAATGAGCATTCTTATTCACATATTTCATATATTGCAGTGTTTTCTCACATTTGCCGTTTTAAAAATATTTAGTTTATTACCATATGGGGCGTTAGTCATATTAAACAAAACGGAATCCTTTGATATATTCATGAAATTATTTTATTAAAGTAAATTTAGGAAACATTCAGATATCGTTACTGAAGTGCCAAACTATAGAATTTCGCTTTTTACCTTCTGGGAATTTGTTGCATTTTTAAGGACAATTAATTTCTCCCAGACAAATATTTTTCTTGACTGCTTTGTTCCGGAAATCTGCGTAAAACATCTAACTGGACAACATTTTGCATAGAATGTTTTATTTTTATAGAAAATATAGAAATATTACATTTTCAACTACCTAAATAACAGGGGGGAGGTGTGCTTCAGAAAACTATGGAAGCGCCGAAGCGAAGCGCTTCCAAAAGCAAAGGAAGAATCAATTCAGTCTTTCGACGAGGCGACGCTACTTAATTACTTTTTAAAAATCTTAAATAGGAGAAGCGTTGCTTCCATCGCTTCCATGGACGCTTCGCCACTGCTAAATAAAATGTTTAAATTTTTTTCTATATTAAAAAAGTTAAATAAAATAAAATACAATGTATTCTTCAAATGCATCAGAGAGTAGCTATTTGAACTAGAGAACAGCCTAAATATTTTGACAAAGCCGCATTTTATTCTCAGACGAACAAAATTACATAATGGAATGTTTGTTTAAGTGATTATTTAGCAAGTCCCGCAGATTTATAACTGTTTCCATTTTCATCACAATAATGTTTTAAAATGACAATTAAAAAGAAGAAAGAAAAATTATGCAGTTTTCATAGATCATAAACACTTTCTAACTTTTCTTGTACCTCTTACATCGTTTAACCTTTACTGCATTTTGTCTTCTTGAAGACACCATAAAATATATTTTGTTTTTAATAAAGTAAGAAAACTTTAAAAAATTATTTACATATTTTTTTCTTCATTAAATAAATAAATAAAAATTAAACATACAATAGGTTGCTTTTGTGTAATTCCGTATGGTGTGTAAAAACAGCAAGGCTACAAAAATATATTTTGTTTTTAATTATGCCGTAAGGAATCCTACAAAATATGTTTATACATTTATTTCTAAAGAAAAAGTAATTAAAAGATTGTCTTTCTGTATCCCTGTATATCGTCTAAACTTAGCGCACGCACATATAAAGCACTGAAAAAGTATTCTCATGACAATAAAAATTTAAATTGACTGTTCTAGATACACCCCCTCCCTCATTTTTATCATTGTTTGGCAATTTTATACCCATCAGTTTGATTTGGAGAGGAACGATGATTATTTTAATCGTTAAATGTCTTCTCACCTGAGGAGCTACAGAGGTAGAAAGTTCTAAAACGCGAACATTTGTAGTAAGGAGGAAATTTGAGGAGATTTGTGCCCAGAAAACAAAAGAAAATCAATAAAAACAACCAGTTTCTTTTTCTTTTTTCGCAATATTTTTCTTATTTTTTACATATTACAGCTTCCAGTTTGCCATTTTCTTACCAAAAACACCCCCAACTAATAAAAATTATACATTGACATTTTTTTCAAAATGTTTGTGAGTGGAGTAAAGTTTCAAAGCCCTCGCAAGAAAGTTTGACTGATTCACTGTACGACGTTTGCTTTCAATAATTTTCACGTTAAATGTGTTGGGCAGCAAAACATGGACAGTAAGGATTATTTTGTATACAAAATAAACAAACAAAAGGTTTAAAAATATTTAGAAGAAATACCATCTTTTTTCTTCCCTAATCCAATATGCACTGAAGGTGGTTTGGCGAAATATAACACAATTCTTCTGACTCTATTTATGTCTTCAATAGAATGGAAACTTGCTAAATAGCCTCCTGTAAATTGAAAAAAGAAAAATAATAAAATAATTTGTTAAAATAAACTCATTATTTATTTATTTATTTTATTTTATTTTATTTATTTATTTTATTTATTTATTTATTTACTAGCAAACCCGTGTGAAATATTCGCACTTTATTTCTTTTCTTATTTACCTTTAAAATTTGAAACTCATAAATGTTACAACAATTTCACCATCTAATTAAAATTTTAATTTACCAGAAGCCAAATTATTATTAAAACCAAATTGATATTGTACAATAGTGAAACCAAAATTATTCAAAGGAAGGTTTCGAAATAAAACTCATGGTTCACCACCCAATTTTTGTACTTTCACAGGCAGTACAGTTTTAACACAGGACTGCCACGACGCCTTTCAAATTTTTGTCGTCATGTTAGCGATGAATTTTTATTAATTTTGGTATATATATATATATATATATATATATGTAAATGAAATAAAATAATTCCTATTTTGATTCTACTTTGTATGACTGTGTTTTTTAGTCAATTTATGACACAAAAGTTCATATTCTGTATACATCTTTAAAATATTGCTAGGTTTAAAATGACGCTTGCAAAGTCTCTGAAGACTGTTAAAAATACATATTTTCGTAAAATAATCTCATCTGACAAATGTCTTTTTTTCTTGTTAGTGCATTGAGCTAAGTACGCGTGCTTAAATATTGTCCATGTATAAATATTATTTTTTTATCCTCGCGTATCTTATCGTTTTGAGAAAAAATAATTGAAACTGGTCCACGTTAGAGAAATATTATATAGATATTTTTTTTAACAAAAATTATCTAATTAAAATAAAAAAGCTGATAAGCTTACCATGCCTGAAACAAAAATGCATTGCATCCACCCACGATAATCTGAGACCTGACTCGTACATGTAACAATAATTACCTCCGAAGTCATTCCAGTCACCTGACAAATTTTGACATGTATGAGTTCTGTCAATTTCGGGCTCAGGATCTGGATCTGGAAAAAAAAAACCTTTTACTTCAAATGCTTTTAATTACATCTATATTAATAAAATCAGACTTTTGCCTGTAAATTTGTCAGAAAAAAAAAAAAAAAAAAAATGCGATATCTTGATGTTTCACACACCATGAAAGCCGAAAATGATTTAAGAAATTTTTGCCTTTGTGTGTGTGTGTCATCGAGTCTGTATTTCGCTATTTTTGTCCGGGTATCACTCGTGAACGGCTGGACGGAACTCAACGACACTTGGCAGGAATCTAGGTCTTCACCAAATTTAAAATTATATCTACAGAATTTTTCAAAATTTGGATTAGTTTTTGAATCATGGGTAAAAAGCGCCTGCGGTATGTGCCATAAAGATTTTGTCAGTAAAACGCTTTGAACGAAAAAAAAAAAAAAAGTTATTTTTACGCTTTAGACAACAGGTCTCTCTCTTTATACACCACCGGATATCGATACCAAATTGCCAAATTCAAATATCGCCATATACTATTTATCATTTAACAAAATTTCAATGCAGAAAAATCTAATAGATTGCCGATGCAGTTGAATATTGAAGAAAAGATACAGTTTTAGTATAAGACCCTCTTGGCAACTTTTTTATTTTATTAGGACTGAGGACTATTAGTCTCAATCTACGGATTTTTACGACACCAGTTTTAGGATAGTTGGACATTTATCGAAATCTAAAATTTATCGAAAATATGATTGAGTAATTTAAAAGCAATGTTATAATTTCAAAAAAAAAAAAAAAAAAAACTAATAGTCCTCCGTCCTAAACTAAATTCTGCTTTTGACAGAATTTCATCAAAATCTTTCTTTCTTTTTGAAAGAAAAAGAAAAGAAAAGAAAATTAATAATAATCAGTATCGAAATGGACAGTATTGAAAAAGTTTTCTTTTCAATAATTTTGAATTAGGAAATAAAAAACGCGTGTGCAAAATGAAATAAAAAATAAAACAAGATTATTAAGTTTGAAGTTTGAGTTGGTAATTTTTCTTTATTCTTTTCTTTTCTTCTTTTTTCTCTTTTTTTTTTTTTTTTTTTTTTCATTTTCATTTTCATTTTTCTTCCTTATGCAATGTATAAGGAAGTATTGTAATCCCGATTTGCGAAATGGATTTTATATCTCGCATAGCTTAAAAATGATTGATCATTGAATGTTGTAAATTTATATTTGGGACTATCATGATGCCTAGTTATTTTATTTATTTATTTATTTATTTATTTATTTTTTTTTTTGTGCAAATTTTGTGCGAAGGAGATTTACTCATCTTACATTTTTTAGGACTGAGGACTATTAGTCTTAATCTACGGATTTTTACGACACCATTTTTACGATAGTTGGACATTTATCGAAATCTAAAATTTATCGGAAATATAATTGAATAATTTGGAAAAAAAAAAAAATCTAATAGTCCTCCGTCCTAAACTAAATATTGCTTTTGACAGAATTTCATCAAAATATTTCTTTTCTTTTCTTTTCTTTCTTTCTTTCTTTTTTTTTTTTTTTTTGAAAGAAAAAGAAAAGAAAAAGAAATAATTATAATCAGTTTCGAAATGTACAGTATCGAAAAAGTTTTTTTTTAAATAATTTTGAATTAGGAAATAAAAAACGCGCGTGCAAAATGAAATAAAAATAAAACAAGATAATTAAGTTTGAGTTTGAGTTGGTAATTTTTCTTTTCTCTTCTTTCTTTTTTTTTTTTTTTCAATATTTTATAATTTATTGAAAAATATAAAAGAAAGAAAGAAAGAAACAGAAAAAAAATAATTGCATAAATTATGTGTTTTTAACTAAAATGGCGATAAAAATTCAAAAGTCGCCATGTGGAGCTATATTAAGGCTGTACCATGATCAGGTTTACATATTTAATTATTATTATTATTATTTTATTTTTTGGATGAATTATAATGTCTATAGCAGAGTCGGATATAAAGAAGTTGGCGAGAAATGTCCTAGGTACTTTACTTCGATGCCAAATTTCAAATTTTGCTTGAGGATCTGATACTAAAGCTGTTCCGAAGGAAAAAACAAAAGGAAAAATATTAGACTTTAAAAAATTAAAATGTAAATTAAGCAACGCTGCCACGTTATTTGACGTATTTTGCGACGAATACACACGGTGTTATGAAAAGATTGTCTATGTGAGGATTAAGCCATTTGAGATTTTCTTCTGTCGGACAACTCATAAACAAGATATTTGTAACAAATCTTATATATTAAAACACAAAGGTGTTTCTTTAAGACCAAAATCACACGATCTAGTCATGCGCGAGAAAATCATGAACCAATTCGGAACGGGAATATACCTTTCCTTTTATGCAGTGCAATATAAACATTAGCGATAGAGATCGAGCTGACGACATTGATATTTCACATGTCTATGGCAGACGCCTGATTAAAGCTCAATAATAAGAACAATTCACACGATTAATTCATTGATTTATACTTTTCAAGGAAGTATAATAAAAACAAAGCAATTCGCGAATACATATCAGCTACCGTCGTATGAATTTTCATTTCACCGAAAATTTTCTTACACAGGATAATATTTCAAGAGTTTTTACGGTGCCATCTGTTACCATATAAACATGATAGTATACCTTATTCCTAATATTATTTTTTTTCAATTCCTTAAAAGAAAAAAAAAATGTTTTAAAATTAACAAATTGCCGGAGTTTATTGTTCTTTAAAAATTAACTTTTATCAGTTAAAAACTTTGTTTAGAAAAAATGAAGATAGATGTTCAAAATCAAAGAAGGTTTTATTTTAATTAATTAATTATTTATTTTTTAATCTAATTTTAAATTAATCTCTGATATTTCATTTCGGTACTATATTACAGAAAATTAATTTAAAAAGAATAACCTTAAAAATATTGATATTTTATACGAGTAAAAATTTACATAGTATAATTTATTATTAAAAATTTAATGAGCAAATTAGCTTGCTAAAGTATTAAATTCCTTCTTATGTATTTATTTATTTTTAACAGTATTTTTTGTTGAAATATACTATTTTGCTAGAATAAAATATTATAATACTAAAAAAATAAAATTAAAAAATAAATAAATAATTCAATCAAAATCAATTTATTTTTAAGTAGCATAGTCTTTCCAAGTGCAAATAAAATAATGATTGTAGATTATAAAGAAAACTCTATTAAAATTTATTTTAGATTAAATTATTTTGCCTTATAAATTTATGTGATTTTAAAAGAGTATCTTTTTATAAATACCCCTCACCCTAAAAAAGAAAGAAAAGAAAAAGAAAAAAAGAAAACTCTAAGATTTTATTTATTTATTTTATCTCTAGATTACAGATGGCGCTAAAACTGTCATATTGTTCGGAATATCATCGATGCTCCATCGGTTTTATTTTTATGCTGTGTAGCAAACTAAATTTTGCATATTGATTAGTTTGAAGAAAGAAAAGCTTTATTTATATTCGTATGGCAATAATCATTTAACTATATTTTTTAAACATTGCACAGTAGTAAAGTTATTTTAATCAAATTCACAACTTTGCTTAAATCACATCTCAATGTCAAACAAAGTACTTAAATAATAATATACCATTGTATAACACTAACACTATACGTTAAGATATTTTCTCATGCATCGTTCCCTGTTTCTTTCTTATCTTGACCAATATATTTTAAACACATCTTCTCGGGTTTAAAAGGGATAAAGTTTCATTTCTATTATTTTAGTGATCATTTATTTAATGGGTTTTCTGTAGCTTCATTCCTAAATTTACATGCTTAATACACTCATAAATTAAAAAATAAACAATTCATAAAAGGAAGGCGTAATTTCATATATGATTTATTATTCAATATATTTTAATGTTTAAACTTCATTTTCAAACTTTTAAGCTGGATTTCAAAGATGAGTCTTGAAATTGATTTTTATCTTATCTTTACTTTTAAAACATTCTGATTTCATGATTTCTTTTAAAATTTCCTAATATACGATAGTTTCATTTGGAAGAAAAATTTTAAGTTATTTTGATTTTATAATTAATTTTAGTAGTCATTGAATACAACAATTTAACTTATTTTTAAAAACTGATTCCATAAAAAACTGCTAATGAACTTTTTTTTTTTTTTTTTTTTTTTTTTTTTTTTGTAAAAACAAATTTTAACTTTATTCCGATTTGCAGTTTATTTTTAGAATACAATGAATTAATATTTTGGATTAAACTGAAGTGATTTTATAAATATGGGAATGAAAAATCAGAATCAAAACTATTATTTTACACTTAAAATGCACTTATTATTTTCTCGGCAAATTAGCATTAATTATATAATTTACAAGTATTTTACAAGTGAATACAATCTTTGTCTTTCATGTATGTCTTTTATTAAAAAATTGTGAGCAGTTATCGTTGATAGTAAGTTAATATAATCATGTAGAAAATCTTTGTATTCTTTCCTTTCTTGTGAAAAGTAACGAATAAATTACGCAGTAAACATAAAACGAGTGTAGTTCTATAGATTATTAGTCGATTTGGTGTGGCAGAGAGGAATTCCATTGTGGGATTAATTTACACGCGTGATGATTTGGTAAGTATTATCACAAATATTGATACCATCTCATTAATAAATACTGATTTTAACCCTATCAAGTTATCGTGGGTCATTGGAGACCCGAGCCACTTTTCTTTTGTTTCATCCCTCAGAATTCACATATAGAATCCTACCTAACCATCATGTCCGTGATTTTTCTCGTAAAAATACCATTCTGAAATTTTATTATGCAATTTGAATTTTTTAGATTTGTTAATTTGTTCAAAAGTTATGAATTTTTTAGCAAATTCCTGTATTTTATGGAAATAGGTGTATATCCGATGAAAAATAAAATATTTGTTTAATTTTTTTTGCAATATTAATTGTTTACCTTTAAAGTAGAAGTATTCAAGAACTTTATCAGATTTTTTTCATTAAAAATAATGTGTTCTAACATTGCTCGAGTCTTCAGCGACCCATGATAAACTAGCAAGGTGCCAAAAAAAGCTATAACCTGATCGGGTTAAAACCCGAATAAACTACTACGTCAGAAACGCCAAAGAAAAATATTTGAGATGCATACAGCTGTTTCGGTAGCCTTAAGCGTACCGTCTTCAGTGCAAAAAGAATTCTGAATCTGGAGAAGCGCTCGTATATATAGGAGAGGGACCGAATTTAGTTCAACCAATAGGATTACGGAAAAGGTGGAGTGTGTGGCGAATAGAAATTTAGGAATGTTAGCTGTGTAAACAGTAGAAAAATTAAGAAAATGTGGACTGAATGTAAAATTTCCTACAATCAGACATACAGGGAACAGCGAAATCACAATTTACAAGGTTTTTAAAATTTTTATAAATATGAAAAGCTTCAAAGAAATCGAGTTCATGAATGGATTTAAGTCTGCAAAATATTTTAGCTGAATTAAATTTAAAATTATGATTTTCCTCCCAGCAATGTTTAGAAATATTGGTTTCTTGTTTGCGGACGTAATTCATATGTTCTTTTAGACGAAATTTAAGACTGCGTTTAGTTTGGCCAATATATGATAAACTACACTGACAGGAAATACTATAAATGCCCCAAGAATTATGCATATCAATGGGATCTTTTAACTGAGAAAAGGTGAGTTTATTTGAAGGCAAAAATATTATTTTAAAATGATACTGTTTGAGAATTTTAGCTATGGTTTGACTGGATTTAGGAAAATAGGGTGAAACAATACTGATATTAGAAGAGACTGATTTAGTAGACGAAATACGAGGGAGCTGTAATTTTTGGATGGCTTTGTCTATAATGGAAGGGTCATAACCTCTGTCAATTGCAATGGCTTTCAGGTTTTTAATGATATAGGATTTGAACAAATATTAAGGGCACGGTTTACAAAAGTATAGAAAGCAGCCATTTTTTGGTTAGGTGGGTGACATGAACGCGCATGGGGAGGAAGGGAGACTGCAAAATTTTTACGATAGACGGTGGTTGAAAATCCATTTACAGTGCGAGAGACGAGGGTATCAAGAAATGGAAGGGAGCCATTATTTTCTATTTCATATGTAAACTGGATATTACTGTCAATTGAATTTAAAGTTTCTAAGGCATGGTCAATATTGTGACGAGATATGTCGATAAGCGTGAAGGTGTCGTCAACGTAACGGGTCGCTGTACACAAACCATATGTGGTAATTACTCCATTTTCAATGGGGAACATTTCATAGTGAAATTCAATAATGTATATCAGTTTCAAAGAATTCCATGAATATTTACACGAATTAGAGTATCGACAGATAGAAAGACAGCCAGGTGGACTAATTCAAATCATAATCAATCTCAAACATTGTTAGAAAGCGTTAAATACGCTTAATATAAGCAAAAATGTAATTGCAACAATTTCCAATCTTATCCTTTAATGTATCTGAATATTTTTGTATATTCCTGTAAATCTTAATGGTAATCATACTATATTCTACAGAAAACATTTTATTCAGCATATGAATGATAAATATAATTTTCATTACGATTTATGAAAAATAAAGATATTAAAATGTTGTTTATAGAAATACCTCTCATAAAACGCAATGGCTTGAAATTCTTTCGGTTGCCCCTGTACACAAACCATTGGTGTATTTACTCCATTTTCAATCGTAAATATCCAATATCCAATAATGAACTTGAATAACATATATCCGTTTCAAGCAATTCTATGAATATTTACAGAAGTTTGAGTGCAGACAGACGGGACCAACCGAAGTCATAAACACTTTTCAACTTTGTTGGAAAATGTTAAAAAAAGAAGAGAAAAGAAAGAAAACACTAATTAAAAATTCCGTCTTTAACAGAGTTTAATTTTCGAAAAGAAAGACTTATTTTATGCTCTATTTTATTTAAATACTTTCAAACATACTAGTTTATTCAAGACGATCTAGAGCAAAAGATTTTTTTTTTCTGCCTAAAAGAAATAGTCCCCTCATCCTAAAAGCACAGCGAAATACCATCCTAATCAAAGTTTTCCGCTACTTGCTTTTTTTATTAAAAATGTTTAACAACCAAATGATTCATAGTTTCAAATATTACCCAGGCTTAATTTGCATATGAAAGGATGCTTTTCTTTGCAACTTTTCACCAGCCATTCTCCGTCGGTAGTAGTAGCAGCGCAATTGTCCAAGATACTGGATGCTGCCTGAGGTTGACCTACCATCCAGTTAGCGTAGAATAATGGATGTCCTGTCACATATTCATATTTGTCAGGCATCTAAAACGAAAGGAAGATCTATTTTACAAATAATTTTACAACAAAATGTTAATGCGGTATATATTTTGAGATTTTTATAATTTTCATGTAAAATATTCCTATCAATATATACATATATTTTATTTGAATACCCATTCAGTACAGGCCCACCAGTGGCCGAACTGTTCTGCGCTCAAAGCTGGTAGATGGGAAGGGCCGAGTTCGATCCCAGGTTGCGCTCATCGACCTAGCCGTTCGGAATTTTCCGTGGTTTTCTCCTAAACTCGCGTAAATACGGGCTAGGACCACTTAGAAAGACCCCCATGGTGGGCATTCCATCCATAGGCCCCTAGCGTAGTCAATCAGCCTTAATCACACAACCAACCAACCAACCAGTTCATTAAGTATAATAACAGTAATAATAATAAATTGTCGATATGCATTTAAACTGAGTCTGCAGAGTTTTACGTAATATAGTTCTCAAAATTTGGTACACTGTAGATGTTGAACCTTTCCTGAAATGAGCGGAAATCGCAACGTGGAAGCGCCCCCTGTTGCGTGATATAGCCCAAAAGCTAATCGGCACCATGTCAAACCAAGATCCAACCAAATATCAAATTCGGTTAAATTAATTCCATTGGTTCATAAAGTACAGTGTTTGAATCCAAAAAGACAGATATTTTCTAAAAAAGGTCGAACTGAGTTCAGGAAATCTCAAAACGTGTAATTTCATCTAAAACTGAAAATCTAAAAATTTTCTGAATTTTATACCTTCTTGTTACATATGCAGAGGATAGAATAATAAATCCACTTTTCAAAAAATAAGTAGTCAATTTCAGTTAATTAAAATACAAGGAAATCAAAAAATGTATAAATTCATCGAAAACCGGAAATCAAAATTTTTTCCAAATCTTAAACATTCTTCTTATATATGTAGAAGTTATGCGCAAGCGAAGTGTGACGTAACTGACCTTTGTTGTGGCCATGTAAAATATTTCCTATGTTAATCGTCTATTGGATTTTTTGTAAAAATTATTAAAAATTGAGGAAAATTATTTCCCAACTTTAATCTCCATATTTGGGTATAATTAAAAATTTGTCATCTCGCACATATGTTAGATTAAGTTATTTTGCTGTCAAATTGACAAAATTTTAATTTTAAATTTCAAAACTCTAGAAACAAAAGGGGCATAGATTTGATATCTGTTCGTCTTTGGTGTTTTTGCGATCAAAAGCGTAATACGAAAACACATGCCAGATGTGCATTTTCGTAATACATATATATTCTACGAAATATTGTTTCATGCTATTGATTGCTCGTTATTAATATAACCATGATTTTTGAAAGGAATTAAACATGTTTGACGGATAGTTTGAATATCTTTTACTGTTATTTTTTTCCCAGCAAGGACGGCAAATATCAAATCTGTTCCTTTGAAATGAATCTCATTCCACTGAAGTTAAAGTTTATGTTTATATTCGAAAATGGGAGTCTGATATTTTATTTTTACAGAGTTTTGAAATTTAAAATTAATATTATATGAATTTTACAGAAAAAATAACTCAATCTAACGCGTAACACACACAGACAGTAACTTATATATAACTATACCTAAATATGGGGATCGAAATCGGGAGATAATTTTCCTTAATGATTTAAAAAAAAAAAAAAAAAGGTCTTCAACTTATAGCTGATGTAAATCACACACACACACACATAAAAAAAAAGTAAAAGAAAGAAGGAAAAAAGAAATTAGATCTTAAAAAAATTGGAAAACAAAATTAAAACTGTCTTAGATCAAATCCTTTTTTAAGTGGCGTATATTTTCAACCGTATAAACTTTCCATCTACCACTCATTCACTCAATTTCTGTCATATAACGGCTGTTTTCTCTTAGAATAAAAAATCTGTAGTCGAGAGTATATTGATGCTATATTATACAAATTACTATGTTTATGGTTTTATTTGAGTTTTCAGAAATTCCCAGATATTCTACTTTAGGTATTCTTCTGTATAAAAAAATACGTGTATAAAAGGGAAAAATGCATAAAAAATAGAAGTATTTTTAAGTAACTTCTTGACATCCTATGAAAATAATTTTTGTATTCTGCACATCTGGCTAATTATACCTTTTGAATGATACTATTTTCAACACTCTATTCCCATAATAAATATGTTAAATGTGTACCACAAATTTCATTATTATATCGTAACTAGTATATAACCCGTCAAAATTGACGGAATGTGAAATCAATTAAGGTAGTGAATCAACGAATGATTTGCCTGCTTCGCTGGACACTATATTTAAAGGGTTCTAATGTGCTAAGTTGCACCTGACGGGACTAATATGCAAGTTGTACCTGATGGGACTAATGTGCAAGTTGCACCGAACTAACAAACTATTTCTTTTAACGGAAATACCTACTAACCCAGGACGATAGGTCTAATATAACGTATCATATTATATATCGTAATATAACTCAGTACTTATTTCGCTTCCTTCTTCGACTCGTTTTAATAAGAATTTTTTATATGCATGCCCCCCCCCCCCCCCCTCAAAAAAAAAAAAAAAAAAAAAAAAAAAAAATATATATATATATATATATAACAATAACTGGTAAATTTTTTTGACAACAATTATAAATTTAAATGTCTAATTTTTAAATTATTTTCATATTTTAATTAATTCTAAAATATCTAATCAAAGCTTCGTTAGAAATAAGGTATCAAATGAAAGGTACCATATTTGTAATGAAGTAATCTTAGGTACCTTATTTGTAACCTTATTTATTTTAACTAATTTGATAAATATGACGTCACAATCAACTGTTTGTTTATGTCATATAAGTACATTATCATGATTTCAAGAAAATGTTGTAATAACTATTAGCTCATAATTTTTATGATTGAATTTTACATTACATTTTAATTTTATCCTCCATGGGTATTTTAGAATTGCAATGGTAGTTATAAACTTTCGGTGAAATCTTTTTACATATTGAGATTAAGGGGAAAGTGCAAGCACAAAAAATGTTCAGTTTTGAAAGATCTTTCTAATGATGTAACATTTAATCAGATTAATAAAAAAATAAAAAATAAAATATATAGCATTTCTAAGGGAAAAAAAAAAGGCTACCAAAAGTCTCTGTTTTGAAGCGGTCTAAACCGGAATCGTTCCTGACAGAAGATGATCATTATTATTATTAATTCGTAACACCCGCCAAAATAAAATTGTTTTTAGATAGCGCGTCAATAAGGAAAATTGTCACAGATAATAGTACTAATAAGAAATAAACTGTTAAAGATTATAGTTGCGTTCGGAAAAGATAAAATAGTTTTGGTTAAAAAAAAAAAAAAGAAAATACACTACGCAAAGGTTGTTACATAAAGATATATGAGGTTTTAAACATATGATTCAGATCTACATCGCTATGCATTTAAGGGTTAAAATATGTTATACATATTAGATCGAAATTATAGATCCCAATAACTGATTATCATCCAGGAAAAATAGAATTTATAAAGATTAAAAATTTCGTTATAGGACGTCCTATAACGAAGTCCCACACAGCCACTTACATTCATAAGACATCCATAAGACATCTTAATGGTTGAAAAAGGATCCATTAGACTTCTATAAACATCCTACAGATATCTATTAACACGACAACTGTCATTTTTTTTTTTTTTTTTTTAACATTCATAAGATGTCTGCTTCATATCCAATAAATCTCCAAACATCCAGTAATTGGACTTGTTACGCCTAATAAATATTGAAAATATCTTAATCTTGTTTTGATCTAACATGTTACGTCTATTAGACATCGAAAAATGCACGTTTAAATTTCGTCTACATTTAAACTTCTAATAGATATCTGTAATTAGTTCAGGCTATCTAGAACTTTTAATGGGCATTCTTAAGATATTTTGAACCTTTTATGGATTATTGTATGCAATTTAGATGTCTAATGGATATAAGTGGCTATGTGGGACTGCATTAAAGTAGCAGAGCAAAAGAATATTTCCAACACTCTCTTGTTAGGAAACTTCTTAGTAAAAATTGCCGGTTATATGTTGACAGAGAAGCTTAGTTGGAAGAGCACTGACGCATTCTGACAAGGGCACACATTTCATTTCTCCAAGATCTGTAAACAATCGTAATTACTGGTAGGAATTATCCACTTTTGTTCTCAACCGGAAAAAAGGAGCTCAAAGGACCAGAAGCATATGCTAGAAGAAATAAACTCCGTTTGTAAGTACCGTGGATAAAATATGCTATCGAAAATAAACAGTTATTTCATTTTAAATATTTTTTTTGAATTGAATAAATATTAAATAACCGTTTAGTGATCGTTCAAGTGCCCTTTTCTCTAAGCACTGATTTTCTTGATCTCTTCAAAAATAGTGTACATAAATTTGTATGAAAATGAAACAAATGCAACAAACTTTCAGTCATATTGCACAACGTCAAAAAATTGTAATTTTGAATTTTTGGTATTGAAAAATGTGTATGAAGTGCCCTAACGTACACAAAAAAACCATTTCTATATCAAAAGTTATCCACCTAAGAGGCAGTTGTGTCAGTTTCTTTATATGCTATTTAATGCTTTACCGCTATCTTTAAGTTGATTTTTCTTAAAAGCTACATTTTTGAGTTGTATCATTTTTCTTGTGAAGTGTGATATTTCCTTTTATCCATGTAACGGATTAAAAGATACTTTTTAAAAATATGAAATACTTATAATTTGTTTTTTTTTTATCTAAGAAATGTCAATTGCCTGTGTCTTAACCTGTTCTTTGACACAAATCTAGTTTTCAAAATTGTAACAAAAAATAATATATTTCTGATTTATGAAGTTTAAGTTATCAAATAAACCTAAAAAATTAACAACCGAGGAAATCTTTTATTTGTTTTTTCATTAAATAGAACACCCTTGATTACATTTTTAATAACACCCTTCTTTAAAAATACAATATAGCTTGTTTATTCACTGGAATGATATTAAAGCAAGTATTGTTTTTGTTTTCATATCTATATTAAATTTATACTGTTCATGTCATTCATACCCTTTTTAAACTACTACTACTTATTACTTTCCGAACACTATAGTGAGGAAAGTATTGTAATCATGTCAAAAATCCAAATTCGAAATTTTGATGTTTCTATACGTTTCGAGGTCCAACGAGTCCGTTTTCACTATTTTTACGATGATGTATGTATGTGTGTGTGTGTATGTATGTGTGTATGTATGTGTGTATGTATGTGTGTATGTCTGTGAGTGAACACGCTAGCGTCTAAACGCTTTGTTCGAATAAGCTGAAAGTTGGTACGTATATTGTAAGTCACCATAGTAAGAACCCTATAGATTTTGGTGAATCTAGCACTTATAGTTTTTTTACAGGGACACAAAGAAAAATTCTTTATCATTATGGCCAAGGGACCAAAATCTTAAAAGTGCGATAGCATCTAAATGCCTTATTCAATTGAGCAAAAACTTTATACACATATTATAGGTCACAGATACTCAATCTGTATAGATTTTGGAGAATCTAGCACTTATAGTTTTTTTACAGGGACACAAAGAAAAATTCTTTGCCAAATTTTTAAAAGTGTGATAGCGTCTAAACGCCTTATTAATCTCAGCGAAGAATTTGTACACATGTTATAGGTCACATTTGAACCAACTGTATAGATTTTGGTGAATCTAGCACTTACAGTTTTTTACAGGGACACAAAGAAAAATTCTTTATCTTTATGGCCTATGAGACCAGCGATAGCATCTAAACGCCTTATTCAATTGAGCTGAAAATTTGTATGAATATTATAAATCACTGTTGCACTAACTATAAGCATTTTGGTGAATCTAGCATTTATAGATTTTTACAGGGACACAACGAAAAATTCTTTATCCTTATGATCTAAGGGCTCAAAGTTCAGTAGCGTTAAATAAAACCTCGTGTGATATATGGAGAAAAATACTCAAACACTCTGTTAAGGTTTTCTCTTTTTTGTTTGTTTAGCAACACCTCTTTCTTTATTTTATCTACAAAACTGTTAGTTACTCAATGTTCGGAAAGTCGAGTGGAGTCACTCCAGATTTTTTTTACTTTCCGAACACTATAGTGAGGAAAGTATTGTAATCATGTCAAAAATCCAAATTTGAGATTTCGGATGTTTCTTTACGTTTTGTGGTCCCCTGAGTCCGTTTTCACTATTTTTGCGATGATGTATGTATGTTTGTGTGTATGTATGTGTGTATGTCTGTGAGTGAACACGCTAGCGTCTAAACGCTTTGTTCGAATAAGCTGAAAGTTGGTACGTATATTGTAAGTCACCATAGTACGAATCCTATTGAATTTGGTGAATCTAGCACTTATAGTTTTTTTACATAGACACAAAGAAAAATTCTTTATCATTATGGCCTATGGGACCAAAATCTTAAAAGTGCGATAGCATCTAAACGCCTTATTCAATTGTGCAAAATATTTATACACATATTATAAGTCACAGATACTCAATCTGTATAGATTTTGGAGAATCTAGCACTTATAGTTTTTTTACAGGGACACAAAGAAAAATTCTTTATCATTATGGCCTACGGGGCCAAATTTTTGAAAGTGTGATAGCGTCTAAACGCCTTATTAATCTGAGCAAAAAATTTGTACACATTTTGTAGGTCACAGTTGCACCAACCGTATAGATTTTTGTGAATCTAGCACTTACAATTTTTTTACAGGGACACAAATAAAAATTCTTTATCATTATGGCCTATGAGATCAAATTTTTAAAAGTACGATAGCATCTAAACGCCTTATTCAATTGAGCTGAAAATTTATATGAATATTATAAATCACTGTTGCACTAACTTTAAGCATTTTGGTGAATCTAGCATTTATAGGTTTTTACAGGGACACAACAAAAAATTCTTTATCATTATGATCTATGGGCTCAAAGTTCAGTAGCGTTAAATAAAACACTGTGTAATATATGGAGAAAAATACTCAAACACTTTATTATGGTTTTCTCTCTTTTGTTTGTTTAACAACTCCTCTTTCTTTACTTTATCTACAAAACTGTTAATTACTTAATGTTCGGAAAGTCGAGTGGAGTCTCTCCAGATTTTTATTATAGTTATTTAATAATTTATTTAGGCTTTTGTGGACTATGGTGGCAGTTTATCTGTTTAGTTTTTGCATCCTTCTTGTTTTGTTGCCGTATTATATGTATATATACGGCAACGGTTGAAAAAATATTTTCAGAATTAAATAACCTAAAATACTATGAAAAATATAACCTGGGCAGCAATTCTATATACAATGAATGTACTGCTTACATTAAGAAATGCAAAGGCTTATTTAATAAACACTTTACTTTAATAAACCATAGAAAATTGCTTTTTTTGTTTTTAACTCCAAAATTCCCTAAAAACCCAGTAAAGTTCAGATATATTTGTTGTACTATTGGCAGTGTTAATAAATGTTCCAACATAAAACTTATTTATGACTTTTTAAAAAAACAAATTTAAAAATTCAAGTTATTTTTGTTGTATAGACAATAGTTATGAGGCTATTGAAAAATTAAATAATATACACACGCCTACTTCTGTCCAAGCATTTGATTTTTAAATTTTATTTTGTAACATTTCTATTGATTTATTATTTGATACTTTAATTATATTATTTGATTTTTTTGATATTGTAAATGAGTTTCAGATTGATAGAGATTTATTTCTAAGTCTTTGCCATTTTTGTTTTAATAATAATTTCATAACATTTTACAATAAAATTTACAAACAAGTACATGGTATCGGAATGGGTACCAATTATTCCAGTACAGCTGCTAATTTATTTCTATTTTTTTATGTTATTAACTTCAACAAGAATTTAAACACTTTTCGGTATATAGATGATATTTTAGTCTTAAATCTTGATTTTACAGATGTTTTTGAAAACATATACCCTTCATGTTTACATTTAAATAAAGCTAATGATAAAGATGACTGTGTTAATTTGTTAGATATTTTTTTGATGTTCAGCATAAAAATTTAAATCTAGATCTATATGATAAAAAGAAAAAAATTTCAATTAATTGTTACAGTATGCCTCATTGGTACAGCAATTTGCACACACACACAAAAAAAAAAAATCTATATTAACATTTTGATTGGTCAACTAAATAGATTCTATAAGATATGTAATAGTCATTTAATATATAATAAACAAGTTTTTAAATTTGCTGCTTTTTTATAATAATAACTACCCATTGAATTTTATAAAGTTTTACACCAATAATTTTAATAGATGTTTGCAATTGAGGTAATAGCAACGGTATTGTTTCTTCACTTATGGTGCTTGGTATCTTGTGGTGTGTGCTGATGAAGACCTCCCTCCTTTTTCGTGAATGAACACGTTTGCATCTAAACGCTTTATTCGAATGAGCTAAAAGTTGGTACGTTTTTCATAGGTCACAATAGCACGAACTGTAACGATTTTGGTAAATCTAGCACTTATAGCTCTTTTTTTCACAGGAACGCAACGAAATTTTTTTTATCGTTATGGCTTATGGGCTGAAATTATTTAAACTACGATAGTGTTTAATTGCCCTAGCCTCGTGAGCTGAAAATTTATATACATGTTACCGTCACACGAACATTATAGGTTTTGATGAATCTATAACCTATAGATTGTTACAGAGACACAACGAAAAATTCTTTGTCATTATGACTTTGGAGCTCAAATTGTTTGAAGTGCAATAACCTTTAAACGCCTTATTCGATTGAGCTGTTTGATCTCAGATTTCTCTTATTTTAACAACCGTTAATTACTTTATAATAGGCAAGTCAAGTGAAGCTATTCCAGATTTTTATTTATTTTTTAATTATTATTACCTTGTCATTAAAAAAAAAAAAAAAAAAAAAAAAACCATCATCATTACATGTGGCAACACGTCTATTAGTCCATATTATCACCTGATGGACACTTGTATCACCAGTAAAGCCACGAAGAATTGTTTTGTTTGTAGAAAGAAACATGGACCTATAAAGATTTATTATTCTCAGTGATTTCCAAATTAGCCTTAATATTTAATAAAATCTCAAACTAATGACTAAATCGTTTTAAAATTGTGTTTTCAAGCTAAATTAAAAGTATAAATAATTTTGAGGCAGTTGATTATGGTAGTAGATATAAGTTAAACCTACATTCTTTGTCATTCCTCTGTCGTCATTCTCCTTGTAAAAAAAAGTCGTTTAAATAAAATTTCCAAATATTATTCAGTAACGCATTGATAATTAGATTTTGGTGTAAGCTTTAAATGGGCAATTTCTAAATACAAAATATGTTATTCCATCACTCACACTTGCCTTTATTTCCTGAGGTGTGACAAAAACCTAATTTTATTTGATACCTTTTCACGTATTCCTATCCAAAAGTAACCCTGGTTTTGTTTAAGTTTTCTTCTGACAAATACAGATACTGCCATATTCCTGTAAGTAATGAGATTAGCTCCATACTTTCTACACTCTCCTTGAGCATCGAGCCACGTATTATTGTTTTTCTGGAAAAATCCGTAGCAAGCTGTTCCTAGTCGATACCACTGAGTCAGATTAGGACAATTAAAAGGATCTTCATATGGTCCCAAATTTGTAGGATCTGCAATGAAAATTTAATTCATAAATAGAATAATTAAAATAATAATGATAATACATATGTTAGTAAAACACATAATTAACGTATTTCGACGAACAATTGGAAATTCTAAAAAAAAAAAAAAGCATAATAATTATTTTCTTCACTGGCGAAACGTCTGAGTGCAGCCTCGCAGTTCAGACTGAAAACATTTTTGGTGTCCATATGCATATCATACTATATGCACTGCAGATAACTATCTCAAAAATCATCCGATTGATTTCAAATTTGGCACAAATATTTATGAATTATTAGGCATTGACTACTGTATAATTTTTGGTACATATAGTGTTTAAGGTTCATGTACTGATACACACAAAAGAATTTCGTATCATTACGATCTATTGACGGCATTTCTTTTAAATGCATTTTAGCATATTATTAGGTAAGAAAGGCCGGTTCTAGCCCAGGCGGCGGGTGCACCGGTGCACCGGCAAGCCGTGCGGGTGTCACACCACCCCCTGAGGGGTGTGGATGAGTTGGTATTGACCTTGAGACGCCCTCTAACTTAATCATGAAACGTGACGAGGGTATTAATGAGGAAATTTAATTAAAAAAATTAATGAGTGATTTTTTGTAAAAGGAGCTGATGGTTTTAAAGCGATGTTTTCAGTAGAATGAAAAAAGTAGGATATTGTTTGTGACTCATTAGAAAATTAATTAGGAAATTAATTAGGGAGTTAATTAAGAAATTAGTTAAGAAATTAATTATAAAATTAATTAAGAAATTTAAAAATTTGAAAATAAGGAATGAATAAAATATACGAATTTAAGGATGCGAATATACCATGAAAGAAATAGAGAGGTTTGACTAGGGTTCGAACCCGACACCTTGCAGTAAAAATATTTCCATAAGACAGTAGTTTTCGCGTATGTGTGAGTGTTATTTAGAAATATGCCTATGCAGATCTTTTTTAACCTAAGAATGCCATTGATTGAAAATTAATCAACCATAAAAATGATATTAATTAGAGAATAATATTTAAGAAAAATATTAATTAAGGATCTTCTTGTAAAAAATCATCAAATATTTTCCGAAAAAAAGACAGTGAAAGCAAAAATTAAGTATAAAGAATGAAATAAAGTTTAGAAACATAGATTTTGACTGAGATTCGAACCTGCTACCTTACAGTAAAAAAATATTTCAGTAGTTTTCGCGTATGTGTGAGTGTTCTTTAGAAATATGCCTATGCAGATCTTTTTTAGCCTAAGAATGCTATTGATTGAAAATTAATCAACCATAAAAATGGTATTAATTACAGAATAATAATTAAAATAATAATTTAAGATCTTGTAAAGATTACGAATGTTTTATGAAAACTGAGAGTAAAAATTAAGTTAAAAGATGATTGAAAATTCTTCAACACGTCTGAAATTCAATTAGTTATCAAATGTTTAATGAAGGGATTTGCAAAAGGTAATATATATTGTTTCTTATTCAGTCTCCCTTCACAATGAGCTAGGTTGATATACCAAGGTCATACATCCCTCCCCGAACCTGTTTTTCACCCTCGAAGGAAGCTGACCATTCCTGAATTTTTAGTGATGAGAGAAAATATCAGATTTTTTTATAGATGTCCACTAGCTTTTTTAAAATATAAATTCATTCCTTACATTAATTTTGAATAAACTTTTCACCCTTTTACACTTAGAATTTGACAGGATTTTAAAACAGTAATATTTTCGGTTACATTTAACAAGGTTTTAAAAACATTTAAAAGACTTTTTCTAAAAAGTCTAATTTAATTCGATATTTGAGGATTCATATGAGTGTGAAATCTTTTGGGTGTTTTGCATGTCAGAAACCATTTCAGTGTTCAGACGATATGAAAAGACATTTAAAAATTCATGAAAAGACTCTTACAGAATATAAATGTGAACAATGCAGTGAAAGTTTTAATCGCAAGTATGATTTATCGATTCATGTTAGAAAAAATCATAAAAAGACTTTATCTAAGCATGTTTGTGAGGCATGTAGTGAAATCTTCAGATGGAAATATGAATTATTGAAACACATAAGAAAAAAATCAAAAGAGTTTTCACTAATTTGTACTACTTTCTATCACTTTAACATAGTGAAATCCCCCACATCATTTGCTACCCTTCACTCAGTTTTTCTTTACAGATAGCAAGTTTGTAGATAATGAACGCTAACTTTGAAAAAATTCAGAGCTGAAAAAATATTAATATATATGTTTTATAAATACATTCATGTTCACAGATGCATACTTAAGTTTTATAAAGTGTATTTAAACATACTAAAAAATATTTTAACCAATTATTGTCGATTACAAACATATGTATATAAACTGAAAATGTTTTGGTACAAAGTATTTTAGAAATTTAGATAACTTATTCTTGAATAAAAATATAAGAAACTTATTTTTACAATAATAAGATTGAAAATGTATGATAAAATCACAAAGTTACCGGCATAAGAGACTAAATATTTGAAAAAAATCATGAAGTATGGAATTTTAGTGTTTCACACGTGTTAACAACACATCCTATTTTACAAAGTGCTAAGTTTTTTAAAACCATTTAGTTTGAAGTTTTTCAGACATATGCTTCTAAACTGAAATTTTTGAGAATGAAAAATTTTTTTCACAAAGTATTGTAGAAAAAATATCATCTCAGAAATTAATTAACTAATTTTTAGAATAAAAATATAGGAAACTTACTTTTTCTAATGGTGAGAATGAAAATGTAAGATAAAATCTCATTCATATAAATTTAAGAGACTACAAATATTTAAAAAATTCTAAAGTATGGAATTTTAATGTTTCACATGTGTTACTAACGTATCTTATTTTACAAAGTACTAAGTTTTTTAAAATCATTTAGTTTGAAGTTTTTCACACATATGTTTATAAACGTAATTTTTGTGAATGAAAAATTTTTTACACAAAGTATTTTAGAAAAAATATCATCTCAGAAATTAACTTACTTATTTTTAGAATAAAAATGTAAGAAACTTATTTTTACTAATGATAAGAATGAAAATGTAAGGTTAAATCTCATTCATATAAATTTAAGAGACTATAAATATTTAAAAATTATGAAGTATGGAATTTTAATGTTTCACACATGTTAATAACGCGTCTTATTTTACAAAGTACTAAGTTTTTTAAAGTCATTTAGTTTGAAGTTTTTCACACATTTGCTTATAAATGAAATTTTTTGTAAATGAAAAATTTTTACACAAAATATTTTAATACAAATACTATCCCAGAAAAATTAACTTTTTCTTTTTAGATTGAAAATGTAAGATAAAAATCTAACATTTATCAAATTTAGAAGCTGCAGATGAATGATGAAATCATGAACTTGAAACTTTATGTATTAAAAACCTACCTTCTTTGAACATACTAAACCACGACTTTTGACAAATCTGTAATCAACTGTTAAAAAAAAAAAAAAAAAAAAACATAGAATATTTTTTACCCTAAAAAGTTTAACGTAGATGCGACATTCATAAAAATACAGAGTGAAAGTGTACAAATTATCTACTTAGACATGTTGATAAACTAGACTTTTCCACAAGATTCGAGTATTATAGCAAGGTATGGGATAATATTTGACTAAATTTCCACTAATATTGGCGATAGTTATAAAAATTTGACATGAAATAAGAAAATTTGGCGTTAATTCTTAAGTAAAACTGATGAACGAAGAAAAAATTTGAATTAGTTACAATCTTTTATCGCTGTAGAGTTGTCTACACTTAGTAGTTTTTAAACATTTTTAAAGTTTTCCTTTTAGAGTGATTTTTTTATACTTTGCTAAACTGAAGTACAAAATGGATAATACTTTACCGTCTGAGGAGACTCACGTTTCTGTTCAACACCTTCCTTCATCAAGTTTTGAAGATGAGAAGTTATCCAAACTTTTTATTTGTCCAATTTGCAATAAGTCATTTTTAAAAAAATCCTATCTTACTAGACATGTGAAGGTTCACAATGACATTAAACCTAATATTTGTTATATGTGCGAGAAAGGATTTGTTACTTTACATCGTTTAAAAAGACATATAGAAACTCATAGAAAAAATTTCCATAAGATACAAATGTGAATATTGTATTGAAAATTTCAATCGTGATTTATTTAAATATAAGAGATTATTTCATCAAAAAGTCTTACCTAAACATCTATGTATTATTTGTAAAGATGCTTTTGAACACATGTATGAATTAGAAAAGCATAAGAGGGTGCATTATCGTAAACCTGAGTATATATGTGAGGAATGTTCTATAACCTTTCCAACTAAACATGCTTTTTCAAACCATAAGCGAAAAAGTCATAAAAAGACTTTACATACATACTGTTGTAACGAATGTACTGATACTTTTTCAAACAGACGACATTTTTTAAAACATAAAAGAAATATGCATAAAAAATCTTCAATGCAAACTAGATGTGATGAATGCAGTGAAACTTTTCAGTGTAAGTATGAATTATTGCAACATAAGAGAAAGAATCATCTTAAAGACTTTAACATACGTAGAAATTGTAATGAACGAAGCACTAACAATGAATTATCAACAGTTAATAATGACAGTGAGAATCTGGACTTGTTAAATTTTTTGGATAATTTTCACATTGAATGTATGAATGGGTTTTTGACTTACCTTCCAACAACTTTCAGAATGAAAATATGGACTTAGACTTAAAATTTTTTTTGAACAATTCGAATGTGGAATATACAAGTGAAAATAATATTGATGAGTTATATACCAAAGTTGAAAATAAGGACTTAAATAATTTTAACCTGATATAAACTGATTTACCTCTAGTAAACTGCGACAATGAAAATCTAGACTTGCTAAATTTTTTGAATAACTTTAATATCGAATGTATGAACGATATCCCAACAATTTAACAAAAAGTACTTATGTTTGCCCACAATTCTTAACTTATATAATTTTACTTTGTGTATTAAACTGACGACCTGTAATAAACTTTATCGTTTTTATACACATTGAAGTAAAAATTTTCACTCTAAACATCGAATTATCTTTCGCAAACATGAATTGATATGTATTTGTTTTAAATATCACTAAGTTACATTATACCAAAGTATATTTTCTAATATTTAAACAATTTTCATTTTACAAAAATTAACTTGTATGCATTTCTAGGTCTTTAATAAAAATCTTTTAATTTTTTTCTCTCAAAGACTTTAAACTATTGGAGATGTTTGTACTTTAAGTACAATCCAATACTATTTGCATAACAATGTGGAACATCATATGTTAAGAAAATCTTAAATTTTGACTAAGTTGCAAATCTCAGTGAAAGTGTTTTAAGATTACTTTGCTAAAATTTACTAAGTATTACAATATTTTTCAGTTATAAAACGAAAAATTGTGTAAAATTTACTAAGTGTTTCACTAAAGAAGAGAATTCCACAAAAAAGTTTTGACAAGAATTACTAAATTCACTAAGTCATATACACACATGCTTGTAATTATAATCATTATGAAATATTGTTAAATATTTTTTACAATCTATACACGTATACATACACGCATGCTTGTAATTATAATCATTATGAAATATTATTAAATATTTTTTACAATCTATACACGTACACATGCTTGTAATTATAATCATTATGAAATATTGTTAAATATATATATATATATTTTTTAATCTAAAATTAATAATTTAAAAAAATTGTTTTTGCAATAATGTTTTAAAGATTTCTCTTATATTATGTGTATATGACTTAGTGAATTTAGTAATTCTTGTCAAAACTTTTTTGTGGAATTCTCTTCTTTAGTGAAACACTTAGTAAATTTTACACAATTTTTCGTTTTATAACTGAAGAATATTGTAATACTTAGTAAATTTTAGCAAAGTAATCTTAAAACACTTTCACTGAGATTTGCAACTTAGTCAAAATTTAAGATTTTCTTAACATATGATGTTCCACATTGTTATGCAAATAGTATTGGATTGTACTTAAAGTACAAACATCTCCAATAGTTTAAAGTCTTTGAGAGAAAAAGATTAAAAGATTTTTATTAAAGACCTAGAAATGCATACAAGTTAATTTTTGTAAAATGAAAATTGTTTAAATATTAGAAAATATACTTTGGTATAATGTAACTTAGTGATATTTAAAACAAATACATATCAATTCATGTTTGCGAAAGATAATTCGATGTTTAGAGTGAAAATTTTTACTTCAATGTGTATAAAAACGATAAAGTTTTTTACAGGTCGTCAGTTTAATACACAAAGTAAAATAATATAAGTCAAGAATTGTGGGCAAACATAAGTACTTTTTGTTAAATTATGTATTCGTGACAGATAAGGATAAATTTGAAATTAGTAAAACATAACTCAGTGATATGTAAAACTAGTGCATATTAATTCACGAAGGTACATATATGTGTACAAGTTTTTACGTATGAACTTAAACAAATTCACACTACTATTTTTCAAGATTAAGTTTTATTTTTGAATGATAGAAATTTTTTAAATTTATTTATTTGGGGTCCCACCTCCACCCGTCACATTTGTAGAAATATGTGACGCCCCAAATCTTTTTAAACAAGTTTTGAAGGTAGCTTAATATAGCTACTAGCAGCTAGAGGATGGTATTTAGCCATTTTTAGTTCCAAATAGTGAATTTTTGGATGAATTCTTCTAAGGACATATTAATTTTTGCATATCCTTCGCTAATATGCTGTTCAATAGTATCTTCAATAAGTTCGATAATACAGGAACTTCTAAAATATGTATGTGTCTCTTCCATGTCTTCATCAGGTTTTTTACGTTCCAAGGATACTTTCATAACCATATACCACTTCAGGGTATGCTTTTCTTTTAATTCAGACTTAAGTTTTTCATGTACATGTGGCTGTATATATGATTGAAATACTTCTAAATCACACTCATTATTCTCATTGGGGTAAAACATCAGTGTTTTAAACATATATGTTTGAAATATTTCTATAGGACAGTGGTTTAAGTCATATCGGGATTTCGATTAATCATAATTTTACTATACATGAGAAAAGTATCAACTTTCCTTATACTGAAAAGATGTCTAAAATATATCATTTGATGTTTAGACGAAAACGTTTTACAACAAAGTGTAAAAACGACAAAGTTTTTTTACAGATTATCGTTAATATGCAGAGTAAAATAATATAAGTCTAACAAAGGTGAGAAGTGTGAGCAAAATGGTTGTTTTTGTCACATCATGGGTTCGTGACGTAGTGTATTAGGGGGAACTCGTATCCAATGATTATAATCTTCCATCGCACGCGTTATGACGTCAGCAACAGGTTTTAGTGTCTGCTCAAGCTTGTTCAACCATGTCTAAACTTGAAACTATATATATATTTCTGTTATTACATCACATATGGTTTTTCATACCTTTTAAGTTTTATCTACAAATTTTCTAACTTTATGCTTTGTGTTAGCAATTCTACTAAAAACAATTAATTTTTCTAAGTGATGTGACACGAAGAAAACATTTGATAAAAATGTTTAAAAAATTTTTGTAAAATTTCACAAACTTCTAAAATTAAGCTTTCACAATTCTTACAAAATATTTTCTGTATTCTAAAAATAAAAAAGTTAAAATAGAATCGTGAAAGTGTCTATATAAAAAAGTTTAAGTTGTTACTATAACATTATTTTTACACTCTTTGGAATAGAGATTGTGATTTTAGTTAAAGTACAAATCACTTTGAATATGTATATTCAAAGTAAGATTCAAATATGATACTTAGGAAAATACTAACTTCATAAGTATATCAAAAATTTTTTATAAGTTAGTTTTTCAGAAAATTGTTAATAAGATAAATTCATTTAAGATTTTTACAAGTACTTTACAATTGAGTGGTAAAACAATTTTACAAGTTTTTTCTTCTTCGATGTAAGATTGATAGTTTATAAAACTACTATTGTGCATAAATTTTACTTAGTGTTTAAATATTATACTCAAACAATACTTCTACAGTAATTAAAAAAGTATATCTCTAATATCCAAGTAAACTTTTTACATGCTTTATTTCAAAACGATGACACTTAAGTTTGTATTCTAATAGAAAATATTCTATAAAAGGTGATTTTGTAATAAAAATTAAAACAAACCATTTTCATTGAAATCTTTTTATTTGAAACTCATTCACAAAAATACAAAACAGCAAATCTATATTGTTGGGATATCGTTCATACATTCGATATTAAAGTTATTCAAAAAATGTAGCAAGTCTAGATTTTCATTGTCGCAGTTTACTAGAGGTAAATCAGTTTATATCAGGTTAAAATTATTTAAGTCCTTATTTTCAACTTTGGTATATAAATCATCAATATTATTTTCACTTGTATATTCCACATTCGAATTGTTCAAAAAAATTTTTAAGTCTAAGTCCATATTTTCATTCTGAAAGTTGTTGGAAGGTAAGTCAAAAACACCGTTCATACATTCAATGTGAAAATTATCCAAAAAATTTAACAAGTCCAGATTCTCACTGTCATTATTAACTGTTGATAATTCATTGTTAGTGCTTCGTTCATTACAATTTCTAAGTATGTTAAAGTCTTTAAGATGATTCTTTCTCTTATGTTGCAATAATTCATACTTACACTGAAAAGTTTCACTGCATTCATCACATCTAGTTTGCATTGAAGATTTTTTATGCATATTTCTTTTATGTTTTAAAAAATGTCGTCTGTTTGAAAAAGTATCAGTACATTCGTTACAACAGTATGTATGTAAAGTCTTTTTATGACTTTTTCGCTTATGGTTTGAAAAAGCATGTTTAGTTGGAAAGGTTATAGAACATTCCTCACATATATACTCAGGTTTACGATAATGCACCCTCTTATGCTTTTCTAATTCATACTTGTGTTCAAAAGCATCTTTACAAATAATACATAGATGTTTAGGTAAGACATTTTGATGAAATAATCTCTTATGTTTAAATAATCACACTTGCGATTGAAATTTTCAATACAATATACACATTTGTATCTTATGGAAATTTTTCTATGAGTTTCTATATGTCTTTTTAAACGATGTAAAGTAACAAATCCTTTCTCGCACATATAACAAATATTAGGTTTAATGTCATTGTGAACCTTCACATGTCTAGTAAGATAGGATTTTTTTAAAAATGACTTATTGCAAATTGGACAAATAAAAAGTTTGGATAACTTCTCATCTTCAAAACTTGATGAAGGAAGGTGTTGAACAGAAACGTGAGTCTCCTCAGACGGTAAAGTATTATCCATTTTGTACTTCAGTTTAGCAAAGTATAAAAAAATCACTCTAAAAGGAAAACTTTAAAAATGTTTAAAAACTACTAAGTGTAGACAACTCTACAGCGATAAAAGATTGTAACTAATTCAAATTTTTTCTTCGTTCATCAGTTTTACTTAAGAATTAACGCCAAATTTTCTTATTTCATGTCAAATTTTTATAACTATCGCCAATATTAGTGGAAATTTAGTCAAATATTATCCCATACCTTGCTATAATACTCGAATCTTGTGGAAAAGTCTAGTTTATCAACATGTCTAAGTAGATAATTTGTACACTTTCACTCTGTATTTTTATGAATGTCGCATCTACGTTAAACTTTTTAGGGTAAAAAATATTCTATGTTTTTTTTTTTTTTTTTTTTTTAACAGTTGATTACAGATTTGTCAAAAGTCGTGGTTTAGTATGTTCAAAGAAGGTAGGTTTTTAATACATAAAGTTTCAAGTTCATGATTTCATCATTCATCTGCAGCTTCTAAATTTGATAAATGTTAGATTTTTATCTTACATTTTCAATCTAAAAAGAAAAAGTTAATTTTTCTGGGATAGTATTTGTATTAAAATTATTTGTGTAAAAATTTTTCATTTACAAAAAATTTCATTTACAAAAAATTTCATTTAGCAAATGTGTGAAAAACTTCAAACTAAATGACTTTAAAAAACTTAGTACTTTGTAAAATAAGACGCGTTATTAACATGTGTGAAACATTAAAATTCCATACTTCATGATTTTTCAAATATTTATAGTCTCTTAAATTTATATGAATGAGATTTAACCTTACATTTTCATTCTTATCATTAGTAAAAATAAGTTTCTTACATTTTTATTCTAAAAATAAGTAAGTTAATTTCTGAGATGATATTTTTTCTAAAATACTTTGTGTAAAAAATTTTTCATTCACAAAAATTACGTTTATAAACATATGTGTGAAAAACTTCAAACTAAATGATTTTAAAAAACTTAGCACTTTGTAAAATAAGATACGTTAGTAACACATGTGAAACATTAAAATTCCATACTTTAGAATTTTTTAAATATTTGTAGTCTCTTAAATTTATATGAATGAGATTTTATCTTACATTTTCATTCTCACCATTAGAAAAAGTAAGTTTCTTATATTTTTATTCTAAAAATTAGTTAATTAATTTCTGAGATGATATTTTTTCTACAATACTTTGTGAAAAAAATTTTTCATTCTCAAAAATTTCAGTTTAGAAGCATATGTCTGAAAAACTTCAAACTAAATGGCTTTAAAAAACTTAGCACTTTGTAAAATAGGATGTGTTGTTAACACGTGTGAAACACTAAAATTCCATACTTCATGATTTTTTTCAAATATTTAGTCTCTTATGCCGGTAACTTTGTGATTTTATCATACATTTTCAATCTTATTATTGTAAAAATAAGTTTCTTATATTTTTATTCAAGAATAAGTTATCTAAATTTCTAAAATACTTTGTACCAAAACATTTTCAGTTTATATACATATGTTTGTAATCGACAATAATTGGTTAAAATATTTTTTAGTATGTTTAAATACACTTTATAAAACTTAAGTATGCATCTGTGAACATGAATGTATTTATAAAACATATATATTAATATTTTTTCAGCTCTGAATTTTTTCAAAGTTAGCGTTCATTATCTACAAACTTGCTATCTGTAAAGAAAAACTGAGTGAAGGGTAGCAAATGATGTGGGGGATTTCACTATGTAAAAGTGGTAGAAAGTAGTACAAATTAGTGAAAACTCTTTTGATTTTTTTCTTATGTGTTTCAATAATTCATATTTCCATCTGAAGATTTCACTACATGCCTCACAAACATGCTTAGATAAAGTCTTTTTATGATTTTTTCTAACATGAATCGATAAATCATACTTGCGATTAAAACTTTCACTGCATTGTTCACATTTATATTCTGTAAGAGTCTTTTCATGAATTTTTAAATGTCTTTTCATATCGTCTGAACACTGAAATGGTTTCTGACATGCAAAACACCCAAAAGATTTCACACTCATATGAATCCACAAATATCGAATTAAATTAGACTTTTTAGAAAAAGTCTTTTAAATGTTTTTAAAATCTTGTTAAATGTAACCGAAAATATTACTGTTTTAAAATCCTGTCAAATTCTAAGTGTAAAAGGGTGAAAAGTTTATTCAAAATTAATGTAAGGAATGAATTTATATTTAAAAAAAGTTAGTGGACATCTATAAAAAAATCTGATATTTTCTCTCATCACTAAAAATTCAGGAATAGTCAGCTTCCTTCGAGGGTGAAAAACAGGTTCGGGGAGGGATGTATGACCTTGGTATATCAACCTAGCTCATTGTGAAGGGGGATTGAATAAGAAAAAATATATATTACCTTTTGCAAATCACTTCATTAAACATTTGATAACTAATTGAATTTCAGACGTGTTGAAGAATTTTCAATCATCTTTTAACTTAATTTTTACTCTCAGTTTTCATAAAACATTCGTAATCTTTACAAGATCTTAAATTATTATTTTAATTATTATACTGTAATTAATACCATTTTTATTGTTGATTAATTTTCAATCAATAGCATTCTTAGGCTAAAAAAGATCTGCATAGGCATATTTCTAAAGAACACTCACACATACGCGAAAGCTACTGAAATATTTTTTTACTGTAAGGTAGCAGGTTCGAATCTCAGTCAAAATCTATGTTTCTAAACTTTCTTTCATTCTTTATACTTAATTTTTGCTTTCACTGTCTTTTTTTCGGAAAATATTTGATGATTTTTTACAAGAAGATCCTTAATTAATATTTTTCTTAATTATTATTCTCTAATTAATATCATTTTTATGGTTGATTAATTTTCAATCAATGGCATTCTTAGGTTAAAAAAGATCTGCATAGGCATATTTCTAAAGAACACTCACACATACGCGAAAACTACTGTCTTATGGAAATATTTTTACTGCAAGGTGTCGGGTTCGAACCCTAGTCAAACCTCTCTATTTCTTTCATGGTACATTCGCATCCTTAAATTCGTATATTTTATTCATTCCTTATTTTCAAATTTTTCAATTTCTTAATTAATTTTATAATTAATTTCTTAATTAATTTCTTAATTAACTCCCTAATTAATTTCTTAATTAATTTCTTAATTAACTCCCTAATTAATTTCCTAATTAATTTTCTAATGAGTCACAAACAATATCCTACTTTTTTCATTCTACTGAAAACATCGCTTTAAAACCATCATCTCCTTTTACAAAAAATCACTCATTAATTTTTTTAATTAAATTTCCTCATTAATACTCTCGTCACGTTTCATGATTAAGTTAGAGGGCGTCTCAAGGTCAATACCAACTCATCCACACCCCTCAGGGGGTGGTGTGACACCCGCACGGCTTGCCGGTGCACCGGTGCACCCGCCGCCTGGGCTAGAACCGGCCTTTCTTACCTACTCATATTGAAGTTGCATGAATAATAATAAATAGAAGTTGAGGTTCTAGATCTTAGGTCCATTAATAGTTAAATTAGTCAACAAAAGTTATTACAATATACATACATACACACACACATATACACACATTGCCATAAAAATTTGCGCACCAAGAAAGAGTTGCCAGAATGAAACGAAATTTTACATACATAAGTGCAACGTTGATATAAATAAATGATTAACAAGTGAAAGCGAAATGGCAATTTATTACAGGAAGAATTACGAAAGAATGGAGGTTTTCGTACCCTATTGGGTTACCTCTAGCGTGAATGTATGATGCGATACGGGCGAGCATTGAGGCATGCAAGTTCCGTAGGATGTCTTGCGTCATCTCGTTCCACATTTGTTATAAACGCGCCTCTAATTCGTCCAAACTCGTAGGCGGCCCAACTTGGCCTCCCAGGTGATCCCAGATTTACTCGTTTAATGACAAATCTGGGGATCGAGAAAGCCAGGGAAGGGGGGTATTGTTGCGGAGGAGTCCTGTGACACCCTTCATGTGTGTGGCTGAGCATTGTTTTGTTGAAAAATGACTCCTTTCAGCCCTGTCATGAGTGGCAACACCTATGTCTGAAGGATGTCACAAACGTACCGTTGGGTTGTCATGGTGCCGTGGATCAATATTAGGGATGACCGTGTGTCGTTTGCAATATCATCCCATACCATCACACCAGCTGTGGGTGCAGTGTGCAGCTGTAAAGAAAAGGCAGGATTGAGGTATTCACTCCGGTGCCTTCACACACGTACATGTTAGTTATTTCTGCCCAAATTGAATCTGGATTCGTCAAGGACGACGTGGTTCCATTCGGTTGCAATCCAACCCCGTCGAGCACGACACCACTCCAAACGGACTAGAGGGGGGTGGGTAATATTGGTGGTACACGCAATGGGCACCGCGATAGCAAATGCCTTTCAGCCAGGCGTCTTGCGATGGTACGTACAGACACAGAGCGATGGTATGTACATACACAGGGAAAGGTCGTGTAGGTGCTGCATGTGTCCGGATGGCTGACAACGAGACAGTTGGCGCTATGCGTATGTTTTGTATGATTTGACGGTTATTTCGATCATTGGTCTGCTGAGTGCGTCCTGAGCCTAGTCGCCCTGTAGGCGACCTCTCTGTTGTCCACTAGTCCCAACACATCCCCACAGTAAAATCAGAACGGTCTAGGTGGCTGGCTACTTGCCGAGCTGATCGCTCGGATTCGATTATACCGATGATTCTTTCCCCCTCGGACTGTGACAGATGTCTCGTATTGTCCTCGATGGCGGCGTAACGGGATCTCTATTTAAAAAGCGTTCCTCTGCAACAGATTATGTGCATCAAACAAGCTCTGCTTACCTGTTTTTTACTTCAAGAAAAACGAAGTTCAACGCCCTGTGGTTGGATTATGCAATGCACAGTCACGCTACATTTCTAATCATTTGCATATCTGCCTGGCACGTATCTATATGCTAAGTTTCTTTACGGTCCAACAATTACTTCTTAGTGCGCAAATTTTTATGGCAATGAGTGTATATTAATCTTTATATTTTGAAACCATACAATTAACACTGAAAATTGAAAAAAAAAACAAAATTTTAAAATAAAAATAAAATATTCCGTTTTTAAATTAAAGAATTAATGGATATTTTCAATGGTAACAAAAACAAATCTTCGGCATTAGGTTCATATAGTCTTAGAAAAAATAAATATGCATTATTAAAATAAAAGATAAATAAATGGTTAAGATGTTTTTATAAATCCGATACTACCTTTGTATTTTTGACACACATAGCCTTTCTTTTCTTCGCAACTAACGTCATTCCATTTTCCCATGATGTTTTCCCCATATTCCATTTGAACACATAGTTCCTATTAAAAAAAAAAAAAAAAAAAAAAAAAAAAAAGATATTGATCTATTTAATTACCTTCATAATTTGCCCAACAGAAATTGAAAAGAATATTTACAGTAAGCCTACGGCAAATTTCTCCAATAGAGAAGTTTCATATAAAAATTCAAAATAAGGTTTTTATAACATAAAAATATCCTTCCTAAAAGGATTTTTTTTTTTTTTTTTTTTTTTTTTTTTAAGTTTATGAATTAAAATTTTAGTCTTATCTAAAGAAAAGAGACTACCAGAATCCATCCTATTGGATATACCCTGTAGTTATATCCTAGCCACGATCCTTTTAATAGCATTATCCTTCTATCGAAAATTACCCGTAGGAGAATAAGCACCCATCTTGTGGTGGATGAAGTCGGACTTAAACTTATTATATATGTCATTTAAATTTCACAGGATGATAGAAACACGTGTAAAATTTAACGAGTACTAATAAACTAGTATTAAGTAAATAACTTTTTAGTTAGTACTAAATCTAACTTTCTAAACTAACATTATGAAATTCACAAACATGCAACAACTACTTTTTTTATGCTGTATTCCTGCGTACATTTTGTTGTTTGACAAAGGATTGCGCTTAATTATTTTGCCCCAAAACAATTGGTGCTTTTTTTTTCTTTCAATTTTACGGTGTTTGTTTACAATGTTCTTGTTCTTACCTTCAGTTTTATCATTAGTATTTCGATGCTTTTATTATGACACTAAAAAATATAGTACAAAACAAAGTACTTACGACTGGCCTCGTATAAAATTGATGCATGTCCTAAAAAAAAAAGTAGATTTGTAAATTTATTTTTATCATTGATCAAAATCAAAGTTTATACACACATATAAATCATGCACATTCAAGTAAAAAAAAAAAAAAAATTGCAAATGAAAAAGTTATGTTTTAATTAATTTTTTTAATTATTTACAAAAATAAAACAAATAAAATATAAATTGAGAAAATATAAAGACTCTCAATATGTTGCTGAAGTTTGCTTAAGGGAAACTGGCATCTTTGACGGCACCACTGAAGTAGATCACATATAAAAGCTTATATTTCCATTTAATATTTATAAATTGAACTATATTATATGTTTGTTCAATAAAATATATACTCAAGCAACAATTGTTATGGTTTTGATGTACTTTTTACAGATTCGAAATTTTAAACTGCGTTTTCTGAGTTTGCTTTTTCTTCATGAATTCATGATCTTCAAAATGCTTAAACTTCTACAGATATTCAAAAAAGAGTTTATATATATATATATATATATATGTATCTATCTATCTATCTATCTATCTATATACATATATATATACATATATACATATATATATATATATATTCATGTGTAGTAGAATCTACTTAAAAGAATTTGGGATGAATTTTGCAATATCTTTAAGAGAAAAACAATAAAAAATAAGAGTATAACAAAAAGCATGTTTTTATTCCGAATTTTTACCTAAACATGCAATTTTAAATTTCTTTCTTGAAAACTAACTAATAAATTTCAAAACTATTTCTAATTCTTGTAAGTAGGTTCCATTAAAATAAATAAATAAATAAATAAATAAATAAAAGTCTTTACTTGTGATAATTCCATTAAAAAAGATTGTCGAATAAACACGATAACATTTGTAGAATATATATATATATATATATATATATACATATGTACATATAATACTCAGAGAGTGTTTCAAGGGACCACATGGGTTTCGAAGGCTAAATATATATATATAGCCTTTCTTAGCCTTCTTATATATATATTCTATATATTCTCTATTTTTTTTTAAATACTAGGGCGCTCTGCCCCTGCTCGCTCCGCTCACCAACCCATGAGGGAGGCTTCGCCTCTCCCCGACTCACTTTACTTATTAACTCATGTAGAGCTCTGCCCGCCTATTCGCTGCTTTGTTTTTCACTGAATAGGAATAATAATACTGCATAACACAAGACAAAAGCAGAAAAATGTTATAAAAATCTACCATATTCAATGTCAAACTGAAATACATAATATTTAATACCACATTATTTATTTTTATTTATTTTTATAAAAATTGTGCTGAAAACCATTTTTTTTTTTTTTTTTTTTATAGAAGGAAATTTGTGATATCTAGACCCATTTTGCATTGCAGCTTTAGTATATGACACTTTTTATTTCTTTTTTACAACCAAATAATTTTGACGCCAGCAGCAGTAACTTTTTTTTTTTAATACACAGAGATAATAAATAAACAATTTTAATTCAAAATTTTGAGTATATAGAAGAACAACAATTAAACAATATTTTAAAAAAATTCATTGAAAATGTTGGAAAATTCAGCCGGTAGGTCTTGGTTTCCGGAGATTCTTCAGAAAAGCGGCGGATACGATTTCTCAAAAATTAATGCACCAATGTTATTGAAATTTTACACACTTCTTCAAATTACAATTGACTATAGTGCTTGAACAAAGGATTTTTCTTTTCTTTTTTTTTCACTTACAACTAATTTTATATGGATACGTGGTACATCGTAAATTGTACTGTTTTCACGTACTACTCTGCCAAAATTTCACATTTAATTTTTTAAAAATCCTTTGTTCAAGCACTACTCAATTCTTTTTTTAAGAAGTGCGCAAATTTCCGTTAAGATCGGTGCACTAACTTTTGAAAAACCGCTTTTCTGAAGGGTCTCCGGAAAACAGGATCTACCGGCTGAATTTTCAAAATTTCTTAATGAAAATTGTATAAAATGTTGGTTAAATGTTGCTGTTTTATAAACTCAAAATTTTGAATAAAATACTTTATTTATTAAATATACAGCGTGTTTCATAAGTCTGGATACACCAAAATACTTGAAAAAGAAAACAATTTTGGAGAACATATTGATTTCAAAAGTTTCGCCGTTTTGTTCTATCAGATAAGGTATTACGGGTAGGGCCCCCAAGGGCCTCACGTGACACAAACAAACTTTTTTCAAACAGAATCATACCTTTTCTTCACAGAATCGTATTAAGCAAAAAAAATCTGTATCAAAATATTTATTTATTTATGATTAATATTATTATTTTATTTGGTGTCGTTTAGGGGACCCCGAGGCCCGATTCTTATATTATAATAAAATGTATGGGAATCCTAAAGTAACTGAATAAAAAAGTAATTTCGTTGAGCACAATGAGTCCATGGATTCAAATGATTTAACAGATGAGTTATCATAATTTGTACCCCGGGGCTTCCAAACGCCCCGTGTGACACGAACTCAATTTTTTCAAATGGAAACTGTATTTTTTCTCCACAAGATCGTGTTAAACGGAAAAAAACTGTATTAAATTATGTATCGCCTTTTTTTATTTTTCAGAGTAAGGAGCCCGTGGCTACGATTTTTATGTTGTAATAAAAAATCTGGAAATTAAAAAAATATCTAAATAAAAAAGAACTTTTACCGAGAAAATTATCACAAAAATGTCGTGCATTCAAATGATTTATCAGATGAGGAATCATACATGGGGCCAAGTGGGCCGCCATTTGCACACGTGACACGGACTCGATTTTCTCAAATGGAAACCTTTTTTTATTTTTACCCCCACAGAATCATGTTTAGCGCAAAAAATCTGCTTTAAATCATGTAATGCTCTTTTTTCTTTTTCTTTTTTTTTTTTTTTTTTATTTCAGAGTAAAGGGCCCCGGGGTTTCGAATCTTACGTTGCAAAAAATAATCTGGAATTTTCAAAATATCTCAATAAGAAAGTAATTTCGCTGAACACAATTATTACAAAAGTGTCGTGCATTCATATGATCTATTGAACGAAAAACAGGACATATGTGGAACCCCAGGGGCCTTAGGATCCCATGCGACATGAACTCCATTTTTACAAAATGAAAATATGCTTTTTCTTCACAATCTTGTACTAAGAAAAAGTATAGTTTATAAATAAAGTTCGGGTTTATCGTAAAGAAAAGTATGTTTTCCATTTCAAAAATAGAGTATGTGTCATGTGTGGGTCCCCCCAGTTGCCCATTTATGATATCTCATTTGATAGATAATTTGAATGTCTGACACTTTTGTAATCATTGTGAGCAAAGAAAATACTTTCTTATTAAAATATTTTGGGATTTCCTGATTCTTTATTACAGTATAAGAACCGAGGCTTCGGGACCCCTACTCTTCAAAATATAAAAAAGAGCAATGCATGATTTGAAACGGATTTTTTCCTCTTAACATGATTCTGTGAATAAAAAAAAATTTATATATTATTCCCGTTTTAAAAAAAAACTGAGCTTATGGAGCCCATCATGGCTCCACGTGCCCACCTATGATACCTCATCTGAGAGGTTATTTGAATAGAAGAAACTTTTGCAATTAATGTGTTCAGCGAAATTGCTTCTCTTTTGAGATTTTTCGGAATTTTACGTCTTTTTATTGGAACATAAAATGCGGGATCTCTAGACCTCCTACTCTGGGTAAAAAAAAAAAAAAAAAAAAAAAAAAAAACATGATTTAGAACAGATTTTTTTTTGCTTAATACGATTCTCTAAAGAAAAAATATGGTTTATATTTAAGAAAATCAAATTTGTGTTTTGGGACCTCTTAAGGCCCACTTGTGATACCTTGTCTAATAAATCATTTAAATGCACGATACATTTGTAATCATTGTGTTCAGCGAAACGGTTTTTAATGGAGATATTTTAGGATTTCTAGATTTTTTTTTATTACAACATAATAATCGGGGCTCCTGGGACCCCTACTCTGCAGAATGAGAAAAGTAATACATGATTTAAAACATATTTTTTCCCTTTTAATACCATTATGTTAAAAAAAAAAAAAAAAAAAAAAAAAAACGGTTTCAGTTTGTGTCACATGGGCCACTGGGGCCTACCTAGGGTGCCTCATATGATAGATTATTTCAATGCATGAAACTTTTGAAATCAATATGTTCAGCGAAATTGCTTTCCTCTTGAGATGTTTTAGTGTATCCATACTTTTGAAACATCCTGTACATATATATATATAAATATAAGGGTAAATATGCTTTTTTTTTTAAGCCTTTGAAATCAACGTAACCACTTAATACGATTTTATACTGGCATTATCAGCCACTCATTGTGTTGTTGAAGTTATAGTTGTTATTATTATTTGTTGAAAAGGAATTGCCTTGAAATAATAAATTATAATATCATAGAAAAGTTTCTACGCACTAAAACATCGAATTTGAAACACATAGACACATATAATGCATATTTCAGAGATCAACCTAACAATTTGAATATTTTATATATTCAACTAATATCTTTTATTATAAGCTTCATAATTCGGCACCATGCTAGCTATTCCCTGTGATTAACAAAATTAAGCAAACCAGTTTCAGTTTATAAATTAAAAACTGAATAACTATCGCACATTTAATATTGCAGTTAATTAAATTGAAAATTAATAAATATATTTTCTAACCTATTTTTAGTTTTTCAAAGAAGAAAGTAAAAACTAATGCCAGGATAAATATAAATTGATTGCATTATTAATAGAATTAGAAATAATAATTATTAATATTACTACTATAATAATATTGCAAGAATAATGATTTTATCGATATTGTACACAGATCTGTGCGTTTGAATGCTTCTTTCAGTAAGTAATTTATACGATGACATCAGAAAAATACTTGTAAATTTGAAAAAATGCAAAGAAACGTTTGAAAATTTCAATAGAAAATTTCAGAAGGTGTTTGATAATATAATAATCATTACAAATTTTAAACTTTCAGTAGTTTTTAATTTTAACAATATAATAATATTTAAAAATTTTCATTTATTTTGATCAATAAGAACTGAACTACCTTTGATCAGCTTAAATTTTTGTACTAAGGATTGACTTTAGATATTTTGCTAATTTGACTATAAATCTCAGAATTATTTTCTTATCCCACCTGCAAGTAAGTCATTCGGTAAACTAAAGTTGATTAAGCTACATACAATGAAGTATTTTTTAAACAAGCTATTTTTTTTTTCATTCTTCTTTTTTAGTTGAATTTGTTTTTTATGAATGTAGAATTTGTTGAAAATTTCAGATTATTTTATTTTGTATTATGACAACTTATCAATTTTTTTTATTTTTAAAATGCACCTACAGTAGCAATAAAACATGTATAGCATGTAGAATTACAGTAGCAAACTCTTACATTTTAGTACATTTGAAAATATTTCCAAATTACAGTTATTGGATAAAAATAATCTGGTGTGTCACTCACACGACTTTCTCTTTACCCTGAAATTTAAATAAATACAGGTTGGAGATTAAGAGGTAAAATAAAGATGTTATGTAAACCTATGTTAAACAATTCAAATTAGGCTTCGGGAGAGTTTTATATGATAAATAGTTCTGTGTGAGGGGGACTACCGCCCCCCTCAACCCCCCCTTTATATTAATACACCCACATTTATATAGAATTTAATTCGGTTATTAAAAAATAATTTACTAAAATTATTATATAAAAATTATCCGTTATGATAATGTAGACGATTTCCATATTACAGAAGTAGTATAACACGAAATATCCAAAAAAAGTCCATTTTATTCCCAATAAAAAAATATATATATATATATATATACGATTTTTTTTTTCTAAGTTTTTCTTTCGTTAAAAGTAAAAAAAAAAAATCGATAACTTTGTTTTAAATTATCGCAGATCGATGGTTCAACCATTCATTTTAAAGGTATTGGCGAGCTCTTTTGAAAGATACCCATCATGAAAATTTACTCCCCTCGAGGGGGACCCCCCCCCCTTCCAAAGGGGGGCGAGGCTCCTACATACACAAAATTTTTTTTCCCAGTTGACTATCTGTATTACAAAATATATATATTCGTTTCGTTTGGTTTAGTGCAGTCTATAGCGGTTAAACTCTACTTACCTGCAATTTCCCCCGTAGACGTAATGTATTAGAATTCTCTTGATTGTCCCTGTACACGAACCATTTGCTTGATCTTAACGAAAAGCTTACTGTAGCATCCCTATATGAAACACATTTAGAATACCAAGTTTGGAATGTCTGCTACTATTTGTTCTTAAGATATGCTGATAACAGACAGACGCACACACAGACACACACACAAACACTCACCCAGACACCCAGACACACACACAGACATACACACAGACCATTTGCTAAAAACATGATTTTCGTATTCAGGGGACCTCAGAACATGTAAATATAACAAAAACTCGCGTTCGAAAATTTGACCCAATAACAACACTTTCTCTACCTTATGGGTAAGAGAAAGTAAAAATTTGAATGAAACTAATATTAATGGTTACGTGCTACTTCCGAGCGTGTGATTTACGAACCGTGCTATTTGCGAACTGATCTTACACCTGGCAGCTTATTCCTTCCCCATTTCAAGATAAGGTGGTATCGTGCCATAGAGCACTGTCATAATTCCCTAATCGATAAAGGGGGTTAGCTACTTTTGTTAAAAGCTGCCAGTAAAAAAAGAATGATTAAGTGGGACAGTGAAAGTTCATCATTCTCATTTTTATTTGAGTATGCGCCCTCTTTCGTTCAAGATAAATTGGTAGCAAAAGCGAACGAACAGCTTTTAGGCAATCTCTTTTTAATTTCTGCTAAGATACATGATTATGTTGTGTGGATAAATATATGTGGATGCTTTTAATTTGTATGAAAATACATTGTATGCGCGTATATATCTATATTAATAAAATCAGAGTTTTGTCTGTAAATTTGTCGGAATCGAAAAATTTTGCGATATCTTCACGTTTTACACCCCATGAAAGCCGAAAATGACTTCAGAAAATTTTGCCTGTGTGTGTGTGTGTGTGTGTGTGTCTGTGTGTATGTCATCGTGTCCGAATGTCGCTTTTTTTGTCCGGGCATCACTTGAGAAAGGCTGGACGGAATTCAACGGCGCTTGGCAGGAATTTAGGTCTTCACCCAACTTAAAATTATATCTATCAACTTTTCGGAAATTCCCCCCCGTTCCCCCCCTAGGGGGTAAAAGACTAAAACACGTTTGTCCGGGCATCACTTGAGAACGGCTGGACGGAATTCAACGACGCTTGGCAGGAATTTAGGTCTTTACCCAACTTAAAATTATATCTATCAACATTTTGTAAATTCCCCCCCGTTCCCCCCTAGGGGGTAAAAGACTAAAACACGTTTGTCCGGGCATCACTCGAGAACGGCTGGACGGAATTCCACGGCGCTTGGCAGAAACTTAGGTCTTCACCCAACTTGAAATTATATCTATAGAAATTTTCAAAATTATAATTAGTGTTTAAATTGTGTGTAAAAAACGCCTGCGCATGCGCCATAAATATTTTTTCACTAAAATGCTTTGAATGTAAAAATCTTATATATATATAAATGTGAATGTCCGTGAATTTATTTGACTGAGTTTCACGCCAAAACTGCTTGACGGATTTCGATGAAATTTGTAATGGAGATAGCTTATACCCTAACTTAAAAAGTTGGCTACCTTTTATACAAAAAAAAAATTTGTTTTTGCGATTTTTATGCATAAAATAGCAATTTCGTAAGCTAATAATAGCAAAAAATTAGCCATTTAAATTTATCCAAAATTTAATTGTTGCCAAAAAAAAAAAAAAAAAAAAAAAAAAAAAGAATTTATTTATTTTTTTCAACAGGAAAATAAATACATTTATCTAAAAGTGAACGATAAAAAATTATAAAAAAAAATTATGCATCTCACAAAAATTGACGTCATTTTTAATTAAAAATTTCTTTTACACATTGATAAAGTGCTAATACGCAAGCGAAGTGATGACGTCACTGGCCGTTTGTGGATTCAAGAAAAATATGTTCTATGTTAAACGTACATTGGATTTTTTGTAAAAAATTATTAAAAATCGAGGAAAATTATTTCCCGATTTTAATCCCCATATTTAGGTATAGATATGTATTAGTTATCATGTCCATGCGTTAGATTAAGTTATTTTTGTTGTAAAATTGACAAAATTTGAATTTTTAATATGAAAACTCTAGGGGAAAAAAAATGGCAAACTTCTATATTCGATTGAAAACACAAACATTTCATTTCAAAGGATGATATTTACACAATAAATATCCAACTAATACACTAATTAAAAGGAAAATGATAAATATTCTATCATAATTTGAAGTCAAATTTCTTTCCAAATGTCTAAATAAAGTATCTGATATAAGATACGATATTGCAGCGGAATAGATTTGATATCGGTCATCCTTAGCAGAAAAAAAAAAAAAAATATCGACAAATTATTTGGCGAACATAATTTAATTCCTTTCAAAAATCATGGTTATTTTAACAACTTATATTAAGAGAGTAATGAATAATATGAAACAATATTTCGTACAATGCATATTACTAAAGTACATCTGGCATACATATTTTCGTTTTAAGTTTTTCATCGCCAAATACAATAAGCGCCAAGAACGACAGAGTTTTGAAATTTAAAATTAAAATTTTGTCAATTTGATAGCAAAATAATTCAATCTAACACATGCACATGATAACTATAATCTATACTAATATTATAAATGCGAAAGTTTGGATGGATGTTTGTTACTCAATCACACCACAACGGCTAAACGGATCTGGATGAAATTTTGTATAGAGATAGGTAATAGTGTGGAATAAGACATAGGCTACTATTTATACCGGAAAAAATGTAAATTTTTAATTAATCTTCTGTATAATATAAATATTTCTTCTATAAAAAAATTTTAAAATAATTTATTTTAATTTTTAATTGTTGCCAAAGAATATTTCACGCGAATAATAATAAAAAAAATAATACATATTAAATTTGCTTAGGCACATGACAACATAACGTCATTATCAAAATTAAATAGTAAGAAAATGAAAGCTAATTCAGATCTGTATTAAAGAGCTTTATTAGTTGATAATCCTGGGTATATTTTTAATTTTAATACTGAAGTAGATAGGACATTTTTCGCCAAGGACTCTATTTTTGTGACAACAACTTTAAGCCAAGTAGTCCATAAAAAATATAAACAAATCTGTTCATATAAAAGAGTAAACTCAATGATTCACTGACTCAACACTGCCATGACGATTCTGTGGGAAAGAGGGTCACAAATTTTGGATTGACCCCCAACTAAGACGGAATTTTGCAAAATACACCCCCCCCCCCGTCTTCTTGGGGGGCAGAAGGCTTAACTCGGCTCCAAATTACTTAACGGTGAAGAAATTGCAGATGGAAAGACCAGACTTCAGTACAAAAAAATTATTTTCTGCGATTTTGGAATTTTGAATTTTTAAGGGGGGAGGGAAGGGAAAAGATTTTGGAAGAAGGGTGCTCAACACACGAGGAAATCGAACTGAACACACACTACAAAGGGATTTTATGAAATTCCACCCTACAGCCCTTTGGAGAATGGGGGGCAAAAACATGTATTCATGCGTAACGCTACACTAAATTATCTAAGGTTGGACATTTTTTATGTAAGGGACGATTATATGTATCTAACTTATAGTATGAAGAGATTTTGCGAAATTCACTCCTCCTTCCCTCCTTTAAGAACGGGAGGAGAGATTTAAAAAAAAAAATGTTTTAAAGCATAGCTCAGCTTTAAATAATTTCATGATCTCAATTTTTTTATGTGTCGGTCAGGTATGTGTATGCAACATGAAATATAATGTAATTTTGGAAATTTACCCCCCCCCCCCCCCTCCTTCCTCTTGGGGCGGGCGGGGCAAAAACCACATTTTGAAGCTTAAATACGTCCAAATTACCTAAGAATGGCGAATTTTGGTGTGTGGATTTTAATTAAGTGTGCGAAATATGCACTTTGATGAGATTTTGTAAAACTTTCAACTGTAACCGCGAGGGAGGGGGAGTAAAAAGCATGTAAGGGACTGCCGAAGGCATTGGGCAACTTAAAATTAGATTTTGACGGATTTCAATGATTTTTTTTTTTTTTTTTTTTTTTAAGATATTTTATTATTATCAATGATATGCTGTTTTGGGGATTCATTTCAATATAATGACCAGCGAAGCGGGCAAAGCCTGCTAGTATATATATATATATTGAGTGCATGTGAAATTTTTTACACCGTAATAGTGAAATCAGATATTTCAATTATAAAACTATTGTTTAAAAAAAAAATAAAAAATTCTATGACTGACATACACGATTCATAAGGGGGAAGGCATATGTTTTCTTAATCCCTTTACAGTTGACTACAAACATGCAAGAAAAAAAAAATTGTGTCATATTTATAGCTTTTATAAATTATCTCTCGGAAGAAGATAGTGTTATTTGCATATGCATATTGTATAACAGGTCCTCATATATAACGTGTTTTTTTTTTTTTTTTTTTTTTTTTTTTTTAATACACGTGTGTATTTGCACGTTAATTTTTATTTATTTATACATTATTTTTATTTATTTACATCAAGTACTGACTTATCATTACAATAATCATACATTATCAAGGAAGACTTGAATAAATAAATATTTGTATTTAGAAATAAAGCTTTTTAAAAGGCAAAATATAATGAAAAATTTATTATGAGTTGTATATTGTTGTTGTTTATATACAATAAACGTAAACAAAATATGACAGAAAACAATAATCACTAGAAGAAGAATGAGCAAAGGCCACAACGGCTTTTAAAAAAAATAAGCAAGCGAGAAATAAAATTTAATGGGAAATCTTTGAAAGATTTGATTAATTAACATGTTAATTAAATGATCATAATGTAAATGAGATTTTAGACCATCTGCAAGTTCAGAAATATTAAGGATATTAAAAATTGTGTTAGGCAACATGTCATATTGTACTTTTAAAGACATTAGTTAAAATGAATTTCAATTTGATTCAATAATTTAACTATTATCTTAAACATCTTAATTAATAACCTTACTTTTTAAACAATATAATTATTGGGATGTTGTTTTAAACTTATGTTATACATGAATTATAATTCTAACCTTTATATTAAAATTAAAATAGTTATTTAAATCCATAGATGTTGCATAATAATGTTAATAATTTATTATTATTGTTATTGCTGTTATACTTGTTTCATATTTGTTATCAGGGTTGGCAGGTTTTTGACGCATGACAATTTTTGACGGTTTAAACCATGGTTAAAACCATCATGTGAAAAACCTCCTTGTCAAAAATGTCAAAAACCTATATTTATAATTTAATTGTCATATAAAAACTTAGTTTAATAAAATATAGTTTATAAAGATTTTTTGAAAAGTAAATACATTGATGTTCTTTGAAAAACACATTGTTACAACATTTTGATTAATGTAAAAAACAAAACTTTAGGCTTTTAAAATTTTATTATGAATTAATTTTATGTTCATTCTAAATATGCGGTGATACTTTTATATATTACTACGATATTTATTTGTAACTATGCTTAATATTGTATATGTTAAACATATTAATGTTTTTGGAGAAACATTATTATAACATTTTGATTAATATAAAAATAAAACTTTAGGCTTCTAAAAATTCATGATTTATAAATCATTGATAGATCATTTTGATTGATAAATCATTTTATTTGCAATACAACATTGTGTATTTCAATTTCTTTAGTATTGTGCTTTTAGTCTCTATACATTAAAAAAAAGTTACTGTCACTGGCGTCAAATTTTTTTGTCTGCGACAGCCTCTTCTAGCGGAGGGTAGGGTCCTTCGCGTCATGAGCGGTATCAATGTGTTCCGAATACACTAAGGAAGACATTCAGCTGCTTAGAAATTTCTATCATTTTAATTAAAGAAGTTATATATATATATATATATATATATTAGAATATTTTATTAAATACCTTTTTAACTAATTTTTCTAATTATAATAATACTTATATCTATTTACCTCTCTCTCTATATATATAAACTTTTAATATTAAAATTATTTTAAAATAGATTCTTTTTCTTCCCCATTGAAAACATTACCATTAAGTAATCTCAACCAATTCATTAGAAATATATATATATATTTTTATTAGTTAAATTGTTTATCTAAAACTATTTTTATTTATTTTATTTCATTTTTAATCATTCATAGAATTTTTCTTTTTAATTAAAAATATTTAAAAATTGGTTTTTCAATTAAAAGCTCAAATAGTTCTATTAAACAAATTAAGTATTAAAAATTTTCGCATTTGATAAATAAAGTAGTTTTTAATATTTTCTTTTTTAAATACTTAGAATATATATATATATACATATACACACACACGAAGTATTTTGAATACAGATTAAAAGCATCCGTACACATTTATCAACGCATATAACGATCAATAATCATGTTTAAAACACAGGCAAAATTTAAACGATCTTATCAGCTTATCTATGACCAGAGAGGGGACATAACCAAATAAAAATGAGAAGGGTTGACTTTCAAAGTCCGAATATATCATTTTTCTTCCAGACGACTTCTAACAAAAACAGTTAATCCCTTCATAGATTAGGAGAGGGGAAATGGGCACTATTGGAGAGGAAAAAAGCGGAGGGCAAGCTAACAGGTGTTCCATTCGGAAAACGCACGATAATCCCCTATTTCAGAAATCACACGGTCGCAAGTAGCACGACACCATATTAATAATCTGGTGTGTCACTCACACGACTTTCTCTTACCCTGAAATTCAATACTATAAATACAGGTTGCAGATTAAAAGGTAAGTTAACGAGTACTGTTATGTAAACCTGTGTTAAACAATTCATATTAGGCTTCTGAAGAGTTTTATATTATAATTAGTTCTGCGTGAGGGGGGCTACCGCCCCCCTCAACCCCCCGTTTCATTAATGCACCTACATTTATATAGAATTTAATTTGGTTATTAAAAAATAATTCTGTTTCTAAAAAATAATTTATTAAAATTATTATTTAAAAAATATTTTTTATGATAATGCACACGATTTCCATATTAGAGAAGTAGTATAACACCAAATATTAAAAAAAAAGTCCTTTTTATTCTCAATAATAATAATAAAAAAAAAAAAAAATACGATTTTTTTTCTAAGGTTTTTTTTCGTTAAAAGTAAAAAAATCGATAACGTTGTTTTAAATTATCGCAGATCAATGGTTCAACCATTCGTTTTAAAGGTATTGGCGAGCTCTTTTGAAAGATACCCATCATGAAAATTTACTCCCCTCGAGGGGGGACTTCTCCCCCAGGGGGGGGAGGAGGCGAGGCTCCTACATGCACAATTTTTTTCCCCAGTTAACTATCTCTGTTACAAAAAATATATATTCGTTTCATTTGGTTTAGTGCAGTCTATAGACGTTAAACTCTACTTACCTGCAACTTCCCCCATAGACGTAATGTATTAGAATTCTCTTGATTGTCCCTGTACACGAACCATTTGCTTGATCTTAACGAAAAGCTTACTGTAGCATCCCTATATGATACACATTTAGAATACCAAGTTTGGAATGTCTGCCATAATTTGTTTTTGAGATATGCTGATAACAGACAGACACACACACACAGACACACAGACATACACACGGACCATTTGCTAAAGACATGATTTTCGTATTCAGGGGACCTCAAAACGTGTAAATATAACAAAATCTCGCGTTCGAAAATTTGACCCAAAACAATATTTTCTCTACCTTATGGCTAAGAGAAAGTAAAAAAGTATCAAGCTTTCTATCTTTATTTAATTTCTAGTTTAACTGAAGCGTTTTATGAACGGTGGATTTTCAAGGAAATTTTTTATGTTATTATGTCAATGTTTTATCACATACCAGACATGATATAGATAGGTTTCAGTTTCAACTCTCCACCATCCACCAAGCTTCGCTCTGTAACTGAAAATTGCTTTTAGATTTGGGGATATTTTGGACTGTTTTCCCAACAGTACTTGGGAATCTTCTTCGATAGTACTAGAAATTACTGTTAACATGCATGGCCACTCGAGGTTTTAGCACATCGTATTAAACTGCAGCATCGCGTTGCTCTATTCTTTTTCATTGAAACTAAAAATCATTTTATGGTATTTCCTCCTCTTTTTACTTTCTCTTACCCATAAAGTAGAGAAAGTATTGTTTTTAGGTCAAATCTTCGAACGCGAGGTTTTGTTATATTTACATGTTCTGAGGTCCCCTGAATACGAAAATCATGTTTTTAGTAAATGGCCTGTGTGTCTGTCTGTGTGTGTGTGTCTGTCTGTTACCAGCATACCTCAAGAACAAATAGTAGCAGACATTCCAAACTTGGTATTATAAATGTGTATCATATAGGGATGCTACAGTAAGCTTTTCGTTAAGATCAAGAGAATGGTTCGTGCACAGAAACAATCAAGAGAATTCTAATACGTTGGGGGAAATTGCAGGTAAGTAGAGTTTAACGTCTATAGACTGCACTAAACCAAACGAAACGAATATATATTTTTTGTAATAGAGATAGTCAACAGGGAAAAAATTTTTGTGTATGTAGGAGCCTCGCCTCCCCCCCGGGGGGGGGAGTAAATTTTCATGATGGGTATCTTTCAAAAGAACTCGCCAATACCTTTAAAACGAATGGTTGAACCATCGATCTCGGATAATTTAAAACAAATTTATCGATTTTTTTTTACTTTTAACGAAAAAAAAACCTTAGAAAAAAAAATTGTATTTTTTTTTTTTTTTTTTAATATTGAGAATAAAATGGACTTTTTTTTTTTTTGATATTTGGTGTTATACTACTTCTCTAATATGAAAATCGTCTGCATTATCATAAAAGATAATTTTTTTAAATAATAATTTTAGTAAATTATTTTTTAAAAACAGAATTATTTTTTAATAACCGAATTAAATTCTATATAAATGTAGGTGCATTAATGTAACTGGGGGTTGAGGGGGGCGGTAGCCCCCTCACACGGAACTAATTATCATATAAACTCTCCCGAAGCCTAATTTGAATTGTTTAACATAGGTTTATACATAACATCGTTATCTTACCTCTTAATCTCCAACCTGTATTTATAGCATTAAATTTCAGGGTAAGAGAAAGTTGTGTGAGTACCACACCAGATTATTTATATTGATAATAAAATTTATCAGTATCCTTGTTTTGCATTGTTTTCTTCTTTTATGCTCTATTTTAAACAGCATTTCTTGTTCCTTCTATTCCTTTGTAGTTTTTCTGAAACTTTACATAAATAAAAAATGTGCTTAACTTTCTGGACACCAGTGTCTATTGTTCACTAAGAAAAAAATATGTATCGCCTTTATCTAGAACGAATAAGTAGTCATTTTCTGAATCCCTAAACCAATAATATAGATTACCAAGTCATGCGTATAAGATAAACAAACAAACTGAATAGACGAAGTGATGAAAAATTTATAATTTATACTTCTTTAGATGGGAAACGAACGATTACATTTTGAATCCTTTATATATTGCTAGAAATTCTCCCTATGATTTCTAGAACCGATTCATAAACTATAATTATAGTTAATAAAAATCGCTTCTTGTGTTCGTATTTATTTGCAGGAATTTTTAAATAAGTTCGACCGCGATAATACAGAAAACGTTCTAGAATTTAAATAGGGGTGCCTAGAACTCTCTAGCAAAGGGAACTAGAATTTATAAGGATGGCATGGAACTATTTTTACTAGAGCCACAATTTATTTCTGAGATGTCAGTCACAGATTTATTTATTTATTTTATTTTTTCAGTGTTTTAAATCCTGGGTGTGGAGGTAATATATATTGCATTGAATAGTGATTTTTAAGAGATTGTGTTATTGCCTTACTTTATGCTTCAGCATCAGCAAAATACAATTTATAGCGAAGAAAATTAATGAAATCATATCATTATAGTCATTACGACTTACTGAACTCACAATGTGGAATTCTGGTTCATTAGCATTCCAATTTGTAAAATCCATTCGAGAGTCATCACTCCAATGGAACACGGTTCCACTCTCTATCGCCCGAAGCCCAATCCAGACATCCGTATAAGCTTCTAAAACAATGTCGGTCAAGAAATCTAAAAAAAAAAATAAAGATCAAAGACATAAAATGCTATTATAGTTTAAAATAAAATAAGTTTTCATTTGGAATTCGTAAAAGTAGAACTGTTAAGCAATGTATCTTTGAATTATCTTGCACAAAGCTGCTTTTTTTCTTAAAATAAAATAATATAGATCAAAATAAAAATTGTTAAATTAGGATACAAAGTAACTGTATTTATAGAAACAATAATCGCAGATTACGGTTTTTAGTATAAACTAGTCTTATGTATTTTTTTTTTATTAAAAACAATTAAAATTATTATATATGTATATAAACTGAAATGTTGTGTGTGTTTTTTATAGACTCAAAAACTACTAGACCAATGTACGCGCGGTTTTTTTGAAAAATGATCCGCGCATTCTCAGGGCGATTCTCAGATTTTGAAATGTTCGATCTGACATATAGAACATAAATTAAAATCTTGATAAAAATTTTGATTTATGGCGCCATCTACATTTGAAAATACGTTTGCTACAAGCACTAACATTAATACCGTAGAGTCCAGTACAACGCGGGGGGCAGGTTGCCAGATGAATACTACAATTTTATTTTTTAACGCAACTAATTTTATATCAAAGTAAGCACTTTATACAAAACTAAATCGGGTGTAATTGAACCAATAGAAGTGTACTGCATGTCCCTGAATCATAAATATTAGCGTGTAATTATCATTTATTATACTGAAAGACGCGAAATAATCCAAGGAATCAGAATTGGCCATTTAAATTAAATTATTACAAATTAGTTAAAAATATATTAGCTAAAATATTCTTAACTGCTTAAGAGTCCTTTAATATTTATTGTAAAATTGTTGCCAAACAATAATAAAAAAAACTTTACATGATAATTTATTTATTTATATACTAAAAAGAAATATATTTAACATGTGAAGTAAAACTGAAATAAAATTAAAATAAAATTTTACGAAAAGCTAAAATTGCTATAGACCTATTATTACAGGTCTATGAAAATTGCCCAGCATAAAAAATTCTGTTAACTAGCCGACCTAGCTTACATCACTGGTCACTTTATTTAGTAATTTTTTTTTTAATTGAATAACTGAAACACTTAAATAAATATATTTCGATTGGTGACTATTTTTAAAAAAATCAGAACGATTACCAAGTTCCGTCATATACAGCTGTTAATGAAATGTAGATCACATTTAAACATTTGGTTAATTTAAAATAAACTTTTATAAAATATAAATAAACTTTTATGAAATAAAGTTTCATTATATTGATCAGAAACATGATTAATTTAAAATAAACTAAATAATCATTATATTAGGGATCAATTTTAGTATAAGACCCCATTGTCTAAATTTCAAATTTGGCACTTAAATAGCTTGGATATTTTCCGCCAAGGTCTTTACTTATGGAATTGCAATAGCCATTTTAATTCATCTCCAAAATGTCAAAAAACATTAAAAGTCACCAAAGGCAACCTATGACATATTTTATATTTATAAGTGATTCATTTAAACACAGTGACCAGCGAAGTGGGCGAAGTCCGCCAGTATTTAATAAGTTTCAAAATAAATTAAATAACTAATAATAATAAAAAAAAAAAAAAAATAAACAAACCTTGTTCATCTCGGTTATGTATAGAAACTAGAGTTGCACCTAAAGAATCACATTCTAATTTTGCTTGAGCCCAAGTAACTCGTTGAGACCATAAGGTTCCATAAAATTTGTAACATTTGTTTCCTGTTGGAGAGGTTAAAAATTTTCAACATAAACCATACAATAAATCCTAAAACATTTAATGTAAAACGTTTTTTATTAAAAATATCGAGAGCTCAGTTTAGTAGAGAAACAACTTAAAATATTTGGTTTTCTGAGTTAGAAATATTTCATTCCAATTTAGATGACTTACTTCATTATAAGAATAAAAAAAATAACAACAGATCCAAATTTTACATATGCTAGGTGTAATAACATTAATTCTGTATTAAATTATACTTTTACATTATTTCTAACGTTACTTCTAATGGCTTTAGTTAAAATTAAAATTTTAAGATTAGAAACATTCTAAACTTTTCTTCTCAATTTACACACATAACATCATTTTCACATATGGCATTATTTTCAGCTATGCAAACTAAATTTTTGGCAGCAAAATTAATTTTTAAAATGCTGTTTTCTCGAAATTTAAAATTCTGAGAATTATTGCGAAAATTATTCTGAATTGTTGAACTGAGCGGTCGATACAATATTTATTTCATTCATAAAGATCGAACTGACCTAAATTGTACCATCCATTTTCACAATTTCCTGGCATCACTGTAGTGGGTTCTGTAGAAGTAAAATCATAACTGGCATTGATACCTCTTTTACAGATGACTCCTTGAAGTCGATTGCAGTTATCGATGTTCCACGAACCTGTAGAGATACAGTCTTTATGTAAACAGTTTTATTTTATTTTCATGCACCAGATAGTTAATTTCCAGTTATTTTTCTTAAAGTAGTCAGAAATTGAATATGTTTAGAAAGTTTAGATAAAACAAGGCGTCTTACAAAAAATACAAAATTAACGATTTATTAAAAACGTGTATACAAAGAAATTTTGTCTTCTTCTTCTAATTATTACCATTATCATAATAACCCTCATCAGAATTATTATTCTTATTGTTGTTAAAAAAGCGACAGTTCGTGTCCTACTTAACATTTAAAGGATTAGATAAAGAAGAACATTGCATTGTATGAAAGACATTTTTATATAATATATACAAATACTTATCTACTGCACAAATCATAACGAAATTAAAATGTTTTATTCATATGCACACACACACACACACACACACACACACACACACACACACACACACACACACACACACACACACACACACACACACACACACACACAAAATCTTCTATGGAATATAGCATGATTAGCATTGAGGTTTACAACACATAAAAATATCCAGATACATTAGGGACTCTTATAGAAATTAATGCATGGCATTTTAGCAAACTTTCATCGCGCTGAAAATTTTTAACAATGTTTAATAGTGATTATGACTTCAAATATTTCAATTAAACTATATCTGTCTGTTGTACGCGCTCTACCCTCTGTAAATATTTTCAGAATTTCTTCAAACTGGTATAAGTCATTCATGTTCAGCATGGGATGTTCCTCATTAATGATGTGAATAGCATGACTAGTTTCTGTATAGGGACACTCAAAAGAAAGCCAATGCACTGCTTACTATAAGAGGCAGTTTTATTAATTCTACTAAACTACCTTTGCAGTGTACAAATCGTAATGAAATTAACATTTCTTATGCAAATGCGTAAAGAAATGTTTTCTATAGAATATGATATAATTAAAATTAAATTTTAATGGACCACAACAAAATATTCACACATTAAGGGTTACTACTGGAAATTTATGCAATTGTATTTTTCTTTGTGTTAAATGCTTTTCACTCTTTTCAACAATGTTTAAGGGCTCGCTTCACTCACCGCCGTCGGAAGCTGAAGCTAATGTTATTCTATGGGAAATTTTCCTTTACAAATAACTTATTAACTATTACATATTTTTTAATTCTGTTTTCACATTCTGAAAATTCCCAGCTGTTAAATTGACGGACCTTTTTCAAAAAATTATTTTTTTATTTTTTTATATATTATTTTGAAGCTGCAAAATACGAATTTTCAATATGTGAATTTTTTTCATTTTGCAATTTCAAAATAAAATTTTAAAAATTAAAAAAATACATTTTTCAAAAAGGTACGTCAATTTAACAGTTGGGAATTTTCTGAATGTGAAAACAGAATTAAAAATATGTTGTAGTTAATAAGTTATTTGTAAAGAAAATTTCCCCATAGACTAACATTGGCTCGGGCTTCCGGCGACGGTAAGTGAAGAGGGCCGTTAAGACTAATTATGACTTTAATCAGTACTTTTTATGTCATTTACTTCGTATGTGCCATATTTATTTATTTGAATTATTGAAATTTAATTTGAATATAAATAATTATTTTTAATTCAAAGAGTTAATTTTCGAAATATAATGAGTATTATTAATGAGTACTACTAATGAGTATTACTAATGAGTACTCCCGGAGACTATTGGAAATATAATGAATTTATGAATACTATTTGTTGAACATAATATATCATTTTATTAAAGAATGCCTTTTTTGTGCCTTGATTTGTTAAGCAATGTTTTTATGTTATTTATTTTCAACTTCTATTTTTATTTACCAATACCTAATTTTTATTTTAGAGTATATCACGGGTTACCTGCATCACAACTGATTTTATTTCAGTAGTCCTATAAATAATCATTTTATTTAACCACAATAAGAAACCCTTTTATTTCGTAATCTTTTAAATTGTTTATATTTCAACTATTCCTTCCTGGAGTTTGATTATTACAATGATGAATTACATATACACTTACACTCATACACATATATACAGGATGGTCGAAATTAAATTTGGCCTATTCAGAGGACTCTATAGCTGTAACTAAAATGCAGATTGAATCGAAAATTTGTATAAAGACATTTCAAAGGATGCGCTCAAAGATTCTGCAAAAATAATAAATAAATAAATAAAATAAAATAAAAAAACATTCCGCTAGGGAGGGATGGGGCATACAGTCGGTAACAAAAGTGTCCGAACACTAGCAAAAATTCCTATGTAAAAAAAGTACACTTCATGCGGTTTTGTTAAATAAATCCTTATCAAATCATGTTCTTACACTGACTAAGAACAGGATTCGACAAGGATTTATTTAACAAAACCGCATGAAGTGTACTTTTTTTACATAGGAATTTTTGCTAGTGTTCGGACACTTTTGTTACCGACTGTACATCAAAATACAAGCAAGCTACAAATTTCAGTACAGATATCTTTACTTATATTTTTGTTATTTTTTAGAGATTGTTTAACGGTGTAAAGCATATTGTTCAATGTGGGCTCATCATTAAGTTGTAAAATCTGTAGCCGATGAACAGTGCATTCAACAGCTGACTGCAGCTGACCACCACTGATCTGTCGCACGTGCAACGTTATGCGACCTTTCAAGGCAGCCAAAGTTACATCATTTCCACGATAAACCAAACTCTTAAATGACCCCATAACCAAAAAACACATGGATTAAGATCGGGAGAACGGGCCGGCCAAGGAGTGGAAAATGAACGGCTAATTACTGTGTCATCTGTAAAATTTTGCAGCGAAAAACCTTTGCAATATGTAAGAATAACAGTTTTAAACGTCGTAAGGTTTGAAAATGTTAAAATAGACCACAGTTATTCATTGCATACAATTTCAAACGTTTTAGCTACTATGGTCCTCTTAGCAGAAATTTTCAAATTTTAATTTTTTTTTTTTTTTTTGCAGAATCTTTGAGCGCATCCTTTGAATTGTGTATATACAAATTTTCGACTCAAACCGCACACAGTGTTCTAAATAGGAAAATTTACTTATGGCCACCCTGTGTATACTTTTTATTGTTATTTTTTTAAATAGTGACCAGAGCTTATTTATTTATTTCTTTATTTTGGCTTATTTTAAACTTATACCTTCTCTCTTGTTAAAATGAACACATGTATTGAATTCTTTGGGCTCCGTTTTGTTGTCCGACCAATATATGAAGTCTAAAGGTTCACCATTCGTCCACTCGTATGAAGAATGAAGGCCATGAGAATGCAGACCTATCCAATAATCCGCATCAGCATAAGAGGACATCTGTACATATTTTAAAGAATTATTAACGCTTGAAGTACATCATAAATTATTTGCTTTGTTTTTATAATCAATTGAGTAATAAATAAATAATTAACATATGATATATATATATATATATGTATTTGAAGCTTAAATTTCCGAAATATTTATTCTGTACTTACAATGATCTGATTTTAAGTAATGTTAATTAATTCGATCATATACAGATTATACATACATTCGATCCTATACATTCGATGCACATACAGAGGTAGAGAAGGAGTCAGAAAGAACATCTTTCTAAAGTCTAAACGCAAATTAATATGTAAAAAAATACTACAGAATATAAATTGCAGAAAAACATACAGTAATTATAAAAATAACTAGTATTCTGTAACCATCACCAACTTTTTCTGCATCATTCTATATAGGGTGTTTCAAAGTTTGATCGACAAATCGAGAAGTGTGATAGAAGGCAACAAGAGGATGAAAATGTACAATAAAACATGGGGTGGCAAACCACATTGAGAGGGTGAAAATCACAAAAATACGCATGCAGCTTTCGATGTCACGCTGGAACGACAAAAGCATAATACTAACTACAAAAAGATTTATTTGCTTAATTATTGCAAGCGTTATTGCACAGTGACCCTACAGTGACAGCGTTATTGCTCGCTGACGTCATTGCACGCAGTTTACAACATAAAAGCGATTTCCGGCCGTGCTCAAAGGTGCCAGCTTTTGATGTCTGCCACAACGACGACAATTTGCTCTGTAAGATTCCCCGATTTGTCCACAGGCATCGTATAAACGAGTGATTTATGGTAAGCCCATAAAGAAATGTTACACATAGATTGAAATCTGTGCAATCGCGTCAATCCACCTCTTTGAGTTTTCTCGACTTTCACCCTCTCAACCTGTTCTATGGTAAGTCTTCCTCCTCTTCATGCCTCCTATCAGCCCTCTGAATTTTTCGGTCGAATTTTGAAACACTCTATATAATAACATCATCTACCGGTGAACACATTCAGAAATTTAATCTACATAGCTTTTCACAATAAAGGCTTTACGCATGCAATTTTGGTGCAATTTTATCCGATAGACGCTGAGAAAAATCACAAAAAGTGAACAACAGAAATGCCTCTTGTCATCTGATATACACTCAAATGGAATAAGCATAATTTTTCATAATATGATAACATAATATGATAGCATATGATATCATAAATACCAATTTGGTGCACTTATATATAATAGAAATTCGGCTATAGCTTTCCCGCAAAAGGGATATATTGCAGCATAGCAGCTCCATCTGTTGTCCAGTTACCACCCAAATTGAATCACAATGTTTTTTTAAAAATATCTATCTCACATACGAAATTTAGTTTATTTATGTATTATTAAACTTGAGATACAGCCTTTCCTTAAATGGGAGGAATAGCGTCGCCTGTTGAGCTCTAAGTTTCAAAATCTAGTCAACATCAATTTAAGTCAAAATCCAACTAAATGTAAAAATTTATTGAATTCCGTCCATTGTTTTATGAGGTACAATAGTTACAACATTTTGGTGACAAAGACAGATATTTTCTTAAAATAGATAACTTGTGTTCAGAGCATCTCAAAATGCGTAAATCCACTGAAAGTCAGAGATTGAAAATTTTTTACAAACCCATTGCATTATTTTTATATTATGGAAGTAAGTAAAAATACTTATGAAAAACATAACTTACATACAGCATAGCTGCCAACTTTTAAGATTTTGGCTGCGGGAAAATTTTTATATTTTTAATTGAGGATATTTCTTTCATATGGCATTAAATGGGACTGCACAGGAACGGGGCATGAGCACTCTGAGCTCCCCGTTCCTACATTCTGAAACATATTATATTTACCCGTTTCATACAAGAAACCTCTAAATCTACTATAGTTAATCAAATAGTATAATAAAATTGATTTATTTCTAATTACAAATCGCTAACTTGTCTCAATCGGTACTAAATAATCAAAAATGAATTTACTATCACATCACATAACATTATAAAAAGCAAAGAAAAGTTTTCATTTATGTACGATCCATCCGCAAATATTTGAGAGTACTGGGCGGAAAGCGAACAGATCAGGAATCAAACATGGGTTTTTGGCATAAACCGCCAGTGATAGACCACTCAGATAATTCGATCTGACACTATTCTCTCACCTGAAATTATTAAAATTATTTTGTTTCTTTTCTGCCTAAAATATGTATTTATATTTATGTTAATTATTTGATTAGTTTAACTTATTCAGTCAAGATTAGATTAAGATATTATTGCACTATGTCAATCCTTTAAATTTATTGACATAATGGACTGAAATTTGAAAGTGTTAATAACTCCGTCACTATTCGTATAAAAGATGAATATTTATAACTTTTAAACAAAAGAATACTACTGCTCAGATATCAACCGAGTTAGATAGTTGCAGAAAAATGATGTATTATGTCAAAGATACAGTTTTTATTATTTCCCACATTACGATGCTTATCAGATATAAGTCATTTATATTTGGTAATATTATAAATCCGATCAGTTCACTATTCGATTAAAAATAAAGTTATAAACAGGTAAATACAAACTAAAGTATTTGTAACACTAGTGGCCCTTTTAAGGATATGTAGTGGCTATTTTTTGTGTACAGTTTGTAAAACAATAGAATAAAGGGAAGCCTAGAAAGAATAAGGAAGAACTTTTTTTTTCGGTGTTGTAAAGAATGGCAACAGCAATGGGAAGAAAAAGATGAGGGAAAATAAGCGTGCATGTCCAATCTTTTAATTAAATTTTTACTAAAGTTTTTGTTTCTAGTGTATGTTATTACTATTTTCTATATGCATAAAATCGTTTGTCCTGAGTGAGTGCGTGCGTGAGTGAGTGAGTGATTTATCATCGCCCAGCCAAAATTCCTGGATCTAGAAGCATGAAGTTTTATGAAAATGTTCCTTCTATTACGTAGACACCCACTCAGAAGCAATTTTACAAAATTCGCCCCCAAAGGGGATGAGGGTGGGAGGGCAAAACGTGATTTCACAAAAACCTTCACATATCAAAAAAAAAAAAAAAAACAGATATCCGTAAAATTTTTGCTTTGAAATATAGCTATTACGAATATCTAAAAACCAGTTACTGGAATTTTAGAAATTCGGTCCCCAAGAGGGAAAGGGACAAAACGTGATTTCACATAATCTTATATATCTCATACAAAAAAAACAGATATACGTGAAATTTTTGCTCTAAAATATAGCTAATACAAATACCTAAAAACTAATTTCTGGAATTCAAAAATTCAGCCCCTAAAGGGTGGAGGGGGCAAAACGTGATTTCAACTAATCCTTTATATCGCAAAAAAAAAAAAAAAAAAAAAGATATAAGTGAGGTTTTTGTTCTAAAATATAGCTCACATAAATATCTAAAAACGAATTTCTGGAGGATAGTTAGACCGTTCAAAATAGATACAGATTTTAGTGGCTTGCTAGTTGAATGAGGATAGTTTCGAACGTGTAAACGAGGGGGGGGGGCGGAGGGACAAAAAAATAAAAATAGATCGTTCAAAATTGGTAAATAGGGGTTTTTGATACCTACAAATCGATTGCGGTTATTTTCGAATTTGTAAACTTTTTAGGAAAGCCAGGAAGTGGGGGGGGGGGGGGTGAAGGGACAAAACAATAGAAATACCAGGAGAGGCAAAAAAAAAAAAAAAAAAAAAAAAAAACTCGGACAAAGTTATCGCATTATAGAACAGAAGTGAGCTAATTTCTTTTTTATTTGTGTGTTCATTTCGTTTTGTCTACCACTTTAATTATAAAATATTTTATAATGTATCTCTTAGTTTTTATCTTATTTAGAATGTCAAATAAAAGATCTGGTATTTTAGAGTTGTTTAAGCAAGGAAAACAACAGTGTGAAATCTTTCGTTTGCTTAATGTACCTTGGCAAACCGTGTCTGATGCTATCTGCCGTTTCATAGAGCTTGGAAATGATGGTCGACATCCAGGAAGTGAACAAAATCGTACAGTGAACACTTTCAATAATCGTAAAGCCATTAAAAAGCAAGTTCAACGAAGTCCAAGGGTTTCCATGAGAAAGATAATTCGTGAGTTGGGAATAAGTGACCGATCAGTGCGGCGAATGGCAAAGACAGAGCTTGGACTGAAACCTTACAAGTTTCAAATAATTCAGCTTCTCACTGAAGAAAACAAACTCGTGCGGCTCCAAAAATACCGAAAACTTTTTCACTGATGAGAAGCTCTTTACCGTCCATCAATCTCATAACTCCCAGAACAAAAGGATCTGTTCTGTTGACGCTCCAAGCACCTCATAAATTGTTAAACATCTTCAAAATCCAACGTCGGTCATGGTCTGGGGCGGAATTTGCGCAAGAAACAAAACACCTCTGGTTTTCTTGGATGAGGGCGTTAAAATAAATCAAGAAGTGTATCAGCGGGACATTTTAGAAGCTGTTGTATTACCATGGACCAAAAAGCACTTCGGCAATGTAAACTGGACGTTTCAACAAGACTCCACACAAGAATGGTACAAGATGCATTTTTCGGACATGTTATCATCTGAAGAATGACCACCCTACTTGTCAGATCTCAATCCCATGGATTACAGTGTATGGTCCATTTTGAAGTCTAGAGCCTGCACAAAACCACACAAAAGTTTGGACTCTCTAAAGCAATTTCTTCGGTGGGAATCGAATAGATTAAACGTGGAAGCCCATTGCTGAAAATTTCAATCACCTCTGCATCGCTGCAAAAAGCGGCTACATTGAAACCAAATAAATTTATTTATTAGTAAAAGTCTACTCTTATTATTATTTGTTATATTTTGTTAATTTATTTATTTTTAATAAAGTTGTATTAAAAATTGTTTGTCCGGTTTTTTTTGCCGCGCTCTGTAGAGTTAGACCGTTCAAAATTGGCACGTATATAGGTTTTGGGACCTACAAATCGAATGCAGATATTTTCAAAAGGGAAAAATTATTAGGATAGACGAGAACGGGGGGGGGGGGGAAGCAAGGATACAAAAGTATAGAAATAAGAGTTAGAGCGTTGAAAATTAGTATTAATAGGTTTTAAGGTCCTAAGAACCGATTGAAATTATTTTCGAAAGTGTAGAATTATTACGAGGGGCGGTTGCAGGGGCAAAAATAAAGAAATTCAGATAGAACGTAAGAAATTAGTATTATTAGGTTTAAAAGCCCGAAAAAAGATTGCAGATATTTTTAAAAGTGTAAAATAATTACGAGGGGCGAGAACGGTGGGCAAAGGAACGCTGCCGCAGGCAGTGGGGGCCCGGATCAATTATTTCACCGATGAGAGAAGAATTTTTTTGTATTTTATATTTATGTTTTTCCCTTACGATAATATAGTGGTTCATTAAGAGTGTCGAACATAAATGAGCGCGTGCACAATGGCCTGCGCTGCCATAGGCACAGAGAACCCGGTGCGACGTTTTCACCGATCAGAATTTTTATTCCTCTTCTTTTTCACATAATAAAAATTAATGCAATTTTGAGAATTCATTAATTATAGTGATTCATTTAAAAGTAGTGACCAGCGAAGCGGTGTAGCCTGCTAGTCTATATTGTTGCGTACTTGGGAGTTCGTGAGCTGTCCGAGAATGAAAGACGAAACTTGCAAAAGCTCAGTAGTTTATTTACAGAAAATTCCATAAGAATACATGTCTATAAACTGAGTATCAGTTGCAATTCCATCAATAAACACAGCTTAAATAACAGCTATTGTTAACAGCAAATCCACAGTACAAAACTGTATAGCAATAACACATAAAGCAAGTCTTATTCAAAGAGGCTCAAAACTACTTCAATTGCAATGCAAGCATTGGCGAAACTGACTGAGAACTGATCGACTTTGATCGGGATTTGGCTCGAGGAGCCTTCATTTATACCCCTCTATCGGACCCAGATTGTTCGGGAAATTTCCAGAAACTGGTTAGCCAGTCAGATTACAGCTTTCATATTTGGTATATCAATAATAAGGATTTTCTCGCGAAGTTTGGCGCCAAATCCATTACCTGCATTATTGAAGCTTTCTAATGCGTTTTTAAGGGAAAATTAGTCTATTTTAATGCAAAAAAGAGCTAGAAATGCAGAAAATAAACTTTTTATCAACTTTTTAAGCCTCTTTGAAAGAATTTCTACAAAAATAAACAGAATTATTTATAAACTCGCAACAATATATATAAGATCTTTTGTCCTGAGTGAATGAGTGATTCATCATCACCCAGCCGGACCTATTTTGTGAGAATGTTTCTTCTATTACGTAGACATCCACTAAGAAGCTATTTTACAAAATTCGCCCTCCGGCAAAACATGATTTCACAAAAGTCCCTCATATCTCAAAAAAAAAAAAAAAAAAAAAAGATATCTGTAAAATTTTTACTTTAAAATATAGCTGACACAAATATCTAAAATCCAATTTCTGGAATTTTTGAAATTCAGCCCTAATGGGTGGAGGGGACAAAATTTTATTTCAAATAATCCTTTATATCGCAAAGAATAATAATAAAAAAAGTATTATGTGATATTTTTGCTCTAAAATATAGCTCACCCAAAAATTTAAAAACTAATTTCTGAAATTTTAGAAATTCGTCCCAGGTGGGGTGGGAAGAGGGGAGGGGCTATGGGGCAAAAAAAAAGAAAGAAAGAAAAAAATATATTTAGACCGTTCAAAATTGGTATAATAGGTTTTATAGTCCGGTTTTGAGTGAAAGAAATTCTTCTTTCCGTATTCCGAATTTAAAAGCATACGGTCTGTGTCCACCATTGGTTTTCCTAAATATGAAGTTCTGGCATATTGCGGTATCATTTGTGGATATCCATAAAAATGTTAGAATCTATTACAAAATTACAAAATTAACACATTAAATAAAATCGCAATACGCACTACAGTCTTATGAAAATAGAAAGTATAAGAAATAAGTTCAAAATAAAAACATGCAAAGGAAACAAAAGTTTATCTTGCATAAGAAAACATTTCATACCGATAACAAAAAGAAAAATATGCATTATTTCAATTAAACTGATCTTATCCTAAAAATTACATATTGCAATTTCCGTAGTTTAAGATAGTATTAATATTATGGGATTTTACCATCAACCTGGAATGAAAACTGAATCTTTATGCATGTCTTTAGAAAGCTTACTTTTAGTGCTTAAATTTAAAAGTATCCACTACAGAGCAGTATCCGCTATTGGTAGTACATATACCTTAAATGTATGCAAACATTATAGAAAAAACAAAAATGTTCATTGCATTGATTAGTTTATAATAAACGTACTTACGGAACCAAGGAGAAAGTTGGTTTCGTCGAATGAATGAATGGAAGCCATGTGCGCGTCATTATCCTGACAGAAGAATCTAGCAGTATCCCAAGTATACTTCGCTGAGTCTATTATTAAATAACAATGTCCTTCAAATTCATACCATTGAGTACTAAAGATTGAAGTACTTTGTATATTACACCGAGTTTCTAAAAGAAAAAAAAATATATATAAACAATGATACAAGCATTTCAGTACAAGAATATAAGAGTTTCGCCCTTTTTTTTTTTTTTTTTTTTTTTTTGGCCACCAGTATTTTAAAATAAAAATTTATAACCAATAAAATCATCAAAATAACCGTAAAAATATGATAATAAATTCTGCTTAGAAACACTGGTGTCAGAAAGAAAACTTTTTCATATCGGATTTCAACAGCAATTAAAAAAGCATGCACAATATAAATTATTGTTTATTCATTATATTCAACGTTTAATATTTTCCTAAAGTGAATAGTTATAGTAAATAAATAAATGAAACACATAAAATTAATACTCTGGTGTGTCACTCACACGACTTTCTCTTACCCTTAAATTTAATACTATAAATACAGATTGGAGATTAAGGGATCAGATAAGAGTACTGTTATGCAAACCTATGTTAAAACAATTCAAATTAGCTTTCGGAATAGCTTTATTTGACAAGTAATTCTGTGAGAGAAGGGCGGCCGCCCCCCTCAACCCCCTGTTTCATTAGTGTACCTACATTTGTATAGAATTCGAATCTGTTATTAAATTCAAAAGTTCATTTAAAATTATTGAGACAACTTTCACACCAACGTTCCTTAAAACTTATCAATCTTGATCAAAATTTTCTAGTAACAAATACATTAGCTTCAAAATACAACATTTGGATCGCCTGAAATTATTTGTTTTTAAATTTCTCTAACAGACACAGACAAAGATCAAACGTTAGAAACTTGACTTCGGTATTCAGGAAGCCTCAAAAGTCTAAATATACAAAAAACCAAGCGATGAATATTTAGCTTAAAAAATACATTATTTACCATAGGCTATGAGGAATTAATTTCAATTCCTGAGCAGCTTTCCTGGACATGGTAAAATATTACAGTAAAGCTCTTCCACTAACGATAATAATAATAAAAAATAATGTTATGGCTTAAATATTGGCAGCCCTGTATATTTTCTAAAAGTTATGTATACATCACGTGGAGGACATAAATATAATTCTATATTAATAACACACGGTACAACCTGAAGTAAACTTTTCTATCAATTTTCATGTATTGTCGTACTATAATCTAGTTCTTTTGTGTAGCCTTGTAAACGAACAAAGAATGATTTCTATACTATATTCTACATGAAACATGTTTTTACAAATGTAAAATATATATATTCGTTTCATTTGGTTTAGTGCAGTTTGTAGATGTTAAACTCTACTTACTTGCAATTTTCCCCATAGACGTAATGTATTTGAATTCTCTTGAATGTCCCTGTACACGAACCGTTTGCTTAACCTCAACAAAAAGTTTAGTGTTGCATCCCTATATCATACACATTTATAATATCAAGTTCGGACTTTCTGCTATAGTTTGTTTTGAGATATGCTGATAACACACACACACACACACACACACACACACACACACAGAGACCAACCGCTAAAAACATGATTTTTGGATTCAGGGTATCTCAAACCGTGTAAATGTAACAAAAACTCAAATTTGAAAATTTGACCCAAAAATAATACTTCCTCTTCCTTCTGGGTAAGAGAAAGTAAAACTAGTTGGCATAGGTGGACTTGGACTCCGCGCAGTTCCCCATCACGTATTTGTTTCCACACATCTTAATTATTGTTAAAAACTATCAAAGTAAAATTGACATATCGCATCCCGGCAAGAAAAATGACACAACTTAAAAATGCAGTATTTGAGAAGAATCAGCTTAAAGATGGTATAAAGAATGAACTTGGCTATAATAAAACTAACATGAATGCCTCTCAGATGGATGAATTGAGAATTATAGATGCGACATTTTCCGCGCTCTTTGGGGGCATTTTATACGCATTTTTCAATAACATAAACCCAAATTCGCCATAGGTTGATTTCTTTGGAAATCGAAATATTTTAATCACTTCGTTTATCTCTCTCTCTCTCTCTCTATATATATATATATATATATATTACAGCGGAGGGGGATCCCAATGGGAACGAGTTTTTCGAGTACTTTCGCAAATTTATTTTTATATTTTTTCGAAAAAAGTTTTATAAATATTACTTTCTTCAGATATATTGATGATTTAATTGTTTTTAACTGTAACTGTTTCGAAAATATCTCTAAAAATATATATCCTAAAGAATTGGTCTTGAACCGTACAGATACTGATAAAATTTCTTTCCTAGATTTAAATATAAAGAGAAATGAAGATAAATGGCTCATTGGATTATATGATAAAAGAAAGGATTTTAATTTTAAAGTTAATAGTCTTACTAATTGGTTTTCAAATATCAGTAGAAAAGTTTTAAAAAATATTATGTTCGCACAGCTTAAAAGAATTCATACTATTTGCAATAATGAAGAAGATTTAAAATATGCTCTTGAAGACTTAAAAAGTACCTTGCAAATTAACTGTTACCCGTCACAATTTTTAACTGTGACTTTCAGAGTTTTCCTATCTCGATTTGTTCTACTTCCTCATTCAAGGGCGATATTGAAGTACCGACGAGTAGCCCCGTCGGCCGAAGATAGTTTGTGTTCCATATGAAGGGTTGTATTTTTATTTCATTTTATACTTTCTTGTTTACCTTCAGTAATTCTCTTTTGTATTGTATTTTTTTAAATGAATTGATGTAATTTTGTAACTTTTACAATTTGATAATTTTATAAAATATTTTTAGTAGTTTTATACATTATATGTATGTTTGATTTCTCTTCAGTTATTGGTGGTTTTCTGTTTGGTGAGAAGTTGGGGGCTAAGGATAGTTATTAGCTTATAGCTACTGTCCTTTCAGAAACTTCTCGTTCACCCCTACACTGAGGGGTCTCCCTGATGAAGATCTCAGTATTTTTTGGGGTATAATTTCATTCATTTGTATTTCTACATTTAATTTCATTCATTTGTTTATATATTTCTGCATTTATATATTACTACATCTAAGTTTTGCATTTCCATTCGCTGCAATCTTGCGCATTGGTTTGTAATTCTCCTATTGGTTTTTCTAATCTGTAAAACTTATATATTTATAAATTTTCCTGTCAATTGTTTGCTATATATATATATATAATCGGAATCTTAACATCACGATAACGCCCGAAATAATACTCCAAATTGAACCAATTTTGGACAGCGAATTTATTTTATAAATATCTTTGATAAGTTCATTAATCAAGTTGCTCCACAATTTTGTTTTCAGGTGGCGATGTATGCATAGACATAGACCATATAAGTGTCTCAACCAAGTTTATAAATGAATTTTATCCGCCATGATATTTCCAATCATTTTTTCTCTCCAAACAATCTGTAACTCTAAACTTTCATCAAAATCGCTCTGTCCATTTCCGTTTAAACCCTATTTCTGCAATACATTGTAAATGGCCTTTAAATGTTTAACAGCAAACGCGACATTTTCTGAAGATGAAAATATTTCGAATCGTTTACGCACCCCCAAACTTTCATCAAAATCCTTGTACCCATTTCCAAGTAAACCCAATGTTTGACATATGTTACAACTGGCCGATAAAGGTTTAGCTGCGAATGCGATTTTTTCTGAAGATTAGGATAAGTCCAATCGTTTAAGCACCCCGAAAAGCCTTTAACCCCAAACTTTCAACAAAATTCCTATATCCATTTCTAAGTGAATCACATTTCTGCCATATGTTGCAATTGGCCGATAAAGGGTTAACTTTGAACGTGAATTTTTCTGAAGATGAGGATAAGTTTAAACACTTTAGCACCCCGAAAAACACTTAACTCCAATATTTTTTTTAAATCGCTATACCCATTTCGAAGTATATTTCTGCCATATGTTGCAATGGGACGATAAAGGGTTAACAGCGAACGAGATTTTTCTGAAGAAGACGATATTTCCAATTGCCTTTTCTCACCAAAAAATCCCTAACTCCAAACTTTCATCAAAATCGCTATGTCCAATTTCGTGTAAACCATACTTCTGAAATACGTTGCGATTGGCCTTTAAAGGTTTAACAGCGAACGCGAAAGTTTCAGAAGATGAAAATATTTCCGATCATTCATGTACTCCTAAACTTTCATCCAAAATCTCTATGTCGATTTCCGAGTAAACCCAATTTCGGCCATATGTTGAAATTGGCCGATGAAGGGTTAACTGAGAACGCGAATTTTTCTGAAGATGAGGGTATGTCAAATCGTTTTAGCACCTTCCCGAAAACCCTTAACCCCTTCCGCTCCAGGCTAGCTGTAGTGTAAATGTCTGAAATACCAGATTATAATTTTGAAATAGTATCGTATAGTTTCTTTGGACGTATGCACGTACGTCCATGGTATTAATGGCCATTAACACTAGGACGTACGCACGTACGTCCCTGGAGTGGAAGGGGTTAATCCCAAACTTTCAAAAAAATTCGCAATATCCATTTCCGAGTAAAACCGATTTCTGCTTTGTTTTGGTATTGGCCGATAAAGGGTTAACTGTAAACGCGAATTTATCTGAAGATGAGATCCAATCGCTTTTTCTCATCAAAAATCCCTAACTCCAAACTTTCATCGAAATTGCTTTCTCCATTTCCGTGTAAACCTAATTTCTGCAGTACGTTACAATTGGCCTTTAAAGGTTTAACTGTGAACGCGAATTTTTCTGACAATGAGGACAATTCCAATCGTTTAAGCACCCACAAAAGCACTTATTTCCAAACTTTCATCAAAATCCCTATAACCATTTCCGAGTAAACCCAATTTCTGTCATATGTTGCCATTGGCCAATAAAGGGTTAATAGGGAACGCAATTTTTTCAAAAGATGAGGGTTAATCCAAGCATCCCAAAAAACACTTAACTACAAACTTTTTTGAAAATTACTAAGTCCATTTCCGAGTAAACCTAATTTCTGCTATATGATACAATGGGCCGATAAAGATTAACAGCGAACACGAATTAAAGTCGCATGTTTATAGTTAATGATGTTCATCACGGCATCAAAACTGATATTTAAGAGCTGTTCTTACATCTTTACGATAAAAATCTTTCTTTTCATGCACGTTTAAGTGAAATTTTGCCCTATTCTCCCATGTTAAGAAAATCATAAATTTCGAATAACTTCTGAAGCATTTTAATTAGAATGTTGCAAATAAATAGCTTTCTTGCCAGTGTCCTAAATAATATTTTAAAACTGGTCTAACTTCTCTGCAATTATTTGTTTGTGAGATATCGTGTAAAGAGACTAACAAACTAACGAACTAAGACACTAACACATTAACGGACTAACAGACACCCTACAGACGGACACCATACAAATTTTGCTATTTTCGGATTTCTCACACATGAAAACCAAAACATATAAAAAAGTCAAAAAACCGAGGTCGAAAATTTTCACGATTACCTAAGTTCCTCATACTTGTAAGATGGGGAACTAATAACGGACTAACAAACTAACAGACACCCTACAAACTTTGCTATTTTTGAATTTCGCACACCTGAAAACGTATAAAAAAGTCAAAAAACCGAGGTTGAAAATTTCACGACTACCTAAGTTCCCCATACTTATAGTATGATGGGGAACTAAAAAACGTATAAAGAACTTTCAATTCATACTTGTAAAAATTTTTTTAGACTTTAATTACGCTATAAATATTTTTGGCAACATTACTTTTGTGGGGAGGGTGGGGGGAGGTCTGAGTATCTTTTAACTTAAACAGAAAGTCTGTGCATAATTTTGCACACGCAAATAAAGGAACGTATAAACTTTTGCAGAATTCTAAAACAACTTATCTCAGCATGCTGGCTGTTTGCGCTTGCCGTTCAGTTATTTGTTGCTTGCTGATACACACGCTTGTGTCGTGGACACTGTAATGTTTTCCTAACTTTTCCAGAAAATATATTTACTTTATTAGTTTCATATCATACTATAGGTGCGGAGAATTTAGGTAATCGTGAAAATTTTTGACCTCGGTTTTTTAACATTTTTACACTTTTTTTACACGTTAGTTTGCTAGTCTGTGTACACGTTATCTCACGAACAAATGATCGCAGACAGATCGGACCAGTTTTAAAATGTTATTTATGACACTGGCAAGAACCCTATTTATTTGCAACAGTCTTGCATTTATTAATCAATTCAGAAGTTATTCGAAATTTACAATTTTCTTAACATGGGAGAAAAGGGAGAAATTTCACTTAAACGTGCAAGAAAAGAAATATTTTTATCGTAAAGATGTAAGAACAGCTTTTAAATATCCGTTTTGATGCCGGAATGAATATCATTAACTATAAGCATGCTACTTTGAAAATTTCGCAAATTATTCGAAATTTACGAATTTCTTAACATGGCAGAATGCGACAAAATTTCGCTTAAACGTCAGTTTTGAGGGATATTTTCATCGTAAAGATATTAGACTACTTTTAAAATATTATATAAGTTGCTGGCATAAACATCCTTGACTATGAATTTTCCAATTAAATAGTTTCGTAAGTCATTGGAAATTTACGATTTATTTTATGGAAGAATAGGACAAAATTTCGCATAAACGTCCCTTTTCAGGTATATTTTCATCGTAAAGATGTCAGAACACTTAAAATACCATTTAGGATACTGGCATGAACATTCCTGACTATGAATTTTTTAATTCAAATATTTAAAATAACCCAGCCGTAAAAGCATTAGCTAGGTTCCATTCTTAACCTAGTTATTTTATACTATAGTTAAATTACTTTAACCTTTAATTAAAAAAAAGAAAGAAATATGTCAATTACACATGACTGAAGTTACAATTTAATAATTGAAATAAAATGAGCTTTTTTTTTTTTTTTTTTTTTTTTTTTTTAAATACTTCTGAGTATTAATGAAAGACTCAACCAGAAAATGCAAATGTACGTTGTCCGTCAGTTATCACAATCTGATTAATGTTTTGGTGAATAAAAAAGTAACATTTATTTATTTTTAACTAATACATTCAAACATACGCACTTAAAAGGGGGAAAAAAATAAAAGCTTCTAAAATTACAAGCAAATTATATATATATATATATATATGTGTGTATGTACACCGTGACCAATAAGTTCTCATACAACTTTTGAAGCACGTTAAAAAGTTGTACATATGTATTACTTTAGTCCCAATTATTTTGCAGCCAATTTAGTGTAAGGTATAAAGCTATTGCAAGTGTAATTGTTGTAGTAATTATAATTTTTCTTTAATTAGGTAGAATGAAGAAATTGAGAGAAATTGTGATAAATGAATTCGTCAAAGAAGAGCAGCCGGTGAAACTTTCAGAGACTTGAAAGCCCTGGGGGTGAAGAGATAGTTCATTTACAGAACTATCAGAAGGTATAATAAGACGTTCTCTGTCGATGACAGAAAAAGATCTGGCAGACCGAGGTCCGTTCTGACAAAAGAGGCTGCGAAAAGGGTCAGAAAAAGGAAAAAACGAAACGGACAAAAATTTGCTAGAAAACTAACACGAGAGCACAAAATATCGAAGGAGTCAATGTTAAACATTCTGAAAAAGGACCTTGGGTGCAAGGTTTGTAGAAAACTTAAAATTCACGGAGTTGTAGAGTCTGCTAAGATGAAGGGGAAGCAAAGGGTGGAAGAAATTTTTGCTTGGCACGCTGGAGATGAATTTGTCTTTTCAGACGAGAAACTATTCAGTTTAGAGCAAAGTCTCAATCCCAAAAATGACAGAGTATGATCAGTTTCTATTGATAACATCCCTGAGAGACAACATTACGTTCCGCGTTATCAAAATGCTTCGTCTTTGATGGTTTGGGCCGCTATTTTCAAAACAGGAAATCTCCCGTTAGTCTTCGTTGATAAGGGGTTAAAAATCAATGCCGAATGTTATAAAACTGAGGTTTCTGAAAACGTTTTACTCCCAAATGTCCAGAGTATGTATAGGGCGGAATATTTCTGCTTCCAACAAGATGGTGCCCCTTCTCATACCGCACGTATGGTTCAGGAGTGGTGCAGTCAAAATTTAGCTGACTTTTTGCCAAAGAACGAATGGCTCCACAACTCCCCCGATATGAACCCGCTTCATTATTTTGCGTGGTCATATATGCTCTCCCAACTGAATAACTATAAAATCACTGATTTGAGCAAATTCAAAAATGTAATTCAAGAGATATGGTAGGAAATGTCAATGGAAGTCGTGCGTGCCTCATGTGATGGATTTGAAAAGAGACTTAAGCTCGTTAAGAAACTAAAAGGCGGAATTATTCCAACGGCTTTATTGTAAAGATACTCAATGATTGCTACTTTAATTTGATGCAAAAAGTTTTTGTATAATTTATTTTGTGTTATTGTAATAAAAATTTGAAAGTGTATGAGAACTTATTGGTCACGGTGTATATATGAACAATTTTGTAATCTTACTTTTTGGTGATGGAAGAGCAGGTACAACTGGATTCTTAACTGAAAAAAAAAAAAAAAATGTAACATTATTAAATAATACTAGCAGGCTACGCCCGTTTCGCTGGTCACTAAATTTAAATGAATTTTCAAAAGAATTGAATCACTATTTATATTATATCACAATTTGGGCTTTGTAACATAATTAAAAATTCCTTTTAAGGGGAAAAAATCAAAATAACAACAAGTTAAATTAAATTAAATATTTCTTCCGTTTTGCAACAACGCTCTATTGTCTTATGTGAATGATTCTCAAGAATGAGCCAACAATTGTTTACAAATTTAATGGATTATGTATGGGAAATAAGTACGCTGTAATTTAAAAATTGCAGCTTTTAGAACTTCAAAACTGATAATTTTTAAAAAGTCTTTCATTATTCTTTAATAGTAGACTGTTTTTTGTTTAATATTAGAGTCTTGTTTTAAGATAAAAGCAATCAAATGATATCGCGTTGTGAAACTTTGTGACGTAATATCTTTAAATCTAATAACTTGATGTATATAGTATCCTCACAGAAAATGAACAGTTTTTAGAGCTCTTTTAAAAAAGTATAACATCAATGCAGTATCTTAAACAAAAAAAATCATCAGTTTTTGCTAAAAAAAAAAAAAAAAAAAAAAAAGAAAAGTCCGACTTTCATCAAAAGCAATTGAATGATATCGCGTTGTGAAACTTTGCAACATAATACCTTTAAATCTAATAACTTGATGTATGTACTGTCCTCACAAAACAATGAACAGTTTTTAGAGCTCTTTTAAAAGAATATGACATATATGCAGTATCTTTAAAAAAAAATTCCTCAGTTTTTACTAAACAAAATGGCAGACTTTTACCACCAAAGTAAACCAATCAAAAATAGGAGTGTTCCACCGACAAACTCTTTGCTTTATTTATATAGAAAATCCTTTCAATTTCTTTCTTAATTTCTTAATTTCTTTCTTTCTTTCCTTCTTTCTTTTGCATTTATTAATCGATTACAACAGAAAAAATTGATAGTTGCCTTAATTAGGTAGGTTAAGTTTAGGTCTCGAATGTGGGTCTCAAAAACAGACTCTCTCGATTCCCTTTGAAACTGATTATATTAACTTTTTTTTATATGTACTAACGGCGGATGTTTAACTGGTCAGGAAAACTGATAGGACCCCTAATTAATTAGACCAATTTTATGCCTTCTGACCATACTATCTCTAAAAAGAGTTTCTAATATGTATAGTAGTGGATAATGAAAGTCTTGTGGTTGTTACCCACTAGATTATTAACAAGAGTAGATGGAAGTAGTAAAGTTTTTATGATTGCAAAAAAAAAAAAAAAAAATTATAATAATAATAATAAATAAATAAATAAATAAATAAATAAAAATAATAATAATTAAAGTATTTAATATCCGATGAAATTTTAGTCTTGTTTTAAGTAGAAGGCCTTTTGATCTGTATAAAATAATAAGTTTTGATAAATGTTCAGTGCGTGGTCATGATGGCTTAATCGGTAATAGAAAATAAAATAAAATAAAATAAAATAAATAAATAAAAGCTCTCTTACAAAATGAAAAAAAAAAAAAAAAAAATAATAATAATAAAAAAATGCATATTCTCTCTCTGTATATACATTCATTAACAGATTTTTGAGCTTCTAAAAACTAAAATCAGAGCTGTTATTTATCTCTTTTTTAATTAAGATTCACCTTAGTAAATGAGCATAGCTACATGATAAGAAGCAGTGAAGTATATTCCTTATATTTTTTTACACAATGTTAATTAATAAATCTAATGGAGAAAAAAAAAAGTTCTGAAATGTCTTAGAAAATATTTTCAAAGAAATGAATTTAAGATGCTAAAGTATGCGCATTATTAAACTACTCTTGCAACATTTTAAACTAAAGAAACGGAAATACCATGTATTTAATTTTCAAAAGAATTTTTTCCCATAATATTAATGGAGGTATTTATAACTAGAAAATTCCGTGAAATTATATTATCATAAAAAATTTTAAAGTTTAATATTAGAAAAAATATTTCAATTTCCTTGTGTGAATTTTTTCTTCTGCTATTTTTTTTCTTCTTTTTTTACAACAAAAATGCCACATTTCAAATAAAGGAAACAGATGATGTAAGGCAATTTTATCTAAGCACTGCAGAAAGGTGTGAGATTTGCAGTGTAAAAATTGCAAAATGCTGTATGAAGTATATAGAAAAAATATATGTTATAAATATAATACAGTGTATCACATGTATATAAGACACTAGTGTCAAAACATATTTGCAAAATTTAATCATGACTATTTTGATAAAAGACGCATCACTCTCTGGGTAGCTAATTCACATTGTTGATGGTTTATAAAGTAAAAATATTTTTTAATGCAAACCAGTATATAAGAAGTCAACGATAAAACATAAAAAAATAAAAATTAAATTAAAAATTTAAAAATGATTATAATAAAAACTAATAAATTAAAACAGATTACCAATATTTAAAACCCATTTACAAAACCTACCTGAAGTTAATTATTAACGAATCATTATTAACTAATAATGCTTTCCAATACTTAATAATCTGTTTAGTAAAATAACAAATATTAATCAGTTTCCAAAAAATAATAATTATTATTATAACTATTATTTAATAATTATTTTTTTAAACACGTTATCAAAATTTAATAATTATAATAAAAATAATATTAACAATACAATAAGTAATATTTATTATTACTATAATTAATAAAATCTAAAATTATTATTTCTTTGTTTAAACTGATTAAGAGTTGTTACTTTACTAAAGAAATTTTTAATTAACATGCATTAATAATTAATAATTGCTAATTAAAAATTAATTTACACCTATTAATCCCTATAATAGAATATTAATTTACTACTTATTATTTTATTAAGTTGTTAATAGTTATTTTTATTAATAAACTATTACTTAATGTGCATTAGGTATTAATAATTTGTAATTAATAATAAACATTAAATAGATTTTGTTAGAGGAAATTATTACTAACCTGTTTTAATTAATAATTTTTAAACTAGTCAATTTATTTGTCGTAAAATTAAGATCTAATATATATATATATATATATATATATATATATTAGAAAAATTAAATAACTAATTTAATAATTATTAACTTGTTCATTAATGAATTTAATAAATAAGCTATGAATATTTTTTATTATATTATTTATTAGTTTAAAAATAGTAAAAAAAATTAAGTAATACTGTCTGTTATTAATATTTCTATCGATAAATGATTGTTGAAAAATTACGTATTGATTTATTTAATGATATTTTTTAATTTAAAGAAATTTTTAATATTTCCCGGAATAAAAGTAATAAAAAAAAAAATTATAAAAAAGCAAAACAACAACAACAACAACAACAAAATGTTAATCTCATTAGACTAATGTCGTCATTTTTTAAATTAAATTATTGAACTGAGTCCACGAGCTTAAATATCGTCCATTTATAAATCTTATTTTAATTTTTATTTCATTTTGCACGAGCGGTTTTTATTTCCTAATTCAAAATTATATATATATATATAAAAACTTATTCGATACTGTCCGTTTCGAAACTGATTATTATTAATTTTCTTTTCTAAAAAAAAAAAAAAGAGTAGCATCGCTTGTGCTTGCATAACAATTCCCTATAGTTTTAAAATAAGCAATTATTCCTACGGTAGATATTACTTCTATAAAATTCAAAAATTCAAACTATATAACAAAATGCAACCAACATTGTTGCTTTCTTTATTCGATTCTATTTCTTAAAACAATTTTTATAGATGCCACACGCACCACATACACTTTAAATTTTACATCTACTTTTTAAGATAGCACGCGATCATGTTTTATATAAAAATCAAATCATTAAATTCATTTTTTCATTTTTTTACTTATTTTTATTTCATTTTTCCCTCGCACTTTTTATTTCCTAATTCAAAATTATTAAAAAGAAACTTTTTCGGTAGTGTTTGTTTCGATACTGATTATTATTAATTTTCTTTTCTTTTCTTTTTCTTTCCAAAAAAAGATTTTTATGAAATTCTGGCAAAAGCAGAATTTAGTCTAGTACGGAGGACTATTAATTATTATTTTTTTTTTTCAAATTATAACATCGCTTTCAAGTTATTCAATTATATTTTCGATAAATTTTCGATTTTGACAAATGTCCAATTATCGTGAAACAGGTATCGTAAACATCGGTAGATTGAGACTAATAGTCCTCAGTCCTTTTTTTTTTTTTTTTTTTTTTTTTTTAAAGCAAATTTTTTATTTATTATAAAGAATTTGACCTCATTTTCATAAAAATTCAGATTTTTTTTTTTTTCTGAATAAATACGCATTATCAGAATGCCTTTACTCAGAAAGCTAATATAATATTGAATAACATACCTTTGGGAGCTTTGCAGATGAACCATCGTCTTACACCACAATAATCCAAAGCCCACTCTGAGGAAATAGAGGAATGGGTGACACAAAACTTTGTATTACTATTCAAATTTGGTTCGTTAGCAGCCCAGTTTGTGTAATTAAGAATTGTCCCATCAATCCAATGGAAAACTGCATTAGAAACATTCCATATGTTAAATATGTTAGCGAAAAATAATTAATAATAATTTATAAAGCTGTATTGAATAATATCAAATTTCTGTCTTAAATTTACTGAAATATATAGCCCACTTAATATTAAAAGAAAATTTGGTGCGTGTTAAATAAATAACAATGAAAATGCATCAACGTATAGTAGCATTCAGTGTACCTTCATCGTTACTAGCGTCGGTCTGGCTATCCGCGGCTAATAGCGGATTACCGCATTGCGGGTCAGGTGCGGGTCGGATTTGTGTTAATTTTTGATCCGCGGATCTACCTGCAAAAAATGTTCTTTGGATACATTTTTGAATTTTTTTTTTTTTTTTTTTTTTTTTATAAATCTATAGGAACTCTATCAAGCAATAAAATTGAAGTAACTGTGGAAGAAATAGCATATTGAATGTTGTTTCCTTCATTTATGTAGGAGCACACATCCTTTCTTTTATGCACTATTGACGGTATACTCAATGCTATCGAAACAGTTGTCTTCATTTTCTCTTTCAGGGTTTTTTCGAGTTCTATACATTAAAGTCTTTTCATTGCAACTTATTACGTACACTTTTTGCAAATTAACGTACCTCAAAAAGCGAGAATTATCTAAAAAAGTTAAAAGTTTTCATAAAGGAATTTATTATTTGCTTAGAATTTTTATTAAACAATGCTAATTTTTTATATTTAAGTTGAAAAATAAACAAATTTATTTTAATAAAAGCCAATTTAAAATTGAAAGTTTTAAATGTAATAATAGCTGACATGCACAGTGTCATAAACAAAAAGTGTTATAACCTTTGTCTTTTTTTTTTTTTTTTTTTTAATAATCAAACAAGCTTTTAATGAAACAAGAAAGAAAAATCATGCAAAACGCATTGATTAGTAACACTTTCCAACTGTACGAAATTGTTGTTTCGAATAACTTTTAATATTCTTTGCCTACGTTATCACACAAGAGACAGAAGGACTGAACAATATACAGATAGACTAATTGATTTTAAAATTACTCTTAGGCATTTGGGAAAGTGTTAAAAAGGCTTAACGAAAAAGAAAATGCAGCTACTAGATTATAATTACAGCTTTTTATCTCTCTGAATATTTTAGTGCAGCCCTGTAAATCAGAGAGTTAATCGTATCATATTCTATACGAAACATTATTTTAGAATATTAACAATATATTTCAATATTTTTATGATTTTTACAGCAGAAAGATTTTTTAATATAACTTTCTAAAAATTCTGTCCTAAAACGTAATGCATTGAGTTTGTTGTTGCTGTTCCTGTAAACAAACTAGTTATACAGGACCAATTAATGTCATTTTAAATGGGGAACATTCTATAGGGAAAATATTTATTAAAAAAAAACACTAATAGAACACAATGCTTTCGAATGCTTTTGGGTGTCCCTGTACACAAACCAGAAGAGATATTCACTCCATTTTCAACATGGAACATCCGATAGAGAACTTCAATAAAATATATCAGTTTCGAGGAATTCCATAAATATTTACAGGAGTTAGAGCGCGGGCAGACAGACAGACAGACAGATTGACAGCCTGTCTGACAGTCTGACAAGTAGACTGTCAGTATGACAGTCTGTCAAACTGAAATCATATTCACACTTAAAAATGTTAGAAAGTGTTAAAACGCTTAATGTAAATGAAAGTACAATTCTAGCAATTTTTATTAATAGCTCTTAATATAAATGGATATTTTTGTGTCACCCTGTAAATCTAATGCTAATCATGCTATACTCTAAGCAAAGCATTTTTTTGCGCTTATAAATAACATATTTCAATTTCATAAAACTTCGTAGAAAGTAAATTTGTTAAAATTTGATTTATAGAAATAACTCTCATAGAACGCAATGCTTTGGAATACTTTTGAGCGTCCCTGTACATAAACTAGTGGTGATATTTCCTCCATTTTCTACAGGAAACATAAAATAATGAACTTGAATAACATATTTCAATTTCATTAAGATATCTGTACAGTAACGATATGAAAATATGGTTTATGGAAATACCTCTCATAGAACACGATGCTTTGAAATACTTTCGAGTGTCCCTGTACACAAACCAGTGGAAGTATAAACTCCATTTTCAATAGGGAACGTCCGATAGTGAACTTGAATAACATATATCAGTTTCAAGAAATTCCATAAATATTTAAGGGAGTTAGAGCTCGGACAGACAGACAGGCAGACAGACAGACGGACAGGCAGATACACAAAATTAAATCATATTCACACTTAAAAAATGTTAGAGAGTGTTAAAAACGCTTAATGTAAACAAAAGTACAATTCTAGCAATTTTTTATTAGTAGCTATTAATATAAATGGATATTTTTGTGTCATCCTGTAAAACGAATGTTAATCATGCTATATTCTATTCAAAGTATTTTTTTGTCCATATAAATAACCTATTTCAATTTCCTAAAACTTTGTGAGAAGCAAAGTTATTAAAATTTGATTTATAGAAATATATCTCATAGAACGCGATGCTTTGGAATACTTTTAAGTGCCCCTGTACATGAATCGTTGGTGATATTTCCTTCATTTTATACAGGAAACATCCAATAGTGAACTTGAATAACATATTTCAAGTTCATTCAGATATGTCTACAGTAAAGGTATGAAAATATGGTTTATAGAAATACCTCTCATAGAACACAATGCTTTGAAATACTTTCGAGTGTCCCTGTACACAAACCAGTGGAAGTATAAACTCCATTTTCAATAGGGAACGTCCGATAGTGAACTTGAATAACATATTTCAATTTAATTAAGATATGTCTACAGTAAAGGTATGAAAATATGGTTTATAGAAATACCTCTCATAGAACACAATGCTTTGAAATACTTTCGGGTGTCCCTGTACACAAACCAGTAGAGGTATGAACTCCATTTTCAATAGGGAACGTCCGATAGTGAACTTGAATAACATATTTCAATTTAATTAAGATATGTCTACAGTAAAGGTATGAAAATATGGTTTATAGAAATACCTCTCATAGAACAGAATGCTTTAAAATACTTTCGGGTGTCCCTGTACACAAACCAGTAGAGGTATAAACTCCATTTTCAATAGGGATCGTCGGATAGTGAACTTGAATAACATATTTCAATTTCATTAAGATATGTTTACAGTAAAGTTATGAAAATATGGTTTATAGAAATACCTCTCATAGAACACAATGCTTTGAAATACTTTCGGGTGTCCCTGTACACAAACCAAAGAGGTATAAACTCCATTTTCAATAGGGAACGTCCGATAGTGAACTTGAATAACATATGTCAGTTTCAAGAAATTCCATATATATTTACGGGAGTTAGAGCGCGGATGGACAGACGGACAGACGGACAGACAGACGGACTGACAGACAGACAGACAGACAGACAAACCGAAGTCATAAACACTTTTCAACCTTGTTGGAAAGTGTTAACAACCTTGTTGGAAAGTGTTAAAAATGATAAGTATAATTTACGCGAATACTATTTTAAAGTGTTTTGAAAGTTTTTGAACATTTTTAGAATTTTTTTTTTTTTTTTTTTTTTTTTTTTTTAGTGCTAAAGGCCTATTTCAGTCGGTACAGCGTTGTCGAATTTTTATACGTCACTCTTAATAGTGCTAAGGGTCTATTTCAGTCGGTTTATTGAATGGGGATTTATTGAATGAAGATTTTGTAGATAATTTGATTACTCATAACGAAGGTTACAAGTTTTTAAAAAATATAAAAAATTCTCCCAAGGTAAAACTTTGACATGAGTCCCCCCAAGGCAAAACTTTGACGTGAGTCCCCCCCCCCCCCCAAGGCACAACTTTGACATGAGTCCCCCCCAGGCCCAACTTTGACATGAGTCCTCCCCCCAGGCCCAACTTTGACATGAGTCCCCCCCCAGGCCCAACTTTGACATGAGTCCCCCCAAGGCCCAACTTTGACGTGAGTCCCCCCCCAAGGTACAACTTTGACATTAGTCCCCCCCCCAAGGCACACCTCCCCCTCATTGGGAAAAAGAGAAAAAACGTTGTTTTGCGGCTATAAGACAGTTTGGACTCCCAACGTTATTTGTTACAGTATCTGCAGCTGAAACACATTGGTTTGATTTAATGAAAACTTTATCATGGAATTTAGATCGTCACGAATTAACTAAAGAAGAATTTGTCGATATTAACAAGTTTAGCAGTAGGCCTCTGGCACTAAATTAAAATCTGTCAATGTCAGATTTTCATGTTTTAAATAATGAAATAATGTCGTGTCTGTATATTTTATTATTTTTAAATTGAAATTAGACTTTGTCATCGCGTCTTCGTGTCACGCTAAAAGTGCTTCCACTTCAACGTAAATGTAAGCAGTTGTTTACTCTCTTGTTGGCTCAGTTGGTTAGAGCGTCATGTTGATAGCGCGCGTGTCGTGAGTTCGACCCTCGGAGGGCCGAAGTGTTAATTTTTGCAGATAATTAATAGAAAAGGTGTCAATTCATAAAAGAAAAAAATTCATTGTCTACTCAGTATCCTAAAATTTTTTTAAAAGTTTATTTATTTATTATTATTTTTTTTTTTTAACAGCATTTTATCTAGTTACTAAAAATTACAAAATAAAAATTTAAGTTAAAAGAAAAAAAAAAAAAAATACATTCTTGTAGAAGTTTTTTTTTATTGAAATTGGAAATTTGTCACCGTGTCTTTGTATCACGCTAAAAAACAAGGTGCCCCCATTTTTATGTAAATGTAAGCACCTTTTTTCGCCACTCGTTACATCAGTTGGTTAAAGTGACGTGTCAATAACGCGAAGGTCCTGGGTCTTTGAAGGCCGATGTGTTACATTTTTACAGATAATATTGGGTTGTTCGAAAAGTCATTTCGTTTTTCTCAGCAGAGGACTTAATTGTATTTTTTTCACACCTTCTTCACATTTAAGTTGCATTGCCATTACATATTGTGACAGCTGATATAGCAAGGCTTGCTTGAGAAAAAGGTCGTTTTATTCTGCTCAATAGTTTTTGATTGGTGCCTTATCAAATAAAGAAAATCAGAAGCGACATTTTCGGCATATTTTGTTTTTGCTATCAAAAATGCGAAAATACTATTCAAACAAGGAAAAAAGTATACGATGTGTGCACAGAAAATTTATTTAAAGAACGCTATTATCAAAACTGGTTTACCAAATTTTGTTCTGGCAATTTTGAGTTGAAGATGCATAACGTTCTAGAAAACCAGTTTATGCTAATGAAGACAAAATAAAGTATTGATTTATGAAAAACTGCCAAATAACAACTCGTGAGATCGTTAAGAAACCGATCAAAGTGGAGAATATATAATTCATTAAAATATTTATACAATATAAGAAAATCGTCTTTCATTTTCGAAGGAAAAAACGAAATTACTTTCCGAACAACCCAATAATTTGGAAAGATGTCAACTAATAAAAGAAAACCTTTCACTGTCTGCACAGTATCTTAAGAAATTTCGATTAATTTTTTAAGAATTATTTTTTCAGTTATTGAAACGATTAAACTAAAAAACTTAAGGAAAAAAATATATAGGTATATATGGAAACTTTTTATTGTTGAGTCCTAAAAAGTATAAAATAAAAATGTATTCTTGCAGAGATATGCCATTAAAAAAAAATATATGTATACAGACACGACATTATTTCATTATTTAAAACATGAAAATCTGACATTGACAGATTTTAATTTAGTGCCAGAGGCCTACTGCTAAACTTGTTAATATCGACAAATTCTTCTTTAGTTAATTCGTGACGAACTAAATTCCATGATAAAGTTTTCATTAAATCAAACCAATGTGTTTCAGCTGCAGATATTGTAACAAATAACGTTCGAAGTCCAAACTGTCTTACAGCCGCAAAACAACGTTTTTTCTCTTTTTCCCAATGAGGGGGAGGTGTGCCTTGGGGGGGACTCATGTCAAAGGTGTGCCTTGGGGGGGACTCATGTCAAAGTTGTACCTTGGGGGGGACTCATGTCAAAGTTGGGCCTTGGGGGGACTCATGTCAAAGTTGGGCCTGGGGGGGACTCATGTCAAAGTTGGGCCTTGGGGGGACTCATGTCAAAGATGTACCTCGGGGGGGACTCATGTCAAAGTTGGGCCTGGGGGGACTCATGTCAAAGTTGGGCCTGGGGGGGACTTCATTCAATAAATCCCCATTCAATAAACCGACTGAAATAGGCCCTTAGCACTATTAAGAGTGTATTATAAAAATTCGACAACGCTGTACCGACTGAAATAGGGGGACCTTGGGGGGGACTCATGTCAAAGTTGGGTCTGGGGGGGGACTCATGTCAAAGTTGTGCCTTGGGGGGACTTCATTCAATAAATCCCCATTCAATAAACCGACTGAAATAGGCCCTTAGCACTATTAAGAGTGTATTATAAAAATTCGAAAACGCTGTACCGACTGAAATAGGGGTACCTTGGGAGGGACTCATGTCAAAGTTGGGCCTGGGGGGGGACTCATGTCAAAGTTGTGCCTTGGGGGGGACTTCATTCCATAAATCCCCATTCAATAAAACGACTGAAATAGGCCTCTAGCACTAATTAAGAGTGACCTATAAAAATTCGACAACTGTACCGACTGAAATAGGCCTCTAGCACTAAAAAAAAAAAAAAAGTTTCAAGAATAAGAAAATTTTAAAGGAAAATATAGATATTTCACTTTTGCGAAATAAAGGAATTTTTTAAATATTTATAATATTTTAAAAAGCATTTGAGGCCAATATTTTTTTTTGTATATGTATTTGTTTGATATTTTTTTTTAGTGCTAGAGGCCTATTTCAGTCGGTACAGAGTTGTCGAATTTTTATACGTCACTCTTAATAGTGCTAAGGGCCTATTTCAGTCGGTTTATTGAATGGGGATTTATTGAATGAAGATTTTGTAGATAATTTGATTACTCATAACGAAAATTACAAGTTTTTAAAAAATATAAAAAATTCTCCCAAGGTACAACTTTGACATGAGTCCCCCAAGACCCAACTTTGACATGAGTCCCCCCCCCCAAGGCACAACTTTGACTTGAGTCCCCCCCAAGGCCCAACTTTGACATGAGTCCCCCCCAGGACCAACTTTGACATGAGTCCCCCCCCCCCAAGGTACAACTTTGACATGAGTCCCCCCAAGCCCAACTTTCACATGAGTCCCCCCAAGGCCCAACTATGACATGATTCCCCCCCAAGGTACAAATTTGACATGAGTCCCCCCCCAAGGCACACCTTTGACATGACTCCCCCCCAAGGCACACCTCCCCCTCATTGGGAAAAAGAGAAAAAACGTTGTTTTGCGGCTATAAGACAGTTTGGACTTCCAACGTTATTTGTTACAGTATCTGCAGCTGAAACACATTGGTTTGATTTAATGAAAACTTTATCATGGAATTTAGATCGTCACGAATTAACTAAAGAAGAATTTGTCAATATTAACAAAATTTTGCAGTAGGCCTCTGGCACTAAATTAAAATCTGTCAATGTCAGATTTTCATGTTTTAAATAATGAAATAATGTCGTGTCTGTATATTTATTAGTGCTAGAAGCCTATTTCAGTCGGTACAGCGTTGTCGAATTTTTATACGTCTCTCTTAAAAGTGCTAAGGGCCTATTTTAGTCGGTTTATTGAATGGTGATTTATTGAATGAAGTCCCCCCAAGGCCCAACTTTGACATGAGGCCCCCCCAAGGTACCCCTATTTCAGTCGGTACAGCGTTGTCGAATTTTTATACGTCACTCTTAATAGTGCTAAGGGCCTATTTCAGTCGGTTTATTGAATGGGGATTTATTGAATGAAGTCCCCCCAAGGCACAACTTTGACATGAGTCCCCCCCAGGCCCAACTTTGACATGAGCCCCCCCCCCAAGGTACCCCTATTTCAGTCGGTACAGAGTTGTCGAATTTTTATACGTCACTCTTAATAGTGCTAATCGCCTATTTCAGTCGGTTTATTGAATGGGGATTTATTGAATGAAGTCCCCTGAAGCCACAACTTTGACATGAGTCCCCCCCCAGGCCCAACTTTGACATGAGTCCCCCCCAAGGAACAACTTTGACATGAGTCCCCCCAAGGCCCAACTTTGATAGGAGTCCCCCCCCAGGCCCAACTTTGACATGAGTCCCACCAAGGCCCAACTTTGACATGAGTCCCCCCCAAGACACACCTTTGACATGAGTCCCCCCCAAGGCACACCTCCCCCTCATTGGGAAAAAAAAAACGTTGTTTTGCGCCTATAAGACAGTTTGGACTTCCAACGTTATTTGTTACAGTATCTGCAGCTGAGACACATTGGTTTGATTTAATGAAAACTTTATCATGGAATTTAGATCGTCACGAATTAACTAAAGAAGAATTTGTCGATATTAATAAGTTTAGCAGTAGGCCTCTGGCACTAAATTAAAATCTGTCAATGTCAGATTTTCATGTTTTAAATAATGAAATAATGTCGTGTCTGTATAATTTTTTTTAATTTTTATTTTCATAAATTGAAAAATGATTTCATTAACTGATCTATTGGCACGCATGCAGCATGTAACCGAGTTTTGTACATTTTGAGTTTGGTTTTAAAATTTTTAATTTTTTTTTTTAGTGCTAGTGGCCTATTTCAGTCGGTACAGCGTTGTCGAATTTTTATACGTTACTCTTAATAGTGCTAAGGGCCTATTTCACTCGGTTTATTGAATGGGGATTTATTGAATGAAGATTTTGTTGATAATTTGATTACTCATAACGAAGGTTACAACTTTTTAAAAAATATAAAAAATTCTTCCAAGGTACAACTTTGACATGACTCCCCCCAAGGTACAACTTTGACATGAGTCCCCCCCAAGGCCCAACTTTGACATGAGTCCCCCCCAAGGCCCAACTTTGACATGAGTCCCCCCCCAGGCCCAACTTTGACATGAGTCCCCCCCAAGGCCCAACTTTGACATGAGTCCCCCCCAGGCCCAACTTTGACATGAGTCCCTCCCAAGGTACAACTTTGACATGAGTCCCCCCAAGGCAAAACTTTGACATGAGTCCCCCCAAGGCCCAACTATGACATGAGTCCCCCCCAAGGCACACCTCCCCTCATTGGGAAAAAGAGAAAAAACGTTGTTTTGCGGCTATAAGACAGTTTGGACTTCCAACGTTATTTTTTACAGTATCTGCAGCTGAAACACATTGGTTTGATTTAATGAAAACTTTATCATGGAATTTAGATCGTCACGAATTAACTAAAGAAGAATTTGTCGATATTAACAAAATTTTGCAGTAGGCCTCTGGCACTAAACTAAAATCTGTCAATGTCAGATTTTCATGTTTTAAATAATGAAATAATGTCGTGTCTGTGTATTTATTACAGCTAAAGGCCTATTTCAGTCAGTACAGCGTTGTCGAATTTTTATACGTCACTCTTAATAGTGCTAACGGCCTATTTCAGTCGGCTTTTTGAATGGGGATTTATTGAATGAAGTCCCCCCAAGGCACAACTTTGACATGAGTCCCCCCCTAGGCCCAACTTTGACATGAGTCCCCCCCAAGGTACCCCTATTTCAGTCGGTACAGCGTTGTCGAATTTTTATACGTCACTCTTAATAGTGCTAAGGGCCTATTTCAGTCGGTTTATTGAATGGGGATTTATTGAATGAAGTCCCCACAAGGCCCAACTTTGACATGAGTCCCCCCCCAGGCCCAACTTTGACATGAGTCCCCCCCAAGGAACAACTTTGACATGAGTCCCCCCAAGGCCCAACTTTGACATGAGTCACCCCAATTCCCAACTTTGACATGAGTCCCCCCCAAAGTACAACTTTGACATGAGTCCCCCCCAAGACACACCTTTGACATGAGTCCCCCCCAAGGCACACCTCCCCCTCATTGGGAAAAAGAGAAAAATCGTTGTTTTGCGGCTATAAGACAGTTTGGACTTCCAACGTTATTTGTTACAGTATCTGCAGCTGAAACACATTGGTTTGATTTAATGAAAACTTTATCATGGAATTTAGATCGTCACGAATTAACTAAAGAAGAATTTGTCGATATTAACAAGTTTAGCAGTAGGCCTCTGGCACTAAATTAAAATCTGTCAATGTCAGATTTTCATGTTTTAAATAATGAAATAATATCGTGTCTGTATAATTTTTTTAAATTTTTATTTTCATAAATTGAAAAATGATTTCATTAACTGATCTATTGGCACGCATGCAGCATGTAACCGATTTTTGTACATTTTGAGTTTGGTTTTAAAATTTTTTATTTATTTTTTAGTGCTAGAGGTCTAATTCAGTCGGTACAGCGTTGTCGAATTTTCATACGTCACTCTTAATAGTGCTAAGGGCCTATTTCAGTCGGTTTATTGAATGGGGATTTATTGAATGAAGATTTTGTAGATAATTTGATAACTCATAACGAAGGTTACAAGTTTTAAAAAAAATATAAAAAAATTCTCCCAAGGTACAACTTTGACATGACTCCCCCCAAGGTACAATTTTGACATGAGTCCCCCCCAAGGCCCAACTTTGACATGAGTTCCCCCCAAGGCCCAACTTTGACATGAGTCCCCCCAAGGCCCAACTTTGACATGAGTCCCCCCCCCAATGTACAACTTTGTCATGAGTCCCCCCAAGGCCCAACTTTGACATGAGTCCCCCCACCAGGCCCAACTTTGACATGACTCCCCACAAGGCCCAACTATGAAATGAGTCCCCCCCAAGGCACAACTTTGACATGAGTCCCCCCAAGGCCCAACTTTGACATGAGTCCCCCCCAAGGCACAACTTTGACATGAGTCCCCCCCAAGGCCCAACTTTGATATGAGTCCCCCCCAGGCCCAACTTTGACATGAGTCCCCCCCCAAGGTACAACTTTGACATGAGTCCCCCCAAGGCCCAACTTTGACATGAGTCCCCCCCCCAGGCCCAACTTTGACATGAGTCCCCCCCCAAGGTACCCCTATTTCAGTCGGTACAGCGTTGTCGAATTTTTATACGTCACTCTTAATAGTGCTAAGGGCCTATTTCAGTCGGTTTATTGAATGGGGATTTATTGAATGAAGTCCCCCCAAGGCACAACTTTGACATGAGTCCCCCGCAGGCCCAACTTTGACATGAGTCCCCCCAAAGGCACACCTCCCTCTCATTGGGAAAAAGAGAAAAAACGTTGTTTTGCGGCTATAAGACAGTTTGGACTTCCAACGTTATTTGTTACAGTATCTGCAGCTGAAACACATTGGTTTGATATAATGAAAACTATATCATGGAATTTAGATCGTCACGAATTAACTAAAGAAGAATTTGTCGATATTAACAAAATTTTGCAGTAGGCCTCTGGCACTAAATTAAAATCTGTCAATGTCAAATTTTCATGTTTTAAATAATGAAATAATGTCGTGTCTGTATATTTATTAGTGCTAGAGGCCTATTTCAGTCGGTACAGCGTTGTCGAATTTTTATACGTCACTCTTAATAGTGCTAAGGGCCAATTTCAGACGGTTTACTGAATGGGGATTTATTGAATGAAGTCCCCGCAAGGCACAACTTTGACATGAGTTCCCCCAGGCCCAACTTTGACATGAGTCCCCCCCCCAAGGTACCCCTATTTCAGTCGGTACAGCGTTGTCGAATTTTTATACGTCACTCTTAATAGTGCTAAGGGCCTATTTCAGTCGGTTTATTGAATGGGGATTTATTGAATGAAGTCCCCCAGAGGCACAACTTTGACATGAGTCCCCCCCAGGCCCAACTTTGACATGAGTCCCCCCCAAGGAACAACTTTGACATGAGTCCCCCCAAGGCCCAACTTTGATATGAATCCCCCCCCCAGGCCCAACTTTGACATGAGTCCCACCAAGGCCCAACTTTGACATGAGTCCCCCCCAAGGTACAACTTTGACATGAGTCCCCTCCCCAAGGCACAACTTTGACATGAGTCCCCCCGAAGGCACACCTCCCCCTCATTGGGAAAAAGAGAAAAAACGTTGTTTTGCGGCTATAAGACAGTTTGGACTTCCAACGTTATTTGTTACAGTATCTGCAGCTGAAACACATTGGTTTGATTTAATGAAAACATTATCATGGAATTTAGATCGTCACGAATTAACTAAAGAAGAATTTGTCGATATTAAGAAGTTAAGCAGTAGGCCTCTGGCACTAAATTAAAATCTGTCAATGTCAGATTTTCATGTTTTAAATAATGAAATAATGTCGTGTCTGTATAATTTTTTTTAATTTTTATTTTCATAAATTGAAAAATGATTTCATTAACTGATCTATTGGCACGCATGCAGCATGTAACCGAGTTTTGTACATTTTGAGTTTGGTTTTAAAATTTTTTATTTTTTTTTTTAGTGCTAGAGGCCTATTTCAGTCGGTACGGCGTTGTCGAATTTTCATACGTCACTCTTAATAGTGCTAAGGGCCTATTTCAGTCGGTTTATTGAATGGGGATTTATTGAATGAAGATTTTGTAGATAATTTGATTACTCATAACGAAGGTTACAAGTTTTAAAAAAAATATAAAAATTTCTCCCAAGGTACAACTTTGACATGACTCCCTCCAAGGTACAACTTTGACATGAGTCCCCCCCAAGGCCCAACTTTGACATGAGTCCCCCCCAAGGCCCAACTTTGACATGAGTCCCCCCCAGGTCCAACTTTGACATGATTCCCCCCCCCAATGTACAACTTTGTCATGAGTCTCCCCAAGGCCCAACTTTGACATGACTCCCCACAAGGCCCAACTATGATATGAGTCCCCCCCAAGGTACAACTTTGACATGAGTCCCCCCCCCAAGGCACAACTTTGACATGAGTCCCCCCCAAGGCACACATCCCCCTTATTGGGAAAAAGAGAAAAAACGTTGTTTTGCGGCTATAAGACAGTTTGGACTTCCAACGTTATTTGTTACAGTATCTGCAGCTGAAACACATTGGTTTGATTTAATGAAAACTTTATCATGGAATTTAGATCGTCACGAATTAACTAAAGAAGAATTTGTCGATATTAACAAGTTCAGCAGTAGGCATCTGGCACTAAATTAAAATCTGTCAATGTCAGATTTTCATGTTTTAAATAATGAAATAATGTCGTGTCTGTATAATTTTTTTAAATTTTTATTTTCATAAATTGGAAAATGATTTCATTAACTGATCTATTGGCACGCATGCAGCATGTAACCGAGTTTTGTACATTTTGAGTTTGGATTTAAAATTTTTTATTTTTTTTTAGTGCTAGAGGCCTATTTTAGTCGGTACAGCGTTTTCGAATTTTTATACGTAACTCTTAATAGTGCTAAGGGCCTAGTTCAGTCGGTTTATTGAATGGGGATTTATTGAATGAAGATTTTGTAGATAATTTGATTACTCATAACGAAGGTTACAAGTTTAAAAAAAAATATAAAAAATTCTACCAAGGTACAACTTTGACATGACTCCCCCCCCAAGGCCCAACTTTGACATGAGTCCCCCCCAAGGCCCAACTTTGACATGACTCCCCCCCCAAGGCCCAACTTTGACATGAGTCCCCCCCAGGCCCAACTTTGACATGAGTCCCCCCCCAAGGCCCAACTTTGACATGAGTCCCCCTCCAGGCCCAACTTTGACATGACTCCCCACAAGGCCCAACTATGACATGAGTCCCCCCCAAGGTACAACTTTGACATGAGTCCCCCCCCAAGGACCTTTGACATGAGTAACCCCCCCAAGGCACACCTCCCTCTCATTGGGAAAAAGAGAAAAAACGTTGTTTTGCGGCTATAAGACAGTTTGGACTTCCAACGTTATTTGTTACAGTATCTGCAGCTGAAACACATTGGTTTGATATAATGAAAACTATATCATGGAATTTAGATCGTCACGAATTAACTAAAAAAGAATTTGTCGATATTAACAAAATTTTGCAGTAGGCCTCTGGCACTAAATTAAAATCTGTCAATGTCAGATTTTCATGTTTTAAATAATGAAATAATGTCGTGTCTGTATATTTATTAGTGCTAGAGGCCTATTTCAGTCGGTACAGCGTTGTCGAATTTTTATACGTCACTCTTAATAGTGCTAAGGGCCAATTTCAGACGGTTTACTGAATGGGGATTTATTGAATGAAGTCCCCGCAAGGCACAACTTTGACATGAGTCCCCCCTGGCCCAACTTTGACATGAGTCCCCCCCAAGGTACCCCTATTTCAGTCGGTACAGCGTTGTCGAATTTTTATACGTCACTCTTAATAGTGCTAAGGGCCTATTTCAGTCGGTTTATTGAATGGGGATTTATTGAATGAAGTCCCTCCAAGGCACAACTTTGACATGAGTCCCCCCAGACCCAACTTTGACATGAGTCCCCCCAAGGAACAACTTTGACATGAGTCCCCCCAAGGCCCAACTTTGATATGAGTCCCCCCCCAGGCCCAACTTTGACATGAGTCCCCCCAAGGCCCAACTTTGACATGAGTACCCCCCAAGGTACAACTTTGACATGAGTCCCCTCCCCAAGGCACAACTTTGACATGAGTCCCCCCCAAGGCACACCTCCCCCTCATTGGGAAAAAGAGAAAAAACGTTGTTTTGCGGCTATAAGACAGTTTGGACTTCCAACGTTATTTGTTACAGTATCTGCAGCTGAAACACATTGGTTTGATTTAATGAAAACTTTATCATGGAATTTAGATCGTCACGAATTAACTAAAGAAGAATTTGTCCATATTAACAAAATTTTGCAGTAGGCCTCTGGCACTAAATTAAAATCTGTCAATGTCAGATTTTCATGTTTTAAATAATGAAATAATGTCGTGTCTGTATATTTATTAGTGCTAGAAGCCTATTTCAGTCGGTACAGCGTTGTCGAATTTTTATACGTCTCTCTTAAAAGTGCTAAGGGCCTATTTTAGTCGGTTTATTGAATGGTGATTTATTGAATGAAGTCCCCCCAAGGCCCAACTTTGACATGAGGCCCCCCCAAGGTACCTCTATTTCAGTCGGTACAGCGTTGTCGAATTTTTATACGTCACTCTTAATAGTGCTAAGGGCCTATTTCAGTCGGTTTATTGAATGGGAATTTATTGAAGGATGTCCCCTGAAGCCACAACTTTGACATGAGTCCCCCCCCCAGGCCCAACTTTGACATGAGTCCCCCCCAAGGAACAACTTTGACATGAGTCCCCCCAAGGCCCAAATTTGATAGGAGTCCCCCCCGAGGCCCAACTTTGACATGAGTCCCACCAAGGCCCAACTTTGACATGAGTCCCCCCCAAGACACACCTTTGACATGAGTCCCCCCCAAGGCACACCTCCCCCTCATTGGGAAAAAGAGAAAAAACGTTGTTTTGCGGCTATAAGACAGTTTGGACTTCCAACGTTATTTGTTACAGTATCTGCAGCTGAAACACATTGGTTTGATTTAATGAAAACTTTATCATGGAATTTAGATCGTCACGAATTAACTAAAGAAGAATTTGTCGATATTAACAAGTTTAGCAGTAGGCCTCTGGCACTAAATTAAAATCTGTCAATGTCAGATTTTCATGTTTTAAATAATGAAATAATGTCGTGTCTGTATAATTTTTTTTAATTTTTATTTTCATAAATTGAAAAATGATTTCATTAACTGATCTATTGGCACGCATGCAGCATGTAACCGAGTTTTGTACATTTTGAGTTTGGTTTTAAAATTTTTAATTTTTTTTTTAGTGCTAGTGGCCTATTTCAGTCGGTACAGCGTTGTCGAATTTTTATACGTTACTCTTAATAGTGCTAAGGGCCTATTTCAGTCGGTTTATTGAATGGGGATTTATTGAATGAAGATTTTGTAGATAATTTGATTACTCATAACGAAGGTTACAACTTTTTAAAAAATATAAAAAATTCTTCCAAGGTACAACTTTGACATGAGTCCCCCCCAGGCCCAACTTTGACATGAGTCCCCCCCCAATGTACAACATTGTCATGAGTCCCCCAAGGCCCAACTTTGACATGAGTCCCCCCCCAGGCCCAACTTTGACATGACTCCCCACAAGGCCCAACTATGATATGAGTCCCCCCCAAGGCCCAACTTTGACATGAGTCCCCCCCAAGGCCCAACTTTGACATGAGTCCCCCCCCAAGGCCCAACTTTGACATGAGTCCCCCCCCAAGGTACAACTTTGACATGAGTCCCCCCAAGGCCCAACTTTGACATGAGTCCCCCCCCCAGGCCCAACTTTGACATGACTCCCCACAAGGCCCAACTATGACATGAGTCCCCCCAAGGTACAACTTTGACATGAGTCCCCCTCCAAGGACCTTTGACATGAGCCCCCCCACAAGGCACATCTCCCTCTCATTGGAAAAAAGAGAAAAAACGTTGTTTTGCGGCTATAAGACAGTTTGGACTTCCAACGTTATTTGTTACAGTATCTGCAGCTGAAACACATTGGTATAATATAATGAAAACTATATCATGGAATTTAGATCGTCACGAATTAACTAAAGAAGAATTTGTCGATATTAACAAGTTTAGCAGTAGGCCTCTGGCACTAAATTAAAATCTGTCAATGTCAGATTTTCATGTTTTGAATAATGAAATAATGTCGTGTCTGTATAATTTTTTTTAATTTTTATTTTCATAAATTGAAAAATGATTTCATTAACTGATCTATTGGCACGCATGCAGCATGTAACCGAGTTTTGTACATTTTGAGTTTGGTTTTAAAATTTTTAATTTTTTTTTTTTAGTGCTAGTGGCCTATTTTAGTCGGTACAGCGTTGTCGAATTTTTATACGTCACTCTTAATAGTGCTAAGGGCCTATTTCAGTCGGTTTATTGAATGGGGATTTATTGAATGAAGTCCCTCCAAGGCACAACTTTGACATGAGTCCCCCCCAGACCCAACTTTGACATGAGTCCCCCCAAGGAACAACTTTGACATGAGTCCCCCCAAGGCCCAACTTTGATATGAGTCCCCCCCCAGGCCCAACTTTGACATGAGTCCCCCCAAGGCCCAACTTTGACATGAGTACCCCCCCAAGGTACAACTTTGACATGAGTCTCCTCCCCAAGGCACAACTTTGACATGAGTCCCCCCCAAGGCACACCTCCCCCTCATTGGGAAAAAGAGAAAAAACGTTGTTTTGCGGCTATAAGACAGTTTGGACTTCCAACGTTATTTGTTACAGTATCTGCAGCTGAAACACATTGGTTTGATTTAATGAAAACTTTATCATGGAATTTAGATCGTCACGAATTAACTAAAGAAGAATTTGTCGATATTAACAAAATTTTGCAGTAGGCCTCTGGCACTAAATTAAAATCTGTCAATGTCAGATTTTCATGTTTTAAATAATGAAATAATGTCGTGTCTGTATATTTATTAGTGCTAGAAGCCTATTTCAGTCGGTACAGCGTTGTCGAATTTTTATACGTCTCTCTTAAAAGTGCTAAGGGCCTACTTTAGTCGGTTTATTGAATGGTGATTTATTGAATGAAGTCCCCCCAAGGCCCAACTTTGACATGAGGCCCCCCCAAGGTACCCCTATTTCAGTCGGTACAGCGTTGTCGAATTTTTATACGTCACTCTTAATAGTGCTAAGGGCCTATTTCAGTCGGTTTATTGAATGGGGATTTATTGAATGAAGTCCCCCAAGGCACAACTTTGACATGAGTCCCCCCCAGGCCCAATTTTGACATGAGCCCCCCCCCCCCAAGGTACCCCTATTTCAGTCGGTACAGAGTTGTCGAATTTTTATACGTCACTCTTAATAGTGCTAATCGCCTATTTCAGTCGGTTTATTGAATGGGGATTTATTGAAGGATGTCCCCTGAAGCCACAACTTTGACATGAGTCCCCCCCCAGGCCCAACTTTGACATGAGTCCCCCCCAAGGAACAACTTTGACATGAGTCCCCCCAAGGCCCAAATTTGATAGGAGTCCCCCCCCAGGCCCAACTTTGACATGAGTCCCACCAAGGCCCAACTTTGACATGAGTCCCCCCCAAGACACACCTTTGACATGAGTCCCCCCCAAGGCACACCTCCCCCTCATTGGGAAAAAGAGAAAAAACGTTGTTTTGCGGCTATAAGACAGTTTGGACTTCCAACGTTATTTGTTACAGTATCTGCAGCTGAAACACATTGGTTTGATTTAATGAAAACTTTATCATGGAATTTAGATCGTCACGAATTAACTAAAGAAGAATTTGTCGATATTAACAAGTTTAGCAGTAGGCCTCTGGCACTAAATTAAAATCTGTCAATGTCAGATATTCATGTTTTAAATAATGAAATAATGTCGTGTCTGTATAATTTTTTTTAATTTTTATTTTCATAAATTGAAAAATGATTTCATTAACTGATCTATTGGCACGCATGCAGCATGTAACCGAGTTTTGTACATTTTGAGTTTGGTTTTAAAATTTTTAATTTTTTTTTTTAGTGCTAGTGGCCTATTTCAGTCGGTACAGCGTTGTCGAATTTTTATACGTTACTCTTAATAGTGCTAAGGGCCTATTTCAGTCGGTTTATTGAATGGGGATTTATTGAATGAAGATTTTGTAGATAATTTGATTACTCATAACGAAGGTTACAACTTTTTAAAAAATATAAAAAATTCTTCCAAGGTACAACTTTGACATGACTCCCCCCCAGGCCCAAATTTGACATGAGTCCCCCCCCAATGTACAACTTTGACATGAGTCCCCCCCAGGCCCAACTTTGACATGAGTCCCCCCCCCAATGTACAACTTTGTCATGAGTCCCCCAAGGCCCAACTTTGACATGAGTCCCCCCCCCCAGGCCCAACTTTGACATGACTCCCCACAACGCCCAACTATGATATGAGTCCCCCCCAAGGCACAACTTTGACATGAGTCCCCCCAAGGCCCAACTTTGACATGAGTCCCCCCCCAAGGCACAACTTTGACATGAGTCCCCCCCAAGGCCCAACTTTGACATGAGTCCCCCCCAGGCCCAACTTTGACATGAGTCCCCCCCCCAAGGTACAACATTGACATGAGTCCCCCCAAGGCCCAACTTTGACATGAGTCCCCCCCCAGGCCCAACTTTGACATGACTCCCCACAAGGCCCAACTATGACATGAGTCCCCTCCAAGGTACAACTTTGACATGAGTCCCCCACCAAGGACCTTTGACATGAGCCCCCCCCCCAAGGCACACCTCCCTCTCATTGGGAAAAAGAGAAAAAACGTTGTTTTGCGGCTATAAGACAGTTTGGACTTCCAACGTTATTTGTTACAGTATCTGCAGCTGAAACACATTGGTTTGATATAATGAAAACTATATCATGGAATTTAGATCGTCACGAATTAACTAAAGAAGAATTTGTCGATATTAACAAAATTTTGCAGTAGGCCTCTGGCACTAAATTAAAATCTGTCAATGTCAGATTTTCATGTTTTAAATAATGAAATAATGTCGTGTCTGTATATTTATTAGTGCTAGAGGCCTATTTCAGTCGGTACAGCGTTGTCGAATTTTTATACGTCACTCTTAATAGTGCTAAGGGCCAATTTCAGACGGTTTACTGAATGGGGATTTATTGAATGAAGTCCCCGCAAGGCACAACTTTGACATGAGTCCCCCCAGGCCCAACTTTGACATGAGTCCCCCCCCAAAGGTACCCCTATTTCAGTCGGTACAGCGTTGTCGAATTTTTATACGTCACTCTTAATAGTGCTAAGGGCCTATTTCAGTCGGTTTATTGAATGGGGATTTATTGAATGAAGTCCCCCCAAGGCACAACTTTGAAATGAGTCCCCCCCAGGCCCAAATTTGACATTAGTCCCCCCCAAGGAACAACTTTGACATGAGTCCCCCCAAGGCCCAACTTTGATATGAATCCCCCCCCCAGGCCCAACTTTGACATGAGTCCCACCAAGGCCCAACTTTGACATGAGTCCCCCCCAAGGTACAACTTTGACATGAGTCCCCTCCCCAAGGCACAACTTTGACATGAGTCCCCCCGAAGGCACACCTCCCCTTCATTGGGAAAAAGAGAAAAAACGTTGTTTTGCGGCTATAAGACAGTTTGGACTTCCAACGTTATTTGTTACAGTATCTGCAGCTGAAACACATTGGTTTGATTTAATGAAAACTTTATCATGGAATTTAGATCGTCACGAATTAACTAAAGAAGAATTTGTCGATATTAAGAAGTTTAGCAGTAGGCCTCTGGCACTAAATTAAAATCTGTCAATGTCAGATTTTCATGTTTTAAATAATGAAATAATGTCGTGTCTGTATAATTTTTTTTAATTTTTATTTTCATAAATTGAAAAATGATTTCATTAACTGATCTATTGGCACGATTGCAGCATGTAACCGAGTTTTGTACATTTTGAGTTTGGTTTTAAAATTTTTTATTTTTTTTTTAGTGCTAGAGGCCTATTTCAGTCGGTACGGCGTTGTCGAATTTTCATACGTCACTCTTAATAGTGCTAAGGGCCTATTTCAGTCGGTTTTTTGAATGGGGATTTATTGAATGAAGATTTTGTAGATAATTTGATTACTCATAACGAAGGTTACAAGTTTTAAAAAATATATAAAATTTTCTCCCAAGGTACAACTTTGACATGACTCCCCCCAAGGTACAACTTTGACATGAGTCCCCCCCAAGGCCCAACTTTGACATGAGTCCCCCCCAAGGCCTAACTTTGACATGAGTCCCCCCCAAGGCCCAACTTTGACATGAGTCCCCCCCAGGCCCAACTTTGACATGAGTCCCCCCTCCAATGTACAACTTTGTCATGAGTCTCCCCAAGGCCCAACTTTGACATGAGACCCCCCCAGGCCCAACTTTGACATGACTCCCCATAAGGCCCAACTATGATATGAGTCCCCCCCAAGGTACAACTTTGACATGAGTCCCCCCCCCAAGGCACAACTTTGACATGAGTCCCCCCCAAGGCACACCTCCCCCTCATTGGGAAAAAGAGGAAAAACGTTGTTTTGCGGCTATAAGACAGTTTGGACTTCCAACGTTATTTGTTACAGTATCTGCAGCTGAAACACATTGGTTTGATTTAATGAAAACTTTATCATGGAATTTAGATCGTCACGAATTAACTAAAGAAGAATTTGTCGATATTAATAAGTTTAGCAGTAGGCCTCTGGCACTAAATTAAAATCTGTCAATGTCAGATTTTCATGTTTTAAATAATGAAATAATGTCGTGTCTGTATAATTTTTTTTAATTTTTATTTTCATAAATTGGAAAATGATTTCATTAACTGATCTATTGGCACGCATGCAGCATGTAACCGAGTTTTGTACATTTTGAGTTTGGATTTAAAATTTTTTATTTTTTTTTTAGTGCTAGAGGCCTATTTTAGTCGGTACAGCGTTTTCGAATTTTTATACGTAACTCTTAATAGTGCTAAGGGCCTAGTTCAGTCGGTTTATTGAATGGGGATTTATTGAATGAAGATTTTGTAGATAATTTGATTACTCATAACGAAGGTTACAAGTTTTAAAAAAAATATAAAAAATTCTACCAAGGTACAACTTTGACATGACTCCCCCCCAAGGCCCAACTTTGACATGAGTCCCCCCCAAGGCCCAACTTTGACATGACTCCCCCCCCAAGGCCCAACATTGACATGAGTCCTCCCAGGCCCAACTTTGACATGAGTCCCCCCCCAAGGTACAACTTTGACATGAGTCCCCCCAAGGCCCAACTTTGACATGAGTCCCCCTCCAGGCCCAACTTTGACATGACTCCCCACAAGGCCCAACTATGACATGAGTACCCCCCAAGGTACAACTTTGACATGAGTCCCCTCCCCAAGGCCCAACTTTGACATGAGTCCCCCCTGGCACAACTTTGACATGAGTCCCCCCCAAGGTACCCCTATTTCAGTCGGTACAGCGTTGTCGAATTTTTATACGTCACTCTTAATAGTGCTAAGGGCCTATTTCAGTCGGTTTATTGAATGGGGATTTATTGAATGAAGTCCCTCCAAGGCACAACTTTGACATGAGTCCCCCCCAGACCCGACTTTGACATGAGTCCCCCCAAGGAACAACTTTGACATGAGTCCCCCCCAGGCCCAACTTTGACATGAGTCCCCCCAAGGCCCAACTTTGACATGAGTACCCCCCAAGGTACAACTTTGACATGAGTCCCCTCCCCAAGGCACAACTTTGACATGAGTCCCCCCCAAGGCACACCTCCCCCTCATTGGGAAAAAGAGAAAAAACGTTGTTTTGCGGCTATAAGACAGTTTGGACTTCCAACGTTATTTGTTACAGTATCTGCAGCTGAAACACATTGGTTTTATTTAATGAAAACTTTATCATGGAATTTAGATCGTCACGAATTAACTAAAGAAGAATTTGTCGATATTAACAAAATTTTGCAGTAGGCCTCTGGCACTAAATTAAAATCTGTCAATGTCAGATTTTCATGTTTTAAATAATGAAATAATGTCGTGTCTGTATATTTATTAGTGCTACAAGCCTACCGAGTTTTGTACATTTTGAGTTTGGTTTTAAAATTTTTAATTTTTTTTTTAGTGCTAGTGGCCTATTTCAGTCGGTACAGCGTTGTCGAATTTTTATACGTTACTCTTAATAGTGCTAAGGGCCTATTTCAGTCGGTTTATTGAATGGGGATTTATTGAATGAAGATTTTGTAGATAATTTGATTACTCATAACGAAGGTTACAACTTTTTAAAAAATATAAAAAATTCTTCCAAGGTACAACTTTGACATGAGTCCCCCCCAGGCCCAAATTTGACATGAGTCCCCCCCCCCCAATGTACAACTTTGTCATGAGTCCCCCCAAGGCCCAACTTTGACATGAGTCCCCCCCCAGGCCCAACTTTGACATGACTCCCCACAAGGCCCAACTATGATATGAGTCCCCCCCAAGGCACAACTTTGACATGAGTCCCCCCCAAGGCCCAACTTTGACATGAGTCCCCCCCCAAGGCCCAACTTTGACATGAGTCCCCCCCAGGCCCAACTTTGACATGAGTCCCCCCCAAGGTACAACTTTGACATGAGTCCCCCCAAGGCCCAACTTTGACATGAGTCCCCCCCCAGGCCCAACTTTGACATGACTCCCCACAAGGCCCAACTATGACATGAGTCCCCCCCAAGGTACAACTTTGACATGAGTCCCCCCCCCAAGGACCTTTGACATGAGCCCCCCCCCCAAGGCACATCTCCCTCTCATTGGGAAAAAGAGAAAAAACGTTGTTTTGCGGCTATAAGACAGTTTGGACTTCCAACGTTATTTGTTACAGTATCTGCAGCTGAAACACATTGGTTTGATATAATGAAAACTATATCATGGAATTTAGATCGTCACGAATTAACTAAAGAAGAATTTGTCGATATTAACAAGTTTAGCAGTAGGCCTCTGGCACTAAATTAAAATCTGTCAATGTCAGATTTTCATGTTTTGAATAATGAAATAATGTCGTGTCTGTATAATTTTTTTTAATTTTTATTTTCATAAATTGAAAAATGATTTCATTAACTGATCTATTGGCACGCATGCAGCATGTAACCGAGTTTTGTACATTTTGAGTTTGGTTTTAAAATTTTTAATTTTTTTTTTTAGTGCTAGTGGCCTATTTCAGTCGGTACAGCGTTGTCGAATTTTTATACGTCACTCTTAATAGTGCTATGGGCCTATTTCAGTCGGTTTATTGAATGGGGATTTATTGAATGAAGATTCTGTAGATAATTTGATTACTCATAACGAAGGTTACAAGTTTTTAAAAAATATAAAAAATTCTCCCAAGGTACAACTTTGACATGACTCCCCCCAAGGTACAACTTTGACATGAGTCCCCACCAAGGCCCAACTTTGAAATGAGTCCCCCCTCAAGGCACAACTTTGACATGAGTCCCCCCCAAGGCCCAACTTTGACATGAGTCCCCCACAAGGCCCAACTTTGACATGAGTCCCCCCAAGGTACAACTTTGACATGAGTCCCCCACAAGGTATAACTTTGACATGAGGCCCCCCCCCAAGGCACACCTTTGTCATGAGTCCCCCCAAGGAACACCTCCCCCTCATTGGGAAAAAGAGAAAAAACGTTGTTTTGCGGCTATAAGACAGTTTGGACTTCCAACGTTATTTGTTACAGTATCTGCAGCTAAAACACATTGGTTTGATTTAATGAAAACTTTATCATGGAATTTAGATCGTCACGAATTAACTAAATAAGAATTTGTCGATATTAACAAAATTTTGCAGTAGGCCTCTGGCACTAAATTAAAATCTGTCAATGTCAGATTTTCATGTTTTAAATAATGAAATAATGTCGTGTCTGTATATTTATTAGTGCTAGAGGCCTATTTCAGTCGGTACAGCGTTGTCGAATTTTTATACGTCACTTTTAATAGTGCTAAGGGCCTATTTCAGTCGGTTTATTGAATGGGGATTTATTGAATGAAGTCCCCCCAAGGCCCAACTTTGACATGAGTCCCCCCCCAAGGTACCCCTATTTCAGTCGGTACAGCGTTGTCGAATTTTTATACGTCACTCTTAATAGTGCTAAGGGCCTATTTCAGTCGGCATATTGATTGGGGATTTATTGAATGAAGTCCCCACAAGGCCCAACTTTGACATGAGTCCCCCCCCAAGGTACCCCTATTTCAGTCGGTACAAAGTTGTCGAATTTTTATACGTCACTCTTAATAGTGCTAAGGGCCTATTTCAGTCAGTTTATTGAATGGGGATTTATTGAATGAAGTCCCCCCAAGGCCCAACTTTGACATGAGTCGCCCCCAGGCCCAACTTTGACATGAGTCCCCCCCAAGGTACAACTTTGACATGAGTCCCTCCAAGGCCCAACTTTGACATGAGTCCCGCCCCAGGCCCAACTTTGACATGAGTCCCCCCAAGGCCCAACTTTGACATGAGTCCCCCCCCAAGGTACCCCTATTTCAGTCGCTACAGCGTTGTCGAAATTTATACGTCACTCTTAATAGTGCTAAGGGCCTATTTCAGTCGGTTTATTGAATGGGGATTTATTGAATGAAGTCCCTCCAAGGCACAACTTTGACATGAGTCCCCCCCCAGGCCCAACTTTCACATGAGTCCCCCGCAAGGTACCCCTATTTCAGTCGGTACAGCGTTGTCGAATTTTTATACGTCACTCTTAATAGTGCTCAGGGCCTTTTTCAGTCGGTTTATTGAATGGGGATTTATTGAATGAAGTCCCCCCAAGGCACAACTTTGACATGAGTCCCCCCCCAGGCCCAACTTTGACATGAGACCCCCGCAAGGTACCCCTATGTCAGTCGGTACAGCGTTGTCGAATTTTTATACGTCACTCTTAATAGTGCTAAGGGCCTATTTCAGTCGGTTTATTGAATGGGGATTTATTGAATGAAGGCACAACTTTGACATGAGTCCCCCCCCAGACCCAAATTTGACATGAGTCACCCCCAAGGAACAACTTTGACATGAGTCCCCCCAAGGCCCAACTTTGACATGAGTCCCCACCCAGGCCGAACTTTGACATGAGTCCCCCCCAAGGTGCTACTTTGACATTAGTCCCCCCCCAAGGCACACCTTTGACATGAGTCCCCCCCAAGGCACACCTCCCCCTCATTGGGAAAAAGAGAAAAAACGTTGTTTTGCGGCTATAAGACAGTTTGGACTTCCAACGTTATTTGTTACAGTATCTGCAGCTGAAACACATTGGTTTGATTTAATGAAAACTTTATCATGGAATTTAGATCGTCACGAATTAACTAAAGAAGAATTTGTCGATATTAACAAGTTTAGCAGTAGGCCTCTGGCACTAAATTAAAATCTGTCAATGTCAGATTTTCATGATTTAAATAATGAAATAATGTCGTGTCTGTATAATTTTTTTTAAATTTTATTTTCATAAATTGAAAAATGATTTCATTAACTGATCTATTGGCACGCATGCAGCATGTAACCGAGTTTTGTACATTTTGAGTTTGGTTTTAAAATTTTTAATTTTTTTTTTAGTGCTAGAGGCCTATTTCAGTCGGTACAGTGTTGTCGAATTTTTATACGTCACTATTAATAGTGCTAAGGGCCTATTTCAGTCGGTTTATTGAATGGGGATTTATTGAATGAAGATTCTGTAGATAATTTGATTACTCATAACGAAGGTTACAAGTTTTTAAAAAATATAAAAAATTCTCCTAAGGTACAACTTTGACATGACTCCCCCCAAGGTACAACTTTGACATGAGTCCCCCCCGAGGTACAACTTTGACATGAGTCCCCCCCAAGGTATAACTTTGACATAAGTCCCCCCCCAAGGCACACCTTTGACATAAGTCCCCCCCAAGGAACACCTCCCCCTCATTGGGAAAAAGAGAAAAAACATTGTTTTGCGGCTATAAGTCAGTTTGGACTTCGAACGTTATTTGTTACAGTATCTGCAGCTGAAACACATTGGTTTGATTTAATGAAAACTTTATCATGGAATTTAGATCGTCACGAATTAACTAAAGAAGAATTTGTCGATATTAACAAAATTTTGCAGTAGGCCTCTGGCACTAAATTAAAATCTGTCAATGTCAGATTTTCATGTTTTAAATAATGAAATAATGTCGTGTCTGTATATTTATTAGTGCTAGAGGCCTATTTCAGTCGGTACAGCGTTGTCGAATTTTTATACGTCACTTTTAATAGTGCTAAGGGCCTATTTCAGTCGGTATATTGAATGGGGATTTATTGAATGAAGTCCCCCAAGGCCCAACTTTGACATGAGTCCCCCCCAAGGTACCCCTATTTCAGTCGGTACAGCGTTGTCGAATTTTTATACGTCACTCTTAATAGTGCTAAGGGCCTATTTCAGTCGGCTTATTGAATGGGGATTTATTGAAGGAAGTCCCCCCAAGGCACAACTTTGACATGAGTCCCCCCCAAGGTACCCCTATTTCAGTCGGTACAGCGTTGTCGAATTTTTATACGTCACTCTTAATAGTGCTAAGGGCCTATTTCAGTCGGTTTATTGAATGGGGATTTAGTGAATGAAGTCCCCCCAAGGCACAACTTTTACATGAGTCCCCCCCAGGCCCAACTTTGACATTAGTCCCCCCCAAGGTACAACTTTGACATGAGCCCCCCCAAGGCCCAACTTTGACATGAGTCCCCCCAAGGCCCAACTTTGACATGAGTCCCCCAAAAGGTTTGACATGAGTCCCCCCAAGGCACACCTTTGACATGAGTCCCCCCCAAGGCACACCTCCCCCTCATTGGGAAAAAGAGAAAAAACGTTGTTTTGCGGCTATAAGACAGTTTGGACTTCCAACGTTATTTGTTACAGTATCTGCAGCTGAAACACATTGGTTTGATTTAATGAAAACTTTATCATGGAATTTAGATCGTCACGAATTAACTAAAGAAGAATTTGTCGATATTAACAAAATTTTGCAGTAGGCCTCTGGCACTAAATTAAAATCTGTCAATGTCAGATTTTCATGTTTTAAATAATGAAATAATGTCGTGTCTGTATATTTATTAGTGCTAGAGGCCTATTTCTGTCGGTACAGCGTTGTCGAATTTTTATTCTTCACTCTTAATAGTGCTAAGGGCCAATTTCAGTCGGTTTACTGAATGGGGATTTATTGAAGGAAGTCCCCCCAAGGCACAACTTTGATATGAGTCCCCCCAGGCCCAACTTTGACATGAGTCCCCCCCAAGACACCCCTATTTCAGTCGGTACAGCGTTGTCGAATTTTTATACGTCACTCTTAATAGTGCTAAGGGCCTATTTCAGTCGGTTTATTGAATGGGGATTTATTGAATGAAGTCCCCTCAAGGCACAACTTTGACATGAGTCCCCCCCCCAGGCCGAACTTTGACATGAGTCCCCCCAAGGAACAACTTTGACATGAGTCCCCCCAAGGCCCAACTTTGATATGAGTCCCCCCCCAGGGCCAACTTTGACATGAGTCTCCCCCAAGGTACAACTTTGACATGAGTCCCCCCAAGGCACACCTCCCCCTCATTGGGAAAAAGAGAAAAAACTTTGTTTTGCGACTATAAGACAGTTTGGACTTTCTACTTTATTTGTTACAGTATCTGCAGCTGAAACACATTGGTTTGATTTAATGAAAACTTTATCATGGAATTTAGATCGTCACGAATTAACTAAAGAAGAATTTGTCGATATTAACAAGTTTAGCAGTAGGCCTCTGGCACTAAATTAAAATCTGTCGATGTCAGATTTTCATGTTTTAAATAATGAAATAATGTCGTGTCTGTATAATTTTTTTTAATTTTTATTTTCATAAATTGGAAAATGATTTCATTAACTGATCTATTGGCACGCATTTAGCATGTAACCGAGTTTTGTACATTTTGAGTTTGGTTTTAAAATTTTTTATTTTTTTTTTTAGTGCTAGAGGCCTATTTCAGTCGGTACAGCGTTGAGTCCCCCCAAGGCCCAACTACTGTCGGTACATGAGTCCCCCCAAGGCCCAACTTTGACATGAGTCCCCCCCAAGGCCCAACTTTGACATGAATCCCCCCCAAGGTACAACTTTGACATGAGTCCCCCCAAGGCCCAACTTTGACATGTGTCCCCCCCAAGGCCGAACTTTGACATGAGTCCCCCCCAAGGTACAACTTTGACATGAGTCCCCCCAAGGCACAACTTTGACATGAGTCCCCCCCAAGGTACAACTTTGACATGAGTCCCCCCCAAGGCCCACCTTTGACATGAGTCCCCCCCAAGGTCCAACGTTGACATGAGCCCCCCCAGACCCAACTTTGACATGAGTCCCCCCCAAGGTACAACTTTGACATGAGTCCCCCCCAAGGCACACCTCCCCCTCATTGGGAAAAAGAGAAAAAACGTTGTTTTGCGGCTATAAGACAGTTTGGACTTCCAACGTTATTTGTTACAGTATCTGCAGCTGAAACACATTGATTTGATTTAATGAAAACTTTATCATGGAATTTAGATCGTCACGAATTAACTAAAGAAGAATTTGTCGATATTAACAAGTTTAGCAGTAGGCCTCTGGCACTAAATTAAAATCTGTCGATGTCAGATTTTCATGTTTTAAATAATGAAATAATGTCGTGTCTGTATAATTTTTTTTAATTTTTATTTTCATAAATTGGAAAATGATTTCATTAACTGATCTATTGGCACGCATTTAGCATGTAACCGAGTTTTGTACATTTTGAGTTTGGTTTTAAAATTTTTTATTTTTTTTTTTAGTGCTAGAGGCCTATTTCAGTCGGTACAGCGTTGAGTCCCCCCAAGGCCCAACTACTGTCGGTACATGAGTCCCCCCAAGGCCCAACTTTGACATGAGTCCCCCCCAAGGCCCAACTTTGACATGAATCCCCCCCAAGGTAAAACTTTGACATGAGTCCCCCCAAGGCCCAACTTTGACATGTGTCCCCCCCAAGGCCGAACTTTGACATGAGTCCCCCCCAAGGTACAACTTTGACATGAGTCCCCCCAAGGCACAACTTTGACATGAGTCCCCCCCAAGGTACAACTTTGACATGAGTCCCCCCCAAGGCCCACCTTTGACATGAGTCCCCCCCAAGGTCCAACGTTGACATGAGCCCCCCCAGACCCAACTTTGACATGAGTCCCCCCCAAGGTACAACTTTGACATGAGTCCCCCCCAAGGCACACCTCCCCCTCATTGGGAAAAAGAGAAAAAACGTTGTTTTGCGGCTATAAGACAGTTTGGACTTCCAACGTTATTTGTTACAGTATCTGCAGCTGAAACACATTGGTTTGATTTAATGAAAACTTTATCATGGAATTTAGATCGTCACGAATTAACTAAAGAAGAATTTGTCGATATTAACAAGTTTAGCAGTAGGCCTCTGGCACTAAATTAAAATCTGTCGATGTCAGATTTTCATGTTTTAAATAATGAAATAATGTCGTGTCTGTATAATTTTTTTTAATTTTTATTTTCATAAATTGGAAAATGATTTCATTAACTGATCTATTGGCACGCATTTAGCATGTAACCGAGTTTTGTACATTTTGAGTTTGGTTTTAAAATTTTTTATTTTTTTTTTTAGTGCTAGAGGCCTATTTCAGTCGGTACAGCGTTGAGTCCCCCCAAGGCCCAACTACTGTCGGTACATGAGTCCCCCCAAGGCCCAACTTTGACATGAGTCCCCCCCAAGGCCCAACTTTGACATGAATCCCCCCCAAGGTACAACTTTGACATGAGTCCCCCCAAGGCCCAACTTTGACATGTGTCCCCCCCAAGGCCGAACTTTGACATGAGTCCCCCCCAAGGTACAACTTTGACATGAGTCCCCCCAAGGCACAACTTTGACATGAGTCCCCCCCAAGGTACAACTTTGACATGAGTCCCCCCCAAGGCCCACCTTTGACATGAGTCCCCCCCAAGGTCCAACGTTGACATGAGCCCCCCCAGACCCAACTTTGACATGAGTCCCCCCCAAGGTACAACTTTGACATGAGTCCCCCCCAAGGCACACCTCCCCCTCATTGGGAAAAAGAGAAAAAACGTTGTTTTGCGGCTATAAGACAGTTTGGACTTCCAACGTTATTTGTTACAGTATCTGCAGCTGAAACACATTGGTTTGATTTAATGAAAACTTTATCATGGAATTTAGATCGTTACGAATTAACTAAAGAAGAATTTGTCGATATTAACAAGTTTAGCAGTAGGCCTCTGTCACTAAATTAAAATCTGTCAATGTCAGATTTTCATGTTTTAAATAATGAAATAATGTCGTGTCTGTATATATATATATATATATATATATATATATATTTTTTTTGCATGTTCTACGGCATTCCTTCACTGCACTTTGTCCTTTGGTTTGAGCGTCATGCTGATAACTTGATGGTTGTGGGTTCGATTCCATAAGGACCTATGAGTTAATTTTTGCAGATAATTAATTGAAAAGGTGTCAATTGATAAAAGGAAATCTTTCAAAGTCTACACAGTGTCCTAAGAATTTCCGATTAGTTCTTTTAGAAACATTTTTATTTATTTATTTATTTATTAATTTTTTTTGTAACTAAAAAGCCCAAAATAAAAATTTAAGTAAAAATACGTCTTTTAACAGTGGAAGCTTTTTATTCTGGAGCCCAAAAAATGATAAAATAAAATTTTTTTTCGCAAAGATATTATAGACTATAAAGAAATTAAAGTTTCAGCACTAGAAAAATTCTAGAGAAAAATATAGACATTTCTTTTTTACGAGATATGGAATTTTTTAAATCTTCTAAATATTTTTAAAAATTTTCCAGACCTTTGAAATTTATGTCTTAATGAATATTTATACAAACTTGTTGGTATAGGTGGACTCTGTTCAGTTCCCCATCATATTTATGTTCTCAGAAATTTCTAGTGCGAGACATATTATAATCATGTTAAAAGAAATGAATGTGACCAAAGCTTGATACAGTGACAGAATGAAATCCCCGCCTAATAGGCTATCCACCGTTTACTTGGATATAATTATCTTATTCTAATTTATTAATTTATTTTATCAGGGTCAATTCTGTTGTTTAGTTTTCATGCTACTATTTCCAATGCAATAAACCTCAAAATTCATATTTATATGAAAAATTTACAATTTCGCTATGTTGATAAAATCGTAAATTACGAATAATTTACGAAAATTTCCTAGTAGAATATTTGTATTCAATCATGTTCAAACAAATATCATAAACTTAATTTTGAAGTTGTCTAATGTATTTAGGATCCTCAAAATGGAAGTTTATGATCAATTTTGCCTTATTCTGACATGTTAAGTAAATCGTAAATTCCAAATAACTTACGAATTTTTTTTAATTGGAAAAATCATAGTCTATGATATTCATGCCAGTATCCTAAATAATATTTCGAAAGTGGTTTGACATCTTTGCGCTGAAAATATCCCTCAAGATTGACGTTTATGTGAAATTTTGCTCTATTCTGACACGTTAAGAAATTCGTAAATTTCCAATAACTTACAAAATCTTTATATTGGAAAATTCATAGTCATTAATATTCATACCAGTGTCCTAAATAATATTTCAAAAGTAGTGTGACATCTTTACGTTAAAAATATCTCTCAAAATTGACGTTTATGTGAAATTTTGCCCTATACTGCCATGTTAAAAAATTCGTAAATTTCCAGTAACTTGCGAAATTTTCCAAGTAGCATATTTATAGTTACTGATGTTCATTCCGCTATCAAAATTGATATTTTAAAACTGGTCTGACATTTTTACAGTAAAAAGTTTTCATTTAATGCACGTTTAAGTGAATTTTTGTCCTATTCTCCCATGTTAAGAAAATCGTAAATTTCTAATAACTTACGAAATTTTTAAATTCGAATGTTGCAAATGAATAGGGTTCTTGCCAGTGTCGAAAGTAATATTTTAAAACTGATCTGACCTCTCTGCGACAATTTGTTCTTGAGATATCGTGTACACAGACTAACAAACTAACGGACTGACCCACTAACAGACTAACAGACTAACAGACACCCTACAGACAGACACCATAGAAATTTTGTCATTTTCGGATTCTTCACACCTGAAAACGTGTAGAAAAGTCAAAAAACCGAGGTCGAAAATTTTCACGATTACCTAAGTTCCCCATACCTATAGTATGATGGGGAACTAAAACTAGTAACAAAGAATATTGGTCTCGAATGTTTTTTAAAATATTTTGAATATTTAAAAATTTTCATGCTTGTGAAAGAGAAATATCTATATTTTTCTCTAGAATTTTTCTAGTGCTGAAACTTTCATTCCTTTATAGCATATCTTCGCAAGAAAAATTTTTATTTTATGATTTTTAGGGCTCAACAATAAAAAGCTTCTACTGTTAAAAAAAATGTATTTTTACTTAAATTTCTATTTGAAAATTTACTTTCTGAATGAAGGTGTGATAAGTATAGTTGTAAAATTTTAATATTTATTCGAATTTTTATATTATTGTGCTAAACGAATATAGAAATTTGTTATGAACAAACCAGAATTTTCGTCCTTCTGCAAACCAATCCACAGACCTCTGTAATGGCCATGTGCACCTCTGAAAATAGAAAAAATAAAAAATAAAAAAATAAAATAAATATATGGAATTATTATCTGCTATATATAACGTAAAGTTTAGTAAATATATTTATCGTTGCTCTCATGACAAAGAGGCGTAACTTAAAAAGTCACGATTTTGAGTTAAGCTTTTTTTTCTTTTCTTTTTAAGGACCAAGGTGGTATCTATGGTTACGTCGCAGTTGCGACCGGGACAGATGCGACCGGGGTTAAAATCGTAGCACTTGCGACCGAATTCTTAAATCTATGCACACCTGTTCATAGCAAGGTATAGCTTTTCCGACCGCTATAATTAAAGGCATGGCAATCGCTGCGTCAATGGATATATCCCGCAAAAGTTCACCATAATTCTCTTAGCAATGCACATTAGATTTAATGAACATTATTTCAAAACAATCTATTTGTTGTTGAATTTTTCTCGCCAAAAAGACTTGCTTTTTGGCGAGACTTTACTATGCAAAAATCACTTAAAATATCTTATAGTATAACAACATAACCAAAATTCTATTAATAATTACATAAATACAATGATGGTGCACAATCATTTTTGCAATCATTATTATAAACTATTAAAATCATCGAATCCGGAGCATATTCAGATTTATTTATTAGATATTCTTATTAATAAAATTATAACTTTTACAAAATACATATATTTGAGTTAATGAAAAAGTTCATTAATCTTCAAAAATAAATAAATAAATAAATAAAAATAAAATAAATAAATAAAAATAAAAATAAATGAAGAGAAGTATCTATGAAATACCAATGAAAGAAATTTAGCCATTGGTATTTAGTCAGACCCTGACTTTTGCTTATTAGATTTGAGGATCAATCGCTCAATAAGTGACGCTGTGATCCCATTTTCTCAAAATTTTTAACGTGGCAGTATTGGACAAAATTTCGTATAAATGTACATAATGAGTTATTTTTAACGTGTGACTGTAAAATTAATATGAATTATTGATAAGAGTAGTAGTAAACAAGGAAAAAGGGTTTGTGTATGTGGGAGCGTTGCTTCTTACCTGGGGGGGGGGGGGATTTCAGTATGGGTATCTTTCTGAAAATCTCGTCAATACCTTAAAGACGAATAGTTGAACATGTCTGTGATAATTTAAAACAAAGTTGTAGAGTTTTTTTTTTTTTTTTTTTCCTTTTTTAGCGAAAAAAATCGCATTTCTTTTGATATTGGCAAAAAAAAAAAAGACTTTTTGTCGGCATTGAATTATATAAATCTGTCAGATATAAATCATCTGCATTTATAATGAAAAATAATTTAATAAATAATTTTCATTGCATGAATTTTCGGTAAAATTATATAGAAGAAAGTCTTGTGGTGTGGCCATATCGTACTACATTTTTATTTATTTAATTTATTCACTTAAAGGTAAAATCTCTCTCTTTCTCTATATTTATTATTATTATATTTAAAAATATAAATACATTATAAAACATTACGAACAACCATAACAATAATAATCTTTATATATATAAAAGGCAATGTTTGTGTGTGTGTGTGTGTGTCTGTGTGTGGACAGCGTAGCGCAAAGACGGTAGTTTGAACAGTTACGTGTTTCGACACGAAGGTGCCCTCCGAGGGGTCTTTGTGCACCTCGAAACCCGATTTTCGAGTGTTTGATTAGTTTTCTTTCAATTAATTAAAATGTGTAAATAATAACTTCATATTAGCATTATATTAGCCATTTAAATTTTAGCTAGCTATAATTTAATTGTTACCAAAAAAGAATTACAAGTTCATTTTTTTTTTTTTTCGGTGTAAAAATAAATGCATTTAATTAAATGTGAACAATAAAAAATCATACATCTCACAAGAACTGACGTCATTATCACTTAAAAAAATGTATACATATTGATAAAGGGCTAATATAGTTCGTGATGCCAAAGTATGTTGTTCTAAATTGACTTTTCATTATAAAAGAATTTTTTTTTTTTTTTTTTTTTACTGCCAAGTTGTTAAAACAAACAAACAAACAAAAAAAAAACAGTGTTTTTTTTTATTTATAATAATTCAAAGAAAAAAATATATATATAAACTAGCTGACCCGACAAACGTTGTTTTGTCATATAAATTATTTCTAGAGAATATTTTGCTAGAAAAAAATAACTAACTTATTGTAAGTGTGTAAGGATGTGGTATATAAGTGGAAGATGTATGGAGCGCTGTGAACGGTGAAAGAATATAAAAATAACAAAAAACCAATCATTTATTTTTTTTAATTTATTAAAATTGATTCTTTAAAATTATATACATATCGCTACTTATAACAATATTACTAAAAAACAATATCAATCCCTTAATGCAACAGAGTGTACAATATTTTCTGTTATCCCATCTTTCGCCAATACAAACAAACTGGATGGTTTGCCCACTCGAGAGCCACGTATAATTGTCCGTGTGAAAAACATGATGTGCTCAAATCTAAGCCACACACAGACATCGTTTGGCCCTGAGACTTATTGATAGTCATTGCAAATGCCAATCTAATTGGAAATTGAGGGCGTTTAAATTGAATTGGCACATCTGTGGGTATAATAGGGATTCGCAGTAGTAATATATTTTCACCTCGGAATTTGTCATTTAAAATGATGGCTTCGATAACATTTTTCATTATTTTTTTTATGACTAATCGCGTGCCGTTGCACAACCGTGGTGGGTTCAAATTACGAAGCAAAATAACCGGAGAACCAACCTTCAGTTGTAAAATATGCGGTGGCATGCCTGGTAAATCCAATGAGTTTAAAAACTTTTTTGGATAATTTACAGCTTCGGTGGCATCGCAAACTGTATCATTAGATTTGTATGACACCAAGTCTCCTGGTAACAAATGTTGTATCTTGAGATTCAATTCGTTGACGTCAATTCGTTGACTTGAGATTCAATTCGTTGATTTGTTGAATGCATACCGAAATGACTGAGTGGTAAGTTGGCAATGATAATGCAAAGATCTTCAGTAGCAATCAATGCTTCATTGTACAGTCACCCCAAAAAAAAACGCCACCCCCCCACCTAATTTCGCCGTAAATTATCGTAGAAACATGCGACTGGTACCGATCAGTTTGTAATAACGTCTAGTTTATAATGTTATAGTTAGATTTTACTTAGGGGGGGTCGTCTACATATTAAAACTGACATCAACTTCATTTTTTTCAATGGTAACCCCCCTTTTTTACAATATTTTTGAATTCTCTGGATCAAATCATCACGGAAAATGGTATAGGTTATATATTTCGCTCAATTTTTCATAGAGTTATAAGCTGTCAAAATTTGGGGATGCTAATGTTAAATGAATGTGATAAACATTAAATCATATCTTCCGAAATAATTATGATATTTAAATTCTGTTTTTTTTATTCGTTAGAATGAAGTGACCCAAACATATTCCATGCAAATTTTTGCTAAAAAAACATTTTTTGAATTATGAAAATTTTTAATAAATTCATATTTGAAAAAATTATGAATTATGACCTATGTTATTTTTTACACGAATAGAACGGGCATCATCAAAAACATGGGTTTTCAAATTTACAGCTCGTTCCTAACATTATTTTTTGAGTTACAGTGATATTTCATTTTTTACTGCTGTTAGGGGGGCGTCGCTTGTTATAATTTGTATCATCTGTGAGTCAATATTTCTATACATTTTGACGAAAAACTATTTTAATTTACCTTTATGTTATTATAATTGTTTTCTAAGGAACATTTCGATGTTTATTATACAAATTGGCTTATTTTTTATAAAATTATCGCAATGCAGGCAAGAGATTAGGAAAGAATTCCAAAAGAAATGTAGCCCCGCCTCTATATTGCGGAAACAGTATTAAAAAACCTAGTTTGCATACTCGTATATGACATTATATGTGACGCTGGTATGCATAAATGTCAATGGCATTTACTACATTGAATGCTGAAGACAAAATTTAAATGATTTAGTTGGAAGTATGTAAAATAATTTTGTTTTATAATGTAAAGTTTTAGAAAAATTCTGTAAAGGCGTGGCTTTCGTTGCAGAAGGGAGTTTACTCGATTCTGAAATGTTAAGTCTTTGTTCTTAAATATTACATAACTTTTTCTAGCTTCTCACTGCTAAAATTCTATTTTATCCCTTTTGTCTTTTGTTTTTAACTTGAATATTCTAGGATTCGTGCACCTCAATTAAGTATCATGACAGTAAAAAAACGCGTTAAGACGAGGAATATTATTTGAAAGAGCAATACGCAGTGAACAATACTTTTGTTTTTTCCTTTTTTAAAATTAATATAATTGATTTTTATTAATTTTTATCAGAATTTTTAAAACAAATTTTCTGTTTTAATCTTGTGAAATTTTCGCATTTGCTTACTCTACCGTTTATGCTATTTAAATTTTATCGCATGACGTAACATAATAAAATATGAAACTTCTATTAAATGTTTTTTTAATACTGAATAATAAAGTGGTATTTTTTTTCTTTAAGTTTTAAAATCTATTATTGAAACAAAGTGCAATATTATTTATTTTCTATTATTCTAATCACGGCGTAAAACTGTCGTCACATTTATTACGGAAAAAGAATTTAAAACAAAGTAATATGTCTTATTACTTTTAAAGATATAGATTTTACACATTTATAATTAAGAATTCAAGTACAGTAGACGATTGCAGAACGGGGAATATTCGTTCTAGGCAATTGGAAACCGTTTTTTCCATATCCATGTTTATTTTCATATGAATATACACAATAATAAGAATATACACTCTTTCTAGTGAAAAAAATTGTTTCATACTATTTTGTTTATATAAATATGAATATAAGGAATATTCTTAAGAAATATCGTAACACACAAATTGTGAAAGAAACGCCCACTGGATGAGTTACAGATTTCCAAATGACGTGAAACTACATCAGCAGTCGCGAAAATATTAAATATCCTTTCTCAGATTTTAGTTTAAATCTTGTTATGTATATTTTTGTATATTGTCTATTGTTGGTTTGTACGCCTAAAATTAAATGTAAAACTTTATAGTAACACTTTCATGCGAGGCTTACTGTATAAAATAAAAATATACCCAACCGGAAGTAGATAATAATTGTTAGTTAGTAGATTTTAATTGTTTTTATATATATTTTTTGTTTTTTAAATGTATTTTAACTTAAATTTTTGTGTCTTAAATAAAACAGTTTTTGCTTTTAAGAAGTAGATAATTCTTTTTCTTAAATATTAAACACCTTTTTTTTTTAACTGCTATTAATATTATTATCATTATTACTACTGTTCTTTTACCTTGGTATTTAGATTTTTGTAATTCAATATTGTAGGGTTCATATCATTCAAGCTATTATTTTTCTTCGTACGAAGTGATGTATTTAACTTTCAATAATAATGTTTAATAAATTGAAACCAATAAAAATCTTTTAATTCATAAGGTAATAAAAAAAGTTCTGCGAATTTGAATCGTTTTTTATTTTATAATAAACATTCCTGAACTTTTTTTCCGGTGTGAAATTTTATAAATAATGAATATTGGGTAGTTGATCACGATTTATTTTTTCTAAATGTATAGACGGTCCCCTAACACATTTTCACGTGTAACTCTGTTTAAAATTGATTTAAAGTATATAAATAGGTAAGTTTTCCGAACTGCCTTGATCTCAGAAATCTGAATATGAGGTCAAAAATAGGGGTCGTCATTGAAAAAAATGAAGTTAATACGTGTTTTAATATGTAGATGACCCCTTAAGCAAAATATAACTACACCATTAAAAACTAGACGTTATTACAGATCGATGGGTACCAGCCGCATGTTTCTACGATAATTTACGGCGAAATTGGGTGGGGGGGGGGTGGCGTTTTTTTTTTTGGGTGACTGTACATAGCGTCACTGAATACTATCGTTAGATTGTTGCACCGTGAACGATGTTGATGCAATATATCATCAGTCATTGAACCTTTGTGATTATCCCATAATGTCTCTGCTCGGGCCGGGAAACATGTAGTCAACACTATAGCGAATAGTAGACGAATTTGTTTTGCTGTACAGTTCAGTCCTACTTCAGCAAGCACTGGTTGTCGTCTTCCAGCAAGCCGAGTGCAAGGCATGCATCTTTATGCGTTGGATACTGTTGTCCATTCACTTTACGTAAATCTTGAAATGACAAAGGGCCGATGACATTAACCAATAACAGTCGAAGATAAAAGCACTCAGTCTGCCTTGGATTGACTGTAAATACTCGTCCCAAGGTGTTTGATTTGAATAAACCGGGACATGCATCAATCGGCGTGCCTTGCTTGCAGGGCATCCATTTTTTTTGTTGGAGCCCATGTGAAATAGCGTGGTACTTCTGAATAGAGTAATGTCCGTGCAAAAGCACCAAAAGAATCCGCACGATTACACAATTCAAAAAATTCGGTGAGTGTAGTTTTTGGTGGATTTATAGCACGATCAATCGCTGTTTTGCTCGTGAAATATACGCGCTGGCCATTTTCAAGATGGACGGCTAAATGAAGAACTGCTGGATCCCGTTCATGAATTGGGAAACCAAAGATACGTCAAACAGCTTCATTGGAGCTGACGTACCGGCCAATTTGGTAAAGTGTTATTTCATCGTTGTTATTCACCGGAGGAGCATTCACATTGGTATTTTCAACTCGAAATACAGCCATATCACTGCCTTTATCCACATACTTGCAAATGTATTTGATGCTCTTCACTGAACTGCAGAACTGAACATTAATATGAGCACTGAATGTTTTGCTCAGCAGAGGCGAATATGGGACCATCCAACGGTTATCAATGTCAATATCTATGTTGTTGACATAGATGACCGCCATAGATGATAAGATTGTCCGCCATTATCGGGATTTCTTCGACGATATATTGGATATCCGTCAACATTTGTGATCGTGAAATTTTTCGGAAAACTTTTAGTACGTTTTCCATCTGCACAAATAATAATGGCCTAAAAATTCATTTTTCATTTTAACATAAAATAACTCCGTCGGATATTGACGAATTTTTTAAAAGAATATACCATTTTAACTAATTTTAACATTTTAACAATATTAACGTTGGAAAAATATTTTAAACACTTACGGTTAAAAATTCATTTTTCATTTCAACATTAAATAAATTCTGACATCGTGTTTACGATTCTAAAATATTAACTTTGAAAAAATATTTTAAACACTTCGTAAGATACGGTTACAATTCTAAAAATATTAATTTTGAAAAAATATTTTAAACACTTCTTAAGATACGGTTAAAAATTTCATTTTTCATTTCAACATTAAATAAATTCTGACATCGTGTTTACGACAACTCACGCCATCTAGGTGGAAAAGTTGTTGAAAGAGTTGGTTAAAAATTAATTAAGAAAGAACTAATTAAGTTACAACTTTCATTTGTAAATCTAAACCATTCTCGAATCCCCCTGAAGACACACAAAAAATTTCATTAAACTCAGTCCAGCCGTTTAGGAGGAGTTCAGTGACATACACACGCACAAAAGAAATATATATATAAAGATACTAGCTGACCCGACAAACGGTGTTTTGTCATATAAATTATTTCTAGAGAATATTTTGCTAGAAAAAAATAACTAACTTATTGTAAGTGTGTAAGGATGTGGTATATAAGTGGAAGATGTATGGAGCGCTGTGAACGGTGAAAGAATATAAAAATAACAAAACACCAATCATTTATCTTTTTAATTTATTAAAATTGATTCTTTAAAATTATATACATATCGCTACTTATAACAATATTGCTAAAAAACAATATCAATCCCTTAATGCAACAGAGTGTACAATATTTTTTGTTATCCCATCTTTCGCCAATACAAACAAACTGGATGGTTTGCCCACTCGAGAGCCACGTATAATTGTCCGTGTGAAAAACATGATGTGCTCAAATCTAAGCCACAGACAGACATCGTTTGGCCCTGAGACTTATTGATAGTCATTGCAAATGCCAATCTAATTGGAAATTGAGGGCGTTTAAATTGAATTGGCACATCTGTGGGTATAATAGGGATTCGCAGTAGTAATATATTTTCACCTCGGAATTTGTCATTTAAAATGATGACTTCGATAACATTTTTCATTAATTTTTTCATGACTAATCGCGTGCCGTTGCACAACCGTTGTGGGTTCAATTTACGAAGCAAAATAACCGGAGATCCAACCTTCAGTTGTAAAATATGCGGTGGCATGCCTGGTAAATCCAATGAGTTTAAAAACTTTGTTGGATAATTTACAGTTCGGTGGCATCGCAAACTGTATCATTAGATTTGTATGACACCAAGTCTCCTGGTAACAAATGTTGTATCTTGAGATTCAATTCGTTGACGTCCACATTTTTTGCTGCTAAAATTGCTCTTTCTGCCAGCCACTCATGATTTGTGTATCGTCTGTGTATATCGGGAAATATCTGGTCAATAAGAGCATCTTGAGAATCAATGATTGTGCAGAAATCGGTCGGTAATTTTATGCATCCAGTTTCATCTGTAGTAACTTTTCCATCGCCGATATCTAACAATTGTTTTGAGAATGTTTCAGCGGATGGATCTTGAAGCTTTTGAACGCACAAATTTACTTTCAGTTGTACTTTTTCAACATTACGCCACAATGACGATGATTTTAAGCACGCGTTGATCTCATCAGCGTATGTTGAACGCGGAATAATGGGAAGTGATTGTCTGAAATCACCTGAAAAGAATAACAGAGTGCCCCCAAATAGTTTGTCGTTGTTTTTTATATCTTTCAATGTCCTGTTCGACGCCTCAATCGAATGTTTTTGTGCCATAGTGCATTCATCCCAGATAAGAATTTTACACTATTTCAGCACTGTGGCCATGGACGATTGTTTTTTTATGTTGCACACTGCGTCTGGGTTATTTTGAATACTTAGTGGCAGTTTAAATAATGAATGAGCTGTTCTGCCTCCATCCAATAAAGTTGCCGCAATGCCAGATGATGCAACAGCCAATGCGATGCCATTATTTGATCGTATTTCGGCGAAAATTAGCGAAATAAGGAATGTTTTGCCAGTTCCACCTGGTGCACCCCCCCCCCCCCCAAAAAAAAAAAAGAATCCACTTTGTCCTGCCAAAACTGCGAGCATGATGCGGTCGTAAATGGTTCTTTGTTCTTCATTCATTAGTGGGACATTGCGAGCAACAATCGCTGCCATTTCTACAGTATTGTATTGTAGTTCACGATTCAATTCAGTGCTTATTAAATTAGATGCATTTCGATTTGTTGAATGCATACCGAAATGACTGAGTGGTAAGTTGGCAATGATAAAGCAAAGATCTTCAATAGCAATCAATGCTTCATTGTACATAGCGTCACTGAATACTATCGTTAGATCGTTGCACCGTGAACGATGTTGATGCAGTATATCATCAGTCATTGAATCTTTGTGATTATCCCGTAATGTCTCTGCTCGGGCCGGGAAACATGTAGTCAACACTATAGCGAATAGTAGACGAATTTGTTTTGCTGTACAGTTCAGTCCTACTTCAGCAAGCATACACTCCCACTGATTGTCGTCTTCCAGCAAGCCGAGTGCAAGGCATGCATCTTTATACGTTGGATACTGTTGTCCATTCACTTTACGTAAATCTTGAAATGACAAAGGGCCGATGACATTAACCAATAACAGTCGAAGATAAAAGCACTCAGTCTGCCTTGGATTGACTGTAAATACTCGTCCCAAGGTGTTTGATTTGAATAAACCGGGACATGCATCAATCGGCGTGCCTTGCTTGCGGGGCATCCATTTTTTTGTTGGAGTTCATGTGAAAGAGTGTGGTACTTCTGAATAGAGTAATGTCCGTGCAAAAGCACCAAAAGCATCCGCACGATTACACAATTCAAAAAATTCGGTGAGTGTAGTTTTTGGTGGATTTATAGCACGATCAATCGCTGTCTCGCTCGTGAAATATACGCGCTGGCCATTTTCAAGATGGACGGCTAAATGAAGAACTGCTGGATCCCGTTCATGAATTGGGAAACCAAAGATACGCCAAACAGCTTCATTGGAGCTGACGTACCGGCCAATTTGGTAAAGTGTTATTTCATCGTTGTTATTCACCGGAGCAGCATTCACATTGGTATTTTCAACTCGAAATACAGCCATATCCCTGCCTTTATTCACATACTTGCAAATGTATTTGATGTTCTTCACTGAACTGCAGAACTGAACATTAATATGAGCACCAAAAATAAATTAAAAAAACTGGCGTACAGACAATAGCAAGAAATTCAAACTTCTTCACACACCATAAATTTTAAATCAGCACAACCGGTTTCGAAAGGACGTAGCCTTTCTTCATCAGGTGCAAACACGTGCAACTGCCTTGGAGGCAAAAGCAAGACTGAAAGCAGGACAAAATCCAGATTCCACTTTGCTGTCTACAGCCTGAAAAAATTTGTTTAATTCAATTAAATAATTTCCTTCATTATGTTTATAACATCATATTAGTTATAATAAAATAATTCTAATTTAAATAAAAATAATAATAATTAATGGATAAATTTTATTAAATTTACTTATTAGTTTAATATCACTGAAAAAAAAAATAATAATTGTTTACTCCTTTCCTCCCTCCTCATTTTGTGGTGTGTGTGTACGTGTGTTCCTCTCTGATTGGTCCTGTCCTGCATGTTGCTTCCTATTGTTTGTTTGTGTTGCTCCTCCCCCTCTGGATTTTGTCCTGCTTTCAGTCTTGCTTTTGCCTCCAAGGCAGTTGCACGTGTTTGCACCTGATGAAGAAAGGCTACGTCCTTTCGAAACCGGTTGTGCTGATTTAAAATTTATGGTGTGTGAAGAAGTTTGAATTTCTTGCTATTAATATGAGCATTGAATGTTTTGCTCAGCAGAGGCGAATATGGTACCACCCAACGGTTATCAATGTCAATATCTATGTTGTTGACATAGAGGACCGCCATAGATGATAAGATTGTCCGCCATTATCGGGATTTCCGTCAACATTTGTGATCGTGAAATTTTTCGGAAAACTTTTAGTACATTTTTCATCTGCACAAATAATAATGGCCTAAAGTTCATTTTTCCTTTTAACATAAAATAAATCCGTCGGATATTGACGAATTTTTTAAAAGAATATACCATTTTAACTAATTTTAACATTTTAACAATATTAACGTTGAAAAAATATTTTAAACACTTACGGTTAAAAATTCATTTTTCATTTCAACATTAAATAAATTCTGACATCGTGTTTACGATTCTAAAATATTAACTTTGAAAAAATATTTTAAACACTTCGTAAGATACGGTTAAAAATTCATTTTTCATTTCAACATTAAATAAATTCTGACATCGTGTTTACGACAACTCACGCCATCTAGGTGAAAAAGTTGTTGAAAGAGTTGGTTAAAAAATAATTAAAAAAGAACTAATTAAGTTACAACTTTCATTTGTAAATCTAAACCATTCTCGAATCCACCTGAAGACACACAAAAAATTTCATTGAACTCAGTCCAGCCGTTTAGGAGGAGTTCAGTGACATACACACGCACAAAAGAAATATATATATAAAGATATATATATTAAAAATTTTTGAAAAAAAAAAAAAATAGCTGAAAGAATAGCGAAAAAGAAAACTCAATTAACTTAATTATTAAAAAACTCTATTTTTTATAATTAAATTAATTTTTGATTGTAATTTTTGATTAAAAAATTTTTCTAATTTTTCTATAATAATTAATAGAAAAAAATCTTTTTTAAGTAAATGTCTTTTGAAGTACATTTTTCGAATAATAGCCTAAAGGATAGTACTGAGAAAGCTAGGCTAATTTAATTAGTATATATTATATATTTTTTAATGTAAAAATTTATGAATTAGATTATTTAAATAATATAATTTCAATTAGTTCTTTGTTCTATAATCATGACAAATGATATATTTTTATATTACAAAGTATTTTGAAATAGTTTTTCTGTTAAAAGCTCAAACCGTAATATTAAGTAATCTGATCTAAATTCATTATTTAAAAAATATTTTTGATAATTAAATAAGTTTTTAATTATATTATATTATTAATTATTTTTTGTCTAATTAGTGATTAAAATAACTTTTTATATTAAAAATAATTTTGTGGTGGTAGTTTAGGTGTTAAACCCGACTGAGAACATTAGGGTCGACAACCATGACCTGGGATCGAACCCGACACTTCCTGTCTACCAATGTGGACACTTTGGTACTGCTGGGCTTATTGATTAAAAGTCCAAATCATTGTATTCAGTAATTTCATCTAACTTAATTATAATAAATAACATTTTTAATAAATAAATTATAATTATTCACAGAAAATAAAATCTTTTAATATTAAAAGTGTTTTAATTTTTTTTTTTTTTAACGAAAGCAGAAACAATTGTATTGAGGAATCGCAACAAATCTAATTATTAAAATTTATATTTTTCTTACTTCATTTAGTCCTTAGATAATTAATTTACTCTTTCTTTGAAAGTTTTTTTTTTAAATAAAACAATTTTAATTAGATCCTTATTTCTATAATCAGTTATAGAAAAAAAATAATTTTATGTTTAAGAGCATTTTGAATTAGATGTTTCATTTTAAAGCTCAAACAATAGTATTACATAGCTGCCAAGTCATTAAATTTATTCCGGATTGTTGTTTGTCCCGCCACTTTTTCACACCGTAATATTTCTTGAGTGATTTTCTTAATATTTAATCGTAATTATGTATCGAAGAAATTTTTTCTACAAAGGTTACAGTGTGAAAAAAGTGCGGAGCTAAGAACATTCTGGAATAAATTACAAAAACTTGGCAGCTATGTATAAGCAATTTCAATTAATTTAATTATTATAATTTTACATTTTTAATAATTAAATTATTTTTAATTTGAATGTATTATTAAATTATTTTTTAATTATTATTTTTTATATATAATAATTTATTTAAAAAAAAAAGTTTTTTAATTAAAAATATTTTGGTGGTTGTGGTTTAAGCGTTAAAGCCTATTGACGATATACAGGTCCTAAGCCTGGATGAAATGCCTTTCATGAGAGTTATTTCCAATGAGCTATGGTCTGTATATACGCGAGTTTCAGAGAAAACCATGGAAAATTGCAAACGTCTAGGTTGAAATGTGGGACGTTGGATCGAACACGGCAAGAGAAGTCAATCAGATCCCACCAGATCCCACTAGTGGCTGAGCGGATCTGCGCTCAAAGTTGGTGGACGTGAGGTGCTGGGTTCGATCCCAGGTAACGTTCGTCGACCTAGCCGTCCGGAATTTTCCGCGGTTTTCTAAAAACTTGCGTAAATATGGGCTAGGAACCCTTAGAAAGACCTCCACGGAAGGCACCCCTTTTCAGGCCTAGGACCCTAGAGTAGTCAATCGGCCTTATTCCCAAACACTAACACCAATCTATCAACTTGGAGAGCAGTACCGCTCGGTTACTGAAATAGGCCTTTTAATTAAAAATCCCAAAAATAATATAAAGTAATTTGAACTAATTTAATTATAAAAAAAATATTTTTAATAAATATATATATATATTTTAATTAGAATATTTTATTGAATTATTTTTTTAAACTAGCTTTTATTATTATTATTATTATTTTCGTGCATAGAAAAGAATATATTTTAATATTAAAATTATTTAAATAAAGATTTTTCTATTAAAAGCCGAAACAATAATACTAAACAATCTCAACTAATTTTATTTAATTATTAATATATATATATATATATATATTAGTTAAAGTTATTTTCTAGATTTTTTATTTTTATTTATTTATTTATTTTAATCTTTAATTATTTACAGGCAAAAAAAAAAAAAAAAAATATTATATAGTATTTATAGTCTTTAGAAATAAATTTTTCAATTAAAAGCTCAAATAGTTCTATTAAACAAATTAATTTTATTATTAAACATTTTGATTTTTAATAAATGCAATAATTTTTAATTATATTTTTATATTACATAATTCTTTAGACATTTTTTTTTTCTATTCTTCCAAAGAAAAAAATATGTTTACATTAAAAGTATTTAGAAATAGATTTCTCAATTAAAAGCTCAAATAGTTCTATTAAACAAATATTAAACATTTTGATTTTTAATAAGTGCAACCATTTTTAATTAGATTTTTTATATTAAATAATTCTTTAATTATTATTATTATTATGTATAATCTCCCATAAAAAAATTTCTTTTTTTATTAAAAGTATTTTAATACAGATTTTTCAATTAAAAGCATCCATATACATTGATTCATTTATGTAATAAGCAATAACAATGGCTAAATCTTAGCAGAAATGAAAAACTTGTTGTAGGTGCAATATTCAAACACGACTTGAGTGGGAGGTAACCCCCCCTCCCCCAAACACACACACAATTATAAGGAGTTATTTGTCAAATAAAATTGTTTCTTAACCTGGTTTGAATTCTTTTTAACGTAGTTTTATATACAATTAATACTTGTTATCTGATCCTTTGTTTTGTAGTCTGTTTTTATAAAGTTGAATTACAAGATAAGAGAAAGCCCTGTGAGTGCCACACCAGATTATTAAAGTAGGGAAAAGAACTAAAATACTAGCGGATACTAGCACCCCCTCCCACCTCAAGCTACGCACCTGAATTACATTACAATAATTGTATATTGTAAAAAAGAAAAAAAAAAACCTCTTTTTTAAATTTATTGACTTTTGTACGCGTTTGGGTTTTTTATTTAGTAAATAAATTCAGTTTTGTTAACTCTTTTTAACGAATTTAATCAGTGAAGCCCCCCCCCCTCCTTACACATAAACACATCTCCTGTGTTGCCCCTGCTTTCGGATAGATCCGGTCGCAAGTGCTACCCTCAAACCAAAACGGTCGCAAGTGCTACGATTTTAACCCCGGTCGGATCTGTCCCGGTCGCAAGTGCGACACCACCGTATCTATGACCTGTCAAAGTGTCAATTCCTATTGGTTGTCTAATTAGGAGGGATTTATGGTTTGTATTTCAGTTTATTTTTAATGATATTTTATAATTAAACTTAGAAGTGTATCAGTTTTGTACAAATTGTTAAAAAACATAAAAAATTACTTCTTCGCTTAGCGCATTTGATTTGTCCATCCTGAAAAAGAAATTTAATAACGTATTGGATGAAATTGGACTTAATAATGTATATCTTGTATTTTGTATGCTAAATTTTATTATGTTTTACATTTACATTTTACATTTATAATTATATATTATACTAGTATAGCTAGTATACTTAATATATTTATTTATCGTCGTTCGCTCGCTCCACCCGCCAACCCCCGGCTCGTTTCACTTATTAACTCCTGCGAAGCTCTGCATGCTTATTCGCTGTTTTGCTTTTCACTGAATAAGAATATTAATAGTGCACAACACAAGACGAAACCAGAAAAATGTTAAAGAAATCCCCATATTTAATGTCAAATTGAAAAACATAATATTAATCCTTTTTTATTTATTATTATTATTTTTTTTTTAATGAAACATACTAAAAATCAGTATTTTTTTTTTTTTTTTTTTTTTTTTTTTTTTTTCAAAGAATAGAAGGAATTTCGTAATATATAGACGGTTTTGTGTTACAGCTTTAGTAAATGATCCACTTGGCGACTTTTAAATTTTTGTCAATATTTTGCGAAGAATTTTTTGGTATAATTGCTTGTTTAAAAAAAAAATAATAAAAATAATAAAAAAAAATAATAATAATAAAAATAATCTAAAATTTTGTTTACATTCTTTGTGATTAAAATTTTATATATTTTTCCTTTTCCTTTTTTATTATGTCATTTTTGCGATGAATGAAAATGAGTAACGCAATTGCGTAAGGAAACATCTTGGCAAGAAACAATAGAACTATTTCGGTGGCAAATTTCAAATTTCGATTATTTGTTGGTTATATCCAGAATATACAACGGTAATTAGGTACAATCGCAAACATATTGGCGACTTTCTGTTACAGTATACAGTTCTTAACGGTGATTAATCATTGGCACGCGTTTAAATTAATATTCATATGACAACATTGATGCTTTTAAAAATTTTAATGATATGTTTGGCGTTATCAAAATAATTTTAAGCAATAATAAATCTGTCAAAGATAAATTATATGAGCTTATTGAAAAATCAATTTTGAAAGATTCCTACATTTTTTACATGCTTCTAAAAGTAACATACATTTGAAAATAATGTAATTAGGTTGTAAATAATAAAATTTGGTCGCCAATTCAGCACCTTAGACACGTGCGAAATCAGTGTTGTCAATCTGGTGAGTTATTAAGAAGGTTGGCATGTTTGCGATAGTACGTAAGTACGTGAGTACCGGTACAGCCAACAAATATTTAGAAGCAATCATTAATACATATCCAGAAGAAATAGCCAACAAATATTCAGAAGTTACCATTAATACATATTCATAAGATATTTCCAACAGAAAACAAAGTCCTCACCAAAATATATCCGGAAAATATCGCCAACAATTATTCTGAAGCCAACATCTATACTTATATCTCCCACAAATATTCAGAAGCTATCCAGTTTATGAATGGTGATGATCTTGAATATCGAAACTTGATATAATACAAATGTAAATATCAAAAATATCACCAAATTAAATGCTTACCAATAATGGATAATGAAGATAATTATTCTTCAGGAAAAAACATATAAAAATTGATAAACAACGTAAGAAATTGCCAGTAAGAAAATTAATTTTCTTAATAGCAACATTGACATTTATTTTGTTATTTTTTACACCATGGGTCATATTTTAATTTCCCCGTGGAAAATGACACTTTGACCGAAAATTATCGTAATAAGAGAAACTTTTTTCAAGGTGGCAAATAGAGTACCTTTATAAATCTGAAGCTTTTAATTAATAACTTCGTTAATTAAAATGATAGAAATTTCTGACTGATTGAAATGTCTTCCTTGGAGCAGTCGGAACACATTGATACATCTCATGACGCGATGAACCCTACCCTCCACGAGGACATGCGGTCACAGACAAAAAAATTTAAAGCCAGTGACAGTAACTTAAAGAAAATAAAAATAATATATATATATATATACGTATTATTTTATATACGTATTATTTATAAAAAATATATATACGTATTATTTTATTTGGATTGTTTATTTTCCAAGTCATTTTTTTAATCTGTTTTCCTTTATTTATTTTTTAAATGACGGTTTTCATTGATGTTGAGGAAACGCTTATGTGTCCGAAACCTATCATGGAGAAAAAGGTAAGAGAATTCTTTTTTATTTGAATTGTCCAGAAATTTTTGATTTTTTTTTTTTTTTTTTTTTTTTTTTTTTTTTAATGATAAAAAGTGGGTGTTATCTTTGAATGTTTTAATTTTGTTTTCGAAATTTAAACTTTATAGTGTTTGTTCTCTTTATGCACGTCATATTTTAAGCATCCAGTGATAAAAAGTAAAGATTAAATGCTTTATCTCGTATTTGATGAGCTTCTTTTTCTTTATAATAATTCATTTTATTTTGAAAAGCGCTTTAATCTATATTAATAAAATCAGACTTTTGTCTGTAAATTTGTCGGAATCGAAAAATTTTACGATATCTTCACGTTTCATACACCAAGAAAGCCTAAAATGTCTTCAGAAAATTTTGCCTGTGTGTGTGTGTGTGTGTGTGTGTGTGTCATCGTGTCTGTATGTCGCTTTTTTTGTCCGGGCATCACTTCAGAACGGCTGGACGGAATTCAACGGCGCTTGGCAGGAATTTAGGTATTAATTCAACTTAAAATTATATCTATCAACTTTTCAAAAATTCACCCCCCGTTCTCCTTTGGGGGGTAAAAAACTAAAACACTTTTGTCCGGGCATCACTCGAGAACGGCTGGACGGCATGAAACGGTGCTTGGCAGAAACTTAGGTCTTCACCCAAATTAAAATTATATCTATAGAAATTTTCAAAATTATGATTAGTGTTTAAATTGTGGGTAAAAAACGCCTGCGCGTGCGCCATAAATATATTTTCACTAAAACGCTTTGAATGGAAAAATAAAATATAAAAATAAATTTTTAAGATAAAGACTTTTTTATTCGCGTGATTCGCACTACAAATTATGAAAAGATTGAAATGAAGTGTTGCTATCTAAATTCCATACTTTAGTTAATTTTAGAAAATCTAATTGTCGTATCGAAAAACTGTTTACACACCGGGATTAAGAAAAATCACCCCTTTCATTTGGTACTAAATTTGTAACGATAGGTCTGATATTTCTAATTTATTTTTCCCTTTTCCGTTGCCACTTAAATTTCATACTTTAGTTATTTTTTAAAAATCTAATTGTCGCATCGAAAAACTATTTGCACCCCTGGATTCAGAAAAATCGCCCCTTTCATTTGGTATCAAATTTATAAATATAGGTCTGATATTTCTAATTTATTTTACCCTTTTTCCGTTTTCAACCCAGATTTGGTAGAAGGTTTTATATTTATATATATTTTTATTTTCCAGAAATAAAATGAAATATTTTTAATTTCACGTGAATAATAATAAAAATTAGAGAGAAAAATACCAATAAAAGTTAGTGATTTTTTTTTTTTTTTTTTTTTTTTTTGAATCAGGAATTTGTATGTGGATAAATATTTTCATAGAGATATTTGGCATTAGTTTAATATTTTTATTTAATTAAGCAGTACTTTTCTTTCCTGCAGTAAAACAAAATATTTGTTGTTATTATGTACCTTATGAGGTTCTTTTATGTTCTCCCCTTAATTGTAAATGATTATAATTTGGATTTTATTAAGATTTTTTATTTTTATTTTGTAAATATCAGAAAAGAGTTTTTATTTTATTTTATTTTATTTATTTATTTATTTTGTGCATGGAACAGCTTTAGTATCGGATCCCTTTGGCAAAATTTGATATTCGGCACCGAAGTAGCTCGGACGTTTCTTGCCAAGATCTTTAATTGCACAATTGAGATAGCTAATTCAGTTCATCGCAAAAATGGCTTAAAATATTTAAAGTCACCAAAGGGGTCCCATGCTAAAGCTGTGCTTTTTGTATTTATTTATTTATAATATTTTATATTAAAGACTTCTGTGGTCACGAAATTTGGGTGCGTAAATTGTTTGTATGCATCCGGCACTTATTGAAACTAGATTTCACGAAATTCGAAATCCCCCTCCCCCCCTTCTCGGAGTTTGAGTGCAATAAACATATGTAAAAATATGTTTTATCGTTTGAATTCGCTTTGAATTATCTTAGAATGGCGAATTTTGGTGTGTGGATATTCACTAAGTGTACGCATTATGCACATTAGTGGGATTTTGCAAAACTTCGAACTCACCCGCTGAGGAAGGGGAAGTAAGAAGTGGGTAAGTTGGTGCCAAAGGCAGTGGGGACCCAGACTCCTCACGTTGCGAGCGAGAAAACCTCTACCAATAACAGCGAGAACTTAGGTTATTAATGAAGATATGGGATTTTGACAACTCATTTAAGTTTAATGTCCAGCGAAGCGGGAAAAGTCTGCTAGTACATATAAAGAAAGAAAATTGCAGTTTAAAAACAAAGCAACATTTTAACAAATTACAAAGAAAGATTATTTCTATTTGAAATAAATCCTTCTTTCGATTAGATTAGACAAAAATTCGTATAGAAAATTTCAAAAGTAAAAATATGTATTAAAATAAAAGTTGTGCATGCAATTTGCAATGTACGATAGCACTTAGGTTTTCGTTTACTTGAAAAAAAAGACGGAAAAATGTTTTCGGCTAAATTGCATGTGCAAATCTTAGTATATTGATTTGTCACTTAAATACATTTTTACTTCCATTACCCTAATACAGTTGGTAATGGAAGTATTGTATTTGGTCCAAAAATTCGATATAGAGATTTCACTTGATTTACACGTTTTAAGGTCCCCTGAGTCCAAAAAAGTGGTTTTTGACAATTGGTCAGTGCGTGTGTGTATATATGTATGTGTGGAATCTTCTGGCTACCATATCTCCGAAACTAATAAACATACAACTACAAAACTTCAGAATTGAGACAGATCAGTGTGCAGATTAAGTAGATTTTAAGTAGAGTATTTTAGTGAAAATTGAAAAATCGGAAGTGGTACACCGGAAACCGGAAGGGAGACTGTAACTCCGTATCTCAAAAACGGCTTTAACAATTTTCTTCAAATTTGCTATATGAACACTCTATTAGATGTTCTTTTGAATCATACAGTTGGTTAGTTCAGGAAAATTGATTAGCGTCCTGTATAAATAGTTCAATTTCAGGTCTCGCAAGCGCGTTCCCTTGAAAATGGCTGTACGGATTTTTTTCAAACTCGCCACATTAACTCACTTTTAAATATCCTTTTGTATGTATAATTATTGTTTCCGGTCATTTGGTGATTTTTTGTAAAAGTTGGTATCTCAAAAACGGCTCTAACGATTTTCTTGAAAATTGTTATGTAAATCCATTTCTTTCTCATGTATTACGTGGTTATTAGAGGAAAATTAACAGTCATCCTGCTTAGGTAGGTCTTTTTCAGATCTCGGAAATTTGTGTTTCAAAATGTAACTCTACCATTTTTTTTTTTCTCTTATGTTTTACCTCGCTATATGTAAGCTTCGTTTTATATGTCTTTATATGTATATAAAGCTTCTCTTACAGGAAAAAATTTAGGTTTCTACTTCTTTAGGTCACTTTTATTATTTTCTGATCACACCATCTCCCAAAAATGCTTATAATACGTGTAATAGTGGGTAATGGAAGTCGTGCGTTTGTTTCACGCCAGATTTTTATTTTATGTTATAAACAAGTTATGCCATTAAATTTTAATGTGCATATAACTTCTTAAAATTCGTAATTTTAGGTAAATAATTATGAAAGTGAAACTTCTTACCCCAATCCTATCTTTTCTTGCTCTGCACTATCGTAGCTTGCTAAATCTCCCCCGTACAATTTACAAAAATTACGGGCTTGGAACCAATTCAGACGTTCTGTTTCATAAGTTGTTTCCTAAATAAATTTGAAAGGCAGAAATTACTTAAAAAGTTAAAGAAAATTAAACTAACTAGAAATTTCTTCAGTGCAATAAAGTAACTAGTATCTAGGTTATATATATCTTTATATATATAAAAGACAATGTCAGTGTGTGTGTCTGTGGACAGCGTAGCGGAAAGACGGTAGCTCGGACAGTCTAGTAATTCGACATGAAGATCACCGAGGAGTAAAAGTGCACCTCGAAGCCTGATGATTGAATTTTTGATTAGTTTTCTTTAAATTAATTAAAATATGAAAATAATAACCTCATGATAGCTTTAAAATTACCCATTTAAATTTTAGCTAAAATTTAATTGTTGTCAAAATAATTTACCAGTTCGTTTTCTTTCAGCATAAAAATATATACATTTAATTAAACATGAACAATAAAAAATTATAAAAAGTTTAATTATGCATCTCACAAAAATTGACGTCATTATCACTTTAAAAAATTTATGCATTTTGATAAAGTGCTAATATAGTTTATAATGACCGAGATAAAGTAGAGTGCTGATTTAATGGATAAAAGGATTAGCTTTCCGTAGTTCAACATACATCACGTGATATGAATTAATAGATCGCTATGTTTGGTCCTTTATCACTATTTTGGCATTTAAAATTTCAGTTCAACAGACTATCATTATTATCAGGTAACACGAGAGTCCTATGACCGAAATAAATTGTTTTTAAAATAACATTTTAGATATTTCACATTATAATAAATAATAGAATGCTTTTTTTTTTTCTTTTTTTTTTTTCATTATTTTCCAACAACGCTAAAAAGTGTTTATAAAGAAAAGTTAAACTTTTAAAAGAGCTAAAGTTAAAAATAAATAATAGTTCCTCAACTATTTTTAAATATTTTGTCGGTTAAATTTTGACTACACGAAATAAAAAGAAGTAAAATAAAAACAAAAATGATTTAAAACAATATATATATATATTAAATTACGTAAGTAAACAAAAATATTGGCGGTTGTGTTTTTCGCCAAGTACAATCTCCAAGCAGTTGCCATAAAAATTTATTGGAAATAAGTTGTAACCAAGGAAACCAATGCAAAGATGGTTCATTCCACGTGACTCATGTCAACCATGTCAGAGTTACCATTTAACATACTTTATTTATCTCGTTGTTTAAGATGCTAATATATGTTGTTCCATTTATTTATTTATTTATTTATTTATTTATTTATTTTTTACTGTCAAGTTGTCATAAAAAAAAAAAAAAAAAAAAAAATTATGGATCCTCCTGGGCGATTTTTTAAATTTTGGCGTTGAAGTACACCGAACGTTTTTCGCCAAGAAGTTTAATATCTAAGCAGCGCATCCAAAATATAAATAAATTATAAAGTATTACAAAAAGAAAAAGAAAAAAAAAAAAATTAAACCGAAATAGTAGTCACATATATGATCTATTTTTATCTGAGTAAATAATTTTGTAGAAAAAAAAAGCAGTTTCAAAAATAGAAAATTTATTTCATCAAGCACTGTTTTAAACCTAAAAACCATTGAAAATGTAAACAGAATATGAAGGATTTTTATAAATTAATGAAAAGGTGTCCGATAAAAGTATTAGCAAAATAGGGTTCCCCTTTTACACAAAAATTATACAATTAGTAGCACGATAATATTTACTTATTTATTTATTTTATATATACCAATCATTACGCTAATTTATCATACAAACAAATGAGCTGCTGTGTGTGACCACACTTGCACGCTGTCGAGCAGAAATATCTGATTAATTCAAAGTAATATTTAAATAGATAAATAAAAATAAAAATATGTTTAATGGGAAATATATATAACGATAAAAACATTAGTTGTCTAAAATGCAGCAGAAATAGCGCGTATAGCATATTGTTACAAGGGATTAAATCTTTTCCCTGCATTAATTGTATTGCAATGAAAGTAGTTTTATAGGCAAAGTGAAAATAAAAGAACATTTCATTCACTTTCAGTGGGGTCAGCCTTAGCGACAAACTTGGCGAGTGGGCGATCAAATTTGGTGAAAAATGGTAGTTTAGGTTTCCCGAAGTTTTGAAACTCTCCGACACACGAGAGCGTAGATCTACAGCTTTCCATGGGATTCTCGATGGAATCATCGCGCAGCCCCATCGCCAAAAGTTATAAATAGGAGTGAGTTCATTTCTGCGAGAGAGTATGTAGTCACTGCGATTCACAGTATTCCGAGTGATTGAACTTTAAGGAATGAGCTCTAAGCGATTGAGCATTTTTCGTGAGCTAGCCAAGATTTTTTGCTTTGGAGTATTTGATGTTATTTGCTTTAATCCTGTGGAACAAGTAACTTTTTTTTTTTTTTTTTTTTGGACAGTTCCAAAACATTCATCGAATAGTGATTTTTGCAATACGAGTAACAGCTTCAACTGTTTCCAGAATATTCAAAGACTTAACACTACTATTAGACTGTTTTCGAGAATATCCATTTTAATAATAGTTTTGTTGTACAAATTCGAGAAATTCAAAAATATTTGATATCATCAAGGAGGTCTCATACTAAAGCTGTGACGAAAATAGTCGCCAATCGAAATATATTTATTTAAACATTTAAATTATTCAATTAAAAAGAAATCATTTAAATATAGTGACCAGCGAAGCGAGCAAAGTCTGCCAGTATATATATATATATATATATATATATACATATACACATATATATGTATATATATATATCTATCATACATTCAAAAATATGTAGTTGAAATAGTAAGACATAATTATATATATATATAACGAGATTTTAAATGTCATATAACTTACAGCATTTAAAAAATGCACCGAAGAACTAGTATTGAAAAGTAATAAGTAAAAACTATATAAATACACAAATTGCAAAAAGGCTACAACAGTTCCATTGAATTGCTTTTAAAATATCTCATTTAATTTATGTTCGATTTTAATATATTTTATTTTAGTCTTTATCAATTTGGAGTAGGAATTGTTTTGCTATAGCTTTTATAAAGAATATTTGGCTTATCATAATTTTTATCTGGTAGACAATGCCAAAAAATATATAAAATCTGAGAAAAACACAATTTCTTTAAAATATACAATCTTAGAATAAAATAGAAAATAATTTTGTGATTGTCAGACAATGTTTGTTCATTTTATCCATCATTATATCTAAAGAATCTCTGCATTTTTCTTATACAAAATTATGGTTTGCATACCTATTCTCTAACCATACCCAATACATAACATAGATATTGTCTATGTTATTGACTTCTGTCAATTTCTTTTATTAATTAAATGAAATTTACTTGAATGATTTTAAATTTCATTTTTCAGAGTATTTATGATAAATATAATTATATAATGATACACTCAAGATGTCTGTAAGGGATATTAACATTATATTGAATTGTTTATGAATTGTTTATAATTTTTAATGCAATACTATAGTAATAAATATTTATATAGAAAAATAAAATAGGTAATAAGGATTAAAAACTACAGTCAAAAACAGACGTACATATACACGGTTGAAAAATTTTGTCATCGGCATTAATTACTTAAATATGAATATTAGACATACATAATGAATTACAGAAATACGCAGAAACGATACAGAATATTTTGAAACAGATTAAAACTTTCAGAGGATTCAGTTTTGGTTCGCTGATTCGACACATAGAAAACAAATTTTGTTAAATCAATGAAATTTCTTTTATTAATATAACCTGAACGAAAGCTTTGTTGCCATATCGATAGGAGTACAGTCGGTAACAAAAGTGTTCGAACACTAGCAAAAATTCCTATGTAAAAAAAGGACATTTCATACGGTTTTGTTAAATAAATCCTTATCGAATCATGTTCTTAGACTGACTAAGAACAGGATTCGACAAGGATTTATTTAATAAAACCGTATGAAGTGTACTTTTTTACGTAGGAATTTTTTGCTAGTGTTCGGACACTTTTGTTACCGACTGTACATCGCTCGATCATTAAATATTTAGAGAAAGAGATCTATGTTATAGATTATCGAACGGTTCGGCGATAGTGACTTTACATTCAAACATATTTTCGGTTTGGTCAATCAAAGCATGTTAGTTTGGTTTATTGTACAAAATTTTTTGTAGAATAGCAAAATAGATCAACAAAATAAATTTGTTTTTCCCAACAAAAGGTTTTCTTTCGGTCGATATTTAATCATTTCAACAAAGTTGAAAATGTTTATGAATTCTGTTTGTCTGTCTGTCAGCTTTCTTATTTCTCTAAATAGTTTTGAATGCCCTGAAACTGTATGCTATTCAGACTCATTGTAATATGTTTCTTATAGAAAATAATGTAAATAGCACTAAAGCTTCTTGTAAACTAGTTGAAGGTGTCAAGTAGAGGGGATTTTAGGTAGGCATGGAGTACTCAGCTTAGTTATTAGGATCTACGTACAGTGGGTAACAAAAGTCTCCGAACATTAGCGAAAATTCCTATGTAAAAAAAGTACATTTCATACAGTTTTGTTAAATAAATCCTTGTCGAATCCTGTTCTTAGTCAGTCTACAAACAGAATTGGACAAGGATTTATTTAACAAAACTGTATTAAGTGTGCATTTTTTATATAGGAATTTTTGCTAGTGTTCGGCGACTTTTGTTACCGACTGTAGATTGGAAAAGATGATTGAGTAGGATTAGTTTAAAGAAGTGGCTAGGTGAAATGAAGCGAATAGTGATATCTTTTTGAGGGAGTTTAAATAGTGTGGTATTTGCGTCGCGAAGTGTGGTGTATGGGATAGAGGATTACGAGATATTGTGGTTTATGCAGTATTGAATATTAAGTGATGAGTTGGTGGATAGCATTTTTTACTTGTAATATTGTGGAATCGGATCGGATGTTGATTGGCCGTGACAAGGGAAGTGTCAAGAGTAGTTTTGTGTGAGATTAAGTCGTAATTCTGGAAGTTGTCTCCGAAGTTAGGAAGTATATTAAAGCCTCAAATGGCTAGCATTACTTATGTATAATAGTTTTAATTTATTTAAGTAAATATTTCGTGAGTTCCTTGAATCCTCCCCTACATTCTTATTCTAAGGTAGAATAAACTTGAATGATTTTATAACTAAAGTTTCTTGATTGTCTCTTAAATTAATCATTTCTTACAAGGAGTTCAGTCAAAGCCGGTGTACAAACCTTACAACACAGATACATTATTTTAGTGTACAAAACAGGATTCCTACAGTATAAAGTATGATTAATATTAATAATTGGTTTACAGGGTCACACAAAAATATGCAGATACGTTACAGAATATAAATCAAACAGGTCAAAGTGCGTTGTCAGTTTTTGCGTTTTTCTCTTTTCCACAAAATACAAATATTGAAAAGGAAACAGTATAAAGTGTAAGTTCATTAGAAGGTGTTTTATAATTCTTGCGAATCGCATAAGTTTTCTTTCTTGTTTTATGCAAAAATCAACTCCATAATATAAAATGAATTTATGACATGATGTAAATAAAACATTAAAAATTTGTAAACACACTTTTCCTTTAATACTTCATGATTTAATTATACGGAAAGCTATACGTAAATTTCTTGTAATAAATAAGATATAAAACGGTTGTAAGATAATAGAAACGTAGAAAATATGAAATATTGGATCACTATCATGAAGGCAAAATTGGGAAAGAAGAGTAAATTAGGTCATGGTATTCTATTTACGAGCGGCGATATGATGTTAAAAATCAGGGTCAAGAAATTCAGGTTAAGAAAAGGCACTCCGGGAAGTTATAACCTTAACAACGCCTGTCAATGTTGACATACAATGCATATTTGTTTTCGAAATAGTTTAGTTGTAAGGTTGAAAATTATTAATAAATAGAAGATAGAAAAATTAATTAAAGTGTTTATAATTTAGACATTCTGTTTTTCTTTAAAATTTAGAATAATGTTATTCTGTAGCTTCGTATCAGACAAAAAAAAAAAAAAAAAAAAAAGAGGAAACGACGAAAATTTTGAGTTTTTCTTAACCAACTTTCAATTATTGGATGCAGTATTCCGTAGTATAAGGATCATACGTAGTATAAGGATGATATTGGAAAAAATCCATTGTTTTTTAACAATGTAATTGAAAAACTTCGCAAGTATTCAAAGTGTACGAATTTCTTAACATGGTAAAATCGAGCGAAATTAAGTGTGTATTATAAAGATTATTTTCATCGTAAAAATAAAATCCCTAATTTCAAAATGTCACTTATGATAATGCCATTAACACAATTTACTAAAAATATTTCACTTTGAAAATTTAATATGTTATTGGAAGCTAAAAATTTTCTTAACATAGTTCAAGAGAGTAAAATTTCGTACGTTCATTTTAAGGATTATTTTCATTGTAAATAAGTCAGACCAGCCTTAAAATATCATTGATATAAGCATTATTGAATATCAATATTCTACTTTAGTTATTGAAAATAAAATGAATATTGCTCATAAACTGTGAAATTCACAAATTATGCGAAATATTTATATTTCACTTAAATTTTCATTCTGGGGATTATTGAATCGCAAATAGCATTGATTTGCATGAAAATTAACATATAAATCTCGCTTCAATAAATTTAATCAACAAATTAGAATAAATAAATTTATCGAATCAGAGGAAGGGCAGCTTAATGAATGGTACATTTCAATCTGCGACTCATTGGGATCGGAAGAATTAATTTTACTTAACATGAATTAATAGGTCCTACAATGGAAGTTTATGAAAACAAACATACGATGGTAAACAGAACAGAACCTCACCTATGCTAACATTTTTTTTTTTTTTCCCATGATATTTTCTAGTTTTTTCGTAACTATTTGAATCACTATAACTTAACAAGATTTTGTCATTATTTAAAAAAATATATATTTATATCTTCTTAAGCAGTTTTAAGTGCCTCATTGAAATATTTTAAATAATACATATATATATAAGTAATTTAAAATGCTGTAACTAATAATTGGTCTGTAATTAAATTATAAAAATACTAGTATATAACAAGGGCCCGACTATGACTTTTGAAGGTCCTGGGCACAAGTTTTATATAGTGCTTCCCCCCCCCCCCTTTCCCACACACACATAAGCATATACAGTTAAATAATTTTTTAAGTGTATTATGTTTATACGACTTTTATATGTAATGAACATTTTGAATATTTTAAATAAAATTAAATTATTGTGAATCCCGCATAAAAATATATTTCTTTTAATAGAATTTTTTAGAACAATAAAATTGAGAAAATCTTTCTTTGGAGCATTATCTATAATATTTAAAATATACAGCGACATAGGATTAGGATGCTTTCATACACACAACAACATCGAAACCAGAATAAATAGATTTTAAGTGCTAAATTTTGTGAGTTTTCTAAAATAGGCAAGCAACATGGGTACATTTCCAAAATTAAATTACAACTCTGAAAAACAGTGTCTTAAAAATAAAAAAGAAATATATATATATATAAAGCATTTTTACTTAATTTTTCGGTACTAATATCCTGAAACAGAGAGAGAGAAAAAAAGAGTGTGCTTATGCTTATTTCTTATCCCCCGGCAAAGAATAAGCTCTCAGGTCACAGCCGCAGATCTCACGATGGCAATTTAATAAATCCAAATCCACACTCAAAATATAACTAATAATTATTTTAAAAAACGTTTTACACTATAACTATGACATAGGAGTAATGTCGGAAAACATTCTACTGGCAAATTCTCATTTACCACATTTTTTATGACAATGCACAGCCGATCTACATGTGAACTTTTCTACAGTTAAATTCGCTCTTTGGAAGTATTGAGAAGGAAAAATGCAAAATAGACTCAAAGTGCTTGAACCTATGTTGATACTGTAGCTTATTACTATATCTAATTTAGCTTAGCAATTTTCGAATGATGTTAATAAAAAAAAAATCATGATTTAACGTTTACATTTTTCTATAGTTTAACATAAAAACAGTGAAAATTTTTGAAACATCATTTATAGATTTGGTGCTCCCCAAATTTGGGTGCGCTTGGCTCATGCCCCATGTGCCCATGCCTTAATCTGGCCCTGGTATATAACCTCGACAAAAATGACGAAATGTGAAATCAATTAAAGTAGTGAATCAACGAATGCTTCGCCTGCTTCACTGGTCACTATATTTAAAGGAAGCTCTTTTCTATATCGCTTTATAAACAAAAATAAAATTGAAAAAAAATCATGAAATTGCTCAAAAGCCCGCCTTCTGTCCCCGCTGCCTTCTGCAGCGATCCACTCATTCGCAGACTCTCGGGTGCCTGTTCCTATTGCCTGTGACAATAGTTTACTGTGGGCTTCCATTTGGGTGCTTATTAGATGACAGTTTCGAAACGAACAGTCTCGAAAAAGTTGAAGTAGCAATTTTACATTTGAATTCTAGTTACATATGAACAACACTATACCTGGTGTACATAATATTTTTTTTCACGTAATTTTCTATATTTATTTGATTTATTCGATCAACTATAAAATGACAACAGTTTCACAACAAATATAATATTACACTATGTTATGATCGGCTACATCTATAGCATGAGACAATTTTTTGTGGTTATAATAGTAACTGAGTTAGTTAACAGTAGTTGGTATATAGAAAATAAATAATTAAATATGTAAATATGTAAATCTGATCATAGTACAACCTTAATATAGCTCCCCTTGTCGACTTTTGAATTTTTATCACCATTTTAGACAAAAATACATAATTTATGAAATTATTTTTTCTGTTTCTTTTTTTTTCTTCTGTTTTTCCTTTTCTTTCCTTCCTTTTCTGTTTTTGAATATTTTATAATTTATTTATATTTTTGATACTCTATTGGCTTAAAGTGCCTTTCACAAAAGTAGAGTCCTTGGTAAAAAAATGTCCGATGTATTTTAGCATCAAAATTTTAAAATATTACCCAGGATTATCAATGAATTAGCTTTCATGCCAAGTGCCAAAAACATACTATTCCGTGCCAAAAACATACTATTTAAACAAAACAAAACAAATCTAAAATTGAAGTGTATTAAAAAAGGTTATGGTTGTTTTTTTACTCCATTTTCATATTTTCATATGCATGAGCAAATTTAATATTTTATAATTTTCGCGTGAAAGTATGTTTCATTTTATGCTAAAAAAAAGTAAATAAATAATAATAACTGGTAATTATTTTGGCAACAACTAAAAATTTAAATGTCCATTTTTGAAGTTATTACCAGGTTATTATTTTCATATTTTAATTAATTTTTAAAAATCTAATCAAAACTTCGTTACGAATAAGGTACCAAATGAAAGGGACGATTTTTCTGAATCCGTAGGACTAAACAGCTTATCGATTGGACAATTAGATTTTTTAAAATTTACTTATGAAAATAAGGTGACAACTTGCTATATATATCTGGAATTATCACCTCTCTTGCAAATTATATAAATAAGATGTGATAACATTTAAATTGAATTACAATAATTTTTAAGTGTGTGTTGTTGGTATTATCATGCATCTATTAATTGCTAAATTTTATAAAGGTATTAAATTCTTCATTTATATATATATATAAATATATATAAATATATATATATAGCTACTATAAACAGCTTTTCTCTTATTTTGTTAGCAAGTAAGATAATTAGACGTTAAGATAATTATAAGTTAAAAAAAAAAAAAAAAGTCTTTGCAGTTCAGTTAGAAAAATAGGCTGATTTTTTGTTCTTTTTAAATAGTCTCCATTTTGAAATAAGATAATGGATCAAATTAAACAATAAATTTCGTTGCGATCTTGATATAAGCTGTATATATATATATATATATATATATATATATACTGCTGAGCTTTATGAAAATCGGCTCATAAATACATTTATATGTGAGTCTGAAACGTTTAATTGACTACCATTTTTAAACAAGTTCAAGAATCAGTAGATTAATAAATTCGGTAATATATTGATATGGGTTATCCATATACCGAGTTTCAAACGAATTGGTTCATAAATACGTTTATTTATTTATTCATTTTACTTATTTATTTATTTTTAATCTGAGTTTGACAAGTGCCAACTATTTCGAAAAAAAAAAGAAAAAAATGGCGGATTATGTCGATTAACAAATTTGATGGAGACCTTGATATGAGCTTATATAAACACATTTATTTTATCTGAATTTGTAAATTCCATGTACCCACTGCTTCTATAGATTCGAACATTCTTATATTTAATGTAATGAATCAAAGAAATATGTAAGTACTAAAAGTAATGTATAGTTAACATTTTACATATTAATGGAAATTTAGCAATCACAGAAGTACATTAATCTATAAATGCGAACATTCCTATAATTAATATAATGAATCAAAGAAATATGTAACCACAAAAAGCAATGTACAAATGAACATTTTGCATCTTATTATATATATAGTTCTATGTATATTGATTTTAAAGTTTAATAAACCGGGTCTTTCCTTCCCGACGCGAGTATTTCCATAACCCTCGAATGTCACGGTATTTTCTGGGTCGTGTATTTTGCAGATGGTTGATGTCCATCGACGGACCATGCTTCATCCCGATAAGGCATTTACTTTGAGCATGGTTCGTAGTGCCTGTCCCACTATTTTGAAACTAATTGTAAAGGAATTTGATTGGCAATCTTTGTCCTATGTATATGCCGAGTTTTAAGCAAATCGTCCATAAATACGTATTTTATATGACTTTGAAATTTTCAAATGGCTGTCATTTTGATGGCGGATCAAGACTTTCAACAAATTCATCCAAAATATTTTAAGATATGTTCGCTGTCCGATTTTGGTTCGAATTGATTTAGTATTTCGGAAGTTATCGTAATGATAAATATTCTGTTATATATAAGTACATAGATAAAATAAGTGATTGCAATAAGTTGATTTCTAACGAAATATCGACTGTCCATAGCGTAGCACTAGTGTGACGTAAAATCCACTCAACCAACCAACCATTTAATAACATCAATCGAAAAGAAAGGGCAACAATTGAGTTAAATGTTACTTATTTTTAAAACACTTATTTATTTTTAATTTTACTGTATATAACAAATACGAACTGCAGTACATCGCAAAAGATTTACTTTAGTTTGGTGTGTTTTAAAGTCTTTGTTTTGAAGTCAATTATTTTTACAACCTTGACTATCGTCTTCAAGTAATGATAAAAACGTCTTTATATCAGGCAGAATTTTAACATTAATAAATTTCATTCTTACCCAGAAACAATATCCGCTAACATCATGGGATTTCCAGTTATATCCATGAGGACATTCTAAGGGAGTGAGGGTGGTTTCGGTGGCTTCTGCAGTAGTAGTTGTCTCTGCTTCTTTCGTACTGGGAAGATCTGTTTCACAGAGAAAACTGTGTTTTTCATCACACTTAATATGAGCCCATGCAAATACCAGAGGATGTTCAGGTTCCGATAAAAATCCGACACATTCGCCTAAAATTACAGAAACAAAAACATATATTAATAAGAAAAAATTTCAAAATTAATATCACAATACATGTAGGAAGAGGCTTATAGAATTAAACTAAGCATATTCTTCTAAGTTACATAAAAAATAATATGTCCTACATATTAATTACTACTACAAATGAATTTTTATACACTTAAAAAAATATATCGATGTAAAAATTCAAGTTCCGTGGGTACAAAATATATAGTTAAGTAAATAAAGTAATAAATATTGCATTATGCCTGAAATATAAATTACGCAATGACCGAGTTACATTCGGAAGCTTCATAAAAAGCAATAGGGTGATTTTTTTTCGGACATCATCATTATAAAGATATTTCTTTACTGGTTGAATTTTTATACTTTTAAAATACACTTTAACAGACATAAAAGTTTAAAAAAATTAGTTTTTATATGAGATTAAAAATACATGTTACAGAAGGTCGTTCAAACTTTATGAAAACGATTTTATGATTTATTAGTTCCCCATCACACTATAGGTATAGGGAACTTGGGTAATCGTGAAAAATTTCGACTCGGTTTTTCACATTTTTATACGTTTTCAGGTGTGAGGAATCCGCAAATGACAAAATTTGTATGGTGTCTGTCTGTAGGGTGTCTGTTAGTGTTGTTAGTTCGTTAGTTTGTTTACACGATATCTCACGAACAAATGATCGCAGAGAGGTCAGATCAGTTTTAAAATGTTACTTTCGATACTGGCAAGAACCCTATTCATTTGCAACATTCGAATTAAAAAACTTCGTAAGTTATTAGAAATTTACGATTTTCTTAACATGGGAGAATAGGATGGATGGATGGTTGGTTGGGTTTAACGTCGCACTAGTGCTGCGCAGATGGGCAATTGGCGACCATGGGAGAATAGGACAAAAAATCACTTAAACGTGCATTAAATGGAAACGTTTTACTGCAAAAATGTCAGACCAGTTTTAAAATATCAGTTTTGATGCCGGAATGAACATCAGTAACTATAAATATGCTACTTTGAAAATTTCGCAAGTTATTGGAAATTTACGAATTTCTTAACATGGCAGTATAGGGCAAAATTTCACATAAATGTCAATTATGAGAGATATTTTCATCGTAAAGATGTCAGACTACTTTTGAAATATTATTTAGGACACTGGCATTGATATTAATGACTATGAATTTTCGAATATAAAAATTTCGTAAGTTATTGGAAATTTACGAATTTCTTAACATGGCAGAATAGAGCAAAATTTCACATAAACGTCAATCTTGAGGGATATTTTCATCGTAAAGATGTCAAACCACTTTCGAAATATTATTTAGGATACTGGCATGAATATCACAGACTATAATTTTTTCAATTTAAAAAATTCGTAAGTTATTTGGAATTTACGATTTACTTAACAAGGCAGAATAAGGCAAAATTGAGCTTAAACTTCCATTTTGAGGATCATAAATGCATTAGACAACTTCAAAATTACATTTATGATATTTGTTTGAACATGATTGGATACAAATATTCTAATAGGAAAATTTCGTAAATTATTCGTGATTTTCGATTTTATCAACATAGCAAAATTGTAAATTTTTCATATAAATGTGAATTTCTAGGTTTATTGCATTGGAAATAGTTGCATGAAAACTAAACAACGGAATTGACCCTGATAAAATATATTAATAGATTAGAATAAGATAAATATATCGAAATGAACGATGGATAGCCTATTAGGCGAAGATTTCAATCTGTCACTGTATCAAGCTTTGGTCAAATTCATTTCTTTTAACATGATTACAATATGTCTCGCACTAGAAATTTATGAGAATATAAATATGATGGGGAACTGAGCAGAGCTATGCCAACTAGTTTTTTCTTTTGCAGTTTGAGATAAAAATTTGGCAACTTTAGAATAATCGTCTGCTACTTTTATCTATTGATTGGAATGTAAAAATGAAAGATTCATTTTGAAAAGGGCTTTTGAAATTAACAGACTTCGAAGTTTACGTAACTACACTTTTCGAAGAGAAATATTCGTCTCACCAAATTATAAAGCGATGGAAAATAAAAAGTGTTTATAATAAATTAAATTTGAAAGGTTGATTGGTTGGTTTGGTTTTACCGTCGCTCTAGTACTGCGCTAAGGGTAATTGCCGACGGTCTGGGACGCACTCCTAATGATGGACCGGATACATTCCAACACAATTTTTATCCTCGGCGAAGGGGATTGCTCCCCGCTTCAGTGATTCCCAGAGGCATAATTTGGATGGGAACATGGAGGACATTGCGGCCAAGACGCACTTTATGTGCACCAGCCATCATTAGTGTAGATAACGGTCTTCGGTCGGCTCGAGTATCGAACCTGCAATCTTCCAATTACGAGCTCGGCGCTCTAAAGACCGGGCTATCAAGGCCCTCCAAATTTGAAAGAAAGGAAAAAAAAAAGTCTAAGTGAAAGTAAAAATGAAAACATGTCAGCGAAACTTCATTCAAGAATTGTTCAAACGCAGGTAAATATAAAGAAAGTGAAGTCTCTGATCCTAAAAAAAATCCGCGGACTCAAAGATCCATTGCGTCAAAACTAGGAATACCTTCTGGCACTGTAAGTAAAATTATTAATAAAGATTTAAAGTTAAAAAAAGATGTTTAAATCTAAAGTTCATCTGCTTTTGCCAAAGCAAATTTTACAAAATTATTTGAAAAACACCTAGCTGCTAAAAAATGGAAGCATGTGACTGTAATAAAAAAAAGATCAAATTTCCATTGCTCAGCTGACGGGAATGACCGTACGAAATGGTTTCGTCACTATACAAAAAAGTTCCCAAAGTGATTCATGATAGTTGCAGGATTTTATTACAAACAGAAATTTAAATAAATAAATAAATAAATAATATTAATAATAAACAATGAACTTTGCAGTAGCTTTCATGATGCTAATGCAATTGAAGTGTTATCATTATATATTTTTTAAATTTTGGTAGTGTTCGCTTCGTATATATATATATATATATATATATATATATATGTATATATATATATATATATATTCCCTCCAGAAAATCAGTTTAAAAATATTTTTTTACTTAAACGCCATTAATAATTATTATTGATATTATTATTATTTTACTATCTTAGAGCATTTTAAATTGTTTTATTGTTTGTTATGTCATTAAAAAAAATTAAGATGAGTTCAAGTGTAAAGGAGAAGTTATTTTCAAATTTTAAAAAGTATTTTTCAGATTTCCTGAAATTCTGTGTAATGCTGGCGTTTGCTTTTGAATGTATAAATGCCATGTAATAAAAGGTATTTTTTTCAAACAGGGATTTGTTATATTTGTCAGTTTTGTCGGGACCGACAGCTTCAATATGACCATTTGTTGCAAGGCAAATGGGTAATGTTGGAGAGGAGGAGGGAGTGATGATTATTGTACAGGAAGAAATGAAAAAAAAAAACTAATAGTCTTCTGTACTAAACTAAATTCTGCTTTTGCCAAAATTTCATCATTTTTTTTTTTTTCTTTTTTGAAAGAAAAGAAATTCTTATTACGTGCATTTATACGAAATTTTGTCTTATAATGCCATATTAAAATTAAAAAAAAAAAAAAAAAAAAAAAATCGATACTGTCCGTTTCGGTACTGATTATTATTAATTTTCTTTCATTTTCTTTTTCTTTGTAAGAAAAGAAAGAAACAGAAAAAACTATTATTTTGGTAAAATTCTGGCAAAAGCAGAATTTAGTTTAGTACGGAAGACTATTAGTTTTTTTTTTTTTTTTTTTTTTTTTTTCAAATTATAACACCGCTTTCAAATTATTCAATTATATTTTCGATATCGATAAATGTCCAACTACCGTAAAACTGGTATCATCGTAAAAATCCCTAGATTGAGACTAATAGTCCTCCGTCCTAATAATAAAATTCTGTCTTTGACAGAATTTAATTTAGTACGACAAGACTAATTTATATATTGCAATCTTGTAACTAATAATAATAAAAAAAAGTTATTAGCCACTCTCGACAGTTCTTACATAATAACAGTTGACAAGGTCACCGTATCTTCAAACGCAGATGTAACAGTTATTAAGTGAGAAATGCCGAGCTGGTTATCAGCCAGGGTGGCATAGTGGAAGAGCATCCGCACATTAAGCGGAGGGCCTGGGTTCAACTCCAGGCTCTGTTGTATTTTCCCCATAGTTAGTATAAAGAAAATTAATCTTATACTCCAAACTACTTAAAATGAATTTTCACGGTTGATGAGTTTATTAATAAAATTTCTAAATATTTTTAAAATAACTTAGTTTAAATTTAAAATGAAGCTTATTAATTAAAAATATATAAGTAAACACCTTACTTTGGCTTCATTATACTTGCAAGAAGCTTTTCCTGGGAGGATCCTCCCCTTTACAATCGATAAAGCAATTGATAAAGGGGAGGATCCTCCCAGGAAAAGCTTCATGCAAGTATTAGGTGTACCGGAAAGTTCTGTCGTTTTGAATTAAAATACTGACATCGGAAATTTATCCTGCATAAAATTTAAGATATTCTTAGGTAACTTATAAGATGGTTATTTGTAAAGTACCATGTAAACACTGTTAAACAAAAATTTCCGGTTTCATTTTATTAATTCAAAACGACATAACTTTCCGGTACACCTAATATAATGAAGCCAAAGTAAGGTGTTTACTTATATATTTTTAATAGTTTAAGATAGTTTAAGAAATTAAATGGTGAAAGTTTAGGAAATTAAATGGTGATATATAAGGTCGTCGTTAAGATATGGGGGTTGTCAGGTATAGCAAAGTGCTACAATTAAAACTCGCACTTTGCGGGTAAAACGTGAATCTGCTGTTTTAGGATTCAAGTCGACTAGTAGAGTTAGTTCTCATCCTAAATTGTGATTCACGATATGCAAATATTTTGGAAAGGAAGATAGATAAAAGGAGAAGGAAGATTGTTTCGGGGTGTTAGTTAGTTGGTGTTAGTTGGAAGGAGTGTTAGTTAGTTGGAGTGAGCTAGAATGTTAGTTGGTGTTAGTTAGTTGGAGTGAGCTAGAATGTTAGTTGGTGTTAGTTAGAAGGATGGTAGTTAGAAAGTTAGTGGGAAGGAAAGTATGAGAGTTGAAGGAGCTAGCTGTTAGCGGCGTAGGATAGAAGAGAGTAAGTCCTGTAGCATTGTAGCGTCAGGGAATCCTCCTACATGCGAAAGATTACTTGGCCTTAGAAGCTAATTTAAATAAAAGTAGTTGAGATCATTTGCGAGTAGTTAAGTAAAGTAAAGTAACGGAGGTTATTTATTGATGTCAAAGCATTTAAGAGGGCTGCCCATTTAAACGTATTAAATCCAATCAAAGTCCAGCGTTCCCCTTCTTATTTAAGCTCAATTAAAGCTCCATTGATTTTACAAATCTGACTCTGTCATTTCTTCATAGACTTAAGTATTTCAGTTTGCAGCTTCAAGTCAATCTAAGGTTAAATAAGTAAGTTTGCAGCATTCAACCTTAAGTTAAGTTAGATAAGCTTGGTGAAGTCTAATGCTCTACAGGGTGAGGTTAAGTCTTGTCCGCACTATTCAAAATAATAATAATAATAATAACAATATTCCTGTAGAATTAGGAAAATTACAAGTTCAAATTTCTTTATGTTCATTATGTATGTTTTTTCCTTCACCATAAATGCATCTGATCTTTTTCTAAATAGTTCTACATTTAATGTTGTTGGGGGAGATTTAGGCTTTTCCTGAAATTAATCTCTAAATAATAAAACATAAGGATGCTATTAATTAAATAACAACTCCTAGATACAATGTGGATAACCAGGTTCGGAATTATTTAACACCTTGTCCGAATTTCAAGCATAAACATAATGCATTCAAATAAATTCAACACCTTTATTATTTTATTATTTATTATACCTTTATTATTTTTACTCAATTATTTTATTTTGAAAAAAATTCTTTTCGCTATTAATCCTAGAACAATTTACTTATTATTTGTTTTATTTTGTTATCTTATCTTACTTTATTTTTTAATTTAATTGTTAAATCTTCTTATAATATATTCATATGTATAATATCAATACAAACAATGACAAACGGAATCTTTTAGTTTTTTTGATTTCATACAAATTATAATAAAAATGATCAAAAATGATTTAAAAATTATTTCTAAAAATTCAGGAAGAGTTTTTTGCAAAGATGTAATGCCAAAGAAAACGTTCCTGCATACTACATGAAGTTAATTTTTTTTTATTTTTTTTAGTCTTAAGGATATATTTAATTATTTAAACTTTAGCGACTTTCTTGATTTGTAAAAAATAAAATTAATTCTTGCAAAGGAAGGGGGGGGGGATGTCTCCACTTGTGCGATTTGCTTTTACTGTTAAAAATTTCAACAGAAAACTCTGAGCAATGTATTATCTTAAATCTTACGTAAAATTACAGAGAAAAATAAACAGAGATATTAAAAAACTTATTTTATACATTCACTTTAATAACTAATATTATTTTAATTAATTATTGATGAGAATATATTTCGGACTTTCTAAAGTAGAATCAGTAATTTTTAATTTTAATTGAAGAATTAAATAATAAAATTAGCTAAAAATACAGAATAAAGATTGAGAATCTCGATTATTCACTTTTAACTAAGAATTGCTGTAAATTTACAGACTCTGGATAAATATTTACATTAAATTTACAGAAATTTTTAACAGTGTGTGATGCAAGAGAGATTTTCTTTTGTTTGTCTGTGTGTTGTTGCCACCAGGTTTTCATACTTTAGTTAATTTAAAAAAGTGTCACCAGCTTTTCATACTTTAGTTAATTTAAAAAAATCTAATTGTCCGATCGAAAAGTTAATTAAACCGACGGATTCAGAAAAAATGCCCCTTTCATTTGGTACCTTATTTGTAACGAAATTTTGATCAGATTTTTTTTTAAATTAATTAAAATATGAAAAAAAAAATCTTTAAAAACGGTTTTAAATTTTTAAATGTTGCCAAAAAAAATTACATATATATATATATATATATATATTTTCAACATAAAATAAAATATGCTTTCACGCGAAAAAAAATAAATAAATAAATAAATAAATAAAAATAAATAAAAAAATAAGTATTAAATTTGCTTCTGCACTTGAAAAAATGAAAAAATGAAAATGGAGTAAATAATAAAAAAAACCCTCAATTTTAGCCCCCCCCCTTTTGTTTAAATTGTATGTTTTTGGCACGGTAGACGTAGTCAATCATAACACATTGTAATATTATATTTGGTGTGAAATTGTTGTCATTTTATGGTTGATCGAATAAATCAAATAAATACAGAAAATAACGTGAAAGAAATTTATATGTACATCACGTATAGTGTTGTTCATATGTAACTGGGATTCAAATATAAGATGGCTACTTCAATTTTTTCGGTATTGTCCGTTTCGAAACTGCCATCTGATAAGCACCCAAATGAAAGCCCACTGCCGAAGGCAGCGGGGAACCAAAGCGGACTTTAAAGCAATTTCACGATTTCTTTAAATTTTATTTTTGTTTGTAAAGCGATATAGAAAAGAGTTTCCTTTAAATATAGTGACCAGCGAAGCGAGAAAAGCCTTCGTTGATTCACTACCTTCATTGACTTCATAAATTAAAAAATGGTTTCGTTAACAAACTTTGATCTATTGGCACTCAGGCAGCATCAGGCAGAGTTTTGTACATTTCGAGTTTGATTTTGAAATTTTTCCGGTATTCAGAATTCGGTTCGTTCCTGAACCGGGGCTTTGGTAGTTTATCATAAATGACGCATGTTAAAATAACTATAAATACAAAAGATAATAATTATGATTATGCGTTTAGGGGGGGGGGAAATTACACTTTATTGATTATGATTTCTAATTTAGAGAAATAACTTTTGTTGTACAAAATGGGTTTATAAAACCCTATATTTTCTCAAGATTCAATATATTTTTAAAAAAATCATTTGATAAGTAATTAAGCTTCAGAAATAATTGCCACAAATATACTTAAAAACTCAGCTATAGCATTTTAAAACTATAATCAAAAAGTAGAACAAGTATTAGCGACCAGTTATTGAATACTGTAAGAGAATAAATCATAATATTGCGTATTATAACACTCTAATTCTCTGTGACATAAAAAAGGGGCTGCGATGATCAACAGTGGTTACTGAATGAGTATGTAACTGGTAAGAAGCGATACAAGGCAGCAATGCTGAAAGTCACCGATACTCAGCGCGCGATGCCTAAAAAACGATTACTAAAGTTTCAATATAGCCTAAAAACAATGTATTCTGGTTCCAATCACGTTTTAGCGATATGTAAACGAATTATAACATTTGTTTATCGCTCCTAACATAGACTATTTATAGAAAAATTTAACTTATATAAAAAAAAAAAAAGCACGTATAAATAACAACACAAGTATACTTTTTATTTTAATACAAAATAGAGCGCGAGGCTTTTTAAAGTGTGAGGCCCTGCGCGACCGCACCTGTCGCACACCACACCCCTAAGGACGGCTCTGGTCCACATGTCTAAATCAACTATTGCTTATTTAGCAAAGAAAGAATCAGAAACAGAAACAAAATGTATCCCATTTAATGAAACACCTGTAAAATCACCTGACGCTTGTCCAATAGATTTTTGTGCTTTTGGTTTATTAAAACGAGCTTTAGGTAAACGGCATCCAAGAATATTGAACGGACTTTAGAAAACGGTACAGGAGGAATGGGATAAAATTGACATGACAGTACTAAGAAGTTTACTTTCATTGAAAATTCGTGCTAGAGCTATTGTCAAGAACCATGGTTATCAAATAGTAGCAAATCGACTCAAAATATGGCATTTATACATAAAACACAACTACAAAAATTGTTCCCATTAAGTATGATCAACCTTATGTAAAATAATAAAGCTTTTCGCCATAATTATATGGTATCTTTAGGTAGAGATAATAAGTCAACAACAATACCAATATATACATATATGTTAAAGTCCATATTATGGTTGAAGTTAAACAGTTCATTTGAAGAAGCAAAAAACAGATTGATGTTTGCTTGAAGATTTGGAAACCAAGTGGAATACAAACACCTGGGCGCAGGTGTTTATATTCAGTGTGCTATTTTTATACTGAAATCAAACTTTTCATTTACTTTGCTTTTTTTTTTTTTTTTTTTTGTAACGATTTTACCACATTGGGTTAGCATAATTTGTATACTTTACACAAAATGAGTCGAGGCAGTTTATAGGTTTATAGATGAAAGATAAAAATTTTTCCATTCTTTACACTTCAAACCGCCCCTTTTTCATTGTTCAAGAATACCACACTGCAAACACACTCGCTCGGGCTAGCGTAATCCAGTGTAGGAACTGAAGGTTAAGATCAAATTGTCTTCTCTAAAACCCTCCAACTCTAAATTTTAATCGAAATCGTTCGAACAGCACGTTGTGGCTATCACTAAAATATTTTCTGTATTTTCCTGCATTAAAATTATTTTTCATGATGAATGCAGATGATTTTCCTCTCTGAGAAGTATAATACTGAATTTCGAAAGAAAATAAATTTTGCGACCTGCAGGCGACATCTTAAAAAATGCCCTTCTTCAGGGATTTCTTTTTCTTTTTCTTTCTTTTCTTTTCTTTTCTTTCTTTTTTTTTTTTTTCTTTTTTTTTTTTTTTTTTTTTTTTTGAGGAAAAAAAAAATAATAATAATAATTTTGCTACAAATTATCACTTACGTAAGGATCAACCTTTAGTTTTAAAGTTACACACGAACTCTTTTAAAAAATACTCATACTGAAAATTTATACCCCGTAGTGGTGGGGGGTTGAGGGGGTTGAAGTGATGCTTCTACATGTACAAAAAATTTCTGACCCATGGATTGCAGATCGATTTTCAAAAAAAAAAAAAAAAAAAACTGCGCGTAAATCGGTGCAAAAGTTTTTGAATATATAGGGAATATACGCACTAACATTGCATTATAACATATAGATAAAAGTAAAATGGTTGGCAAAAAAATAACGTTTTAATGAAATAAACATAGGATGTCCAATATGTTACTTTCACTTTTTTAGTGGTGTTTTAATTATTGCTAAGCAAAATGAAACAAAAATATTTTTAAATAATTCTCTAAATAGTTATTCAAGTAATGGGAAATTTGTTTTTGCAAATTTGTGTCCCTATACGTACTATTCAATGTGTTACATTTTGTTTCCTGATGTAACAGTATTTTAAATCAAAAATTAAAAGCATTTTAATAAAAAATGCACTATATACCACTGTCAATGTACTGAATGAGTATTTGTACACTCCATGTACGTCTTCAATTTTGTAATTCATGAATTTCAAGTAATTTTCGCTAATTACTAATTTTATAGCAAGAGGATGCTAAAGTAATATCACCGAAGAGCACATAATTACTTCTGTATATCTTGACATAATTTTTATCTTTATATATCTTTTCGCATTCAAAAGTTAAATGAGGGAAAACTCGGAGAAATATCTGTTAATAAACCACTAACAGGACATAATGACAACAATTTAACTAAATTATTAGCAAATAATATGCCAGGTCACTTATAAATTCATAAATAGTTGAAAAATCTTAAACATTGACGGAATTGGTACACTTTATTGCAGTTTATGAAAAATGATTTTATTATTATTTTTTTTTTTTAACAACTCACAAATTTATGGATAAGCTGGTATGTAGCAATAATATACAAGAATGCAGAAATGCAATAACACATAATAATAAATAACATAATATTTTTTTCTGATTATTACACAAAAGTTTGCGGAAATAAAATCATACCTTCTGAATAGTTACCGAACATATCATGCAATGGGCTAAAATGTACTCCATTATCCCATTTTATAACGCCATCTATTTTCTTGGCTCCCACTAAAAATGTTTCGTTTTTGGCTAACATAACTGATTTAGCTTCCCACTCTTCATCTCTAAAGGAAAAGAAAACGGAAATTTGAGCTTTAACTAATTTGTTATTTGACAGATATATATATATATATTAAACCAACATATCAGTTAATCATTACACACTGAGAGATCACTTTATTGTGACCATCTGGAACTTTTATGCAAAGGAGTTATTGTGTTACAATTTTACCGCTATAGAACTAAAGTAGTATGGAACAAACAAACAAAGAAAAAAAAAATAGAAAATCATGCTGTTTCCCTAGATTATTAACACTTTCCAGTTAAACGTACAAGTTTCATTGCTTGCCTCCGATGTATTTTGCCTATATAATCACACAACCGAATGACAGAAAGACAGACAGAGAGTGTAGTTGAATTCATAATCCCCTTAAAACATTATTGGAACGTAATAATCAAACTTAACATAAATGCAATTTCCAATTGCAGCATTTAATATATCTCAATATTTTTGTGTGGCCCTGTAAATCTTAATCACTGCAAATAAAGGGGTCTTAATGTAAGACATAAAAACAACTGAAAAGTCACTTAAGATACGTAAATGTCTTAATATGCACCTTAGACATTATAGATATCTTAATTTAAGACAGAAATGTGACTGAAATACAAATTCAGACACAAAAAATATCTAAAACGCATAACTATGAGAAATTTCAGATAGCAAACGCATCTAAATTTTCAGACATTTTGGAAATTAAGACACTTGCATTACTTAGCAAATTTTTCATATGGAATCTACTTTAAGCAACATACTTATCCTGTTTAAACTTCTTTTCACGTTCAATAAATACAATATCATTTTTGATAATAAGTTGTTAAGCGTAAGCTATTAAAACAATATTAGTTTATGAAATTAAATTTTCAAAGAATAATACTCTAGATATAAGTATATTTACATAGAATTATGTTTAATGTCATAAAGCAACATATTATAAGGCGAAATTTATTTGGATTTAAAGCTTTTTCCTATTTAAAGAAAAAGTATTAAGATGAAAGTAGCAAGTAACTTACAGTGAAGAAGACAAATCTTGAATAATTTGTGCATCACTGCTTTTTATTTATTAACACTTTCCAACAAGGTTGAAAAGTGTTTATGACTTGGGTTTGTCTGTCTGTCTGTCTGTCCGTCCGTCTGTCTGTCTGTCTGTCCGTCTGTCTGTCCGTCTGTCTGTCCGTCCGCGCTCTAACTCCCGTAAATATTTATGGAATTTCTTGAAACTGATATATGTTATTCAAGTTCACTATCGGATGTTCCCTATTGAAAATGGAGTTTATACCTCTACTGGTTTGTGTACAGGGACCCCCGAAAATATTTCAAAGCATTGTGTTCTATGAGAGGCATTTCTATAAACCATATTTCCATACCGTTACTGTACAGAAATCTTAAAGAAATTGAAATATGTTATACAAGTTCACTATCGGATGTTCCCTATTGAAAATGGAGTTTATACCTCTACTGGTTTGTGTACAAGGACCCCCCAAAATATTCAAAGCATTGTGTTCTATGAGAGGCATTTCTGAAAACCATATTTTCATGCCCTTACTGCACAAAAATCTTAATGCAATTTAAATATGTTATACAATTTCACTATCGGATGTTTCCTATTGAAAATGGAGTTTTTACCTCTATTGGTTTGTGTACAGGGACCCCCGAAAATATTTCAAAGCATTGTGTTCTATGAGAGGCATTTCTATAAACCATATTTCCATACCGTTACTGTACAGAAATCTTAAAGAAATTGAAATATGTTATACAAGTTCACTATCGGATGTTCCCTATTGAAAATGGAGTTTATACCTCTACTGGTTTGTGTACAGGGACCCCCCAAAATATTCAAAGCATTGTGTTCTATGAGAGGCATTTCTAAAAACCATATTTTCATGCCCTTACTGCACAAAAATCTTAATGAAATTTAAATATGTTATACAATTTCACTATCGGATGTTCCCTATTGAAAATGGAGTTTATACCTCTATTGGTTTGTGTACAGGGACCCCCGAAAATATTTTAAAGCATTGTGTTCTATGAGAGACATTTCTATAAACCATATTTTCATACCCTTACTGTACAAAAATCTTAAAGAAATTGAAATATGTTATACAAGTTCACTATCGGATGTTCCCTATTGATAATGGAGTTTATACCTCTACTGGTTTGTGTACAGGGACCCCACAAAATATTTCAAAGCATTGTGTTCTATGAGAGGCATTTCTATAAACCATATTTTCATACCCTTACTGTACAAAAATCTTAATGCAATTGAAATATGTTATACAAGTTCACTATCGGATGTTCCCTGTTGAAAGTGGAGTTTATACCTCTACTAGTTTGTATACAGGGACCTCTTAAAATATTTCAAAGCATTGTGTTCTACGAGAGGTATTTCTATAAACCATATTTCTATACCCTTACTGTACACAAATCTTAATGAAATTGAAATATGTTATTCAGGTTCACTATCGGATGTTTCCTGTATAAAATGGAGCAAATACTACCACTGATTTGTGTACAGGGACACACAAAAGTATTCCAAAACATTTTGCGTTTTATGAGAGATATTTCTATAAACTAAATTTTAATAACTTTACTTTGCACGAAGATTTATGAAATTGAAATGTGTTATTTATAAGCACAAAAGAAAATGCTTTGCAGAGAATATAGCATGATTAGCATTAGATTTACAGGGTGACACAAAAATATTCAGTTATATAAAGAACTAATTATAAATATTTGCTAAAAGTGTACTTTCGTTTGCATTAAGCGTTTTTAACATTTTCTAACATTTTTAACACTTCCCAACAAGGTTGAAAAGTGTTAACGACTTTCGTTTGTCTGTCTGCCTCTCCGCGATCTAATTCCCGTAAATATTTGTGGAATTTCTTGAAACTGATATATGTTATTCAAGTTCACTATCGGATATTCCCTGTTGAAAATGGAGTTTATACCACTACTGGTTTGTGTACAGGGGCACCCGAAATTATTTCAAAGCATTGTGTTCTATGAGAGGTATTTCTATAAATCATATTTTCATACCTTTAATATATGCATAGCTAAATGAAATTGAAATATGTTATTCAAGTTCACTATTGGATGTTTCCTATATAAAATAGATTACATACCACCACTAGTTTATGTACAGGGACACTCAAAAGTACTCCAAAGCATTGCGTTCTTTGTGAGATATTTCTATAAATCAAATTTTAATAACTTTACTTTCCACGAAGTTTTAGGAAATTGAAATATGTTATTTATACGCACAAAAGTATACTTTGCATAGAATATAGCATGGTTACCATTAGATTTACAGGGTGACACAAAAACATTCTGTTATATTAAGAACTATTAATAAAAAATTGCTAGAATTGTACTTTCGTTTACATTAAGAGTTTTTGGCACTTTCTATAATTTTTTTAGTGTGAATGTAATTTCAATTTGTGTATATGTCTGACTGTTTTTTTGTCCGCCTGTCTGTCTTTCTGTCTGATTTTCTGCGCTCTAATTCCCGTAAATATTTATGGAATTTCTTTAAACCGATATATTTTATTGATGTTCACTATCGGATGTTCCCTATTGGAAACGGAATTTATACCTCTTTTGATTTGTGTACATGGACACCCAAAAGTAATCGAAAGCCTTGTGTTCTATGAGAGGAGTTTCTATAAATCATATTTTAATACCTTTAATGTATAGAAACTTTAATGGAATTTTAATATGTTATTCAATTCCCTATCGGATGTTTCCTATGTGAAGTAGAGTACATTTTTAATTGGTTTGTGTACAGGGGCACTTGAAAATACTCCAAAGCATTGTGTTGTATGAGAGTTATTTTTGTAAACCAAATTTTAATAATTTTATGTTCCACAAAGCTTAATGCAATTGAAATATATTATTCGTATGCACAAAAGAGTGTGCCTTCTATGTAATATAGTATGGTTAGCATTAGATTTACAGGGCCACACAAAAATAATCAGTTACATTAAGAGGTATTAATAAAAATTTGCTGGAATTGCACTTTTGTTTACATGAGCGTTTTAACAATTTCTTATAATTTTAGTGGTAATATGATTTCAATTTGTGCATCTGTATGTCCGATTGTCTACCTTTCTATCTGTTTGTCTCCGGTTCCTATCATCCGTGAATATTTTGAGATTTGTTTATAATGATACACTCATGTTCCCTATTTAAAATGTCATTAATAGGTCCTGTACAACTAGTTTGTTTACAGGGACGACAACAACAACAAAAATTTAAAAAAAAGCCAAAGTATTACGTTTTAGGACAGAATTTTTAAAAGTTATATTTAAAAACTTTCTACTACAAAAATCTTAAGAACATTGACATGTATTATTAATTTTCTAAAATATTGTTTTGTATAGAATATCATATGATTAACTTTCAGATTTACAGGGCTACAGCAAAATATTCAGTGAGTTTAAAAGCTGTAAATATAGTCTAACGGCTGCCTTTTCTTTTGCGTTAAGCCTTTTTAACACTTTCCAAAATGCCTAAGAGTAATTTTAAAATCAATTAGTCTATCTGTATGTTTTTCAGTCCTTCTGTCTGTTGTGCGATAACGTAAGCAAAGAATATTAATAGTTATTCGATACAACAATTGCGTACAGTTGGAAAGTGTTACTAATCAATGCGTACTGCATGATTTTTCTTTCTTGTTATTATTAATTTCGATTTAAAAACTGTTTTCTTTTACATATTTACTTGCATTTAAACGTAAGACAAGAAATTTTCTGGTATTCATGTTCATAATTTGTTTTCTTTTAAATATCAGTTTAAAGAAAAATATCGTTATCCAAAAATATCGAGGGCTGCATAAAGATATTATTTCACATATTTGATATGCATTTTTTAAAACTTCTAAACCTCTAGGTATTAAATTTAATATAATAATGTATATTAGCTGTTAGATACTATATTACCAATAGTTTTATAGCAAAAAATACGGATTATAACATAAAACTACCTGTGTTTTGTTAATACTGCCATACATATAATTATAAAAAGGATTCCCGTTGTGTCAGTTGGTGGTGTGATTGGTAAGGTATCTGACGTTAGCTGCGCTCTCCGATGCATGGTTTCGTATACTACGGCTAATATGAGTTCGAATCCCGAGCCGGGTAATTTTTTTTTTTTTTATGCTTTAGAAAATTCTAAAATCTATTTTTAACAAAAAACAGAATCGCAGGCCACCTTTATTTATTTATTTATTAAAAAGCCTTAAAAATAGCGGTGTTTTAAAGCCTAACATGGCGGTGTTTCTAAGCCTAGAAACATGGTGGTGTTTTAAGACATTTGCAATATCTTAATTTCAGTTGCAAAAAAGTGTCTTAAAAGTAAGACTTTTTTTTCCGCTTAAAAAATGACTATCCGTTTAAAACCCCTTAACGCGCGCTGTCCTCGCTGCGAGGAAGCAAAATTTAAAATCCAGCTGCAAAAATTCATCCCGGAAATTTTTTAGCAAAAATTTACGTTTGTAACATATCAGAAAAGGCCGGGTTTTTTAACCATAAAAATTAAAATTACTTTTAGATTAATTTAGTTAATGAATTTCGGTGGCAGTATAATTTAAATGATCCGAATTGTCTTGCGCCGCAAAGGGTTAAGACCCTTTTTTAACTGAATTTAAGACTTTTACGTTTACAGTGATGGTAGTTAAGCTGTATTCTATAGAAAACATTTTTTTTTCGCATATGGATATAAGATATTAATTTAATTATGATCTGTGCAAGATAAAGGTATTATAATGTGGTTTAAAGGAATACCTCTTGCAGTACACAATATTTTGAATTCTTCTAGGTGCCCCTGTACGCAAACCACTGGTAGTATTTACTCCAATTTCTAATAGGGAACATCTGAAAGTGAACTTGAATAACATATATCAGTTTCAAGGAATACCATGAATATTTCAGGGAATTAGAGCACGGACAGACAAACCGAAGTTATAAACACTTTTCAACTCTTAAATAGAAAAAGTTCCTCAGACAAGGCCTGAGTACGGGCAAATTACTTGTGAATATATGAAGAGAAAATATTATTTGACGAGCTTTGCAGATGGGAGTATTAGTAAAGATGTATGGAGCAAGTATTAGCGAAACTGCCGCATTTGTGAAATGCTAACGAGCAGTTGTAAGAAAAGTGTTTCAAGACGTAGTATATCAGGCAAAAGACTGGGTCTGAATGGGTAAATTGTGGTCGGCAGCGAGCTGTTATAAATGATCTCTCGGAACGGAATAAAAGGAAACAGAACAAAGGGGCAGCAAATTGAAGCAAATATTAACCAAAAACCATTTAAAATTATCCCTGAACACTCTGCGAGCCGTATCATGATTAGTAAGGGCTATGGAAATCGAAAGAAATTTCTAAGAGTGGTCATAATAAAGTAACCACTCAGTGTATATGTAAGTTTTATTTTGAAAATCCAAGTGTATTTACGAAATTAAAGCACGGATGAAAAAAACAATTTAGTTGTGACCCTTTTCAAATAAGTTAATACATGAAAATGAAATATATTTGAAATGTGGTCTTTGTTAGTCACATGACGTTCATCTATGTGGCATCTGCATTAAAAGTGCATTTGCCAATATCTTCCAACTAGAGGCCTTACCACTGTGAAAATAATTTTTATTAACGCTACAAAAAATTTCTGTCAGTGCGGATTTATAATCAAAATTTAAAAATTTTCTCGAAGGGCGAAACTATACAGACTATGTGATTTAGAGATTGTGATAGCCGTACATACAACACTTATATCCTCTTTAGTGCATCGTCAATCGACGGTTTTCCTTAAACTGGAATGTTTGTTTAAGGTCTTAATCACTAATCAATTTTGAATAATTTAAGAAATATTTTTAAACATTTAAAAATAAAATATCACCCTGCATATTTATTTTTCAATTAGTGAATTATGCTAATAAATGTACTGGTAAAAACTCTTTTTTCAGTAATATTTTCAATTTGTTATATATACAATGAAATATGTTTTTGAAACAAAAAAACTAATATTTATTATGTTACATGTTACAGAGTTTACTTTTGTAAATAAAAAAAGGGGCCATAAAATAACTTCCCCTGTTTGAAAGGATCTGCAGTTAAAAAGAATAAAAGGAATGAAACCAAGTTTCATACACAGACTGCAGAAGTCATGAGAAGATGATTTTCGCAATGAAAAAAAAAAAAAAAAAGTTGGTACCAAAAGTAGATTTTGGTGCTGCTGCATGTACGCACTATGAAATTTGCATGTTTTATTCGATTATATAATTTTGCGCATTTTGCATGTGTCCCTAACATTGATTAATAATCAAATATTTAAATTTAATGTTGCATATTATTCATTTCTAAAAGTACATTTTTAATCAAACTTTTGTGAAAATTTATATAATTTATTTTCCGTGCATTCATTGTACGTATTAACTTTTTTCGTTTTAAACAGCTGTATAATTACGTATGCACTTTGAAAATTGCGTATGTACAAATATCACAGTGCGTAAGTTACAGCAGCGCGAAAATCTCCCCTATCGGCGACTTTTCGTATACTATATTTTTTTCTTAGTGTAAATTATCTCCCCGTACCTTCCACAGTTTGTACATGAATTTTGGTTTCATTCCGTGCATCAGTTTTAGCTCCGGATCTCTCTAAACAGGGAAAGTTATTTTATGGGGCCACCCTGTACTTTTTGTAAAGTATAAGATCCAGTACTGTATATATGCTCACTCTGTTTCCAGTACTGCAAGCTTTGAGTTTTGCATCATGCAGAACTTTCCAGCATCTTCATAATTAGCTTTTGCTGAAGAAATTGCTCTGTAACAGTGTGTTCCATAGTAGTCAAATCCCTTTAAAGAAGGTAAGTACAGATATATTATTATGCATAGTAATAACTTTTATCTAAATAAATACTAAAAGCACTCCAGTGATGAAATTTTATTTTCAAATCCTCAAAACATTTAACAAGAAAATATTTTATCTGAAAAATAGTCGGTGGAAATGATATAAATGTACGAAGACAAAATCTACAATAAGGAAATTTTGAAGTTGAAGCTGAAAAGAGGTGGAGGGGTGGGGTAAATGGCATATTTGTACTAAGATAATGTCTAGAGTAATAAAAATTACATCCAAACTACAATCAAGTATCAAGGCCAAGGCTTAGTCGAATGATATCGATAAATGATCATTTATGCATAAAAATTACTTATAAGAGTAGTTTTTCAAGCATAAGCGATTATTCACACTAGTGTCTTTATAATCAATTTATAAATATTTATGCTGAAATAATACTTTTCACAGATTTTATTAACACATTAAAATTACAAATGAAATTATAGAAAAAAAATTATCTGAAGTAGGAACACCCTGCGCTCAAGAAAATCTCCGATAATCGAGTTTGAGATTTGATTTTTGATTTTTTTGACATTTTGGTGCCACTACCATTAGGATCCATTGCCAACTGAAGGACATCCAATATAGCAGTTGCGATCACTTTCCTACAATAGCATTCAAAGCAAAGCTTCATTAACATTCGAGACTAGAAATCCCATAAAAAAGTGGTTTTTACTTAAGAACCTTCAATGGGTGCATTTAAACAAGCAATGCTTAATAGAACTCAAGATCGCTCCACATTAATATACGGGATTCTTATTAAAAAAGCGTTGCTTCTGGTCGCTAAGAACTTTGTCTGTGAGGACTTAGTTGACGTACAGTCGGCAGCAAAAGTATCCGAGCACTAATAAAATGCCCTATATAAAAAAAAGTACACTTAATCCTGTTTTGTTAAATAAATTCTCGAATCATGTTTTCAGACTGACTAAGAGCAGGATTCGACAAGGATTTATTTGACAAAACAGTATTAAGTGTACTTTTTTTATATAGGAATTTTTGCTAGTGCTCGGATAATTTTGCTGCTGACTGTAGAAGTCTCCCATCAGCAGGCGAGTGTTTATCCTCGGGAAGATCTTAGGTATAATTTTTGGTTGAGGAGTCCAAAAAATCCTGCCTTTTATTTAAAGCGAATTCTAATATTATACGCTAGCGTACAGTCGGTAACAAAAGTCTCCGAACACTATCAAAAATTCCTATGTAAAAAAAGTAACAGTTTTGTTAAATAAATCCTTGTCGAATCATGTTCTTAGTCAGTCTAAAAATAGGATTCCACAAGGATTTATTTAACAAAATTGTATTAAGTGTACTTTTTTTGCATAGGAATTTTTGCTAGTGTTTGGAGACTTTTGTTACCGACTGTACATGAATTTTAACTCCATTGAAATATCTACTTTATCATCTGCTCGCTTTGAAATTAAATCAAGTAATTCGTTATATTCATTCATAACTAGCAAGAGGCAGATTCTGATTTACTTTTCATAAGGTTTATGAGTTCAGCTATAATCCTGCATCTCAAAGTAGTAAAGCTTTTATAGTATCGATCTGGAGTCATAGTAGAAATAATCTGAGTTCTATCCGAATAGTTTCTGAAATCTTCACCTTGATCACAACGATCCAAGAAAACAGTACTATGGCCGGTAAATCTGAACTAAGATTCCATAACTGCACTGGAGTCTCCGAGACAGTCAATTCTTCCCCCTTCATTTTGCTGTATCTGCATATAACATATACGAAGATTTTGGCATTGAATCTAGGGTCCAAGATCTTGTGGAGGTATTTTTGCTTTGGATTGTACATTCGGCAGCAAAATTATTGAAGCACAATTCCACATTTTTCATGTATTTTTTTATAATTTGATCGCTAATTTTTTATGATCAACTTACTTTTTTATAAACAGCATAAGACTAAGATAATAACTCGACAAATATTTACTTAAAACAGTATTAAGATGATCATCTTTTAAATAGGAATTACTGCTAGCGTTTCAATAATTTTGCTGCTGACTGTATGTATAAGTCTTTATCACTACTTTCTTTAGACAATCAAAACTATAATTTAAAGTTTCTGAGCACTTCTAGGGATGAATCCGAGACCGTCGCCAATTGTTCACTCCGAAGCTATAGTACGACGTTAAACCCACTCAACTTAACTAAAACAAAGTCCCTGCCGTTTCTGGCATGAGGTTGATACATTCAGTGCTCTTTCCACAACGGGTTACGCCCCGTGTAAGTCTTCTATAAATTAACACGTAAGTGTAGAGATTCAGTCCCTAATAAGATGCTAAATACTCTGTTAAAATCGTACTGTAGCAATTGGTCACGCACAGAAGAAGACCCAGTTGTGCAGTTAATAACTGGATGCGGAGTACTATGCAACTTTTCCTTTGTGATTACGACATTGTACTGGACTTTACATAGCTCAACTCTAAGCTGTATTCCGCCGACACTTACTCGTTCGTTATTCCCTCATGCCAAGTCAGCAAAGGGTTAACACGCATTTTGTCGACAATTACCGTTTTATTACGAACATATCATCAGCAAAGGCCTGGACATTTCTCTAGAATTTTGTTTTTTCTCAGACACTGAATGACGTTGATGACGATTAAATTCTCAGTCGCGGATATCTTTTCAGCATCGCTTTCTGCACCTGTCATATCACAGACTCCCGAGGGATTAATAGAATCTCCATGTCCTCGCGTCTACATCGTCTGGAATGTTTCTGCAGGAAAGTACCGAATAATAGATATTTTAGGCATCCCTGTCCAAAACACAGATTATTATACAGATAGGACACTCTCGTATATTCTTCGGTAACCAAAATTTGACTGCAACGACCCTATTGTCAACGGCTGTAAGTTTCTCGAACTCTCCAGCTTACGCAATCGCTTGTCTTATTTTTATTTTATCTATGTTCATATGGTAATATTAGTGCAACGTTAAACCCAACATCCAACCAACTAACCATTGAACAGGGAACAGCCCCCGCTCACCGCTCGAAGAGCGGTGTTGAGCGCTTCTAGGAAAATCCACGTGAGCTGCTCCGACTTTTATTGAGAAATCAAAAAAGAAAAAAAAAAATACACCATGCATCGCCTGGCTTAGCCAACCCGCGACAAGGGGCGATGCAAATTGGCATGGGTTTTTAGAAGAGCGGCGCCAGGCACCAGTCTACCTGCGACACGGGGCGCCGCTTGATTATAGGAGAGAGGGTGCCAGGCTGTGTGGCCTTCCGCGACAAGTGGCACGCTACCAGTTTAGACCCTTGCATTTATGAGGGCTACAGCAGCATCACGGGCACACGGGAAGATAACAATGAGATAGAAGATTAATGTGTTTAGGAGAAAGAATTTTTCTTTAGTTGTGATTTTAGGTTAGTTTGTTAGGTTACATAAATCCATTAGGAATGAGAAAATTTTATTTAATTTATTAATTAAGGGTTTCCTTGTTAAAATGTTGTCTAGCCAATTGATTGGTCTGGGAGAGGGATTTCTAATATGATATTGTGCTGTTAAGGGGCAGTGGAAATAATAGTGTTGCGGAGTTCCCTCCTCGCCGGAAGAACACAGGGGAGAGCGCCGGCAATGAAATTTGTAAAGGTAAGATGGGAAGGGGCCATGACCTGTTAAAAATGCCGTGATAGGTGGGGTTAGGGTCCAGGAATTAATGCGAGCCTGTGGGATCAGCGAAAAGGTGTGCCTACCCTTCTCTGAACTATCCCACAGGTTTTGCAATTTGAGATTAATAATTTCTTTGATTCTATTTTTGACATAGGAGGGTGGGGCAGGGATTGTGGAACACTTGGTGGGGAAAACAGTTGCTTCTTTTGCAAGGGAGTCAGCTAGTTCATTGCCGATCACGCCTCTGTGGGCAGAAACGTGTGCCAGGGAGCAAGTTAAGTTTGGATTCGTTAAGAGTTTTTTGATCTGTTGAATTTGTGGGTGTCTGCTCCGATGCCGAGCTATTGCCTGAAGGCCCGAGAGACTATCGCTGAAGATGTTAACGATTTCATTCGTGTTCGAGTCGCCAATCCAGCTTATTGATTTTTCTATGGCATAGATTTCCGCTTGGAAGACTGTATTATAGTCCTCGAGCCTGCAGGCCGACCGATGGGCCCCGGTGCCACGGTCCAGCACGCAAAATGCTGCTGCATCCCCGGTGTCCATTTTGGAACCATCAGTGTAGATCGCCACTGGAGCAGAGGGAGAGTAACTATTTTTAGTGCAATTGGTGATGAATGGGGCAACATCCTTGCCTGGGTGAATATCCCAGCTGCAGGTCAAAGTTTGTATGGGGGTTTGTGGGAAGATGATGTTTGTTAATTCGGGGTCTTTAAGCTGTAGGATTTGAGTTTTTATATATGTCTGCGAGACCTGCAGGTGAGCATGAGGAATCCCAGTGATTACGGTGAGGGCATCAGTGGATATTGTTTTATATCCTCTTGCAATTTACAAGAGGAAGGGTCTTTGGGCTGAGTTAAGAGTGGTAATGGCATCAGTTCTCAGGTGACTACCCCAAATGGCGGCTCCGTAGGTTATTATTTTCTCGATGATTGTTTTATACCAGGTCTTTAGGAGAGAGGGGGAGATACCCCACTTCTTTCCCACCATTTTTGCTGAGCTGTGGTATATACTTTGAGTCTTTAGTTTAATTTCTTTAACGTGAGCAAGCCAGTTGAGGTGCCTGTCGAAGGTGATGCCAAGGAGTTTCATGTTTTCGACATGATTGACACTGATGCCGTCTATCCGCATCTTGGGATTCCTATTTCTTTTAAGGGCTTTAGGGAAGGCGAGAGTTAATGCGTTGGTTTTAGATGGGGATAATTTTAAGTCGAATTCTTTCAAAAGTTTACTGAAGTGGGAAAGGGCTTCCTGGGCCTGGTCCTCCAGGCTTCTTCTAGTTCGACCCGAGACAATCAGGGAGAAATCATCCGCATAAGCAAATGTTGTGAAGCCCGCAGAGTTCATGCTTTTGAGTATTTTGTCTGCTATCAGATTCCACAGGATAGGACCTAGGCATGATCCCTGTGGGCAGCCTTTAGTTTGGGGATGTTCGGTGTTCCCGTCACCCCAGTTGACAATAATTTTCCTATGGGAGAGGTATGAGCGGATGATTCCGGCCAGATTACTCGGGCAGTTAAGGTCTTGTAGGGCGCGTAGAATGTGTGGCCACTCCACATTGTGTATTGATGTTTACGTTTGGCAACTTTGTTTACGAACTTGATTGTCGAAAGCAATTTATTTTAAGAAGCAAGTACCAAATATTAAGCCAATAAATTTTTAAATTTACATAAACCAGAAATATTTTTTTTTCATTTTAAAGCATTTTGTATTATTTAAACCAAGCAATGTTAAATATTTAAGATTTCATACCATACTGCTATTTCAGCATTACAGTTTGTTATATTAATTTGCACACTTGAACACGAATGTGTTTGGCAAAATTTATTTTCAAACATAATAAAAATTAGTTTTATTTCTTAGAAAATAGCTGTGAATGTTATGATTTTGGGAATTTAAAAGTAGTAGAAAAAGTGAAGGAAAGAAAACTGCACATACGTTTTCGTTTGGCAACTTTATTATTGTTTACAAACTTGATTGCCAAAAGCAATTTATTTTAAGAAGCAAGTGCTAAATATTAAGAAAATAAATTTTGAAAATATACATAAAATAAAAACATTTTTTCATTTTAGAGCATTTTGTATTATTTAAACAAAGCAACGTTAAATATTTAATGATTTCATACTCCTATTTCAGAATTACAGTTTGTAATTTTAATTTGTACTTGAATATGAATATGTTTGACAAAGCATATTTTTAAACATTATAAAAATTAATTTTTATTTCTTAGAAGAATAGCTGTGAATGTTTTGAGGATAATTTTGTGAATTCAAAAACAATAGAAAGTGAAGAAAAAGAAAACTTCCCATACTAACCTGCTACAAACTACTCGCGAAATAGAAAAACAATTTTCGATCAAAGATGCTATTTCATGTAGACTTAACACATGTAGTCCCCCTCTGTTGACACTAGTGGTGCTACTATATTTCCGGTTCGCGTTTTAGCTTCACTGTCCTACCTGTATGATAAACTGTGGTCCAAAAGTACTACTCCTACCAAATCCTTGACTTTTCTACTTTTATTCTTATTACTACAACCACTTGTGCGATCAGATATCCACGAAGTTGCCACTGTTCAACCTGCTATGGCTGCAATGTCGCCCATGTTCCCATCAAAATTATATCTCTGGGGTTCACCGAAGCGGGAGAGCCACGCACGCCCCTTTCGTGGAGGATCAAAATTGTAATGGCATGTCTCCGGATCACCTCTAGGGGTGACCCCCAGACCGTCGCCAATCGGTCATTGCGCAGCACTGGTGCGACGTAAAACCCAACCAACCAGCAACTGCTCAACTAATCGCCGCTGAACTAATGCTTCAACTCCCGGTTCAACACAAAAACTTGAAAAGCGTCTAAAGGCAAGGTACAACTTCCCAGCAAAATTTGGCAAGCTGTTTCTGCCATCTAGCGATGAGGATTTCTTTTAATCTTTGATTGGTTATTTTCACCTAAAAAATCTGAAAATAACTATACCGCTAGAGGGCAGAAACAACGCTGCAAAATTTGCTGAAAATTTGCACCCCGCCTTTATACGCTTTTAAAATTTTCATGTTCAACCGGGAGTTAAAGTTATTGGTGAATAACAGCCTAAGCCACAGGTGCCACGAACAACATTGTCGTCCGAGGCTTTTTAGAAATCATTGTCCTCCGTGGACACTTATCTTAATAAAAAAATTTTGTTATTGAACATTTGTAATTTAATTAACAACAGATTTTAAAAAAAGTCACAGTTTATTGCTAATTAAATCTTTAAAAAACCCTAATAAAGAGTTTGGTTTACCTATACAGTTAACAATACTAAGTAGTCGGAAACCTGAGCGAAATATATATATATATAAATGGCTAAGAAATTTCCTTGAACTCTGTGTGTGGGCGTACCGAGTATAAGATTACATACTGAACAAAAAGTAAAAGAAGAAAAAGGGTTAAATGAATGTTTTGATTTTTATGTAAAAATATGATCATGTGCTATCTTTAAAAGAGTGTAAAAATTAACAGTTTATGTGATGCATGTGGCATCTGCATAAAATGATTAAAGATTATAATATTAGATTAAAGAAATATACGCGAAAATGTTTTCATCAAAAACGTTCTGTATAAAGAAATTTTTGGCTAAACTTTTGCTTAGGTAAATTTGGTTAAATAAAGTCTTTATTAGTTTTTTGTACTATAAAAAATTGTTCTGAAATCGTCATTTATTTCTGTTGGGAGATCTTTTTAGTGATAAGACTTACACTACCTCCATTGATTTCATAAATTTAAAAATGGCTTCGTTAACAAACTTTGATCTATTGTATGCAAACAGCTTCAGGCCGAGTTTTGTACATTTCGAGTTTGATTTTGAAATTTTTCCCGCATTCGGAATTCGGTTCGTTCACGAATCGGGGCTTTTCTAGTCAAGTCATAACTGGAGATGAAATATGGGATTGTTGATAACCAGGAAAATAAAATAAAATAAATTGAAATTAGAAAAAGCAAAATTTATGGCATAAGGCTGAGTTGTATCCAGTGGGATTGTAGAGAATTCAGGTTTCGAAATGTATCCAAGTTCCTCTATGAAATATATTGCAAGTAAGTGTAACTTGTGAACTCAATAAAAGAACATAGTACATTTTGTGATAAACATATAAATAACGCTGCTCTGCAAAAAAGAAAAAAAATTCGAGATCTGATACTATTCTTGCTCATTCTTATGTAAAATGACCTCCTGAATCCGAATATGACTCCCATTTTGCCCAGTCACCCACCGTTTTCTAGAAACACTACCCCCTCCTTCAATTTCTTTCCCTGCTTGATAATTTTATGACATGAATTTGATTTGAAGAATGAAAAATAATTAATTTAACACCTAAAGACAATATATATATATATATATATATATGAAGTTTAAAAAATAACATTAATAAGGTTAAAAAATTATAAGCTATGTAATGCATAATTTCAGGGGCAAATCCCCCTCAAAAATTTTCCCTTGTCGCAAATGTCCATGTTTTAGAATTTTCCAACTCTGTAGCCCATCAGAAGATATTTAACGGTTAAAATAATCCCCCTTCCTAAAAATTAAATTTATAGCCATAAAATCACGGAAAAATGATAAAAATAGGGGGCCATTCCTAAAAAACGGTGGGTGATAGGGCAATATGGGCGTCATATTCGGATTCAGGAGGTCGTTTTACATAAGAAGATGATAAATGGTGTCAGAGGCAATTTTCATGCCGTGCAGTGTAATCAGAAGAAAAAAATATAAACCTAAATTTGTGTCCACGATATAAGAAATAGCATACCTCCTTTTCTCCGAAGGAAAAAATACAGAATAATTGAGAATAGACTATTGCACTAATTAAAAATATATATATGTATATTTGCCTTACTATTGGGCAGGTATTTGGAGCATCAGGATTTACCGATTCACATATAAAGTATTTCTTTTCTCTGCAGAATTCTACATCTATTTTCTGAAAACAAAAAGAGAAAAAAGAATTATGAAGTTTTGAAATTAATATTTAAATACAGGAAACATATGTTTTATTTTTCTCTATACAAAAAGTACTTTTTCTAAACTTTTAATCCTTCTTTGTCTTTTCTTTTTGTTTTGGTCCACGTTATTCTATGGTGATTATGAATACCTGACTGAAAACATAATATAATATAATTAAATTTTTTTGGGCCTTATATTTTCAGCCTAGTATGCCCATTAGATTTACTTTATATATTTTTTTTTTTTATCTAGAGTCATAGATCTATTGTCTAATATCGAAATATAGTAAAATACAGCGTAATGAGCTATTTATAAAATGTAAATGTTGAAAACTATGTATTGATATTCTATATGCCTTTTCCGATGTGAGTTTCTTAGCCACGTTAGTTTTCACTGCAGTTATCAGGTGTCATTGTCTTTGATCAAAATCACAACTATGCTACTCTTAAGGCCAAGACGCCTTTTAATTATTTTTTTTTAATGTTTCAAAGAAAATTGCAATCTATCTACTAGTTTTTAAATAAACGATACATTAAATCTTTCTTCAAACTATCAATCATTCTTTCATATCTAGGCAAAGAAATACAGTCGGTAACAAAAGTGTCCGAACACTAGCAAAAATTCGTATATAAAAAAAGTAGAGTTAAAACTGTTTTGTTAAATAAATCCTTGTCGAATCCTCTTCTTAGTCAGTCTAAGAACATGATTCGATAAGGATTTATTTAACAGAACCGTATGAAGTGTACTTCTTTTACATGGGAATTTTTGCTAGTGTTCGGACAATTTTGTTACCGACTGTACATACATACCTATTCTATACTTACATCTTGCGATAGATACAATTATAACTATATTATAAGCAATAAATACATAGGTAAAATGAATTATTGTTCCCTAAAAGAAATAATTCTCTCTTGTTAATAAATACTTTAATTGTATGTAAAATTTTGTTTAGTTTTTAAGAAGAATAGTGTACAGGATGAATAGTATTCTGCTATACCATGCAACAATCCATTTAACAATGGGAAAAATTTAATAGCAAGTATACAGCATTAAATTAATGACTCTTCTATAACATCAGTGTTTTTTATAATATTTATAACAATAATAAAAAAAAAAAATCTATTTGGAGCGAAAATATCAATTCAGCTATTACTTTTGAATGAAACTAAACAGTAACTAAATAGTCGCTTGTCTCAAACAAGTACCAATGTTCGATATCTTTAATTATTGATTAATCTTATACTTCTGAAATAAAACATTTAATTTCAAAGAAGAAAAACACAGAGCTGTCAACCTAATCCGGCAAATTGTTAGTACCGCCTCTTTTTCTACACCACTTAATTTTTAAAGTAATTTTCTTCAAATGTATTTGCGATGAATTAAGAAGAAAAAAAACTCTTAAGAAATTACTGGTGTAGAAAAAGGGGCGGTATTAACAGTTTGTCGGATTAGGTTGTCAGCTCTGAAGACAAATAATAAGTCATGAATAAACGGAGGGGGTTCAACATAATTTTTAAAGTGACAAAAAAAAAAAAAAAAAAAAAAAAAAAAAGAAAGAAAAAAAGGCATAACACAATTGAAAATTCTTTTCCAACAATTTTCCTTGATGAATCATCCCTGTACTTTTGTTTCTCTCTGTGTACAAAAATCATCAACATTAAATAAAAAATAAAATGAAACTTTAAATAATAATTTCAAATATAATTTGTCGCAGAATTTCGATAAACACATTTCTTTCAAAGTAGTTTTGGAAACATTCATTCGAGGGATGATCAAAAAGTGGGAGATTTTCACCCAAGACCCAAGATTTTCCAAAAGAAGAGAAAAATTTTGGCTGAACTCAAATTGGCAGATATTCAAAGTCATTCAAAGTTAATTAGTCAAAGAATTTCAAGATCACGCAAAATTACAGATTGAAAGAAACAGGCCTGCATACCTGTCAACATCCTAATTAATAATCCAGAGTATTGTTAACGCCCGCCTTTTTTTTTCACACCAGTCTTTTCTTAGAATACTTTACTTCTTATTTCACCGGAAATACCATTGAAGAGAAGTACTCTAAAAAGTAACTGGTGTAGAAAAAGGAGCGGGTACTAACAATACTCAAATCAAATTTGCAACTATGGTCCTGTGGTGCTAAAAAACCCAAACATATAAACTTTAATGTGAGTGTAAGTGTTAATTATTTTTTTTTTCAATTTGGAATAAAAATAACTCATAACGACAACTTTATAAATACTTGTATTTAAAGGTTTAGAGAACTTAAGCAAATTTAGTTTAAGAATAGCTTTAACTCAAAAGTGTTAACATTACGCGTTCGTTTTCTTTTGAATGCTGTTTCAATGATTTTCACGCTTAACAATCCCCTTAAGAAAATGTGTTTGATATCCACTTAGATTTCGTTTGCATTTTTTCAAATGATATTATGGAAAATTTGCAATATTTTATTCTCTGTGTCCTCCGTAAAGTATCGTAAGAAAATATTTTATGATAAATTTCTTTTTATATACTGATACTAACTCAATTTTTTAGGTATATATATGTGTTTGGTGTGAAGTTGGCATATCTAAAATATATGAAATTCATACATTTTATCAATTTGAGAAAGAATATCCTTTGAGATGCATTAATAAAATTACAAATAATAATTTATTAAGATACATCACTATATAAAAATTATAATAAATGATAATTTGCCAAGGCGCATTCAAAATATTTGCGCAAATGCAGCAGATTTAATTTTAAATGTAAGTATATATATATCTATATATTGTAACAAAGTAATACAATGTAAGAAAACAGATGATGAAATGCCACCTTAATCCTCAAGAACAAAAGTAATTTAATAAGTAACAATATAACCAGTAACAAATATAATAAAGATAAGAAAAAGAAAAATTATCCAGTAATACTTTTAATACAGATATGAAAACAACTGTAATACTCATCGGAATATTCTCCTCAAAATCTCGCAAAACAAATAAGGGTGTCTAAGAATAAATGCGACAAAAACAAATTTCTGGATTACTAAAGGTGTACAATAATCTCTGTAACATACACACGTGCTTTTAAAACCTAAACTAATAATAATTAAAGTAGTTAGTTCTCTGGATCAATCAGATACATAACAGGATGATACTCTGTAAGAGATAATTATCTAAAATAATAATAATCATCTTAGACAGATAATAAGATAATTCAATAGATTTTTCTAGATTAAATCTCTTTATTCCTTCAAAATTGCAGCAAAGGCAACTTTCAAGAATGCTAAAGATGTATAATGATCGGTATTTCATATATAATAATAATAATAATAGTATAATAATAATGGTAATAAAATTTTCTATTAAGGGCACTTACCAGCACTTTCATATAAGTACACAGATCTGAAAAAACTACTGTAGGATTGGTTGCATTATCATACTGTTCTTGTTCAGTTACAACTGAAGTTGTTGTTTGAGGTATAGCACTTGTTGATTGAATCCAATACTCATGAACTCCATCTAAATAAAAACAAACAAACGGTCATTAAAATTAAAATTATGTTTTTGTTTAAATGCAATTTTGCATAATATTGCTTCTTAATTTTTATATAATTTTGCTGAAAATATTATTATAACGTAAAGAGCAAAAAAAAAAAAAAAAAAAAAAGAATTTTCAATCTCTTAAGAGTATATCATTACAAAGAGATTTTAAATGAAAGTGGGATGTACAGTCGGTAGCAAAAGTGTCCGAACACTAGCAAAAATTCCTATGTAAAAAAAGTACACTTCATACGGTTCTGTTAAATAAATCCTTATCGAATCATGTTCTTAGACTGAGTAAGAAGAGGATTCGACAAGGATTTATTTAACAAAACCGTATGAAGTGTACTTTTTTTACATAGGAATTTTTGCTAGTGTTCGGACACTTTTGTTACCGACTGTCAGGTTACATAATTTTATGTTATGACGTTATAATCTTAACTTGCAGCGCCTCTTGATTATATCTAGACATCATGTTTAAGGAAATAACTATGGTCGATTTTAAGTTAAGATGGAGGGTTGTACATCAACGCATATTAGGTACACTATATTGATGCTGAAAATAAATAATGGATTTTTTGAAGGAGTTTTGGTGAATTTGAAAGTGCACTGTACTTCCTTAAAAATCAATGTAAAACCCTACAAAGAATAAAAACACATTTGAATAATAGTAAAAAGTGCAGGAAATTTATCTAGGGTTATCTTTTCCATGGAAAATCGAAATTGTGATGCCATATTTCCGGACCACTTCTAGGGGGTAAATCCTATATCACAGCTATTTGTCATCTGCGTAGCTTTTAAAATCCATAATAAAACCCACTCAATCAATCAAAACCATAAATATAATATACCTATTTGTTCTTAAAATCCAAGCAAAAATTTATGATGCAACTAAAATTCACTCTGTAAAAAAAAGAAAAGAAAAAAAAAAAAAATGAATAAAAATAAACAAATAAAAAATAAACAAATAAAATAAAACTTCAATTAGTTAATCCATACACTTTAAAAAACTATCTTGAGGTCATTTGATATCACACTTCTAAAACTATTTTTCTTGCGATATTTCTGCAAAGTCATTTTGACTGTTACTTTAGAAGAGACGTATTTTAATTCAATTTAGATTTACACAAAAAAATTTAGGAATGTTAGCTCTGTAAACAGTAGAAAAAATTAAGAAAATGTGGACTGAATGTAAAATTTCCAACAATCAGACAAATAGGGAACAGCGAAATCACAATTTACAAGGTTTTTTAAATTTTTATAAATATGAAAAGCTTCAAAGAAATCGAGTTCATGAATGAATTTAGGTCTGCAAATTATTTTAGCTGAATTAGATTTAAAATTATGATTTTTCTCCCAGCAATGTTTAGAAATATTGGTTTCTTGTTTGCGGACGTAATTCATATGTTCTTTTAGACGAAATTTAAGACTGCGTTTAGTTTGGCCAATATATGATAAGCCACACTGACAGGAAATACTATAAATGCCCCAAGAATTATGCATATCAATGGGATCTTTTAACTGAGAAAAGGTGAGTTTATTGGAAGGCGAAAATATTATTTTAAAATCATATTGTTTGAAAATTTTAGCTATGGTTTGACTGGATTTAGAAAAATAGGGTAAAACAATACTGATATTAGAAGAGACTGATTTAGTAGATGAAATACGAGGGAGTTGTAATTTTTGGATAGCTTTGTCTATAATGGAAGGGTCATAAACTCTGTCAATTACAATGGCTTTCAGGTATTTAATTTCAGATTTTAATAAAATAGGATTTGAAGAAATATTAAACTTATTGGTTTCTTGTTTGCGGACGTAATTCATATGTTGAACATATGAATTAAGTCCGCAAACAAGAAACCAATAAATCGGCCATTTCTGAACATTGCTGGCAGGAAAATCATAATTTTAATTTTAATTCAGCTAAAATTATTTGCAGACCTAAATCCATTCATGAACTCGATTTCTTTGAAGCTTTTCATATTTATAAAAATTTTAAAAACCATGTAAATTGTGATTTCGCTATTCCCTATTTGTCTGATTGTTGGAAATTTTACATTCAGTTCACATTTTGTTATATTTTTCTACTGTTTACACAGCTAACATTCTTAAATTTCTATTGGCCATACTCCTCACCTTTCCCGTAATCCTATTGGTTGAACTAAATTCAGTCCCTCTCCTATATATACGAGCACTTCTCCAGATTCAGAATTCTTTTTGCACTGAAGACGGTGCGCTTAAGGCTACCGAAACAGCTGTATGCATCTCAAATATTTTTCTTTGGCGTTTTTGATGTAGTAGTTCACTCGGGTTTTAATATTCCAACGCCAAGTCTCCTATTATTATTTATTAATCGTTACGTTTCTTTGCATCCAGTTTTGATTAACATAAGAAAGAAACGTGAATTCTGAAGACAAATGTTATCTTTCTTTGTATCCAGTTCGGATTCTGTGAACTGGTCGTCCCGAAATACATAAACATCACTGATCAATCTTCGAAGCTGAACTTTTAGGCGTTTTCATCCCATAAGCTGGTACTACGCAAATTTTTCATATCAAGAACGAGCCAAGACCTTTATAATTCAAAAGAAGTCTATAGCTGACTCTTAAGTTTTCATAGTTCAAAATTATTTCTTTCATATCTATGTTAATATTGCGCAAGAATTTTCTTCCTCTCCTTCTTTCTGATTTCCAGATAGCGTCTTTTCAAAACATGAAGCCCCAAGCAACTGTCTAAATTCCTAAAGTCTTCACAAATGTTTCCCCTTCAGAACCACTAGTACATTTATATTTCATTTTTCTGTTTTACGTACTTTTCTGCCCACATTTTGGATGGAGTTCTCTCCGGTGGGGTATTTCGCTCAGTGCTCACGCTGGAAAAAGCCTTTCCTGGCGTCTGCTCTGACTATAGCTCGTGGTGTGGGGGTGGGGACGCATCCACATGTTCCTTTAAATTTCGCCTTTGCAGTTTACTGCGACAGTGTAGTTTACACAATATCGAGTCTTGTCATCTGCCCATGCCTTCTGATTGTGTTATTGACGCCATGCCTCTTTGTTTCCGCAACATATCGTAACAGACGGCCTTGCTCGCCACCCTGTTTCACGTTGAAGGTTGGTTTGGTAAAAATAATATCGTGGTTGGTTCAGCCCTGATTACCGATGTGCTTAAGAATTCCGAGAGGAGGAATGGCAATGCTCTGCGGATGTCCTCGAGTGGCTCTTCACTTCCGATTAATAAATAAACAGATAGTAAATTGTAACGTGTTTGATGTGTTAGCATTCCGAATAAATAAAAAAATAATGATAGAGACTTTCTTTAACCGGGAATACATTTAACTCGGTAATCAAATAAGAATTTGTACACAAATAAGGAGCAAACATTCAAACCAGGTTTTCTCACAAAAAAAAAAAAAAAAAAAAAAAAATTTAGTAATTTTTCTTTAAACTTAACATAACATAGTATGTCTACATATCTTTCTACATATATATATACATATCTCCCTAGTAACTAGCATTACATCTAAACAAACAATAATTAGGGTTTAAGTTTAGTTTTTTTTTTTTTTTTTTTTTTTTTTTTATTTATTAGTTTTTTGTGTTTCTTGAAAAATTGTATCCGAAGGAGAAAAGATGGTTTAGATGCTTGCATCTCCCTACAATGCAGTTAATATATTAAAAGACAAAATTAAAAAAGTTCTGGCTCAAGGACTGTTAATTTAGGCTGTATAGCTTCATTTCATCTCTCTTTTTCAGAATCCCATTTCAAAGCGGTCTCCAGCCGAACGTGGGATGTGAATAAAGGTACTTTTCAATCTATTCTGCAGCTGAGAAGACCTACAGATGGTCAAGAGAGAAACAAGTATTAAAGGTAGATGTCGCAGCTCTATAGAACATAATTTGTGTAAATTCTTTCACATTTTGTAAAATAATTATGAGTTCTGTGTGCATTATTTCTTATAATAACCAATCTTTATTAAAGCAATATGGCATACAAATATGAGTTTTATTTCGTTTTAAATAATTTACAATTACTAAAATGGATTAAAATTATTTGAGTAGACCTTAATGTAGTTAAATCATTTTTTGTATCCCTGTAAAATAACTTATATACAATGACTTAAAAATAAGTCATACACTCAATCCATACAATTCGTATGGCGATGAGTTATAAAATGATTACCCAATTTGAATTCACTTGAATGCAGCATTTAGATACTATCGTATTACCTCACACATATACACGTATACCACACTACATATATATATATATATATATATATATATATCATCACAAAAATAACGAAAACAAATTCAGACTTCCAAAAGGTACAGTTATACTAACATATCAAAACCAGCTTTTTTCTTTTTTCTTTTCTTTCTTTTTTTTTTTTTTTTTTTTTTTTTTTAAGTGACTACATCATATTTCTTACAAATCATATATTTTGGAAGTGAAAATTCAAACACATTTAAAAATAACTTTGTTGAAATTGTGAAAATCCCATTTAATTGGTAGCAAAATATTGCCAGTGACACGTGCAGCTTATTTAAGACAATGATTATTATTTCGATTCCAATTCCTCTAATTCTTGTCACCGTATGTTTGCGTTTTACTCTGACATATGTTTTGGTTGTATTTTTATGAATTGTTTTCCTCAATTTAATGCTTACAGTTATTAAAATAATATTATAATATTTTCCTTCGGCGTTTTTTACCATTTGCTTTAAACAATAGAGCAACGTATTCAGTAAAATCTTTCATGGTTATTAAAAGTAGTTATTCGTTTTATTTTTCTATTGTTCAGTTAGAATTTAATTTTCTTCTTAAACCGATCAGATGAATAAGATGCATCGGCCAGTGGCGTAGCGTAGGTTTGGAGCTCCCGGGGCAGTCCAAAATTATGCGCCTCTCTCCTTCCGGTGATGGTGTAAGTGTTAAAGCAAACTGACTGTGTAAGAATCCTAGGCCTGCATAGATTGCCGTCAAGGGGCTGTCTTTCTAAGAGATCCTATCCCGCATTCTCGCAAGTTTCAGTGAAAACCACGAAAAAATTAGAACTGCTAAGTTGGCGAGTACGACCCGAGTTCGAATCGGGCACTTCCTTTCTCCTAGCTTCGACAGAAGACCTTTTCAGATATAAGTGGCGTTCGTCCGAGATTATGGAGTTAAATATGTACAGAGAAAAAACTATATATATAAATGATTCAAAAGCTATTTATAAATTCGCAATTTGTTCATAAAATACAATTACTTCCTTTCCAGTCGTCAATACTTTCCTTTTTCATAATTATAAAAAATTACATCTTTGTTATCTATGAATAAAAAGGTTTCCAAATAGTAAGAAAAGAAAAAAAAAGTACCTTATAAAACAAATAAGTTATTTCCATACAGTTAGAATTATAGCTGAATCATTACATAAATTACACTGTCAAAATATGTAAATCTTTTTCAATTGGAAATATTGATACTGTCAGTTAGTCTTTCTTTGATCATCGTTGAGCGTTTATAGGTATTTTATTAATTTAATTTTTAAAAGCTTCTATCATCTTGCATTGTTAATAGTAATTCTTAAGGGAATTGATAATAAAACAATAACATAACGTTAATTTAACTTTTTTGAAGCTTTTATTCAGCTATTCAGGGTAATAAATTTAAAAGTATCGTCGTAGAAATACTCAATTCTGAATAGACTTCTTTAAATAAAGTGATAAGTCGTCTAACAAAATGTCATAAGTATGACGTTTAAGTCAAAATATTTGAAGCATAAATGCTGGATATATCGAGCAATTTTGTACATCTAACTAAGTTTGAACTTACAGAAAACCTAATGACTCATAAAGTGTATTAATTTCTGTTGACTTTTTTTTTTTTAGTTGCTTGGTTACTAAACGTTTTAAGTTTTTCCCGAATAAAATATACTATTCACAAAGTAAGGATAATACTATGAAGAACTGACATAGAGGCTATAACAGTATGTAAACTCTGCGTGTAAAATGCATTAAAAAAGGCTATTATTTACACATTGTCTTTTAAATATCTCAGTTTCTTGAGATCGAAGCTCGTTTAATTTTTTTTCGTTTGTGAGGGTAATCTTTATGCAGCATTCAACAATAATCTGCTAATATATTAACATTCCATCGACTCTGATACCCCCTTTACATTTCTCGATGACTTAAGGAAATGCCTCTCTTCCTTCACTCACATCGCCTAAATTTTTAAGGAAATAAGTGAGATGGGAGTTGAAAAAGTAGAGTTTTAAACTCATTTCTGTCAAAAAAAAAAAAAAATCTGTCCAAAACCGTATGGGATGGAAATTTTTTAATATTCTTTTCTTAATCAGCATCTAGAAACACATCACATCTCATCGCAAACCTGTATTATCGATATCAGTATTTTTTTTCTGATCAGTACTATGTTACAGAATACTTAATAGTTCAGACTCAAAAATTATGCAGAACCTTCTCAGCCTTTTCCATTATTTCTACAGCAGAAGGAGGCCCCCACCAGTAGCTGAGTGGTTCTACTCTCGAAACTGGTAGACAGGAAGTAACGGATTTGATTTCAAGTCGCGGTCGTCGACCTAACTATTCGGAGTTTTCCGTGGTTTTCTCTGACACTTGCATATATAAAGACTAAGTTCCCTTAGAAACACCTTCATAGAGGGCCTCCCATCCAGGTCATTGTCAATCGGCCTTGCTTTCAAACACCAAAGATCATCTACAACAAAGTGTGAATAATTTAAAGACCTTGTATTATGCAGCTTGTTCTGAAGTTCCTGGAACCTTATACACTAAGATAAACTCTGCCTTTTTTCTTTACGATTTTTATTATAGTCGTATCTATTGTTTAGAATCATGACAAAATTTATCTGTACAATATTTATTATAAAAAAAAAAAATAATAATATGAAATTTATTTGCAATTGCTCAAAAGGTGGTGCTGTTGTACCGTGCTCTTCTGGATTTTGTGATAGTTATGTAATTTAGCACCTATGGAATGAAACTGTATCAAATTTTATGTATAAGGTTTTAAGTATTTTTTTTCTTTGGACAATTTTTAGTAGAAATGTTTATTTATATTAATAAATAAAAATGATAAAGAATGTCGCTATCAAAATCTGATTGTAAAAAACTACCCATTTATGGATTTGGAAATTTCAGCGCCTCTTTTCAGCAATCATCTTGTTGACCCTTTTATGATGACCCTTTTATATGAATTTCTGAACTAACAAATTACAGACGCAAAGGGTCCAGTATTTGACTATAAGGTAGGCTTTTGTTATATTGATCAGTATATTAGCTCTTTATGGACGCGAAATAAGAAGGGCCGCTTACAGTCATTGCCATACTATGAATGTATTGAGGCGTAGAGCTCAACGTCCAGTAGAAACTTTGACAACAGTGCTCGGCCAATTTATGAATATAAGATGTAAAAATGAGAGGAGAGTTCATTTAAAGTACGCGCCCACATTATAATAATCACAGGGGGAATAATTTAAAGCTATGATACGCATAAATTTTTTTCATTTTCATCAAGAAACCTATGGTTAGCCAGAGATAATTTTAGAAGGGTCTAATAAAATTGTAAAAATTCAGAAATTTATCACAATGATAATTTTTAGTTTTTAGAAAAGCAGTATTTGGCGCCCCCTAAAATTTTGCGTCCGGGGCAAGCGCACCCCTTGCCCCTCGCACGCTACGCCACTGTGCATCGCTAAAATTAAATTGATTAACTCATATATATACATATATATATATATATATATATGTGTGTGCACTGTTAAAAATTTTTCTGTAAATTTACAGAGAATCTATTGGTAATTAATTATATTAAGTCTTATGTAAATTTACAGAGAATTAAACAAAGAGATTCTGTCAAAATGCAGAGAAACTATTCTGTAAATCAATCATAGTCTCTGTAAATTTACATAGATCAAAATATTCAAGTCTCTGTAAATTTAAATCTGTAAAACATCAAAGTCTCTGTAAATCTACGCATGTAAAAATTTGCAAGTCTCCGTAAATTCGAGCATGTAAAAGCATCTAAGTCTCTGTAAATTTACCATTGTAAAAATATCCAAGTGTCTGTAAGGTTACATACGTAAAAACATCCAAGTCTCTGTAAAATTACATATGTAAGAACATCCAAGTCTCTGTAAAATTACTTATATATGAACATCCAAGTCTCCGTAAATTTCGTATATAATATTACGAAATGCTCGGTAAATTTATCCATGTAAAAATACCTATTATTTGAAGGCCCCACTATTGGCAGAGAAGCTCTGCTCTCAACGTTTGAAGGCGGAAGGTGTCTGGTTCGATCCAAGGTTGCGAATTTCGACCTACACTTTCGGAATTTTCCGCAGATTTCTCCAAAACTTGCATAAATATGGGATAACACATTTTAGAAAGACCTACACTTACGGCAATCCCCATAGGTCTAGAAACCTAGCATAGCCAAACGGCTTTAACCAACGCCGATTAAATATTAGTACGTTTATAAGCGTATTGAAGACACTCTAAATTAGCATATACTTAAAATAAATTCCATTATTATCAATTTACAAGTACAAAAATATCCAACAGTAAGTTTATCTTCATGCATATATGTAAGAATCTAGTAAATACGTTACATAAGTACAGATTCTTATACAACTTAAGGAAGAGAAACTTAAAGTTGGACTTTTTTGTACTTGTAAATCCATAGTCTTGGGATTTATTTTAAATGCGCGTCAGTTTATAATGTCTTAAACAGGCTTCTAAATATACTAATAATATTGTGGTGGTAAAATCACATTGATTACTCCAGAGTTGTAGGCCTATATAGAATGCCTTATGTGTAGATCGTTCTAAGATGTTCCCTTATTTACAAAAGTTTTTAACAAAACCTTGGAAAATTTCGAATGGGTACGCTGAAAATCTCAACCACAGATCGAACTTGGCACCTCCCACCATCAAACTTTGAGAACAGAACTCCTCGGAAATTGATGGGACAAGATGACCGGACTTTATGTATATAGACAAGCTATACATTTTTTTTTTAAATCAAAACTACATTATAATTCAGAGGTATAAAGTTGGCTAAGCTTGTATTACCTTTGGTAGGATTTGTAATGATGCGCTTTAACATGTTTTAAACTACAATTTTTATTAATGTTGTGGTACATTTTGCATACATTAAACTTTTAATATAAAATTTGAAAAAGAAGCTGATTTATATTATGTTACTTCTAATAAAATGATCAGAAATAATTGCAAAATATGTCATATGGTTGCTTAATATTGCTCGGTTATATTTAGTCCATAACAAAATTAAGAACTTAATTCCCTCATTTAATATGACTCAATAGTGAAAGATCTCACAGGTCTAAATCTAAAATTTTGATTTGATAACTTTGGCTGATGTCGATGGTCTTTGCTGGGCTGAAACCAAAACTAGTTTTTACTCTATCACATACAGATTTTTATCAATACAGGGTGCGCTATTTTTTTTTTCGTGACTCTTCCACCAATATAATTATACGGTTACTTTTATAGTATAATTCCATGATTAATTACAATTAATCATGAAGTCATACTAGAAATTACGGAAGAGAAGGAATTGTGTCGGTAGACACCCTGTATTGGCAAAAGCCATGTGTGACAGAGAAAAACTGGCTTCATTTTCGGCTTCAGCACATCAAAAATATAGGTGTCAGCTAAAATAAACAAAATAAATTTTGCTAACATTATATTTGTAGATCTGTGTTAACCTCAGATTCTTTCATTCAAAAAATACATCCAATTTTTAAATACACTTTTTGTTTTTTTAACAAATGTATATATATTACATTCCGATTAGATATTAACTTAAAACAATTAATTTAATTAAAACACTAATCTTTTAAAATGCATTATGCTATTGAAAAGGTGTAAACTTTCTAAATGGAAAAAAAAAAAGGAAGTAGTAGTAGTATCAAAAAATTGTTAGGTACACTACCTTTCCATAATGACCGTACATTTTCAATTTCAGACATTTTTTTTTAAACGTATTTCAAAAAATTTTAAACAAATCATTTTGAAACTTAAGAGGTGTGAAAGGAGGACCAGTAAAAAATTAAAGTAAAATGAAAGTATTTGGCTTCACCCTGTAATAATTAATGCTTGAAATACGATATGACAGTAGCATGTAGGCAGTAGGACTCTTTCTCATTAATTATTTAAGTTTATATGTCTCTACCGCATATAATCAGGGAGATAAAGGTGTCTTTAAAACATTGCAAAAAACATTTTCATTTTTTTTTTTTTTTTTTGCTATAACATGCAAAGTATTAAAAGACAGTGCCAAGTTATTTTCAGAAAACTCGACATACAATATTAAACACAGCATACTGCAATCAGAAATATCTAACGAAATATGAGTATTTTTACTAAATAATTTCTAACTGAACATGCTTAAATATTTAGCGAAATTACATTTTCAAAATTTAACAGCAAAATTTATTGAGCTACTTATATAATAATATTATCGTTTTAAAAATTTAAAGAACACGCTTTTATAGAAATGTTAACTAAAAAAGCACAAAATATCTTAGTATTAAAATGCAGGGTAAGAGCAAATCGTGTGAGTGACACACCATAATATTTACATACATTTAAATCTTTAATTAAAATAATTTAGAATTAAACAAAAAACATTTTTAAAAAATCTCCCCTGACTGGGATCGAACGCTAGACCTTTAGCTTCGTAGCGCGGAGCCTTACCTCAACGCCACATTGTTCACGTAGGAAAAGTAATTTTTTACAATATAAATTTTTTGTTTGCTCCCAGAGCAGTTACAAACATACATACATACATAAATAGGTGAAGCAAATAAAAGCGTGTTAAAAACCGCAAACAAATATCTTGTAAACTCAAGAAGTTCTACATCATAGAATAAATTGAATTTCAGCTACTCTTCAAAAAAGAAATTGTTAAGAGGGTTTTCCCAATATTTATTTACAATCACAGAAAATCGCATTACCATTCATCGAATCAAAATAAAAATGTGAGTAGAACTCTTTATACTTCAGCGTTTCTTCGAGAGTAACTGAAGACGCGTAGAACTTTTTGGGTTTACACAATAGTTGTTTGGGTTTTCTATATAAGTAGTTTAAAGCATTTGGCTACTAAATTATACAAATGAAATTTAACTAAAACTTAGTCATGCGCAGTTAAAAGTTATTTAGCAAAAATGCTCACATTTCATTAGATATTTAGTATTTTATTCATTCTGATTGCAGTATGTTGTGTCTGATGTTGTATTCTGGGTTTCCCGAATATAGCTTTGTACTGGGTTTAATACCGTGCCTGTTATAGCTTTAAAAAAAAAAAAAAAAAAAAAATCCGCTGAAGTTTTGTTCGCCAATTATTTAAAGAAATCTTATATCTCCCTGATTACAAGCGGTAGAGATTTAAAAATTTATACAGAAAATGAGAATGAGCCCCATAATCATATGCTACAGCCAGATTGTATTTCGAGAATTACTTTATACTGGGTAATGCCAAATACTCTCATTTTTCTTTAACTTTTTAATTGTCCCCTTTTCACTTTTGGCAAAAACAAATAACTGTACTACATGAGGTATAACATGTTTTTTACACTCCTGAAGTTTGAAGAAGGTATGTTTAAGTACTATTTGAGTTATTTTAAAACAAATCTAAGTTCGAAAGTGTCCGGTCATTTATGGAAAGGTAGTGTATTAAATGAATTTGAAACTTAAATACTCATACTGATTTTTTATATTAGCTAAAGAAAAAATTTACTAATTCATTTTCATTTAAAAGTCTCTCTTAAAAACTATGTATACATTTTTTGTAGTGTATTAAAAAAGTAAATTTGTGCAACATTTTAATGCAATGCATATTTTGTCACTGAAACCAAGACTAACAAATTTGATGCAAATTTTACTTTGAACTGTAACACAATTTGAACATTTTCCAATATTATGTTTTTAATAAAATTGGTTTTTAAAGGTTATTTTATTTGAAAATAAAAATTCTCATTTCAGATCAGATTTCTAATGCGTAATCGTAGAAGTATAGGAACATAGCAAAGGTTTGATACCTAAATAATTTTATTTTTTATAATTAATTCATTGCAATGTGTAGAATAACTTCCTTAATTATTGCAGTTTTTGGGATATAAATATTTTTAGATAGACGGCAAGTGGAGAGAAAATGTACGTACAGTCGGTAACAAAAGTGTCCAAACTCTAGCAAAAATTTCTATATAAAAAAAGTACACTTCATTCGGTTTTGATAAATAAATCCTTAACGAATCATATGTTTACACTGACTAAGAACAGGATTCGACAAGGATTTATTTAACAAAACCGTTTGAAGTGTGCTTTTTTTACATAGGAATTTTCGCTAGTGTTCGGACGCTTTTGTTACCAACTGTACGTATTAAACAGTAGATAAAATAAATATAGAGCTTTTTATATTTTTAAATATTAATTTAGTTTTCAATGCAGATAGAAATTGGGCAATCTTTTGCTTTTCGTCATTCTTTCCATAAATTCAAATCTTTAAAATATAAAACTTTTTATTAAAGAAGCCATTAGATTATTTTGAATAAAAAAAAATTCGACTTTTTTTTTTTCTTCTTTTTTACAAAAACAATTTTTAAAACATTTTTTCTTCTACAAAATAGGATCTAAAGAAGAAACAAATACTTCGCTTTTACACCTGAAAGCAGTACCCCGGTAATTTACTAGAATCAATGCAAAAAGCTAACTAAGAAGTAAAACATCTTTGCTGCAAAGAAAACATACAATTAAAAATAATTAAAAAATAAAACATACTGAATTAGATTTAAATTAAACTTTATTCTACTAACATACCACTGAACTTTTTTTTTAAATGATATTAATAAAAGATAAATGGTGAAAGTGTCTTTAATAACAGGATAAATATTTAATACAATTTGCAAATGTCTCTGATGAGGGTATTTTACGGAATTTTCTATTTTCATATTTCTTAGACAACTTGTTTCGTTTCTTATATCAGGATCAATTTCCATTATAACTAGAAAAAAGAAAAATGATGAAAAATTACTATTGTAGGAAAACATTTCAACTATAAATTTTTAAAACAAAATCTACATCCTATGATATTTTAAGCAAATAATGAAAAGAAAGGATTGTAATTCCATGGCACTAAAAAGGAAATTGAATATACATAAGCAAATTTTAAAGTATCTTATATACAGTCGGTAACAAAAGTGTCCGAACACTAGCAAAAATTCCTATCTAAAAAAAGAAAACTTCATACGGTTTTGTTAAATAAATCCTTGTCGAATCCTGTTCTTAGACTGACTAAGAACAGGATTCGACAAGGATTTATTTAACAAAACCGTATAAAGTGTACTTTTTATACATAGGAATTTTTGCTAGTGTTCGGACACTTTTGTTACCGACTGTACTCCATCTAAATAGAATATAATGAAAATTCATCTAAAGAAAATAAAAGTAGATATACATGATATTTTTAAACATTAATACAGGGAAAAATCACTTATATAATGAAATCATAAGATATTTAAGTACCATCTTATGAACGCCAGTGTAACAGGAGTATTTTTGAAGTATTTTATGTTCGGCTGTAGATTCTAGACCTACTTTGAAAAGACTTCATTCCCGAGCTTTTAAAAGACTCCCCCCCCCCCTTCCTATATGACATTTTTAAAGTTTCCGTTTATGTTCCAAGCCCGTTTTTTTTTTTTTTTTTTTTTTTTTTTTTAAACAAGTGCCTTAAAGTTTTCAGAAATGTCGAGGCATTCCCAAGGTACAGGGAGTAAAGTGGGACTTTTGATAACTATATATAACGACATTTTCAAAAAATATTGAAAAGAATTTATACAGTTTTAAGTAAGTCTCAAATTATTACCGAAAATCCCACCGTGGGCTGATTTTTAAGTTGTATTAGCCCATACTTACATGAATTTTCAGATAAAACCTTGGAAAACACCGAACCACTAGGACAGCATGCGTGACTACATATCGAATTCGGCATTTCCCGTCTACCAGCTTCAAGAACAGATCCTCCTGCCCCCTAGACCCATTTTTGTCTTTTGGATCATTATAGTAATATGAATTAATACATAGTTCTGCTGCAGATTGTTTTTTATACAATTCAATTGCGAAATATTTCCGGTTTATTAAATATTTAAAAATAATTTTCTAAATATTATTCGGTCTTTAATAATTACATAAACTAATGTAAATACACATTAGAGTAATTTTTTGTGGTCTTAAGCTACAGATAAATCGTTTTAATTAACATTCTTATTTATTTTCATTATTAACATTATGATAATTACTTAAATATTCTATCTCCAAAAATTTAAATATTTAATGAAAACACTTTCCGGTGGTGAAGCATTAACGCCCCCCCCCCCCCCCCTACAAACCCCTCAAAAGAAAGAAAAGAAAATTAAAAGTTAAAAACTGAATAAATAAATAAAATAAAAATTGAATCACTTGATAAATAAGAATTCTCTAAATCTAAAATCTTTATTTTGTATTTCGGTTTTTAAATTTATAAAATTTTCAATACTTAAACTATTGTTTATACAAGATGTAGGCGATTTACTTCATTTCACTCAAATTCTTGCATTTTGATTTCGAAAATTCAGATATTGTTTCAGTCTTCACGTAGAAGATATAACGGTAAATATTTTAAATGGCATAGAGAGTTGTACAAAGAATAACAAGAAACTTGAAAAATATTAAAATAAAAATTGAAAACAACCGGTAGCAGATTATAAAAGAATATCAGAAGTGAAAGTTTTCAGGGGCTATCTTTAATTCCAGATCCCCCCCCCCTCTAATTTTTTCTTTACAATGCCTTGAGAATTCTACAAATATAATTTATTATGGGTATAAATAAACAATTTTAATAGCCACGTAATAATAACCTTAATCTATTCTTTCACGATTCATTTTGTATACAAATAGCAGTTTTTAGGGTTTTGGGATGTCACGTAGTTTTTCATCCTTTGAATATGGAAGTAAAACAATTTATTGTCTCAAGAGAGAGTGAACTGCTCCTGAATAATCTATAAACTGTACGACTCCATGAGTGTCAGTGCCATTCTAGACTCAGAGCTGATATACGGGAAGTGCTGGGATCAGTCCCAGGTCTAGCTCGTCGACCTAGCCGTTCGGAGTTTTCAGTAGTTTTCTCCGAGACTCACATAAATCTGGGCTTGGCCCCCTTAGAAAAATATCCCCCCTCAGAGGACACACTACCCCAGGCCTAGGACCCTTGAGTAGTAGATCGGCCTTAGTTCCAAGCACTCTCTTAACTTTATAATACTCCTAATTAAAAACTGTCCAGTTATTAAAATCTTCCCCTTACAATGAAAGAAAAGAGGGAAAAGAAAAAACATGTTTAACAAAAATTATTTCTGTTGATGCAAAAACTTGTCCGAAAGTTTTCTGCCAATGCGTTATTAAACGGAATCTATTAGCTATATTTCAGTGAAACTGTATTTTTAAATTGCAGTTACTCCACAATCGTCTGCGTCCGCCTCTCTACATAAACATGCAACCGCACTCTTGGCATGCTTATGATTATGGTATATTCATCTAGGATATTTCGAAAATACAGTTGGATTTTGTACTTAAAAGTAACGTTTTATGTGGATCAGTTATTTTGAGATATAAATTAGTCCGCAACATGTAGCAGCCTGGATAAAATTTCGTATTAATTTAAACATTTTCTCACTCAATTTCATATACACTCTGTACTTTGAATCCTTAAATATCAAATTGTATTCTGAAAAATCTTAACTTGTCAAAAAATTTAATTTGTCCCCCGACCCACCGCTCTATTCCCATTGCTCGGAAACAGCAACAATAATTTTCTTTTTCTTGCATTTCTTAACTCGTGCATATATATATGCATACATATACATACACAAGCAGAATTTCAAAATTTTCAGAAAGCAAAATTAAAAACATTGGATGGTTTAGAATACAAACAGTCCCCCTCTCCCTTAAAAAAAATAAAAATAAAAAATTGTCATATAAACCTATTTTTTATTATTTAAACTATTAAATATATAATGTGGAAATGACATACTTTTTCCTCAATTCCTGCTATTTTAATTTAAGGTAATCCAGATTATTTTTCAGTCTTTCAGCAAATGCCAGCAAACATTTTTAATGACATGAAGAGGCTGTAAAACGAATATATAGGAAAACATATAGAAGTTTCAGACGATATTAAACTAAAAACTAGTATGATGTAGCCACCACATTACTTCCTTCTATATAATTTTACACAACATTTATTCAATACAAATTACTTATTATCAAATTATTTTTCATTATAAATGCAGACGATTTTCATCTGACAGAATTATATTATCACTAAATGCCGAAAGATGTCAATTTTTTTCCAAATCAAAAGAAATGACTTTTTTCCAAGTTTGTTTTCGTTAAATGTAAAGAAAAAAAATGCATATCTTTGTTTTAAATTATCACAGATCTATAGTTCAACCATTCGTTTGAAAGGCATTGACGAGATCTTTCGAAAGATACCCATATTGAAAATTTACTCCCCGGGAGGGTACTTCCCCCCAGGGGAGGTGAGCAATGCCCCCACATGCACAAAATTTGTTCCCTGGTTAACGACTACTATTATCAATAATTTATATTAATTTTACAATCACACGTTTAAAATAACTCTGATTATGTACATTGATACGAAATTTTGTCCTATACTGTCATGTTAAAAATTTAGAAAAATGCGATCACAGCGCCACCTGCTGAGCCATTGTTCCACCAGCTCATGTCAGGGTCCAACTAAATAACAAGTTTGGTTAAATTTCGTTCATTGGTTTGTGAGATACAGCGTCCAGACAATTTGTGATACACACACACAGACATTTTCTAAAAACAGTCAAATCGTGTTCAGGACATCCGAAAACGTGTAAATCCATCGAAAACTGGAGTTCGAAAATTTTCAGAAATCTAATACTTTCTCTATAAATACAAATAGAAGAAAGTAATAAAAATCACAGGTAACAGATTAAAATATTTAGAAATATTACCGCCTATAAGTAAACACACTTTTAAAAGCATCCCTAAACTGTCTAATCCTCAGAACAAAATTTTCTGATTCTTCAACATGCCCCCCTCCCCCCCCCCTCCAACTCACAAAGAAAAAAAAATATGCTTAACATTTTTTTTTTTTTTTTTTTTGGTCTATGTAAAAAATTGTCTGAATATTTCCTGGCCCAGTTTTGATAGGACAGTATCAATTACATCTATTTTAGCGAAAAAGTAGTTTTAAATTACAGCCAATTGACATTTCGGATATCTCTGCCTTACAAAGTAAATTTGTGGACGACATATTGTCATGACTGTCGTTAAGACACAAAAGTACAAAAAACACATGTGCATTAGTTGTACTTTTGAAAATTGTAGTTTTGAATTGTTTCGAAAAATGTATTCTGGATAAAATTTCGCATTCATTTGAACATTTCTTCGTACAACTTAACATTTCTTCGTACAACTTCAGTCTTTGAATATCAGTTTGTACACAGAAAATTAACAAGTTTGAAAGTGTAATTTAACTCCTTCCCCACTTTTCCCATTTATTCCCGCTGCAGGAAAAGAAACAATTTTACTAGTTTTTCTATGTTGCTTGTTTCTGTTTTGTTATATCAAATATATAAATGTTGTACACAGAAACAGATTTTAAACATTTCAGAAAACAAAACTGAAAATATTGTGTTGGTATCCATAGAAATCATTCCCATTAGCCCCCCCCCCCCACACACACACAAACACTAAAAAATGTTTAGCATCAAAGATCTATATAATTTGCAATAATATTTCTGGACTTAATGGTTCTGATTAAAATTTAACCTTATTCTTGTCTGAGAAAAATATTGCTCGTTTAATAAACATTTCTGGCCATTAGACATCTGCTCTTCTCAAAAAACAAAGAAAGAAAACAAAAGAAACGCTTAAAAAACAATGTTTTAATTCATATACCAAATTCTTGTGGGAAAGTTTTCGGACTTTGTGTTGATAGGACAGTGTAAGTTTGACTTATTTCAACAACAAAGTATTTTTTTTTAAATTACAGTTAGCATGTAATCAACAGTCTCCGCCTCGCTGTATAAGCGTGTAGGTGTAGTTTTGGCAACGTATGGTTAGGAAACATTTATCTAGTGTAATTCAATAATTGTTTTTATACTTCAAAGTAATTCTGCATTAAATTGAACTTTTTTAAACTTCGATTTGAATTTATTCACAGAATGTAGCCTGTGTAAAATTCAGCATTAAACATTTCTCTACTCAACTTGATTCATAAACTATACATTTAATCCTTAAACATCAACTTGTAAGCAGATAGTGCCACTAGTTTGAAAATTTAATCTAATCCCCTTTCCAGTATTGCCGCTGTGGAAAAAAAAAATTATCGTTTTTCTTGCATTGTTGTTTCTTAATTTATATATTAAATGCAAACACTCACAAGAAAATTTAAAAAAGAAAAAAAAAAGTAAATAAATAAAAATAATGTTTAACATCAAATACGTATATATAATTTGTAATGTTTCCCTGTTTTTATGGATGTGCTAAACTGTAATTTAACACCCCCTCCCCCCCCCCTCAATTTTTTCCTCCCTTACAATAACTGCTTTCTAACAAATTAATATATCTATGTTTATTTTGTATATCTTCTGCTAAAGCAATTTTCTTCTAAACGCTAGAAGAAAAAGCGGCTCAAATTATAAGAAAGTTCGCCCCCCCCCCCCGGCTAACGTTTCGAAAATTCGTTCTTTTCCTTTAAAAGCTCATACCAATATGAATGCATGTTGTCGGGAACATCTACAAATAGTTTCTTTTAATCAATGAAAATAATTTTAGACCAATTTATTTGTTTTTTCATAGGTTTCTCTGCAAGCTGAATGTAGACTTTTTTATGTCAGGTGTTATAAGGGTATACTGCCGTAGTTTTACATCTCTAATGATTTCATAGCTTTTGCTATTATTATTCCTCATACTGATATTAGTCTCTTTAACTGACTTCTAATTTATTTTGTTCTTATTTGCTACTGTGCGAAATGTCATGAGTCTATGTCGTTTCAAAATAATTCTCCTTCCCCTGTTGATTTTGTGTACCTTACATAGTCGGAATTTGTAGGAAAATGAAAAATACAGTCTTCTAAAGTTTTGTTTGAGCAATTGTATGGCGAAAGCATCTGTTATTATTATTATAAACTAAAATGACCTCTTTCGGTATTGTAAAACATTTGCCTTTCTCCCACATGGAAATATTCTCTGAACTGAACGAATGCGATTACAAATGCTTTTAGAAACTCTTCTAAATGCTTTACAAAATCATAGGCAGATAAGTCTCTCTATCCGGAACCGTTACAATTGATATAACTATGACATTCTCATCATTTTGCTCCTTTGTAAGTTAAAGAAGATAGACATGTAAAAATAAAGTTCAAGATTCATTTGCAATATTTGTAAACTATTGATAAAAAATTAGCAGCAGTATCACACATTTAACTTCAACAAAAGACTTGTGTATTTACATATTAAATTAGTAGATTTTTGCTGCTTTTGTATAATTTCTATAATTTTGCCCTCTGCTGTAAATACATAAAGCATATATAAAGCTTTATGTAACAGAAATACGTAGCTAGATACTGCATACTAGATTCTAGGTATCTTTAAATTGAATAACTCTGTTTATAAGTTTCAGGATTTAAATATAAAAAATAACTGCTAATATAACTAACATAAACAGTCATTGTTTTTGTTGATTATTAAAATAGGATAAAAGATTATATAAAATTTAACTTACCTAATTATGAATTTCAAATGAAAACACGATATGCTTTAAGTTCTTCAGTACAGCCAACCACAACAAACTTTTCATGAGTAGGATACGAAGATAAACATTCCGCAGAAACAATCTAATTTTCCCTAACGTTCCCTTCCCCCCCCCCCCTTTTTACGTAATAGTACACAGCAATGAAACAAACTATTCAGTATATTTCTGCCTTCAAAACTTCTTATATATATATATATTTACTTTTAATATAAAAATAATTTTAAGGTTATGTATTTATATGGTTTTTTATTTAATGTACCTATCAAAATCCCTACAAGGAAAACGTTGTTCTGAAAAAGGAAATATCTGTAAATTAAGAACTGAGTTTCTTGGTTCAATGCTTTTAACAGAGAACTCATGTAAATTTACGGAGAGTCTCAATACTTTTTCTGTACTTTTACAGAAATTTTTGACAGTGAATTGAGTTTCTTGATTCACTACTTTTAACAGTGAACTCATGTACATTTACGGAGATTCTCAATACGTTTTCTGTATTTTTACAGAAATTTTTAACAGTGTGTGTGTGTGTAAATTTCTAATAAATATTTTTATTTTTAAAAATATTAATATGTTGGGACTTTTTTTAATTCTATTCTTTCTTATTTATTTTTAATTATATAATTTTTATATAAATATTGTAGTATTTTAAACTTAAATAAGGAAGTCTCCCTTATCAATAAATGAACGAATAATAACTTTAAAAACTATAAATCAGACTTCCATAATCAGACTTTTTTAACACACCAACAATAAAAATCCGTTATTATTCCACATTGGATTTTGAACCTGTGAACAAGTATTTAGATGATTAAGACATTTTTATTGTAGCAAGCCAAACAACAACAACAACAACAACAACAACAAAAAAGTACGTTACACTGATCATTTTCTGTATATTTACTGAAATATACCCACAGACGCTATAAATTGCTATAATTCTTAGTTAGAAGTAAATAATCGAAATTCACAATCTTTATTCTGTATTTTTATCTATTTTTATTATTTACGTTCTCAATAAAAATTAAAAATGAATGTTTCTACTTTGGAAAAAGCATTCTAAGTCACAAATATATTTTCGCCAATAATTAATGAAATTGATATTGGCCTTTAAAATGCATATATAAAATATATTTTTTAATATCTCGGTTTTTTTTCTTCTCTGTAATCTTACATAAGACTTACGATAAATGACTACAAGTAATTTCCTATTGAAATTTTTAACAGTGTATTTTGACGGTATGTGTGTATATATATATATATATATATATATTAATAAACAGTAAGCTACGGTTATATTAAAATTTGCGTATAATATATTAAATATATGTGTGTACGTGTGTATATTCATATATATATATATATATATATATATAAATAAAATCATATGTCTGTAAATCAGAGGTAAAGGTTGTCCAGTAAAGGTAACCATGTCTGTAAATCTTAGGTAAAGGATGTCCGGTAAAGGTAACCATGTCCATTTTATAAAAAGACTTAACACCATGTTTTGATGTGCATTTTTTGCTATATAATGGAGGCATTAAGCATAATGCCCAGTTACTACAAAAGAGATAAGATTGTAAAACACCAAAAAAACACGCCAATTTTCATTATTGACTAATATCACTAGTTAATTCCATTATAACATCATTCCTAAAAAAAAAATCATTTTTGTAACATGGTGTACTTCACCTTCGGGGTACAGATATGTATATAATTGTTTCTTACAGATTGTAGTTGGAGAGAATGACTGTTAACCGATAAATTGTTTAAAAGTCTTGACAATGTATGATACTTTATTTAAATTTCATTTTCTTTCTATTATAATTATTATCAAACAACTTTTTAAACAACATTTACTCAACATTACCTAACTCACTATCACTTTTACTAGATAATAATATAGGAAAGTATTCTAAATTTTAGTGTAATACAGATTTTGCAACTGTTAAACACTTTTTTTGAGACAATGATTTATCAGTCGATTAAAAGAAATAGTCATTCTGAGCTAACAAGTGTACCGTAATAATTGAAAGAAAACATCAATTAAGTGCTTTGGCTATTTTTTAAGAAATTCTTTACTTACTGAAATTAGGAATAGTATTAAGAAATTGTAAAAGTTCTGTTGAATTTATATAAGCTAACTGAGCTCCTAATACTTGACAAAAACGTTTTGCCATTAAATTTGTATACATGTGCTGAGAAGCTCTGTAACATCTTCCATTGTATACATACCAACCACTATTACAGCAAAAGCCTAGAAAGAGAAGAAAATAAAATAATTAATAAAATTTACCAAAATAAATAAGCACAGAAATAAATAAAGATATACAAAATTTAGCATAATTATAATTATAATACAGAAGGCTCTGGATTAATCAGGATCAGGTTCTACGGGTTGTGGATCATCCAACATGCCCGCATCTCAATGGAAGGTGTCAGGTTCGATACCAAGTCGCGTTAATTTACTTAGGTATTTGGAGTTTTCTATGGTTTTCGACGAATAGCGTGAATACGGGCTAGGACCCCTTAAAACGAAACCCCATAGAGGACATCACACTCATGCCTAGGTCGTTTGCGTAGACAAATGACTTTAACCTACAATACTAACATACCCCTCTAAAAATAAATAAATAAAGTAAAATGTGGCATAATTTTTCTCCCTCATCATAATCACGTTCACAAGTTCTAGCGGTTCTTACGTAAACTACTTCATTGCGTATCTCCACAAAACACGAGTGAAATATAGATTTTGGCTTGCATTATTCAGAACTTCGGTTATATATTTTTTCTTGAATATAATTCAATTTATAAATATTAAATGGTAATAAAAACTTTCGTATGGAACCTTCTTCTGTGGTACGAAGTCAACTTAAGTCAAACGCTATACGTCCGATCATGCGATGATATTTAATTGTATAAGGTTAATATCAGAATGTTCTTTAACAATTTCATTAAAACATTTAATATTAAGCCCATAAGGATAAATATTATTATAATATTGCCTGTAATGTGATTCTTTAAAAAAGCCACTCCCTTTTATTTTTATGAATCTGAATGATTCTATAGTAACATAAACAAAAATTATGCAAATTAAAGGGCTGCTGTTCAATTGTTGATTTAAATAGAAGAGCAGAAGAAGAGAATTTTTTAGAACACGAATGTATTTTACAGCACAATGTACAACTACTCTTATAAATGACAATGAGTGCCTGATAAAAAGGAGTTAAATTAAGATCGCTAAAAATTTGAGGCTATAAAGCACAAAGGCAAATTTTTCATCGAGAAGATATTTTACCATGTTTTTATTAACTTCGATTTTTGTTTGTTTGTCTGTCTGTCTGTCCGGTACAAATCTTGCAATCGATTTTTAACTAACTTCCCTACTAGCTAGACATTTGAAACTCCGATGACAACACAATGATTTTCGAATTTTTGATTAGTTTTCTTTTAATTAATTAAAATATGAAAATAATATCCTCCAAATAGACTTAAAAATAACCATTAAAATATTAGCTTTAACTTAATTGTTGCCAAAAAAAAAAAAAAAAAAAAAAAAAAAAAATGACTCCATTTTATTTTGACATAAAAATAAATACATTTAATTAAACGTAAAGGTTAAAAAATTGTGCAAAGTTAAATTATGCATCTCACAAAAATTGACGTCATTATCACTTTAAAAGTTTTATACGCATTGATACAGTGCTAATGCACACATTGATAAAGTGCTACAACTATGATTCAACAGAAAATTTAAAAACATGGAATATAAAAAGTTTTTTATCTTATAATTATTAGGTATTTTAATCCACTGTTATTATCAGAAAAAGCTTGGTAATTTTCCCTCTTGCAATAATTTGCCTTTGAAAATGGTGTTTGAAAAGGAAATTATTTCAAAGCAATTCTCTTATTTTCTTAGGATTAATTTTAATTTGTTATGTTCATTTTTTTTTTCTGTTTGGTTTCTTTCCCTTGTTACACGTGGTTTTCTCTTTCTATATTATGTAATCATGTTGTGTGTGTATATATATATATATATATATATATATATATATATATATAACATAAGAAGTAAAAAGCTTTCGTAACAAAGGAAAATCAAATATGCAAAACAGAAACAACAAATTTAATGAAAATCAATCAAATCTAAATAAGAAAATATAGGAATTACTTTGAGATACTTTCCCTTTGCAACATCGTTTTCAAGGGAAAATTGTTGAAGTGAAAAAAGCACTAAGATATTTCTGATAAGAGAGGTGGATTGAAGAATCCAAAATATCCCTATTAATTCGTCCGACATCGCAGTAAAAATAATAATATAAGCTAAACAAAAATTATTAGCAATAAATTAATGCAAAAAAGCACCTTAATAACGTAACAATAACAGCCAAACTAATTTTTTATCCCAAAAGCAATGAAAACGCGCATAAGTTTAATAAAAAAAAAAGCACCTTAATAACGTAACAATAAGAGCCAAACTAATTTTTTACCCCAAAAGCAATGAAAACGCGCACAAGTTTAATAAAAAAAGCCCCTTAACCCCTTAACGCGCGCTGTCCTCGCTGCGAGGATGCAAAACTTAAGATCCAGCTGCAAAAATTCATCCCGGAAAACTTTTAGCAAAAATTTACGTTTATAACATGTTAGAAAAGGCCGGTTTTTTTATCCATAAAATTTAAAATTTCTTTTAGTTTAATTTTGTTCATGAATTCCGGTGGCAGTATAATTTAAATGATCCGAATTGTCTTGCGCCGCAAAGGGTTAATAACGTAACAATAAGAGCCAAACTAATTTTTTACCCCAAAAGCAATGACAACGCGCATAAATTTAAAAATTGAAGTTATTACTTTACTTATAGTTTCCATCGTCATATTGCTTCATAAATTAAACTTACAACTATACAAAATGAAGAAGCTGTTTACTAGAACCTCTCAATAAAAAAGTTTAAATTTTAACAATTTAAAATTTTAAAATACCATTAAAATTATAACAAAAGTTAAAATAAAAATAAAATAAAATAAATCATGTTTACAAAAATTAACTTTAAAGGTTTTAGATATTATGCAAATTAGCAAAACGCACCACAGTAAAAATAATTGAGAGCATTTTTTTAATATTATAGTTGAATAAAGGATCCTTTTATTTTATTTTATTTGTACAAAACATTTTCTATATATATTTCAGATGCATCGAAGACTTCTATTATTATTAGAGATCACGAAACAAAATCGCTGGATTTCAGTACATCAAAATTTTACAAATTATCCAACATTGAGGTAACTCGAAATATGGAAATTTCATTTTTTGATTGTAATCATAAACACAAATATTAATTAAATAAGATATTACACCTATATGCATTTTCTAATTATATACAGTGAAATAAGTTATGAAACACACATAACAACTTTCTTGTTTCACTACATACTAAAACTGGCATGCTGTAGCCACCACAAGATTTTCTTCTATATTATTCTATACGATTTCACTCAGTATCACTACAAATAATTTATTAAAATTATTATTTATTAAAATTATCTTCCATAATGAATGCAGATGATTTCCATTATAGAGAAGTATAACACTAAATACTCAAAGAAAGACAATTTTATTCTCTATATGACATTTTTTAAAAAAGCGATTTTTTTTCCAATCTCCAATTTCCATTTTTTTTTCTTGTTAAAAATGAAAAAGAAGTCGGTAAATTTGTTTTAATTATCAAGGATCAGTGGTTAAGCCATTCATTTTAAAAGTATTGACGAGCTCTTCTGAAAGATACTGATAAGGATAATTTGCCCCTTTTTGCGGGGGATTTCCCAAAAATCTTTACTCAGTTTACTATCACTATCACTATCATACATATTTCTTTTTAATTTCGTAATGATTATTAAAAAATAATTCTTTTTATGTACATTTATACGAAATTTTGTCCGGTACCGCCATGTTAAAAATTTAGAAAAAGTAGGATGGCAACGCCACCTGTTGGACAATATCACCAAAATTTGATAGGCACTAATTTATGTCTAGGTGCAACTAAAAATTTTTTATGAAATTCTTCGTAATAGCTCCTGAGATACAGTTGCAGAAAAATTTGTCACACATTGACAGACATTTTCTAAAAAGATGGTCAAATCATGTTATAGACCTCTCAAAATTTGTAAATCCATCGAAAATCCGAAGTCGAAAAATTTTGCCAATCCAGTAATTTTTTCTATTGAATATAGAAGAAAGTAAAACTTCATTGAATAATACAGTAAATTTAAAAGTAGTATAAGATATTTTTGTATATTAATCCAAATTTGTATGTTGATACTATAGTCAGTAATGAACCTAAAATCTTTTGTGCTCCTCTGGAAGTGAACACGCAACTTTCAGTAATAATAACCACGGCTTCAGTGACATTGTAGTATATAATAGTTTCATTCACTTTTGAATACTTTAATGCATTGCAGACAGTTAGGTCCCATAAGACGTACTATGTGTAAATTATTTCACGTTTGCCTGTAAAAGAACTGTTTGTGCTACATATTCCATTTTTCATAAGGATCATATGTTACCAGAGTAACATAACATAAATTAGTTTTGTTCTGTTTAAAATAGTTTCATAACATTAAAACGCACTTTAAATAGTTATTCTCCATAGGCTGTAGTGTTCATGATTTTTTAAAAAATTATTCCTGTAAAAGAACTGTAAGTTCTTACTATTTTAAAAATATATACAGTTCATGCGATACCAAATTTCAGCCAGAGTAAATACAGGATATATACAATGCAATTTTAACACTTTCGCGACCGCTGACGTGAATTCACGTCATTTGAAAATCTCTAACTTCGCCAGTGGGCGTTTCTTTAGGTTATATAGGTTACATTATTTCTTAATAGTGTACACAATATTCACATTTGTGAAATCAATGCACTATGGATACAAATACTTTGATTAAAAAGAGTATGATTGTAACGATTGAATACAGAGAACATTCATTTAAACTAATGTAACGTAAAAGGTAACGCCCACAGGCGGAGCTTACTCTCAAAAAGACAAAAACATGCGGTCGCGAAAGTATTAATTCACACAAATTCACACATACGTACAGTCTTTAACAAAAGTGTCCGTACACTAACAAAAATTCCTATGCAAAAAAAGTACGCTTAATACAGTTTTGCTAAATAAATCCTTGTCGAATCATGTTCTTAGACTGACTAAGAACAGGATTCGACAAGGATTTATTTAACAAAACACTATTAAGTGTACTTTTTTTACATAGGAATTTTCGCTAGTGTTCGGACACTTTTGTTACCGACTGTACGTATAATACCATAATATTAGCAAAAATGAATTCAGAAAACCTCAAAACATACAAAATATTGCAAAATAAATCTTATTTATTTATTTATTTTTCGATTGCAAGGATTTTCTTGCATAGTATATGTTTGGAAGTAATAAATTTAATATATGAATAGTACAATACATTTAATACTAACAAAGATTGTAATTATTGTAACTTAAAACATCTTGTAGGGGAAAATTATTAACGTTTATTAACGGTTGAACAGACATTCTGAAACGGAAAACAATTCGAATTTTCAAGAGTAGAAAAAAATAGAAAAATATGCACTTGTATTGTGAAACGGAATTTTCAATCGTTCATTAACCGAACAACCAGATGTCTTCTTTCGCAATGAATTTATTTCAAGAGTTCATTTGTAATGAAGGCGTACCAGGTAAACGAAGGAATCGTAGAGATAAATACCCTGAGGGACAAAAAAACTAGTAGCAATATAAAATGAAAATCGGAAGTTGCGTTATACGAGCGGTAGCTGGAAAAATGAACAAAGGTTAAATTTGGGATTTAACGACTAAAATAAATTCAATTTTTTAACACTTTTGAACTAAAGTGGAAAAATCTAGGCAATGAGAGTGATGATCAAGGAGAGAGATTTCATCAAGACATAAAAAAAATAGAAAAGAGATATCAAGACCAATGGAATACATAGTAACACGTTTGTAGATTATTGTTGGATGCGCATAGAGAGTACTCTCAAACTGTACACAAACAAAAATACTCTAAACGGAGGATCGATGTCAATAAACATAGACATTAAAAAGATAATGTGTAAATAATAGCCTATTTTAATGTATTTTATACGTATAGAATTTCGATTTGGTTATAGCCTATGTGTCAATTTTTCAGATGTTTTACTTTGTGAAAAACCCTTACATGCTAAGGAAGAAAAGGCAAGCATTTCTGAGCACGTGTATCAAACTAGTATGTTGTGGCCACCACAAGACTTTCTTCTATATTTTCCTATACATATTCAATCAGTAACAATATTAAAAAAAAAAAAAAAGATTTTTTTTTTTTTCTTTTTCTTTTTTCTTTTTTTTTTTTTTTTTTTGTGAAAATTAATTCATATTCAATCACTAACAATAAAAAAAAAAAAAAAAAAAAAAAAAAATTGAATTTTTTTCTTTTTTTTTTTTTTTTTTTTTTTTTGTTAAAAGTAAAAAAAATCGATAACTTTGTTTTAAATTATCACAGATTTATGGTTCAACCATTCGTTTTAAAGGTATTGACGAGATCTTTCGAATGATACCCATCCTCAAAATTTAACCCCCCCGGGGGGGTACTTCCCCCCCAGGGGGGGAACCGATGCCCCTCCATGCACAATTTTTTTTTCCTAGTTAACTACTACTATCATCAATAATTCAAATTAATTTTACAATCACAAGTTTAAAATAACTCTCATTATGCCCATTTATACGGAATTTTGTCCTATGCTGCCATGTTAAAAATTTGCATAAAATGCGATTACAGCGCCACCTGTTGAGCTATTGATACCCAAATCTAATGGGCACCAGTTCATGTCAGGGTGCAACTAAATACCAAGTTTGGTTAAATTTCATTCATATGTTCGTGAGATACAGCGTCCACAAAAAAATGATACAGACACACAGACAGACAGACAGACAGACACACAGACAGACAGACAGACAGACAGACACACAGACAGACATTTTCTAAAAACTATCAATTCGTGTTCAGGACATCCCAAAACGTGTAGATCCGTCAAAAAACGGAGGTCGAAAATTTTCGCGAATCCAATACTTTCTCTATATTACATATAGAAGAAAGTAAAAACAGTAAAAACACCCAAAGCTGTACAAAGAAGATCGAAAAGCTCGATTTCACGGACCTGTGCTTTTAGACAATATGGAAAGTTATACAAAAACGATCTATTTTATGGTTCCTTTTTTAAATAAAACTACAAAAGTAATTTTTATGAGAAATTTTCCGTAGTCATACATATACTCACGTTTGTGAAAGTTGCAACACCAAGAAGGAATGCGAATATAAGAATGATATTTATTCGGCACATACATTATAGCAGGAAGAGTAATTGATTAAATTTTCAGAGAGTTTTGAGCAATATATCCCAAAAAAACAGTACATAAATCAGCGACCTCTGGGAGTAATAACTACACTTATCTGCCTAGGCAATGAATCGAACAGCGATTGGATGACATATTCGGGTACAGCACTTTATGAAGCTTCAACAGGATGCCACAGTTCATAGACCGTAGTTACTCTGAGTGGTGGCGGGCCACTCGCTTTTCAACGATTAAACAGACATTTTCATTGGTGCGAGATCAAGAGAACGCGCTGGCTGGAGCAACGGTTGAACACATTCTCGATCAAGGAAGGTCCGGACAATACAGACAACTTGCGGTCGTGCATTATTCCGCTTAAATGTTGTGTTACGAAAACCTAGAATATAGGGCAGAGGGGCGGGTTTTAATTCACCAGAAATTTAATGGCCGTTACTCAGAGTGCCGGGAATGCGAACCAGAAGTAATTGAGATGTGTATCCGATGGGATCCCATATCATCATTGAAGGTGATGGACAGTGTGACGATGTCGAATCCCAACTGGTAATGTGCATTATTCACAATGCTGTTAAATACGGATGAAGCAATCTTGATGCTGTAAACAGGATTGTGATTTGTCTGAAAAGCGACTTTACGCCATTCCTGCGTCCAGGTTCGTCGTTGATCCCACATTAAAGGCGTCCATATCAGTGATGCAGTTTTGAGGGTAATTAAAATTTTGATAGCTGTATACTGGGTCACCACCTTGAGTGATGGTATGTGGTACCATTGGATACACATGTTGATCAGCTGTTTTTTTTTTTCATTTCCGCCTCTCTGAATGCGTGCAATTACATTTCTGACGAGTTAAGGCCCATCGCTCTGCTCTATATTCAAGGCCTCCGAAGCGCAATATTTAAGCAAGACAATGCACGACCGAAAGTTCTACGTATTGTTCAGACCTTCCTTGATGCATAATTTGTTTGACTGTTGCTCTGCCCAGCGCGTTCTCCTAATCTTGCACCAATGAAAATGACTGTTTAATCGTTGAAAAGCGACTGGCACCCCACCACTCACCAGTAACTACGATCGATGAATTGTGGCATTGTGTTGAAGCTTCATGAAGTGCTCTACCCGTACACGTTATCCAATGGCTTTTTGATTCAATGCCTTGGCTTGGCAGATAAGTGCTGTTACTGCTCACAGAGGTCGCTGCTTCATGTTCTGTTTTCTCAGTAAATATTACCCCAAATTTCCTGAAATTTTAATCAATTGGTCTTCCTACTATAATGTATGTACGCAATAAATATCATTCTTATATTCGCATTACTTCTTGGTGTTGCAATTTTCACAAACATGAATGTATATACGTATTTTCACACGTCATCAAGGAAGCAGAAAAAGATTAAAAGCTAAACGATAAGTGCAATTCGGAGTACAGTGGTAAAGTGTTTAATAATATGTGAATTGAAATTTTTTTCTTTTGTAAATGTATAAAACAGGATATCGCTTACTTAAGATAATCAAATGTATTTTTATTTACGTGGATTTATATTAGAGATTGAAGAAAAAATGGAGCTGCACAAACAGAAATGTTTTTTATCATTTAGAATGTTTGCAACAGTCTTAATGATAAAAGCCCAAGTTTCCCGAAACAAACGCTGAAAATTACGTCCTAGCTAAAACAATGTATTAAAATAAAGGTAAAAAATTATCTAGGGTTTAATGCGTGCATTTCAACTGAATAAAATAATGAAAACAATAATTTTAAGGAAAAACTCCCATCACAATCGTAATTCTCAACAATAAAGAAAATAAAATTTTATGCATGGTTTGTATGGTTTTGGAAAATTTGTTTACTGATTCTCAATAAATAAAACAAAACAAACACCTTTTTCCTGCTATGGGGAAAATTATAATAATAAATTAACCATGTAGAATTCCACTACGTCAAGAAAAGTTAGTAAACTGAACTGGCAATGAGGAATAAATTTGGAAACACATGTGTATAAAAATCGAGTGCTATTCAGATGCTTTTAATGTCGACTAGCAATGTAAGATTTATCAAGAAAAATCGCAAAAATTTCTGAATGAAAATTACCATAAAAGATTTATGAAGATGTAATTGCTATAACTCGAATTTAAGTGTTGTAAATTATTTTCTTTCTATCTTCAGCATTCAAATTTACAACTTTATGTACATATCCATAAAGTTTTTTAGATGTTGAAAATATTTGATATTATTAAAAGAATTAAGTGATTCCCAAGCCTGTTACAGATAGAAATGCTTAGAGAGAAGAAGGATATATTTCATTTCCTGTTACTAGTCTTTTAAGTTTATAATAGTTTTAACTTTTTAAGTTCATTAAAGTTTTTGAGTTGTTTAATTTTTAGAGTTATTTATTCATTTCCTAGTTCAGTTCAATATTAGTCGTTTTTATCTTCTAAGCATATTGTAAATAATACCGTGTGGTACTCACACCACTTTCTCTTATCCTGTTAGTTTCAGAAACAGTTTAATATGGTAGAGGAGACCTAGGTTAGTTGGCATAAGAGACTAATTGAACTAGACTTCTTTTTCCTGCCACAATGAAAGTAGAACGGTGTCATTTTATTAGCGAGGATTATATGTATAAGTAAACTATCCACAGTAAATTCAGTCTGTTTGGAAGCGTCATGAAGGAAAAATATCTGTTTCATAATTTTTCTGATTAGGGACTAAATTTTTCCATCGTGCTTTTTTTTTTTCGGTCTGAAGAATCTGTAGATTAAATTGAGGAGCTTCTTATCACAGTTTTAGAAATAATGGTTAACGATGATTCCATGCACGTATTACAAACTTTTGTCTCTGATGTTTAGGATTCTGTGGCATTCATCTTATGCTGGGTATTCTTGTGGGACAGTTGGAAATATTAGGTATGGGGTCAATTAGCATAGCTATAATAGAGATATGGCATAGTTTGACCTTTTTGAATGATAGTTCAAAGGCTGGAAACCTTACCGAGATCAAAAGTTTTCACCCTCAACCTCTTGCCAAGACGATGGTGATGGTTTTCATTCGACAGTTCCTACAAACTCTGAGAACCTGAAAAAGATGCCAAAAGCCCACATAAAGCAAGCCCAACAACTTACCCCACATAAAATCAAGGACCTTCTTATCTCTCTGAATACAAAATAAATGACTTTGTTTTAGTGAAATACCAATTCTACCATTACCACAGGAAAATTGAGGAAACTTAAGCCAATTAGATTCTTATCCCCACCATGGTTAAAAAGAGGAAAGAATGGTGACGGCCAGACATGAATGATTCAATTTGGTACGATCAATGTAAAATTGTACAAAAATTAAACCCACCTGCTAAAATAAACGGTAACACAAATCTTACATTCGTGGTTAAATTCAAATATTGAATTCATTCAGGTTGTTAGAATACTAAGTAGGATTTATTTTACTTGATGAATTAATTTTTTGTACATGGATTGAAGCAAACATTTTTGGTAAAATATTGTTAAAATAAAACATTTTAGTGAAGTAAAATGTTTTTCCTTCAAATTTGTTGTTTTCTGCCTATGTATCCCTATCCATAGTTGTACTATAAAAAGGAGCACCAGGTCCATTTCAAGCAAGGCCGTGTCTTACTTAAAAAAAAAAAAAAAAAAAAAAAAAAAAAAGCTGGAGAAATATACTCAATAGGCGATACAAAACCAGTCTATGCATACAGTTCTTTTTATTCATGATGATTATATAATTTTCTTTAATATGAGTAAAATATTGACATCGTGAATAACTATTAACATTTTTAGTTAATGTAAATTTACAGTAATACCAAGTATAAAAATCCCATACAGCAGAATGGCGTGGAGGTAGAGGACGTCTCTCAGAATGGTTCTTTATGTAACCAAAGCCAGTGGAGAAGTGTTTAGAATTTTACCAGTCTCAAAGCAAAAAGCGACAACCGAAAAATCTGGCGTAGTTAAAATTAAGCCAAAAAGAATGCCAAACAGTTTCTTTGTTCCCGTATATTTTAGTACAAAAATTTTGAAAATGATTTGCCGTTATAAAAAGTCAAACTAATTTGGCATAAAACATACACGCCAACTGTCAATCAAACAAACGGACGCAGACGATAAAAACTGAACTCATAAATCCGCGACAAGTTTGTAAGCTTATCCAACACATAAATAAATAAATAAAAACTATGAATTGTAAATACACTGAAAAAAAAAAAAAAAAAGTGAAATCACGGAATTTGACAGTATAATTTTACGGAAAATGATCGTTTTGCTAGCTAAACGGTCGAAGCCGGTAAATTGATTTTATAAAAGTATAATTTTTTAATAGCATTTTTTTATGGGCAAAAGCCGTTAATCTACATAATGTCTCACAAATCTGCCATCAAACTGTACTTTTACGGTCAAATCATTTCCAAGTAAAGTGTTAGCTTTTCACTGACATCATATAAGGATAACATCGTATTTGAAACTTAAAATATAATTGCAATTTTATTGATTGAAAGAGTTTATTTATATATTTATACAGTGCGTTAAGAAATTATAAGACCACAAGCGTATTTGTGCATTTCTGAAGAAAAAGCATAATATGCAAATTTTTAGTTGCGTATTTAAAATTGATAAGAAAACGCATCCTATACTAATTTCAACTTTTAAAATTAAATTAAGTTTCATTAAAACTTATTCATTTGTCTAAAAATTAAAGACTGTGACTGTTAAGAAATTATAAGACCACCTGAGAAAATTAGCATATTATACATGACGTCAAACTCAATATAAAGCGCATGCGTCAGTATTTCGTAAAACCATTACCTAAGAAGCAAAGGCTTAGGTTTTGAATGTGTTATCTACGATTAATTTGACGATGCTTCGAGGTAAATAATTATCGGAGTGCGAAGTGAGAAAAATTTTATTTTATAAAGGTTCTGGTAAATTTGAAAGAGATATTGCGAGGTTAATGAACCGTTCTAAAACTGCCATTCATAATGCCATAATTAGAAAAGTTTATTCAAACAAAATAAAACGATCTGGTAGAAAAAATATTTTGACAGCACGTGATAATACACAAATTTTTCGACTGTCAACTGAAAAAAGTCTTTCAACTCGTGAAATTTCGAAACGTTTCAGCAAGAAAACTTTACATGTAACAGTCTGGAAGAGTCTTAAATTAAATGTTAATACGAAATTTATGAAACTGAAGAAAAAACCAAAGTTATTGAAATGCCATCGAGAAGAAAGATTAAAATGGGCTAAAAATATCATGTCATGGAATGATGAGTGGAAACAAATTATATTTTCTGATGAAAAGAAATTTAACCTTAATGGTCCCGATGGTTACAAACACTATTGGCATGACTTGAGGGAGGAACCAAAAGAATGCTTCAGTCGACAAATGGGTGGAGGATCAGTAATGATTTGGGGAGCTTTCAGTTATGAGGGGTTGTAGGATTTACAGCGGATTTTGGGTCATATGAACTCTACACAATATCAGTCTATGCTATATGATCATATGATACCATTTGAACCTTTATTAGGTGGTGCTAACTGGATGTTTCAACAGGACAATGCTGCTTGTCATACATCTAAATCCACACAGGAGTGGTTTTAAAAAGAAAAAAATAATGTTTTGCCATAGCCAAGTCGAAGTCCAGACTTGAACCCCATGGAAAACCTATGGGGTATATCATCTCGCAAAGTTAAGCTAATAATAAACAATTTTTATCTGCCAATGAACTGGAAGTAGCCATTGTAAAAGAATGGTACAATATTTTTATAACTGAACTTAATCACCTGGTTACTTCAATGAAAAACAGAGTACCTGAAGTCATCAGGAAAAATGGAGGACCAATATCATATTAATTTTTGATACAATATTGTTTTTTGACAAGTGGTCTTATATTTTCTTAACAGGTTATTTTTCACCGATTTCTAATATATATTTTAATTAAACATTTATTGCATTATACCAAGTTATTGCAAACTAATTATAAAAAAAATATAGAGCAATATGTTATTTTATGTATTTAAACTATGATTAGAATCTTTATTTTTTTTATAATTTACAAAGTTAAAGTGGTCTTATAATTTCTTACCGGACTGTACAAATAGCGATTGATATATAAGAGCTGTTGCTTGTTTTACCAATTTAATTTAAAGAATTTAATATCAAAGTTACATGTTTGTCACAACGGAAAATTACGGGGGAATCATTTATGCTCCAAATGATTTTTTACGTGCTTTGACTGGAATCTCTGCTGCCAGCCGTTGTTCGTAGCCTGGTTTGAATTTTCACGGCTGTATAGTGTTTTATTATGAATAGAACTTTGTAATCAAGCATTATAAATTGTAAAAACAAACAATTATTCTGGCTTAAAACAATCAAGCCGTCCATTCATCGGGGAAAATTTTAGGCACGAGTGCAGCATAAAAGTGTCGATGATTTTACGTTACACTCGTGCTTACATTATTTTTTTTTTGTGTGTCTTTAAGTTTTGTGCTGTTCAACCATATGCCTCATTATTACAAATATTTTTAATATATAATGACAAATATTAACAATAGAATTAAAATCCCCGTATATTTTTTTTCGCATTGCAATGTTGTACACTGAGAAAAAGTTCTGTAACGGACATCTAGAATCTAAATTGCGGCCCTAGTAAAAATAGTTCCATGCCATCCTTATAAACTCTAGTCCCTTTTGAAAGCGACATCTAGAAAACCCTACTATAATTCCAGAGCGTTTGTCTAGTTGTTGTATCAAGGTCAAACTTATTTAAAAATCTCTGCAAATATATGCGCTTAAAAGAGCTGTACTCTTGGTTTATGACTCAGTTCTAGAAAATCAAGCGAGAATTTCTCCCAATACAAAGGATTTAGGATGTTCAGAATATTGTTTCACCATCTAGAAATGTATTGACTATAAATTCTCAATCATTTTGTCTATTTAGCTTATTGGCGTGTCTTATCCGAATGGCTCGGAAATCTATATTTCTAGTTTAGGGATTTAGAAAATAACCACTTATTTGTTCTAGATGAAGGTCGTATATTTTTTTCTCAGTGTCGCAATCATACATTTCCTAATTAAATGAATATATTAACTACTCATTATAATTTCTCGTCCTAATTGAACTCTAGAAAAGAAAATTAACAAATATACTTGTCCTATGAAAATCCATTTTATAATTAAAAGAACAGAATAAGTTGTACAACAGTAATTAAAATGTATCATTCTTTAATTGGACTTAACCACCATGATATTTTAAGTAAATGCTTATTTGTCTATCTATATATCATACAATAGAGGTAGTACACTATATTTTAACGATTATACGCTTTTAAATTTAAAACAAAACAAAAGATCGCATAGGATTGCTGATTAATTAATAACTACTATATTTAAAAAAAATATATATATATATGCATATTTTATTGATCGTAATTTAAACTATTCTGGTCGTATTTTAAATTTGCAAAATTATCTTTTCTGTATTTATTTTAAAATTTCTTAAACCTAAGCGAGGTGTACTCAGTATAAAGATGTCTTTTAACAATGATTTTTTCATTTTTTTTTCTTCTTTTGTTTGTGTGTGTGTCTATAAACATTTTCCTCCTTCATTGCATGAAATTACACAAATCAAAACTTTGATTGTTGTGCTATTAAAAATATAGAAATGTATTAAAAGTATAAAGCTTTCAAAAGGTTTTTTCTTTTTCAGGCGAATTAAACTACATTTTTAGAGCAGATATCACTATGGGATAATATAAAATCTGATATTTAAGTTTATTTTATTTTATTTTTTAACATGAAAAACTAAATATGTTCATTCTAAAAAAATGTTTGGCTTTAGTCATCGAATATGGTTTACTATTACTATTGCTAAATAGAAAGATATAATGGTGTTCTGTTCACAAAATTCGATCTTCTGATATTGCATTTCTTCGTGTATTAGGTAACGAAATAAATCACGAAATTCAGCACAAAACATTAAAAATAAAAAATAAAAAAATCATCAATGGAAACATGAGTAGTTAAATATGCTATGCTGTTGGCAAAATAAATGAAACTAAATGAGCAAATTAAAGACTCAGCTTAAATTCAGAGTTAGAAAAATATAAATCATATTTCTAAGCATATATCTCTGCTTTTTTTGAAAATGAACATTTTATTAATGTTTCTCAATTATATCACATCTGATTCGTATTTAAAAATTCATTTTATAATTAAGGAAACAATATATATGTAAATATTATTTCAATTTATTATTCACCACATTTCTAAACAACTGCCTAGTTTAGTAATGAATATATGTATTAGTAATGAATATATGTTTAGTTTAAGCCTTCTAATAAAAAATAAGGTTTAGAAACTAATGTAAGACTCCAAAATCATTCACAATTCGCCATTATCTTTTTTATTTATGAGATTATGCAATTTAAGCATTTTGTAATTTTATACCTCGATAAAAACGCTTTAATACATATTTTTATGATAACTTGGAACAATTAATTACATTTAACATAACCACTAATTATAATTTCCATCAGTTAAAAGCACAAAAATGTAGACATTTTACATGTTGCCTAAAGTAAGCAAAAAAAAAAAAAAAAAAAAAAAAAAAACTTGCGAATCACATAGGTATTACAAAAAGTTTTCCATCTGTACTTATATAGTTATTATAAATTTATGTCCTTTGCCTTTAAATGTATTTTATTATGAACATTGAAAATATATTTTCTTTTAAATTACAGTAAAAAGAAAAGAAAAAAAAAGAAAAATCGCAGATAACTAAAATTTTAATATACTAGTTGTTAAAAAGAAAAACAAAATTTCAAACTGCAATTGAAAATAAACTTTGAATATTTTTGCCCTTATATTTCATAATGCATCTGAATATTTTTATGAGGTCATATAGAACATTTTTCAGTGTTTTCATAAATGTTTTTCAAGTTCATTTAAAAGTGTTAACAAGGAAAATGCAATTTTATTGAATAAACTTGTTTCAAAATAAAATAATAATCCTATTTAATATAAGAAATAAGATTTTTTAAAGAGAATTTTCTTGCTTTTCGTTTAAATCATGATTAAAAAAAAAAAAAAAAAAAAAAAAAAAATCAACATCGAGAAATCAACATCATTTTTTGGCAACATTAGAAAGAAAAATCTTTTTTTTTTTTTTTTTTTTTTTTTTTTAAGGAACTTATAATCCAAGAAAAAATAATTACATTTAAAGTTATATCTAAAAGGAGAAATTAAAATAAAAGTTCACAAACAGAATATTAGGGGCATTTCAAAATTTTTAAAACAGTGTGCATTGTAAAATATTGATTATTTCAACTGATGTTTTTTTAAATGAAGGCAACTGAGAGAAATTAAATTTATTACATTATTTATGCATAGCATTAGCATATGTACGACTTAAATGAATGTTGGTTAAGCAATATTACACGAAGTAAATTTGTATTATATTTGGTAATCGGTTTTTCTTTCTTTCTTTTTCTTTCCTTTTCTGTTTTTATTTATTTATTTATTTATTTTTTTTTTTTTGGGGGGGGGAGGGGGGGAGAGGAGATAATTATATCAATTTATTCAGCTAATTTCATTACGTTATCCACTGATAACGCTGTATTATTATAGTATATCCAGCTGTATTATTAAAAGAGAGGTCAATACCTAATTTCGCTGACAATCGTGGCCCATGTTATTCCATGGGAAAATCTGTTTCCAGAATCTAATTACTTATTATCAAATGTATTTTTTTAAATTCTGTTTTCACTTTCAGAAAATTCACAACCGTTAAATTAGTGCTCATTTTCGAAAAAATTATTTTTTTTTAATTTTTATAAAGTTCAAAAGTGCGAATTTTCCCAAATTGCATTTTCCTCCTTTCTTAACAGCAAAATGAAATTCTAAAAATTAAAAAAAAATTAATTTTTGGAAAATGAGTACTATGATGCTAAAAGCTAGAAGCTTAGCTTGGTAGAGCAGGTAAAATAAACACAATTTACTATTTTTACTTTTCCATAAATCCAATTTTAAATCAAAACGATGACGGGGAAGAATTGGATACAATAATTCTCCAACGAGTGTAGCACATGACAAAATTTAATGAAGGCAGAAACACAATATATACAGAGTACAAGGATTACATTTTAAATTAAAACATGAACAGCTCTGTCAAAACGGAGCTACATTTTATACTTAGAACATTTCAAAAGAAATAAAACACACAGACGAAACTCTCTTTTTTTGAAAGAAAAACTGCTACAGACTGACTAAGTTTATTACTACATTTCATTTGGTGCGAGGTCACGTTTTGATGACGAACGCTTTTACATAAGCGTTTCGTCATTGTTTTTTGCTGGGAAAACAACCTCACAGGGTTATCTGAGCTAGGAGATGTAGTTTTGGGTATTACAGTACTAATTTAACAATTGTGAATTTTCTGAATATGAAAACGGAAAACAAAACCAAAACATTTGGTAATGAGTAATTATGGTAACAAATAACAAATAACAACCTCGGCTGTCGGTGAAATTATGTATTGTCCGCTCTTGATATTTTCAAAAATTTATCTTCAATAACAAAATATTTAATCGCTTAGAGAATTCTGCATATTACATAAAGTGAATATCTCTCTTTTACACTAGTTTTTATTAATATTTTTCAACAAGTTACATACCATTTTTTCAGTTAATTACTATTTGCTGACAATTCCGCTGTACTATTCGGCGTCTTTTGTAGAAATATACATTTTCTCTGATTTATATTCAAAATCAAAATACTTAATCGCTTTGAGAAGTCCGCAGAAACTAGATGAATAAGTTATGTGTTATTATCCTGATAATAACATTATATCTAGACATAGAAAAGAAAAGAATGAAATAAAATGCAGCTTACCACATGTATATAGGCAGAGAAAGAGCAAAATTCGTGGTAACATTCTCATGCTTGCTAAAAATTTTTGATACTAAATAAACTTTTAATCTATCTGACAGCTTAGAGGGTCTGTCAGCTTTCGAAAGCCTTTCGGAAGCCAGATCTATGATAAATTGCTTCCTGGAAAAGAGAGTTCCGGTATTTGTAATCTGTAACGTCACAAGCCTTCGGAAATTTCCTTTTCTATTAACAAAATATCAAATGTTTTTACTACTTTTCTTTATCTGCATTAAAATATTCTTAATCGTATAATTTTAAAATTATTTAGTATTATTAAAGACGTAAAAAGTATTGACTGAATTTTATTAACTACATTAGTACATTACTCATAAAATAATTAAAAACTTCTAGAATTATTAAGACGTAAGATAATGTCTACCTTTCGTTAACTATTTAAAAATATTCTTAATAAAATAATTTTATTATTTTCTAAAAGTATATATTTTTTACGTTGCAATGATTAAAAAAAGAAAGAAAGAATGGAGAGAGAGACACACTCACACACACAAAGAGAGAGAGAGAATTAAATACAGAGGAAATTTTCAGTTAACTGGCATTCAACTATCCAGAAAAATTCAGAAAACTCCTTTTAATTAAATCTTTTCGTTGTTTTCCGTTAAATATAAAAATAATATTACAGAAGCTTTCCTCAATTTGCTGAAATTGAAAATCTGTTTTTTGCAATTTTAAATAAATATAAAATGTTACCAAACACCTGTATAATTGTAGCTCTTCTAAACAACTTGACTATTATAAAAAGTTCCACTTTTAATTTAATCAACCCATTAGTATTTTTTTTTTTCTGATTTATTTGTGTTTTTAATTATAATGGTTCTATCTATATTTTCATTCACGATTAATGCGTCTTTAATGAATTGAATAATAGAATAAGAGGAAAACATTACCTTCCCAAATTCTTCTTTCATAAAATTTAACTTTAAAATATTCACACTATGTATCATTACTTTCTTAATGTTCTCTCTTATATTGATAGAAATTGATTTTCAAAGATTGAAGCTGGTGAAACATTAATCGACTTTCTGCTTCTACATAGACATGAAAATGGCAATTTTTTATTATTAGTATATGTTTACAGTCACAAACTGACATCATTAACCTAGCAGATCTTTTTAACGATCGTGTATAAATATAAGATAGATATTTATATAACTCTTTTCTTCCAATATTTATATATATATACAGGTATGAAAAATTTTTTTATACAGTAACCGCCGCTTAATAAAATCACTGGTTAATAAGATCAGCCGCTTAATCTGATCAAATCGCCAGGACCGGAATCAAATCAATACAAACAACTTTTAAAGCCGTTGCTTAATAAAATCAGCATCGCCGGTTAATAAACTCAAAAATATCTCCTCAACAGCCAAAAATATCATTTATGCATACAAAAAAAAAAAAAAAAATTACATTTTTTTTTTTTTTTTTTTTAATTAGAAAAAGAAATTAAAGCACAACAAACCCTTCGTTATCGCTCATTGTTGAAGATTTTACACTTGCAGCACAGTTACAAATTAAACACGCCCCATAACTTATCTCCGTAACAATTTCAAGGAACGTATTCTCCAAAGAGCAGTAATAAAATAGAAATTTGATTTGAAATGTTTTATTTTTTCTAATTATTAGAAGGCAATTTCAAGTTCTTATTTTGAAATTACTATTATTCATGAGGTTTAAACGGAAAGTTTTTAAATTTATAAGAAAAACGTGAACTTTTGGTAAAGTAATGATGTTTTTCCTCTAACGAAAGTGCACGGGTACTTAGAATGCATTTACTTATATCGAAGAAATAATTAGCTAATTATCTACTAAAATTAATTAATATTGTTTACTAATTCCATTATTCGTTACCTGTTGAAGTTTCTTTCGAAATTCAGGGAAGTAATATCTTTTCCTTAAGGGCAGGAACGTTCGCCGGATATAAAAATCAGCCGCTTAATAAAATCACTTTGGCTCAGAACGAATGTGATTTTAATAAGTGGCGGGAACTGTTTATCTAATATAATCTGCTGTCATTTATCGTGAAAAATTAGAACAGGTTTTTTTTTTTTTTTTTTTTTTTTTCTTTTAACTATTCATTTGTTTGCATTTTTCCTATACACATTTCATTATATTCATGCATATTTAAACGATATGAATATTTTTTTTAAAGTCAAATTTTCCTAATATTTAGCCGAATCTTCTAAATAATTAAAATATATATTACATTTTTCAAAGATTGCGGGAATGCCACAATATGTATGGGAGTTGAAGTTATGTGTTACTTTATTTACAAGTTAACTTAAGATAATGTATTTATTTTTCTAAAAAAGTCTAGCTGTAAAAGTTGTTATTATCTAAGAATCCATCAATGTTCCTATTTTTTTGTTTTTATCAACTTAAAAAAAGCAAATACTAAACACAAAAACTTTATTCAATATGCGATGGGAAAGCATGTTCTAGAATAAACGGCTCTAAGATTAAACAAATTCCTATAATATTAGTTTGATAATTAAAAGAACTTTTATCATATTACAGACTTGGCGATTAAGCATTTATTTTAATACATTTACAGACATTTTTTAAATCATATTACCTAAAAATCATTATGATTTTCTTCGGATACACTGTGTTAAATAAAAAGTAATTTTTAAGTTAAAAAAAAAAAAAAAAATGAAAAAGAAAGAAATAGGAAGCATATCTAAAGGCCATATTCACCAACTTCTCAACACTCGGATTAAACCTCGGATCAGCGGTAATCGCTCGATTATAGGAAAATCGGTATTCTCCAACGAAAATCCGCAGTTCACCGGCTACTTTAACATTTCGTTTTTGATCCTCGAATATCGGAGGATTAACAGAGATAATTCTCGGATCTTTTCGTAACGCATGCGCACTCTGCAGCTCAGCTTCGTAAACAAATAACAAACATGGCTGACGTTGACGATCTATCTAGAACTATTGGAAACACTTGAAAGAAGGAAAAGGACGGTACATCAAATTAGAGTAAATGATTTGGATTCTTTGGATAATGTGGCATTTCGATATCGCTATCGATTAAATAAAGATTCCGTGGAATTTCTAATACGAATGTTAGATAATAGGCTGTCATCTGCCACAGAAAATAATATTAACTTCGGCAGAAAAAAAAATTAATAGCTTTAAGATTCTCTTAATCATAACAATCAAAATTTTAAATCGTTGCGTAAACAGTTGTCGTCTGCGTGATTATTCTTTTTAAAAATGTTCTAAAGTAAAATTGATTCTTAATCCGTGCGTAAACAAGAGTATCAGTGTTGCCAATTTGCTTTTTACCCTTTCTAATCTTCTAATTAGATTGATTAGTTAATTGAAGCTGAATGGTGAATAAAAGCTATCTCGTTCTTGGCTAATCAAAACGAAGCTTTTATTTCTCTTCCAGTTAATCCAGGGATCACGTAATCGGCTGATGGTGAATACCGTAGGAATTTAATCCAGTGTTAGCTTTGATTCTCGGATTTGATGATCCATGGTTTAATCTTCGATCTATGAAGTTTGGTGAATACGGCCTTTAGTCTAAATGTATAATTAGCAACGTCTAGAATATGCTAACTCAGTACATTGATATATTTGACAGCCTGAAATTAGTGATCATTCATTGCCTTGCTTTTAAAATGATATCGTGAAAATCATAATATATATTTAATTCCTAACGACTTAAAAATATTTCATTAAATCGTCCATATTATAATTTAGAATGATTAATTTGGTGGGAAAGAATTGAAACCTTTGGACAGCCCCTGCCTGCCTGGACTCGCCAAGCTTAACGGGTTGGATGCTGTGGTGGGAAAGAATTTAAATTCACTTTAAATTTTTGTTTTTGCGTTTCAAATTGACAAATATTTTCTATTCAACTTCTGACATAGACTAACAACTCATTTCGAAAGAAAAAATATTCCCATTTTTTTTTTTTTTTTTTTTTTTTAACATAAAATTATTCTTATATTAGTGACTAGTATATAGCTAGTGTATATATAGTGACTAGTATATAACTAGTATATTAACATAAAATTATTCTCTTATTAGTGATTGTTCTAATGCGTTCCAAATAAATAAATAATTAAAATAAATAAAAGATAAATAATAAATAAAATAATAAATAAATGAGAAATAAAAAACAGAGAACTTTTGCTCAATGAAATTAAACACTTGAAGCGGTGAAAATTAATAATAATAATAATTAGAAATACGACCTTCTTACAATTATGTTGCAACTTTTCCTAAATTAGTATTTGTAAATTGAATATAGTTAAACTGTTTGTAAAGCAAAAAAGCTACGTGAAATAATTTCTAGGAAAAAAGTAAAGATAAAAAAAAAAAAAAAAAAAAGAAATCTAGATTTATTAAGATTGCAACTCAGACCAAAAAATAATTTACTTTAAAATGAAAAATCTGTGTTAAGTTTTTGTAGGTTTTTAAATTTTTAAATAATTTTTTATTTTAAACTTGAAACGCATGATTAAAAAAAAAAAAAAAAAAAAAAAAGAAAAAAAAAAGACTTGTTTAATATAGTACTAGCAGACCCGGACATGCGTTTCTGTGGCTAAATTATGCATTGAATTATATTGCAGTAAACTATTCAATAAAGTCAAATTATTATTTACAAATAAAAACGAAAACGTTGTAGCCGATGTAAAAACCCGCGGGATTGAGATTTGAAGTTGATATTAAGCACAAATTAATTTTATTGTAGGGTCTTACGAATTTTAATAGAGAAGTGAAATGTATTATTTCGAATGCTATTTAAGATAAAAATGTTAAAATGACTAATATATAAAATAAATTACATTAAAATTCTATTAAAATAAAAGTATAAAAGAAGCACACGATTTTAAAAAACAATTTTTGTGGATGAGTGAAATATAATATGTCTGAAGCTATTTTGGATTAAAATGCTAAAATGACTAACATATGTAATTTAATTTTTATTAAAATTCTATTAAAATAAAAGTATAAAAGAAGCAGGCGATATTAAAATCAATTTTTATGGAGGAGTGAAATATAATATAAGCTATTCTGGATAATTTTATAATAAAAGGATCTCACCATTTTAAATAGTTTAAAGATGGCAACAGCTGTAGTTATAAAAAGGAAAACAATATGGCTAAGCAAGAAAAATAAGTAAATTTGATAAATATTTTAAAACTTTTTCATAGGATATCTTATGAAATATTTGGCATTTAAAGTAAAAACAGGTATCATTTTAAATAGAAAAATATTTTAGAAAAGAATAATATATTTTAACGAAGTGATGAGAAGATTTTGAGTATGTTCAAATCTTAATAGTAAATTCAAGCTAATCAAGATCGGAAACATTGAGGATTAAGATAAGAATAATTATAAGATAAAAAAAACTTTTTATATACCATGTTCTTAAATTTTCTGTTGAAGTGATGACGTCACTGACCGTCTGTGCAGCGCAGAAAAAGATTTCGTATGTTAATCTCCAATTGGATTTTTTGTAAAAAAATTATTAAAAATCGAGAAAAATTATTTACCGATTTTAATCCCCATATTTGGGTATAGATATGTATTAGTTATCATGTGCATGCGTTAGATTAAGTTGATTTTGCTGTAAAATTGATAAAATTTGAATTTTAAATTTCAAAACTCTAGAAAAAAAATGGCAAACTTCCATATCCGATTAGAAGCATAAACATTTCATTTCAAAGAATGATACTTACACAATAAATATCCAACTTTCATACGAATTGAAAGGAAAATGATAAATATTCTATCATAATTTTAAGTCAAATTTGTTTTCAAATGTCTAAATAAAGTATGTGATATAAGATATTAATATGTTGCAGCGGAATAGATTTTATATCTGTCATCCTTGGCGAAAAAAAAAAAAAAAAAAAATGCCAAATTATCTGGTGAACATATTCAATTCCTTTCAAAAATCATGGTTATTTTAACAACTTATATTAAGAGAGTAATGAATAATATGAAATAATATTTCGTACAATACATATTACGATAATATACATCTGGAATATATATTTTCGTGTTACGTTTTTGATCGCCAAACAAAGAAAAAAAAAAAAAAAAAAAACGCCAAGGACGACAGAGTTTTGAAATTTAAAATAAAAATTTTGTCAATCTGACAGCAGAATAACTCAATCTAACACATGCATACGATAACTAATACATATCTGTACCTAAATACGGGGATTAAAATCGCGAAATAATTTTCCTCGATTTTTAATAATTTTTTACAAAAAATCGAACGAGCGATTAACATAGGAAATCTTTTTCTTGGTTTAACAGACGATTTTTGACGTCATACTTCGCTTTCGTATTATAACTACATTAGTATTTTATCAATGTGTATAAAATTTTTATAGTGATTATGACGTGAATTTTTGTGAGATGCATAATTTAACTGTACTAATGTACTGTGTTAATCCCAACTTTTTATAATTTTTTTAACATTCACGTTTGATTAAATGTATTTATTTTTATGTCAAAAGAAAATGAACTCGTACATTTTTTTTTTTTTTTTTGCAACAATTAAACTTATGGAACTCAGAGATAATTATAACCCTTTGTCATATAATAAACAAATAATTTGCAATAAAAAATATTGTGACTATAAATTGAGATAAAATCTATCCTATCTCTGAAGTTGGACCAAACTGCACACAGTGTGCAAAAATTTCATTAAAATCGGTTCATTGATTTAACGGCCCTCTTCACTTACCGTCGTCGAAAGCCCGATCCAATGTTATTCTGTGGGGAAATTTTCTTTACAAATAACTTATTAACTAATACATATTTATAATTCTGTTTTTACATTCAGAAAATTCCCAACTGTTAAATTGACGTACCCTTTTTAAAGATGTATTTTTTTTTTTAAATTTTAATATTTTATTTTGAATTTGCAAAATGAAAAAAATTCACATATTGAAAATTCGTATTTTCAGCTTCAAAACAATATATATATATATATATATATATATATATATATATATATATATATATAAAATTAAAAAAAAGGTCCGTCAATTTAACAGCTGGAAATTTTCTGAATGTGAAAACAGAATTTAAAAATATGTATTAGTTAATAAGTTATTTGTAAAGAAAAATTTCCCATAGAATAACATTAGCTTCGGCTTCCGGCGGCGGTGTGTGAAGAGGGCCCTTAAGAGTTCATCGCGGACAAACATCGTGACACGAAATTTTTATATATATACAGATTTATACGTTGGTTTCGTTTTAAAAAATAATGTAACCGAAATTTGTCCAGTAGTTGCAAAAGAAACAATAATAATAACAATGATAATATTAATAATAATAATATTTTAATACCGCATTCCATACGATCTGACTTAATTTATGATTCAATATTAAGCAGAGGTATGTGATAGCATTTAACTATAAAGACTACGTTAAACCCATTTCAGGTGCATTTTTAAAGTTGTCTGGAGAAACTCATGCTTTTATGTTTTTTGGGTTTTACACACTTTAGAGTATATGAGCTTTCATAGTGGCTTTCGAATTTTTTTTTTATGTACAGCATTACATACACTTACACTCATAGTTGCGTCATACGGTGAGTGTTTGGGTTAGCCAGACACTCATAATAATGCAACGACAGTGTTTCGAGTACAAGAATCATTCAATAAGCATACATATTATCTGTACATTATGAGGCATATAATTAATGATTTTCAGTCAAACTGTTCGATAGTAGTTTCTCCTGTTTTTTCTGCTAAAAGAAAGTTAAATTATATAATATTACAGATTTTTTAAAACTATTTTCTTGTTTTTGTATTGAATGATGTTTATTTAAAAATTAAAAGCTTATTAAGCATTCCATATTATTATTATTATTATTATTATTATTATTATTATTATTTTAATCCCAACTAAAATAGAATGTATTTTAAAATTGAGGAGATTTTCACTGTTCAAAATTTATATAGTGCCGATAAATATACAAAACTAATTAAAATTATGAAATTTTATCTAATATTTAGAAAAAAAAAAAAAAAAAACTTGTGTGATGTGGCCACTGCAAGACTTTCTTCTATATAATTTTACACAAAATTCATGCAATACAAATATTTATTAAATTATTAATTTTTTTTTTCCATTATAAATGCAGACGATTTTATCTGACAGAATTATATCACTAATTACCGAAAAAAAAGTCAATATTTTGCCTTTTTTTTTTTTTTTTTTTTAAAGGGAAAAAAAATCGATAACTTTGTTTTAAATTATCACAGATCTATATTTCAACCATTCGTTTTAAAGGAATTGACGAGATCCTTTGAAAGATACTTATATTGAAAATTTACACCCCCCGGGTGGGGAAGCGATGCTTCCACATGCACAAACTTTTTTCCCTAGTTTACTACTACTACTATCAATAATTCATATTAATTTTAAAATCACACATTATAAACAACTCACTATGTACATTTATACGAAATTTTGTCCTATACTGCCATGTTAAAAGTTTAGAAAACGGGAATCACAACGCCACCTGTTGAGCGAATGATCCCCAAATCTAATCAGCACCAGTTTATGTCAGGGTCCAATTAAATGCCATGTTTAGTTGAATTTCGTTAATTGCTTCGTGAGATACAGCGTCCACAAAATTTGTAATACACACACACACACACACACACACACAGAGAGAGACAGACAGACAGACATTTTCTAAAAACAGTCGAACCGTGTTCAGGACATCCTAAAACGTGTAAATCCATCGAAAACTGGAGTTCGAAAATTTTCATGAATCCAATACTTTCTCTCTCTCTATATATATAGAAGAAAGTAAAAAATGATGAAATACTTTGCCGATGCTTGATTTTATAAAATATGTGAAATGTAATATATGTTAGAGATAACCTGCACAAGAAAAAAAATTGCTTGCGTACTTGTAATACGATGACTTATAATCTATCAGTAGTAAATCCCAGTTTGCAATTTTAAAACTTGGACCACTTCACAATATCAAATCTTAGATTGCACTATCTTTTTTTTTTTTTTTTTTATATATACATATACATCAATACATCTCCGTGTTCTGCTATCCTATCGTTTATGGCGCTTATATGGCATCAAAATACGTTACTGTAATGACATGCAATTTAATAGGTAAATTCTCTCGTTTACAAACACGTGCTAATAGGCGGTATTGCAGGAATACTAATTTACTATTGCTGCATTGTCTCAGCGGCGTGACATAAATCTGGAAACTGATGTCAGAGAGGGAGAGAAACTGGTTTCTGTCTGTTTTTCGATTGGGAGAAAGTTCTACCTCGCGTTTAACACATTTCTGATGCGAACTTCATAGTCGTGGGTTTGTTTTGGTTTCTGTTCCTGGATGCTAACGGATAATTTATGACATGGATGCATTTCCTGTGCGATGATTTGTTTAAAAAGATGAGTTAAATGGAAGGCTCAAAGATGACCGTTGGAGGTAAGTTTGAAATTTCAAAATTATAATATTTATAATTACTAACATTTTTCTATTATTAATATTTTTCTGTAATCATATTTACAATATTTCTCTAATATAATAAAGATCAATCTTCTAGTGTCCCATTTTTCTCTTTGAATGGGGGTTAATGCCAACTGTCTACATGAGGGGCCTAGTTATGGGTGAGATGCTTTTTATAGAGGACGGGGGCCTTTCTAGAGTGTCTTAGCCGTATTCACACTACTTTTTTAGGACTAAGGACCTATTAGTCTCAATCTGGGATTTTTGCGTTGTCGATTTCGATTGTTGGACATTTGTCGAAATCTAAAATTTATCGAAAATATAAATGAATAATTTGAAAGCGATGTTATAATTTGAAAAAAAAAAAAAAAAAAAAAAACTAATAGTTCTCCGTCCTAAACTAAATTCTGCTTTTACCAGAATTTCATCAAAATCGTTTTTTTTTTATTATTATTATTGAAAGAAAAAGAAAAGAAAATTAATAATAATCAGTATCGTTACAAGCGATATCGAAAAAGTTTTTTTTAATAATTTTGAATTAGGAAATAAAAAAAGCGCGTGAAATAATATGAAATAAAAATAAGTAAAAAAATAAATTTAATGATTTAATGTTTTTTTTTTTTTTTTTTTTTTTTTTTTAAACCACAAAAAATTACAAAGAAATAAGTTGAAGAGCACGACATGTGATCAAACCGTGTATCTAACGTTTTCCAGCTTCGAAACCAGAACATATTGGCCACTGGTAGGGCTTTTTTAAATGAGCGAAAAAAAAAAAAAAAAAAAAAAAAAAAAAAATCTTTCGTCGTTGTTATCATTTCCATCCCATACCTCTTGTTTAAAATAGACAAATAAATAAAGTAATAACGTAGTAAACTAGGAATTATGAATAAAAATATTGAGATTGCTTTAACAATGTTATGAGCTATAGATAAAAATCTGAAATAATTATTGTATAAAAGTTTAAAGAAGGTAATATTTAACATAATTCATTTCTTATAATATTAAGCGATAATATCTTAAGTTTAAATTCAGTTTTCTTCTAATCTAATTTTAATTAATGTGGCAAAAAATGGTAGATGTTGATTATATATATCTTCTTAACAGCATTGTATAAAGAATAAATATGCGAATGAATGAACATATAAATTGAATATAAAATGCTCAAATAGTATGATATGCATTTTTATGATAAATTTGACATACACAGTACACACTATTTGAAATGCCGCATTGCGAAATATATTATACGAGGCATTTTCGAGTTAAAATACTTATTTTATTTATTTATTTATTTTATTTATTTATTTATTTTTTTGAAGAGATTATGCGTCAGTAATGTACACGCCAAAATCCAGTAGAGGACATTTTTGTGTTCCAGTAACGGACACTGTTGATTTTCATAAGAATAAACGAAATAAAAATCGAGCCGATTGAAAATATATTTTTAAATAACTGAAAGAGTTATTTGAAAACTGAAAGAGCTGATGTTTATATACTGAAAGAGCTGATGTTGCATTGCTTAACAGAATGCAAAACATACATAAACCTCTCTCAAAAACTTAAAATAAATTATCTTTAAAAAATCTAATGGTTTTAGTGACACATTCCAACAGTACTTTTTCCATTAAATTATTTTACTTTAAACGATTCTTATTTTGCAAATAAAATTTCAATCCCCCCCCACTCTCTTTTATAAATGCCTGCCATTATAAGCGTAGCTTTTTGCACCTTTAGCTATATTTGCATATATTTTGTGTGTCATACAGAAAACAAGAACGAAAAATCATGTGTCACGCAATGATTAGCAACACTTTCCAACTGTACTTACTCGTTGTATCGTATAAGCTACAATGTTCTTTATCTACATTATTATACAACATACAGACAAAAAGACAGACATATCGACTAATTGAATTCCTAATCCCCCTTAAATATTGTTGGAAACTGTTAAAAATGCTTAACACTAACGTGCAGCCCGGTAAATCAGAAGGTTAAGTATGTCATATTCTACACAAAATATTATTTCAGCTTATTAACAATAAATGTCAATTTCTTCATAATTTTTGCAGTAGAAAGTAATTTAAATATGATTTATACAATTGTCTCTCCTAAAACGCAATGCATAGGTATTTTTGGGTGTCCCTATACAGAAACAGCTGCGTTATTTATACCATTTTAAATCGGGAACATGCTATAGCGAAATTGAAAAACATATATCATTTTTAAGACATTCTGAATATTTACAGACGCTGGAATAGGCAGCAGGAGAGATAGACAGATAGGCAGTCGGATAAACATATACACTAATTCTAATCATATTCACTTTTAAAATTAGTTATAAAGTGTTAAAAACTTTTAACGTAAACAAAAATGCAATTATAGCAAGCCCTTAATGTAAACGAATATTTTTGTGTGGTTCTGTAAGTCTTAATGCTATAATCATACTATAAACTGTGGCAAGCATTAATTTGTGCATATCTATAACATATTTAACTTCATTAAGATTTGTGTAAAGTAAAGTTATTAAAAATGGTTTATAGGAATATTTCACATAGAATATACCTTTCATAGAATGCAATGCTTTTGAGTACTTTCGGATGTCCCTGTACATAAAACAGTGGTGGTATTTTCCTCATTCTCAGTCGAAAACATCCGATAGTGAACTTGAATAATATATTTTAATTTGATTAAAATTTGTGTAAAGTAAAGGCATTAAAATATGGTTTATGGAAATATTTCTCATAGAACGCAATGCTTTGGAACACTTTCGGGTGTCCCTGTACATAAACTGATTGTGGTATTTAATTTCAATAGGGAAAATCTGACAGTGACTTTGAATAACATATATTGGCTTCATGAAATTGTATGAATATTTACTGGAGTTACAGAGCGCAGACAGACAGCCAGACAAACCGAAGTCATTAACACTTTTCAACCTTGTTGGAGAATGTTAAAAATGAAAGTCACCATAAAATTTGGGAAAAAAATTGGAATGAATAATGCATCGAAATATTCTTATCTGATTTTTGAATGAAATTAATTCATATTCCGTTTAGCATTTCAAATTTGGGGAACGCCTTGTGCTCCTTATACTGGTTCCACCCACCCACCCACTCCCCTTAAAATGAAACAATCCACTAGTGGATAGGATTACCCACTATTTTGTCCAGGCAACGAAGGCCAAAATTTGACGAATAGAGGAAAAAAATCGTGTAGTTTTGAAATTTTACATACTCATAGCCGAGAGGGTCCTGAACAACATACTAAAAGTCCCCGCCCGTGGGGGGTGAGCGGGGGCAGGGGGGGGGGCATTTAAGGGGGGCAATTTTCAGTTTTTATTAAATATCTTAAAAACTGCAGCATTTAGAGAAAAAGTGTCAATTACAAAATTAATCTACGTAAAATTTTCTATAAAAATGTATAGTACATTTTGTTTGTACGATCATTAGTTTAGAAGATATAGGGAGATGAAATAACACATTTTCTTGAAAAATTCTTTTTTGCAATAGTAAAATCAACTAAAGTGTGCAATTAAAAGGGTTCTTGTCAAATATTTTCTAATGTAAAAAACAAATATATACATAGGGAATATGCAAGGATAATACAGCATGTTTTGTAAGTTTTAAATAATTTTAAGGCTAGTAGGCGCGAGTGGCGGTTTGAGTAAAAATCTGGATAACTCCAGTCAAAATAGGAAAAATAGAAAAAAAAAAATCGTGTAGTTTTGAAGTTTTGCACACTCATAGCCGAGAGGGTCCTGAACAACATACTAAAAGTCCCCGCCCGTGGGGGGGGGGGGGTGCGGGGAGCAGGGGGCATTTAAGGGGGGCAATTTTCAGTTTTTATTAAATATCTTAAAAACTATCGCATTTAGAGAAAAAATGTCAATTACAAAATTAATCTACGCAAAATGTCCTACAAAAATGTATATTACATTTTGTTTGTACGATCATTAGTTTAGAAGATATAGGGAGATGAAATAACACATTTTCTTGAAAAATTCTTTTTTGCAATAGTAAAATCAACTAAAGTGTGCAATTAAAAGGGTTCTTGTCAAATATTTTCTAATGTAAAAAACAAATACACACATAGGGAATATGCAAGGATAATACAGCATGTTTTGTAAGTTTTAAATATTTTTAAGGCTAGCAGGCGCAAGTGGCGGCTTGAGTAAAAATCTAGATAACGAATACCAAAAACCGATCAACATAAAAAAAAAAAAAATCGTGTAGCTTAGAAATTGAGCACAGTTATAAAGTTAAGTGCCCTGAATAACATACTAAAAGTCCCTAACCATGGGGGGGGGGACATTTAAAGGGGGCACATTTAAGTTTTTATTAAGTATCTTGAAAACTATCGCATTTAGAGAAAAAAAATCTCAAAGCTATAAGATTTTTTTTTTATGTTGATCGGTTTTGGGTCTTCGTTATCTGGATTTTTACCTAAACACCATTTGCGCCTACTAACCTTAAAATTATTTAAAACGTACAAAACATGCTGTGTTATTCTTACATATTCCCTATGCATATATTTGTTTTGTACATTAGAAAATATTTTATCAGAACCCTTTTAATTCCACAATTTAGTTGATTTTACTATTGCAAAAAAAAAAAAAAAAAAAAAAAAAAAGAATTTTTCAAGAAAATGTGTTATTTCGTTCCACTATATCTTCTAAACTATTGATCATACAAACAAAATAGAATATACAATTTTTTTAGGAAATTTCACGTAGATTAATTTTACAATTGAGATTTTTTTTCTCTAAATGCGATAGTTTTCAAGATACTTAATAAAAACTGAAATGTGCCCCCTTTAAATGCCCCCCCACCCCATGGTTAGGGACTTTTAGTATGTTATTCAGGGCACTTAACTTTATAACTGTGCTCAATTTCTAAGCTACACGATTTTTTTTTTTTTTTAATGTTGATCGGTTTTTGGTATTCGTTATCTAGATTTTTACTCAAATCCTGCTAGCCTTAAAATTATTTAAAACTTACAAAACATGCTGTATTATCCTTGCATATTCCCTATGTATATATTTGTTTTTTACATTAGAAAATATTTGACAAGAACCCTTTTAATTGCACAATTTAGTTGATTTTACTATTGCAAAAAATAATTTTTTAAGAAAATGTGTTATTTCATCTCCCTATATCTTCTAAACTAATGATCGTACAAACAAAATATAATATACATTTTTGTAGGAAATGTTTTACGTAGATTAATTTTGTAATTGACATGTTTTCTCTAAATGCGATAGTTTTTAAGATATTTAATAAAAACTGAAAATTGCCCCCCTTAAATGCCCCCCCTGCCCCCCGCTCACCCCCCACGGGCGGGGACTTTTAGTATGTTGTTCAGGACCCTCTCGGCTATGAGTGTGCAAAACTTCAAAACTACACGATTTTTTTTTTTTCTATTTTTCCTATTTTGACTGGACTTATCCAGATTTTTACTCAAACCGCCACTTGCGCCTACTAGCCTTAAAATTATTTAAAACTTACAAAACATGCTGTATTATCCTTGCATATTCCCTATGTGTATATTTGTTTTTTTACATTAGAAAATATTTGACATGAACCCTTTTAATTGCACATTTTAGTTGATTTTACTATTGCAAAAAAGAATTTTTCAAGAAAATGTATTATTTCATCTCCCTATATCTTCTAAACTAATGATCGAACAAACAAAATGTAATATACATTTTTGTAGGAAATATTACGTAAATTACTTTTGTAATTGACATTTTTTCTCTAAATGCGATAGTTTTTAAGATATTTAATAAAAACTGAAAATTGCCCCCCTTAAATGCCCCCCCTGCCCCCCGCTCACCTCCCACGGGAGGGGACTTTTAGTATGCTGTTCAGGACCCCCTCGGCTATGAGTATGCAAAATTTCAAAACTAGACGATATTTTTCTTCTATTTTTCCTATTTTGACTGGACTAACTGATAATGGTGATTTATTGAAATATCAGTAGTGGACAAAACTCTCTAAAAATACTCTAAAACAAAAAATTGTGTAAAAAAAAAAAAAAAAAAAAAAAGGGCGAGTTCTACCTAACAGCACTATAGAATGTTAATTAGAATGTTGGCAGGCATGATACTATTACAAAATTAAAAACTTTACACAATAAATGCATAAAATTATTTTAGTCACCCGAAAGCAAATAGTACAAGAAATCAACTGAAAATAACTATATATAAAGCAAAAAGGAAAAAATAGAAAAGTAGCTTTTCTTATTTAAAGCAACAAGAGGTATCGATAAGATTACAAAAGTTTTCAGGGTGGTCAACGCGTATTACTTTGTAGTTTCATTTATTTCAGCCGTATATATATATATTAATTTGATTTTCCATTCCTTTTTGACGAAATCTGAAATTTGTGAATATTAATTTAAATGTTTCATTTTTGCGCCTTTAACTTAATTTTTGCCTTTTTGAAAATATATTTTCTGGCGGTTGTACGCTTCACTTGTTATTCAGTTTATCTACCTATTGAAAATTTCAAATATCATTAAAAAAAAAAAAAAAAAAAAAAAAAAAATCTGCTGAAGTGTAATAGACATTTGAAAAACATTCGTGGTATATTTAAAAGCATTCACCAAAAAGAATACCTTTCTACCTATATGTGTTAAACATATTAAGCTTATAAAAATGTTGTTCTCTCAAACATAAAAATTCTTTTTTTTTTCGTAATTTTTATATAAAATTTATATAAAATTAAACTTTTGTTATTAAAAGGCTATACAGGTTATAGAGGATGTCCCAAATAGGTTAAAAGTTTTGGTTTAATATTTTACTAATTAGTTATAAGTGGGCAATGTGGTTAGCAAAAGTGATAATATATATATATATATATATATATGTATATATATATGACCAAGTTGATACAAATTTCTCCCTGCTAATTTTTAAAAATTTACACTTTTTAAACTTTTATACATCCCCTCTAGACAAATTTGGTCAATTAGAAAGATTTAATGCAAGAACATTAACACTTTCGGTACCAATGGGACATATATTATATCCCAAACAGTGCTGGATTGAAGGAATTTTTATTCAACATTCACCACTAAATTTTAATTGCAACGGTTGGCTAATAATTTCAAAGATTTCTTTGTAAGATGTTTTCGAAATGATTCCAACACCATTGCAATTAAAATTTATTGGTGGATATTGAATAAAACATTCCCTCAATTTGGCTACACTAGTCCCAAGGGCTTTTTATATTGGTAGTGAAAGGGTTAATGGAAAAAACAGCATACCTAGAACTTTAAAATTGATAAGTTATACTTAACTGAAAATCGAACGCTGTGTATAGGGACCATATATCAAAATAGGAATGTAAATTGGGGATGCAGTATATAAAACAATAAAAATGTATGATAATATTTATAAAAAGTTTATTCAACGAAAGAAGAGAACGAAACTAAATAAAAGGGTTGCCAAGATGGTTCACTTTCAGCGTAAATCCCCAATTTGGAGAATTTAATTTTTTTTCACACTTTCTATTTGGCACTCCTGGCAGAATGCCAGTTTTTTCACCGCAAGTTTATTTAACGAAAGAAGAGAACGAAACTAAATAAAAGGGTTGCACAAAAATAGTCAAGAAGGTTCACTTTCAGCCGAAATCCACAATTTGGAGAATTTAATTTTTTTTTCACACTTTCTGTTTGGCACTCCTGGCAGAATGCCAGGTTTTTCACCGCAGCCAAATCGCACGTGCGTTTATTTAGTTTCGTTCTCTCGATAGAATGAATGGACATCTTATTTTTTATTTGAAAAAAATTAAAATAAAAAATAAATTTGTACAAGCATGAAATTCATTTTCAAATTTATAATGCTTCTGAAAATAGAAAACAACGTTGACAAATTAATTCTTATACTATTTTTAAGATTTTCATTTGTTTTATGATATTTGCATTTAGTTTTTATAAAATTGTTGAACCAAAAAGATATTAAGTATCTTTCTTACACAAGATGTGTGTTCTGTATAATTGTTTGTATAAAATTTTATTCTATCAGACTTTAAAAGCTAATAGAATAAAATTTTAATATTATATTAGGTCGTTGCAAAAGTTCGTGCGTACGCGGATCATTTTATTGCCTCCAAAGACGAGAGCTTCTATCGCCGTGGTGTACATTTGTTACCCGAAAAATGGGCAAAGGTTGAAGAAAGTAATGGAGAGTATTTTGATTAAAAATTGTCATTTGATTTGATGTATTTTTATGAAATGAAGCAATAAAAAACCGCACGAACTTTTGCAACGACTTAATAATTTCCTAGTGCCACTTTTTCTTTCTTTCTTTTTTCTTCTACTTCTTCTTATTATTATTTTGTAGAAAACATTTAATATTTATTTATCTGCATGTATATATATATGAATACATATTAATGCATACATTTTGAATTATACGAAAAAAAAAAAAAAAAAAAGTCAGTTTTCTTTTTCTTTTCTGTGTACTTTTGAAGACACCCACACAGCCACTTATATCCACTAGACATCTAAATTACACTCAGTGGATCCGTAAAAGATAAAAAAAAAAAAAAATAATCTTAAAACTATCCATTAAAAGTCCTGGATATCCTGCACTAATTATATAGATATCTATTAGATTGTTAAATGTAGACGAAATTTAGACGTGCCTTTTCCGATATCTAATAGATGTAAGATGTTTGATCAAAATAAGATTTAGATATTTTTAATACCTATTAGATTTAATAAGTCCAATTATTGGATATTTGGATAATTAACAAACATCTAATAGATGTAAAAAAGAGTGATATTTGTTGTGCTAATAGATATCTGTAGGATGTTTATAGAAGTCTAACCGATAATTTTTTAACTTTCATGGATATTTATTAACTTCTTTAGATGTCTTATAGATGTAAGTGACTGTGTGGGATAAAGATATACAGTTTTTCCCAATCGTCTTGCTAAAAAGAAAATAAAAACTTTCTAACAGACCAAGTTTGCTACAGAGCGTCGTATAAAATTTTTAAAACATAACGTTACGAAAATTAACGAAATATTTTTTGTACCTCCTCTTGACTATATGTATGGTAGAAGAAGTATTGTTTCAAAATCAAATTTTCGAAATTGAGTTTTTGTTACATTTATACGTTTTAAGGTGCCCTGAATCCGAAAAACATGTTTTAGCGGTTGGTGTGTTCGTCCGTGTCTCTCTTTGTGTATATTTCTGCCTGTTATCAACATATCTCAAGAACAAATTATAGCAGAAATTCCAAACTTGGTATTCTAAATATGTATCGTATAGGGATGCTATACGTTGAGATCAAGCAAATGGTTCGTGTACAGGGACATCCAAGATAATTCAAATACATCATGTCTATGAGGAAATTTATGGTCAGCACAGTATAGCACCTATAGGCTGACTTTAACGAAACGGAATGAACAGAACTTATTATGTGCATAAAATCATGTTTTATGTAGATTTTGGTATGGAAATCCTTCATCATTCGTTTACAGGGCTATAGCTATATTAAGGGCTATATTGGAAATTGCTAGAATTGTAATTTCTTTTGTGTTAGATGTTTTTCAAATAAGACTAAATTTAAGCATGCAATATCGTTTATAGTGTATATTGTTTCTAGACAATATACAGGGCTACCCAAAATTAAGCTAAATGTACTTTTCTATTGAATATTATTGATGGAAGTTCTTTGATTCATTTTACTATGTCGACGAACACTGCTCAGGAAGCAAAATTAATTTTTCATACCCATACTATAAACAAAGTATTTTTTAAAGTTCTATTTCACACTCTGGTTTTCCTTGCATAATATCACGTTTTGAGGTGCCTTGATTACAAAAGTCCAATTTAGCTAAATGTACTAAATTTAGCTAAAGAAAAGAAAATACATTTAGCTAAATTTAGCTAAATGTATTTTCTATTGAATATACTTGATGGAAGTGCTTTGATCCATTTTACTATGTCGACGAACACTGCTCAGGAAGCAAAATTAATTTTTCATATGCATACTGTAAACAAAGTATTTTTTAAAGTTCTATTTCACACTCTGGTTTTCCTTGCATAATATCACGTTTTGAGGTGCCTTGATTACAAAAGTCCAATTTTTAGCGGTTGATGTGTATGTATATCTGTTATCAGCGTAACTTAAAAACAAATAACTGCAAGATATTCAAATTTGGTATTTTGAAGTTCGTGTTAGATTAACAATTAAAAATTTAATCAAGATTGGCAAGTTTGAAGGCTAATTAATAACAGCCTTGATATATATATATATATATATATATATAATAATTGTATGCATTATAATTGAACGGAGGGTTGAGGGAGCGGTAACCCCTCTCACATAGAGTTACATGTCAAATAAAGCTGTTACATTAAACTTTAATATCTTACGCTGTTCATTTTAAGGCTTAATATTCAATTTATCTTCATAGTATAGAAACAAGAGAAAGTCGTGTGAGTGACACACCAGATTATCTTAACGTAGTATTATTTTCTACTTTATTTTGAATTTTTTTTTTTTTTTTTTAATTTACAACGACTGTATAAAGGATTAGTCTACGTTACAATCTTTTGGGAATACTCAGTACAATTTTTTATGGTAATGGTTTTTAAAAATGAATTTAAAATGAGTTAAGAACAATTTGCCCATATATTTAATAAATAATAAAAATCACATCAAAATTCATAAAAAACCACGAATTTGCGATAAGTCTCTTTCATTACAAATAGAAATTAACCTTGTGTTTTTGACGCAACATATAAAAATAGACGAGTTAAAAGACTTTGTCTACAGTATGAGGTCATGGTCGCATAAGGACAAGCTTTCATTTCCATATAAATATCTCTTACTTCGTTTTATACAATAGCTTTTATCAAAATGCGTTTTGCAGTAAAGAAGCAAAAGAGATTTGATTTCTTACTGCGTGTGTGTGTCTTTATTCATACGACTACACTGCTCTTTTAAAATAATTCTCCCCTTTCTTTGTTCAAATAAGATGTTACTCTCCATGAGACTGCTAGTATTTAAAACTAATAAAACAGAATTCTCTTTCATGACGCAAGTGATTTGTAAAGAAATTGAATACTAAGATGTTCAGTAAACGTTGTTTGTCGTAAACTTTTCATTATTGTATATGCATAGTAATTATTTCTCAAACTATTACAGTTACATCCGAACGTTCAACAATAAACATAAAGATCTTAATTTTTATTTATCATGATTTATATGAAATTACCATTGGGTAGGGGTACTGTCTGAAATTCATATTATACGAAAACAACGTAAAATACACAATTGATCAGGGGCGGACTGGCTCAATCTGGCCCACCCGGCTATAAGATATTTTGGCCCCCTCACTCCAAAAGAGGCTCTCCTTCTTCAATATGGCTCAAAGTAAAGTTCCAGAAATCCAAGCAATAATTTTTTATTAAGTCCTGATTACAATATGTTTAAATGTCAAATACAATATGTTCCAAAAACAGAGCACTGTTTAATATTGACACTATAACACTACAGTAAATATGATACATTTCCTAAACTTTTCTGGAAAGATATTTCCAATACTAAGTTTTGAGCTCTAGAATATCAAGATTGCATAACTATACAAATGATGTTCAATGGTGAAAGTTTCATTTTGTTAATTTTTAAATAAGATTTTACGTGTTTTATATTATACGAGCAATATTCTGAAGTTTCAGAAAATAAGTTAACAGTAAAACTTTTAAATGTTATACATTTTTGAAGATAAAATGCTGCAAAAGATGATGTTGAATGAATTTATGTTCTAAATAATTATAAATCGCTAATCTAAACTTGTTGGCATTGGTGGACTCTGCTCAGTTCCCCATCATATATATATTTCCATGAATTTCTAGAACAGGACATTCTCTTAACATAGTTATCATGTTAAGAGAAATGAATTTGATCAAACGCTTGACACAGTGACAGAATGAAATCCCCGCCTAATAGGCTATCCACCGTTCACTTCGATATATTTATCTTATTTTAATCTATTAATTTATTTTATTAGGGTAAATTTCGTAGCTTAGTTTCCATGCTACTATTTCCAATGCAACAATCCTCAAAATGCATATTTATATGGAGAATTTTCAATTTTGTTATGTTGATAAAATCTTAAATAACGAATAGCTTACGAAATTTTCCTATTAGAATATTTGAAGCCAATCATGTTCATACACGTATCATAAATGTTATTTTGTATTGTCTGATACATTTATGATACTCAAAATGGCCGTTTATGTTTAATATTGTATTTTTCTGACATTTTAAGAGGATCGTAAATTCCAAATAATTTACGAATTTCTTAAATTAGATAATTCATACTCTATGGTATTCATGTCAGTATCCTAAATAATATTTCAAAAGTTGTCTGACACCTTTACGATGAAAATATCCTTCAAGATTGACGTTTGTGTGAATTTTTGCCCTATTCTGCCATGTTCAGAAATTCGTAAATTTTTAATAACTTACGAAACTTTTATATTGGAAAATTCATAGTCATTGATATTCATGCCAGTATCCTAAATAATATTTCAACAGTAGTCTGACATCTTTACGATGAAAATATCTCTAAAAATTGACGTTTATGTGAAATTTTGCCCTATACTGCCATGTTAAGAAATTCGTAAATTTCCAATAACTTGCGAAATTTTCAAAGTAGCATATTTGTAGTTACTGATGTTCATTCCGGCATCAAAACTAATATTTTAAAACTGGTCTGACATTTTTACAGTAAAAAGTTTCCATTTAATACATGTTTAAGTGAAATTTTGTCCTATTCTCCCATGTTAAGAAATTCGTAAATTTCTAATAACTTACGAAGTATTTTAATTCGAATATTGTAAATGAATAGGGTCTTGCCAGTATCGAAAGTAAATTTTTCATATAAATATGAATTTTGTACAGTAAAAAGTTTCTTAAACAGTTTTTTACAGTAAAAAGTTTCCATTTAATACATGTTTAAGTGAAATTTTGTCCTATTCTCCCATGTTAAGAAATTCGTAAATTTCTAATAACTTACGAAGTACTTTAATTCGAATATTGTAAATGAATAGGGTTCTTGCCAGTATCGAAAGTAAATTTTTCATATAAATATGAATTTTGAGGATTATTGCATTGGAAATAGTAGCATGAAAACTAAACAACGGAATTGACCCTGATAAAATAAATTAATAGATTAGAATAAGATATATATATCGAAGTGAACGGTGGATAGCCTATTAGGCGGGGATTTCATTCTGTCACTGTATCAAGCTTTGGTCAAATTCATTTCTTTTAACATGATTATAATGTGGCTCGCACTAGAAATTTATGAGAACAGATGGGGAACTGAGCAGAGTCCACCTATGCCAACTATAAAATTATACTTATATAAATTAAATTATGCTTATATAACTTTTATAGTTTTACACGTTTTCGGGTGTGAGCAATCCGAAAATGGCAAAATTTGTATGGTGTCTGTTAGTCCGTTAGTTTGTTAGTCTGTGTATACGATATCTCACGAACAAATGATCGCAGAGAGGTCAGATCAGTTTTAAAATATTACTTTCGACACTGGCAAGAACCCTGTTCATTTGAAACATTCGAATTAAAAAACTTTGTAAGTTATTAGAAATTTATAATTTTCTTAACATGGGAGAATAAGACAAAAATTCTCTTAAACGTGCATTAAATGGAAACTTTTTACTGTAAAAATGTCAGACCAGTTTTAAAATATCAGTTTTGATGCCGAAATGAACATCAGTAATTTTAAATATGCTACTTTGAAAATTTCGCAAGTTATTGGAAATTTACGAATTTCTTAACACGGCAGTATAGGGCAAAATTTCACATAAACGTCAATTTTTAGAGATATTTTCATCGTGAAGATGACAGACTACTTTTGAAATATTATTTCGGACACTGGCATGAATATAAAGACTATGAATTTTCCAATATAAAATTTCGTAAGTTATTGGAAATTTACGAATTTCTTAACATGGCAGAATAGAGTAAGATTTTACATAAACGTCAACCTCGAGGGATATTTTCATCGTAAAGATGTCAAACCACTTTCGAAATATTATTTAGGATAGTGGCATTAATATCATAGACTATGATTTTTCCAATTTAAAAAATTTGTTAGTTATTTGGAATTTACGATTTACTTAACATGTCAGAATAAGGCAAAATTGAGCATAAACTTCCATTTTGAGGATCATAAATACATTAGACAACTTCAAAATTACATTTATGATATTTGTTTGAACATGATTGAATACAAATATTCTAATAGAAAATTTCGTAAATTATTCGTAATTTACGATTTTATCAACATAGCGAAATTGAAAATTTTTCATATAAATAGGAATTTTGAGGATTATTGCATTGGAAATAGTAGTATAAAAACTAAACGACGGAATTCACTCTCGTAAAATAAATTAATAGATTAGAATAAGATAAATATATCGAAGTGAACGGTATATAGCCTATTGGGCGGGAATTTCATTCTGTTACTGTATCAAGCTTTGGTCAAATTCATTTCTTTTAACATGATTATAATATGTCTCGCATTAGAAATTTATGAGAACATAAATATGATGGGGAACTGAGCAGAGTCCACCTATGCCAACTAGTTTAAAATGTATTTTGTTTTACCTTATAATGTTTTAGATATATATCTGATTAGACATACTGCAAATAGTCCTCACCCTTTCCTCTATATTTCGGAAACACAACAGAAATTCTGAAAACTTTAAAGCATATTTAAGGAAACTAAAACAGAAGATTTTATAAAATTGGCGTGTTGGGGGGTATCGGGTGTATATAGGGGACTAACTTTGAAATTTCAAATAATAGAGTTTGATAGCTCTTTGAAAGGTCTTCTAAAGATATTCATTTAAAAAATATCCTATATATTTTTTAATAATTTATGAATGAAAAAAAAACATTTCTCTGAAAGTTCCACCCTTTTTCCATATCTAAAAAACATCTCGAAATTTTTGAAAAACTGCAAAAACTTGCAAATTTAATTTGAGTCTCTCAGAAATCTCAACGAGCTAACTATCTCCGTTTTGTCTGAAATCGCAATGTTTGCCTAGGTTCCCCCATGCCCTTAGCCCCAATTTTGCAAAATAAAAGGACCCCTTTAGATTGATGCAATGTTTTCTTTTCTTTCTTTCTTTCTTTCTCTCTTCTTCTTCTTCTTTTTTTTTCTTTTTGTATAGTTTTAAGAAATTCCGCTGTATTTCCGAAATGCTGAAATATAGGAAAAAGAGCAGACCTTTTTCTAAATTGTTTAATGAGATTAATCTCCTTAAAAACAATCCTTAGAAAAAAAACACACTTTTAATTTATTATTATTATTATTATTATTATTATTATTTATTTATTTATTTCTATTTATTTATTTATTATCATTTGGGAAGATATTTCCATTGAGCTAACAAAGTACAATTCCCGTTTGAAAAGTTTCTTCCCTGAATGCCACCTATTTACTTCAGCTCTAATTATTTTTAAAACCAAACAAAGTCATAATAAGTACAAAACTTTGAATAAGCATTATAAAATGGAATAACTCGAAACAATTGTTTCGGATCGAAAGAAAACACGACCCTTCGTCAGGCGAACAAAGTAGACAGGAGTGCTGCAAAGAAAGCGGCAACGCACAAAGTCCCTCGCAAATTGATTACGCACTCTTTTACTGTTTTCAGAATTTCCAAGGAGTTTTAGATATAGTGGGAAGTGGGGGAGGAGTTTAAAAGAAAACTTTATTACTTCATAAAGAAACATGGACCAAACCTTTTTTTTTTTTTTTTTTTTTTTTTTTTACGAAACATTTTGAAAAGCCAAAGACCCGCCCCTTCTCATTTGAAATTTTTAATTTTGTCTCCTTATGCCTCCAGACTAAACATACTTTAACTAAACGAAATTCTTCCCAAATTTATTGAACAACTGTTTTGCAATTTTCAGAAATTCTGATGCGTTCCCGTTCCCAAGATGAAGGGTTAGGTTGCGACTTTTGGTGGACCCTGTATATATATGTAATCTTTTGAGCAGGTTAAGTTTCAGAGGATTTAGCACTGGAGCTACACAATGGGGAAACTGGCGGCAGTCTACAGTCAGCAGCACAATTATTGAAGCGCTAGAGAGGATTCGTATTTAAAACATGTGCACCTAATACTGTTTTGTTACGTAAAAATTTCTCTAGTCATGATCTTAGCCTTTATGTTGTTAAAAAATAATAAGTTTATGATAAATAAAAATAATTATAAGTTAAAAAGCTTTTTATAAACCGTGTTTTTAAATTTTTTGTTGAATCATAGCTATAGAACTAGCTACATTAGCACTGTTAATAACGTGTATTGTTAATAAAGTGTAAATAATTGTATTTATTTTTGCATATCTCAAGAACAAATAATAGCAGACATTCCAAACTTGTATTCTAAATGTGTATCCTATAGGGATGCTACAGTAAGCTTTTCGTTAAGATCAAGCAAATGGTTCGTGTACAGGGACAATCAAGAGAATTCTAATACATTACATCTATGGGGGAAATTGCGGGTAAGTAGAGTTCAACGTCTATAGACTGCACTAAACCAAATGAAACGAATATATATATTTTGTAATAGAGATAGTCAACTGGGAAAAAAAAATTGTGTATGTAGGAGCCTCGCCTCGCCTCCCCCCCCACCCCCCCCTCGAGGGGAGTAAATTTTCATGATGGGTATCTTTCAAAAGAGCTCGCCAATACCTTTAAAACGAATGGTTGAACCATCGATCTGTGATAATTTAAAACAAAGTTATCGATTTTTTTCACTTTTAACGAAAATCGTATTTTTTTTTTCTTTCTTTTTTTTCTTTTCTTTTTTTTCTTTTTTTTTTTTTTTTTTTTTTAAATATTGAGAATAAAATGGACTTTTTTTGGATATTTAGTGTTATACTACTTCTCTAATATGGAAATCGTCTGCATTATCATAAAAGATAATTTTTTTAAATAATAATTTCAATAAATTATTTTTAAAAAACAGAATTATTTTTTAATAGCCGAATTAAATTTTATATAAATCTAGGTGTATTAATGAAACGGGGGGTTGAGGGGGGCGGTAGCCCCCTCACACAGAATTAATTATCATATAAAACTCTTCCGAAGCTTAATTTGAATTGTTTAACATAGGTTTACATAACATCGTTATCTTACGTCTTAAAAACCAACCTGTATTTATAGTATTAAATTTCAGGGTAAGAGAAAGTCGTGTGAGTGACACACCAGATTATTTTCTTTGAGTTCCCTACGTCTCATTCACGTTCAAAGGAAATATTTAATTTCGATGAAAGAGAAAACTGCTTTTAGAGTTCGGTTATAAGCTTAGTACATTAATGAAAATGATTCAAAGTTAATCAAGCATCAAAGTTTATGAATGCATCCGTCCTTGCGTGAAATATAAAGTATTTACGTTTCAAAGGTATTCAATGTCCCATTAATAGATTAAGTGAGATTGTCTTTTTTTTTTTTTTTTTTCTTTTTTCATTCAGTTTCTAGTTTTATAAATCTTCAAGTCCATTTTTCATGGATAATTAAACATGAATTTTGTACGCGTTTATGATTCTTTTGCAATAGCATACTATAAACTGACCCTTAACAGAATTCATATCGTGATCTATTCATTGTAAATTAAGTTGTAAATATCATTAAGATATTTGCTTTTTAGATGAACATTCTTTTCATTAAAGGTTCTTTATCGTTTTCTTTTTACTTTATTTATTTTGATTGCATATAAGTATCTTTTAAGAGCATTATAATAATTATTATTAATATCCCAACCATATACCAACATATAATATACCAATATACAAGTTTTTTCATTTAGAGGTGGTAGAAAAGGTTGAATTTATATATATATATATACCGATTGTATGAAAAATGTTAGAGCCAGGAATAGAATCCGGGCACCCCGCTTACTGTGCTGATGCTTTACCAATAAGCTACCTTGACTGGTTACACACTCGACATTTCAGAAAGCCAAAAAATTTTCGATACTTTGCGGCTAATGGACAGTATTTCTTACAAGTGCATTATAAAGTAGGTATACTGAATTATACGTAACACAATCAATATACATCAATATACATTTAAAATAACGGCTTCTAGAGAAAGTGATGTGCATAGAATTAAGTTTTCAGTACTGCATGAAAGAATTTCGATAGTTTATGAATTATGCGCGGCAAGGGGGCGGAGGGGGAGTGCTCGAACCCCCTACCTATACTTAAAAAAAAAAAAATTCTTTTTTGACCATTGAAACAAAATAATAAGTGGGTCTCAGCCCCACGAATGACAGCTAGCCTCCTGTAGATAATGTCTAGTAGTTACGCCCCTCTGTGTGGTAACTACTGGATGTGATGGTAATGTTATATTCATATTGGGCAAAGAAAGCAAATTCTCAAAGAGCAGAATATATTGTATATGTATTATGTATACATATATTCATAACACATACTATACTAATTCTAAGATAAATTATATTGAAATTCATGTTTTAAATGAAGCTTAAAACAGGATAATAATGATTCTTGTGAAAATAGGAATAGATAGATGATATAGATAGATAGATTTCATATTTTCATAAGATTCTATGATGTATTGGTGACATTCGATATGAAATGCTGCAGAGTCTGTTTAAAAACTACTGACGGTCCAAAACAAAAGTAGTCCGACAAAGAGCCTGTGAAAAGTAATACAAATAATGTTAAAAGATTTTGGATCTGCAATTGTTTCGTGTACTATTTTTATATCATTCTAAAAGGGGGAAAATACTCGTTATGTGAAAAATCTAACAAAAATACATACCACCAATTGATGTCAGCCCTACTGTCTGACCGTCAACGGTTCGTGCATCTTTATTATGAAAGGTTCTTTCATAATTTTGAATAATTTAGTGTTTTCTAAACCAAAGAAAGGATTACTTGGAATTTAAAAAGTGTGGATAGGATGCTAACAACATATTATTACTCGGTAGTGGTACAAGAAACTTCTAATGACTTTTAAAACTTTTATACTTGTATCTATCTTTGAATTATAAAAAAATGACATTAGCGTGAACTATAATCGATCGGAATTTTTCCATTTTCTTGACAAAATTTTCGCTTAGGGAAGCAGTGTTTTCCAAAAAACAGTCTACCTTTGATACTTTCTTATTTTCACAAAATTTAAACATTTCTTAGAAGCTTATATATTTTTCTTTTCACTGTTGTTTTCCTTGATGAATCTTCTGCTTTTGCAGTTATGAGCCAAGCACTGATGAAGGCACTGATGAGCCAAGGCACGTTTTTTTTAAAAGTCTTGTGCTTTATATTCTTATGACATGTTCAAGATGACCATGTTCCTGTATATTTTCTGTTTTTGCAGAAGAAAGACAAAATTCCCTATAAAACTAATGAAGAAAGATTCACTCTCTTAAAACACGTTATGATACATATTTTTATGGTGCTTTTAAGTACTCCTTAATGGTCTGTTTTCTGCTTTTGTTGTGACAGGACATTTTTTTCTGAGCACTTAATGAAGAAATATAAATTCTTTTGAAATGCGTTGTGCTTTACTTAGATTTTTATGATACTTTTAAGAAGACTTGAAAGTTTTCGTGTTAAATGTTTTATTTAAAATATTATTACTATTAATGTTATCTATAGGAAAACCTTGTTTTAATTTTATAAATTAAAATTGATATATATATTTTTTTATATAATTATTTCTCTGAGAAGGATCATGGCTGTATTTACTGTAAATATCTAAGACACAGACATGTCATTAAAAGGTCAGCACTCTGAAAATGGATCTATATATAGTATAAGAAAAGAATAATTATAAGAAAAAAAAACTTTTTATTTACCATGTTTTAAATTTTCTGATGAATCCTAGAGCGCTTATCAATGTGCATAAAATTTTTAAAATGATAATGACGTCAATTTTTGTGAGATGCATAATTTAACATTTTATAATTTTTTAACGTTCACTTTTAATTAAATTTATTTATTTTTATGTCGAAAGAAAATGAACTCTTTTTTTGGCAACAATTAAATTATAGCTAATATTTTAATGGCTATTTTAACGCTATTAGGATGTTATTATTTTCATATTTTAATTAATTATAAGAAAACTAATCAAAAATTCGAAAATCGGACTTCGAAGTATTGTGTTGTCACCGGGTTCTGAGCTACTGTGAAAGTTTCAAATGTCTAGTTAGTAGGGATGTTAGTTAAAATTCGATTGCAAGATTTGTACCGGGCATACAAACGAACAAACAATCAAACATACAAACAAACAAACAAGAATAGAAGTTATTAAAAACATGGTAAAAAGTATTATGTGCTTTCATAGTTCCAGTTCATTTCGAAATAAACATATCTACAGCTCATGGGTGAAACGTATGGTGTCATTCATATTTTCCGATCTTGATGATGTAGACAATAAACATCATAGGGAATTAACTATCTGTGCCATTATTTATCCTATACAATTTACTAGTTATCAGTAGTTAAAAAGAAGCAAGAAAGAAACATCATGTCACTTGCATGTATCATAAAACCCTTTTCGGTTGTACTTGGTACCTTTCAATGCATTTTACCTCCACGATGAAACATTAAAATATATTTCGTGTTTGATTATGGAGGAAAAAATTTCACAGAAGATATCTTTATAACTTTACCTTTAAAGGAAATATACAAAATAAACTTTCCATTAATGCATTTTAAAATTTGCACGTAGCTTAATTTCTTTTGAAACCTGTATTTCAAACTAATTTATTAAATACTATTAATGTAAATTATATGTAAGCTTCAATTTTGGTGACCATAATAAATATCTTAAGATTAAAAATCGAATGAAATATAAGTAGCGTGTGCGCGTGAGAGTGGAAAGGGGAGAGTTAGGATAACAGAACTTTTGTTATTTTTACATCTTCGCCAGGAAAAAACGTCAGATGGCTAATATTATAATTCTTGTTGGAGTTACTTTTATTACGCACGGCAAATTTAAAATTCTGGAGACATCATGATTGTTATTTTTTTTTATGAATCCTCATACAATTTTTTAATCCTTTTTCAGAAAAATTATATTTAAATGATTGATTTATGATATAATTTCATCCACTCAGTGTATGCTAATCAGCAAGACCAAACATAATTTTGTGTAATTCGTTGAGGCAAAGTAATGTGTCAAATCGACGCCAGAATAGTAATTAAAGTTATATTTAAATCCAAAATAAAATAAGCCGACATATAAACACCTGTATTCTCAGAAAGAAAAAAAAAGTAAAAAACCATAACTCAACATTATGTTAAAGAAAACATAGAAAACTGGTAATAAATTTTGAATATGTTGCATTATGAACGAGATAGATATGTGATGAAAAGGGAACATGTAAAAATTAAGAAAACACATGAAGGGTTATAGGAATTTAAGATATTATTTACAGGAAAAAATGGTCATTTTGTGGTATTATAAACGACTTTTAAGATTGTACAACTTTATTTAGATTTATATACATTTTTTTAAATATTCACATATTTTTTTCTGAGTAAACTAATTTCATAATACGTAATAATTTATATCACAGAGACGGCATTTGATCAAACTACAAAGACTATTGCAACTTATAGACTGCCAAAAAAATTAAACTGAAAATGCAGTCAGTTATTTCGGTAACACTAAGCATATCATCGTTAGTAAAATGCACTGATGACGTAACATTTTTACATTATTATTAGTATTATTTGCGTTGTATACGTTGAAGTATTGCCCTTGTGGTTCATATTTAATTTTTACCATGAATTGCGAAAAGATAGGATCAAACGCAAAATGTAGTTCCTCCGATATTAAATGTCAATAACCGAACTTGTGTTTCAGCAAGTGTTGTAATCTATTCCAACAAAAAAAATTATTGCCATGTTAACATCTGCTTATTTGTATGTTCGTTCAAACCAATAAAAGTATAATAATTTTTGTAATTTTACTGTATTACTGAAATTGTAAGGCTTTTCCCATTCAAAAACAACTTTCTAGAAGCAGATCAAAATTATCCAATTTTCCTATACTTTTCAGAGGTTATTCTTCTTATTTGTAAACACTTTTAATACAGGATACTGAATGTATAACCTGTCAGTTGTTATTCTTATAAACAAGTTGTAAGGTCAAACATAATAAAATTTTCAATTAAAATATCAGTTTATAAGCTACTTGAAACATCGGCAGCATATTCCTTAAGCTCATTAATTTGTTCTTTTCACATCTTTTCCTTCACAATTATTTAGTCAAAGTAAACCTTTTATTTTTATTGAACAGTCATAATATCTGCAAATTATTTCCTGCAGTAGTAGGAAATTGATGTTTCAAATTGCTTTTACGTTAACCAAGGTCAACCTGCGCAATAAAGCGTAGATAAGTGCTTGGAATTAAGCCCATTTTTCTTCCTGAACGAATTCAAATGAAATTTAAACCTACTGCAAAGCATGGAGAATGTGAAATAGAATTAAATGTGTTACATTGTTATTTTTACGCAAACAGAGTTACAGACTTGTGTTACCATTAAAAAATATTAAATCGCTTTCATTATTTAATTACTAGTTTTTTTTTTTTTTTAGGCAGTTGTAGCGCATTTCGATTTGAGTGAATTTAAAATTTAGCTGTTATACTGTTTAGTTTGACAGTCGTTCAGTTATTTTTTAGTGGTATGTGTCATAAAACTCTTTAATTTGAAAACAAATTCAAGTACAATGTTACACTTGATGCTTAAAAATGTTTAAATTGAGTCTGTTTTGAAGTGAAATTACTCATTATTTTGAGATCATTATCATTGTTTCATCATTATTTTCCCTCTGAACTGTAAAAAAAAAAAGGTCTCCGGACCACCTCTAGGGGTGTGTCCCAGACCGTCGCCAATTGCCCAGCTGCGCAGCACTAGTGCGACGTAAAACCCAACCATCCATCTGTAAAAAAAAAAAAAAAAAAAAAAAAAAAAATACATTACAACAAACAAAGCAACACATTACCAAATATTTTATGGATGATAATTTACAAATGAGATTGTATATCATTAATTATTATCACATGATACTAAAGGCGTAAGTATTATAAACAGTTATGAATGATGCTGATTCTGAAATTAAATTTAACATGAAACATGAGTTAGCAAAAAAAAAAAAATCTAACACTGATATAGCATTTTCAAACTAATTTTTTGTTAATCCAAATAACATTAATAATATTATAAATAATAATTGAAATAAAATGTAGACAAAACCTACTTAAACTTTATCGAAATAGGATTCTCGCAATAAAAAAAAAAAAACGATGAATGATAGTCAAAAATTACGCTATAGAGATTACAAAAAAGTGAAAACAACCAACATATCCAGAAAAAGAATAGTCATCCAAATTAATTGAATGAATTTCAGAAACTGTTTTCGTACTTGCCTAATGGCAGATAATGACTATCATTAAAGTATGTATCATTTTATGCAGAATCAGTTGAATATCTTTAAAAAAAGCATAACACTTCCAGACAGAATGCATGCCCCCACTACTAGAATTTATTTGGTGGCTGCATAGAAGTTAGCGCTCTGACCTACATTTAAAAATGGCTGGATTTGAATTCTGGTTTAGGCATGGGTGTCCGTAGCTTTAACGAGAAAAAAAAAAAAAAAAAAAAAAAATGTACAGCGACGCTTCAAACCCAAGCTCAAACCTCCACAGCTTAGAATGAGGTCACTTTCAATTTAAAATTTTCAGCCATTTCAAAATCAACAACACAGAAGCGAGAGAATTGCAAAATATTTTATGTTTCACAAATTTCTCACATATACAGAATGACTCTTTGCTCCCCAAAAACCAGTTGAACTCATATAGCATACCTTTTCCTCAGGACATCTTGGTGGTATCCTGTGGAGCACAAGACATCCCTTGGACATCCGAAGGATGTTGTATGGAGATATGTGCTATGAGGGAACCTTTCGACATGATGAAATATTTCAAATAATGTACATTTCGCAGTCAGAACGTACGCACATTGGATTTCAATTATCCCTAAACTAGAAATTCAATGGATTGAGATTGGTTTTAATTTTCAGTTCTAGAAAATATTATCATAGTAAGCGTAATTGTGAGAGTTAGAAATAATTTATGTATAATTCTTGAAATATCTGCCTCCGAAAGTTCATTTCATTTTCTTGGAGGATTTAAATCGCTATGATTTCACATAACGGCAATACTCTTTTATAATCAACATTTACATGTATACTATATACGGATGTAAGATAGAATTATTCTCTATTTATTTGGATGACTTTTATGTTTTGCTAAATCTGCATTCATCAATTTTCAGCCTGTATGTTGGGAAACCGTTGCAACATGCAGGGCCTTATTAACGGACTCTTCATTTGGACCCTGGCTTAGAATCACTTAACAAGGTGGCCCAAAGTATTGTTTACAATTTTTGTTTTAAAAATGTAATTAAAAATGTTATTAAAAACATAAAAATGTACTTGAAAACAACATTACATGAAAATTTTAGAAAAAGAAAGCGGAAAGAAAAGTTTTACAAAAGGGGATAGTTTACTTAAATATGCATTTTGGATGAAATAGTGGGGAAAATATTAGGGTTTTCTTCAAAAAGTGGTAAAAACCATGGGAAAAATTAAGGGTAAGGGGATCGAATGCACATTGGGCCGTGTGCCCTGTGCTCACTTTTGGCTTGATCATGTTCTGGCAACATGTATGTACAGTATAAACTTGTAATTTGGCGAAACCTTACTACAACTCGACAAAAATACTTGAAACTTTAGCTGTCCGCAAAGACAGAATTAAAACAGAGTGCTAAACTCCAGACAGGAATTTAATCATAGCATTATTATTATATACGGAGCAAAATGTTTAAGCAAATACAGAGAGAGATATGTGTATGATTTATATATTTACGCAGTTCGATAAATTTTTCTTTAAACTTAGGTACAAATATTTCCTTTGAAAAGTTCTATTTATGAGATAATAAAACAACTGTAGATAATAAAGCATTCTTAGGCTATTAAAACAAGTTCTCAACCATAGTTGTCTGAATTTTATAAAACGATTAAAAATTAAACTAAACCTATATTGATTCGCCTTAAAAACAAACAAATAAATAAAATAATAAAATAAAACAAACGCTTGCACCCAATCAAGTAATTAATTTAAGAAATATAAAATTAGAACCTATTTGCTCTCCATTTTTGTTTTTTAATATTTACCAATCTTGTCCATGTATTTTTTAGAGTTTTAATTATTTCATAGCAATTGAAAATGAATGTATGACAGATGTTGCAGACTAGTGTTTTCTTTTCCCGGAAGCAGCTGATGATTTACTTGAATCAATAAATCAATATTCAATATGTCACTGTGAAATACATATATTCACTTAAAATATTGGTAGTTGAGTAACAGCCATATGTGCTGCATTCGTATTGAATGAGATATAGCGATTCTGACACAAATATAAAAAATAAGGAAAGAATGATTTTGGTCTACTTTGAGTTATTAATTGAACAGGAATGAAAGGCAAAATGTAATTAAAAGGAATAATTTTAACCCAACCATAGTACAAAAAATCATATTTATAAATAAAAGGCATGTTGTACAATAAGTAATGCTTTGTATAGGAAAATGGTAAATTTAACAAATGGAACAATCCACAAGGAATCAAACAGTGATAAATATTCAAACTGTTTATGCATTATATATGAGTCATTTTCTGGATTACAATATCTTTTTCTCTACGCAAAGTGCAATCTACTGCACATTTTTAAACTATATATATTTTTATTCTTAATTTCTTGTGCGCATGTCTTAAAACATATACAGATGCCAAATATAGTGGCATTATGCCCATGTGTTTTGGCTATACAGGAAGCCATTTACAGTGGGAGTTTATATGAGAACCAACTATATGTAAAATATGTGTTGTTTCTTACATCATTACTTATGACACATTATATATATATATATATATATATATATATATATATGTATATATATATATAAAAGTTATGTGTATCACACAGTATTTACTGATGAAAAAAAATGATATACATAGAAATAACGCACAGCAGAATATTTACAAAAGCTTTTCAAATATAAAAATTTACTCTAAATAAGGTAAAAATATTCTAAAAAAGATATACTGGATATCTTTTTTTTTTTTTTTTTATTTCTACCTGTACATTTTTACAAATATGACCAATACAGAAACGATATAAATTAGAAAAAATAATAATAATAAAATGAGTATATTTTTGCAAGCATGATCAGTAAAGAAACGATAAAAATAAAATTAAATAATAATAATGATAAAAAAAATACCAGAAAGAAAATTATACGATTAGCATAGTTTATGAACACTTTTCAAATGTACGTTCGTTGTACTATCATTTAATATTGAATGTACACTAAGGGACCAAAAAAAAAAAAAAAAAAAAAAAAAAAGAAAGAGAGCCGCACTTGGCTATTTTCTTTTTCTACAATCGCCAACTTTATCGTTTAAAAAGCAAATTTTCGAGCAGATTTTATCACATCGTTCTCCACGTACGTTTTAGGATTGAGCCCAGTGTTAAAGACAAAATGCAACTGTCAGGAAAATTATAATTTTAGAAAGTATTTAAAAAATGGCAGGGATAAACGATGCCACAAAAAGTACTAATTTTAGAATGAAAATTAAAAAAAAATATTTTAATACGTGAGATGACTTAATAATTAAATGTTAACGAAATATTGACGAGATGATTTTTAGCAAGATACAAAAATTTTTTAGCTGTTTAAACGGGAAATTTGGCTTTAGGCGGCCATGTTGCTCATCCAAGCGAGATGACTGCAAGTTAAAAAACAAAAGTTTAAAAAATCGATTTGTACATGTTCATAACTTAGAAAAGATTAAAAAAATGTGTATAGCAAAATACTTTCTTCAAAAACAGTGCGGAAACTATTAATCAATGTAAGTTTAAAACTAGAAGATCTGCAAAGTAAAAAGAAAAAAAAAAAAAAGTACTAAGGAAAACAATTAAAAAACACAAGACTTCAGTTGACCCAAAATTAAAAAAAAAAAAAAATATATATATATATAGCAGTTAAGTATTGGGCTGATCTGGTTTTCTCTAAGGAGTCAAATTTAATTTATTTCGGGCTGGTGAAAAAAACTAGTAGGACGACAAAAATGTGACCGACTTAATGAAAATTGCACTCTAAAAACAGTGACATATTCTCTGTACATTATGGTATGGAGGCATATAACTTTGCAATGAGTCAGGCAAATTTTCATGCTCAAGGAATCAATTAACTCGAAATAAAACGCGGCCATTATAAAAGTGGCGCTTGACCGACTATTTTGAAGGTATCTCAGATTTTCTCGCAAAAAGCATTTCAAAATGATATTGCAATGATATATGTCAATTTCATTATGATTTGTACGGGATCCGGATATAATATCGCCGGACAAAATATCGCGTCAAAAAAAAAAAAAAAAAAAATGTTTAATCTATTTGAAAATTTGATTTTGTGTTACGTATGATCTCTGGCGGGGGCCACAGGGCCTTATAAATATTAATTAATTAATTAATTAAAACAAATAAATAAATAAATCATAGAGTTTAATTTCATTATTTTATCTATGTTTATTTTTAAGTTATTTTATCTTTTGCTTTTCACTATTCAAAATATATTTTAAACATTGTGTACATCATTGCTGACATCAAAGCTGAACAATGTTCACAAACCTAAATTAAAAAATTTAAAATTGATAAACACGATTGAATTCATTATGACAAATCTTGACAAAAGTTAATAAACATACTCTTTAAACTCTTTTAAGTAAAATTTTTAACAATTTTTGTTGTAGGTTTGTCAGTATGTCAGTGCTCTGACTAAGGTATGTGTTGTCATGAAATTTCATACAGCATTACTAATAATTACCAACTCCTTTTTGCTTTCTATTCATTTACGTAGGCGAGATTTTGTCCCGCGAGATTTTGTCCCCAACCCTAACCCGATTTGTACAAAATAAAAGTATTAAAATGTGATTTATGCTCAAGGAATCAATGCATAATAACTCTTATAAAACTCAATGCATAATAACTCTCATGCAAGGAATAACTCTCATAAAACGCGATGCTTTGGAATATTTTTGGAATCCCTTGTACATAAACCAGTGGTTGTGTTCACCCAATTTCAAATCAGGAACTTTCCATAATGAACTAGTATAACATATATCAGTTTCAACAAATTCAGTGACTATTTACGAAAGTTTGAGAGAGGACAGACAGACGGTCAGAAAGACAGACAAATTCATATCATAATCATTTTTAAACATCATTAGAAATTGTTGAAAACAATTACTGTCAAATCTCGTTAAAGTGAATATGAAGGGGTTAAAAAAAAAAAAAAAAAAGTTCATGTTATCAGTAGTTTATGCTATTAGTAATGGTATCAGTAATCTTCATATAAATAAACTAATATTCATTTTGACGGGGATTGTGTTCATGTTAAACACAATTCACGTTAAGCGTGTTCACGTTAACGAGGTTCGACTGTAATATGTAATACAAACGAAAACGCAATTCCAGCGATTTCCAATTATAGCCATTAATGTAACTGAGTATTTTTGTATGGCCCTGTAAATCTTAATGCTAATCTACTACATTCTACAGAAAGCATTTTCTTGTTTACATATATTATTAATGTCAATTTCATTATGATTTGTATGAAATAAAATTCGAAAAATATGATGTGTAGGTATACCTCTCACATTGACGCAATGCTTTGAAATTATTTCAGGTGTCCCTGTAGAGTCTACATCTACATGGACACACTGGTTTGTCTACAATGTAGACAAACCAGTGGGTATTTACCCCATTTTTAATCAGAAACATCCCATAGGGAACTTGAACACCATATATCAGTTTGAAGAAATTCCATTAATATTTACGGGAGTTAGAGCACGGACAGACGGACAGACAGACAAACCAAAATCATAAATACTTTTCAACTTTCTTGGAAAGCGTTAATGAAAACTAAAGTCATAAACATTTTTGAATTACTTTGACGGAAGGCGTTAAGGAGAAAATTACAAACATGATCAATACAGAAACGATATAAATGAATAAATAAATAAATTCAGGAGTGACTCCACTCGACTTTTCGAACATGAAGTAATGAACGGTTGCGTAAATAAATTAAAGTAAGACAAGTAGTTAAATAAGCAAAATTGAAATATATAATGGAAGTTTTGAATATTTCTCCCCATTGTTTAATTTTACGCTATTGCACTTCACATAATTTCAGCCCATAGATCATAATGATATAGAATTTTTCGTTGCGTCTCTGTAAAAATCTATAAGTGCTAGACTCACCAAAATCTATACAATTAGTGCGATGGTAATCTATAACATGTGTATAAAGTTTCAGCTCAATCGAATATGGTGTTTAAACGCTATCGCACTTTAAAATATTTGGGGCCATAGACCATAATGATAAATAATTTTTTTGTGTTCCTGTAAAAAAAACTATGAACGCTAGATTCACCAAACTGTATGCACTTCGTGCGACGGTAATTTATAACATGTGTGTAACTTTTTAGCTCAGGCGAATAAGGCGTTTAGACGCTATCGCATTTTGAAAAAATTGGCCCCATAGGCTATAATGATAAAGAATTTTTCCTTGTGTCCCTGTAAAAGATCTGTAAGTGCTAGATTCACCAAAATCAATAGGAGTCGTGTTATGGTGACATAGAGCAAACATACCAAATTTTAGCTTATTTGAACAAAGCGCTTAGGCGCTATTGTGTTCAATCACATACATACATACACACATGCATACATCATCGTAAAAATAGCAAAAACGAACTCATTGGACCTCAAAACGTATAGAAAGAGCAAAATTTCTAGATCGGATTTTTGACATGATTACAATACTTTTCTTACATACGTATGATCGGAAAGTAAAATTTAATAAAATTAGTACATTTTTACAAACATGACCAGTATAGAAACGATTAAAAAGAAAAAAAAAAAATGAAATAAAATGTATAAAAAGGAATTCATTTTTATGAACATAATAAATACAGAAATGATAAAAGTTGAAAAAAAAAAAAAAAAAAAGAATTATAACTTTACTATGGAGATTAAAGACACCTAGAAAGAAAAAAAAAGAAGAAAAATGAAAAAAAGAAAAAGAAAGAATGTAGGTTTGCACATGGACTGTACTCATCCTGATTAAAAGAGTCAAAATTAAAGGGTGGAATATTTTAAGCTTACACTGTTTTACTTTTTCTCTTGTTACATGCTGATGCACTCACGAATTAATTTAAAAATCATCGAACTTGTAGACTGTTCTATCCAAATTTCAAAAAATCAAAAAAGGAATTTAATTTTGTTACATATAAGGGACGATTTCTTATCAAAAAATTCATTATTTTCAACAATTTTAATGATATGACAGTAGCAATGAAATAGCTAATCTCTGAACCAACACCTTGATTTAATACAACTAGAAATTAAGGCATAGTGCCTACTTCCATATAGAATTAGATTTATAAACATTTTAAGAATGATTTGATTTTATAAAACGGCTGACGTGAATAACCTGGTTTTAAATAAGTTCATGTCTGATTTTTTTACCCCACAATAAAAGATTTTAAAAACTAAGTAAAATGATGATGATAATAATAATAATATATAAATTTTTTTCAATTTATGTATATTTAATGCAAATAGAATTTAAAACGATCTAAAAAAAAAGACAGAAATGTCACTGCTCTTTGGATAATATGTTTATAAATAAAATCTTTTTACGACCTTTACTTACTTCTCGTGTTAGCTAGTGAACTTCAATTTATTACTTTCTCTTACCCATAAGGCAGAAAAAGTATTGTTTTTGGTCAAATTTTTGAACGCGAGTTTTTGTTATATTTACATGTTCTGAGGTCCCCTGAATACGAAAATCATGTTTTTAGCAAATGGTCTGTGTGTATGTCTGTGTGTCTGTGTGTGTGTCTGTCTGTTATCAGCATATCTCAAAAACAATTTATGGCAGAAAGTTCAAACTTGGTATTCTAAATGTGTATCATATAGGGATCCTACAGTAAGCTTTTCGTTAAGATCAAGCAAATGGTTCGTGTACAGGGACAATCAAGAGAATTCTAATACATTACGTCTATGGGAGGAAATTGCAGGTAAATAGAGTTTAACGTTTATAGACTGCCCTAAACCAAATGAAACGAATATATGTATATATATTTTTTGTAACAGAGATAGTCAACAGGAAAAAAAAAAATTGTGTGTGTAGGAGCCTCGCTTCACCCCCTGGGAGGGAAGTCCTCCCTCGAGGGGAGTAAATTTTCATGATGGGTATCTTTCAAAAGAGCTCGCCAATACCTTTAAAACGAATGATTGAATCGTTAATCTGCGATAATTTAAAACAAAGTTATCGATTTTTTTTTTTTTTTACTTTCAACGAAAAAAAAAAACTTAGATTTTTTTTTTTTAAATATTGAGAATAGAATGGACTTTTTTTGGATATTGAGTGTTATACTACTTCTCTAATATGGAAATCGTCTGCATTATCATAAAAGATAATTTTTTTAAATAATAATTTTAATAAATTATTAAAAAAAAAAACAGAATTATTTTTTAATAGCCGAATTAAATTCTATATAAATGTAGGTGCATTAATGAAACGGGGGTTGAGGGGGGCGGTAGCCCCTCTTACACAGAACTAATTATCATATAAAACTCTTCCGAAGCCTAATTTAAATTGTTTAACACAGGTTTACATAACAGTACTCGTTATCTTACCTATTAATCTGCAACCTGTATTTATAGTATTAAATTTCAGGGTAAGAGAAAGTCGTGTGAGTGACACACCAGATTATTTCTTCTTTACTTTTCACTGAAGTTTAATGGGGAAATATATATATTTAAGTTTATAATTTATATATTTTAGTGTTTAAAAACATTTAATTGTTTGATTTTTCACATTTAAAACGTATACCTGTTTTTGAACATTTGTCATTCAACATTTGAATAAGAAAATCTAACTGTGGTCAGTTTAAGCTAGTCTGCTATAATGGAGACATTCAATAGAATATGTATACTTGTGATAATTACTAGAATAATTCTGAATTTTAATTTTCTTTGTTTTATTATTTTTATGCGTATCCAATAATTAAAATATTTAATATCTTTAATAATTAATCTTCCATTCTTTAAGATAAGTTTTGGAGGATATGTTTAATAATTTCCTGTAAAATGCTTCGTATTATTAGTCATACATCTAGTACAACAGGTTTCTGACAAGGACTTGCGAAATATTTTGAAACATTGCGGTCTAAAAGACATATTTCTTAGAAGCTATATTTCATCATCTTAATATTGCACTAAACGTACGAAATCAACATAAATTTTTCAGATGCAATGAATTTTGTCTCCTATGGAAAATTATATGATTAATATCAATGCTTCATTTACAAGGTCGAATAAAAATATTTGTATTTATTTTAGGAAATTGCTAGAGGTGCATTTCAGCTGCGTTATGCATTTTCTACACTTTCCAGCGATGCTGAAAAATATTTTTGGCATGAAATTTAGGATGTGGTGTTTAAATGAATTTAAAAAGTATTTTACGCAATTAAAATGTATATACCCTTACAGGGATCCGGACATAATATCGCGGGACAAAATCTCGCCGGACAAAATATTGCGTCAAAAAAATAGTAAGATCTATTTAAAAATTTGATTTTGTGTCACGCGTGATCTCTGACGTGGGCCACATGGCCTTATAAATATTAATTAATTAATTAAATCATAGAGTTGAATTTCATTATTTTATGTATGTTTATTTTTAAGTTATTTTATTTTTTGCTTTTCACTATTCAAAATACATTTAAAAAATTGTGTACATCACTACTGACATTAAAGCTGAACACTATTCACAAACTTGAATTAAAAATTTTAAAATTGATAAGCATGATTGAATTCATTATGACTAATCTTGACAAAAGTTAATAAATATAGTTTTTAAACTATTTTAAGTAAAATTTATAAAAAAATTTGTTGTAGGTTTGTCAGAATGTCAGTGCTCTGACTAAGGTATGTGTTGTCATGAAATTTTATACAACATTACTAATAATTACCTTACCAACTCATTTTTGCTTTGTATTCATTTACATCGGCGATATTTTGTCCTCGCGAGATTTTGTCCCCAACCCATATTTACAGAAATGATCACGTGAAAAAACAGTCAGGTGACCCGACGATATAAATATTTTTAAACTTTCATATAGAAAATATTAAAAAAAAACTTCAAAATTATGTTTTAGGGATTGAAAAATAAATTACGTAAACAAGCTATTTTATTTTTTTTATTTAAAACGAATGTATACATTAAAAAATAATTTAAAACTAGTATATTTGGACCAGTTACGAAATTTTCTTTTATATCATTCTATAGTGATGCAGAGTGATTAAAATGCCCCAAAATGTAATCATAACTTCTTAAAAGATTTTACATGGCAGTTTGGTATAATTTTTGTCAATAGATGCTGAGATGTAGCCACTTAAGTCAGAGAAGGTGAGTAAGTTGTTAGTCAATATACATCCAAATTAAGTCAGCATTAATTTCCATAGCGGTCATCTCATATACCAAATTTTTAACTTTCATAACGCCATAGAAGTTCAGATATAGCATTCCATGCACGCTAAAAATTGCAGCCCAGTAGTGCCATATTCGACCGATATGCATCCAAATCAAATCAAAATTCGTTTTCATAATAGTTATAACAAATATCAAGTTTGGTGCATTTATACGCCATAGAAGCTATGATATAGCCTTCTCACGCAGAAGGAAAATTGCTGTATAGCAGCGCCTCCTGTCGGCTGACATACACCTAAATTTAATAAGCATAATGTTTAATAATTGACCTTTCACGTATTAAACTTTTGTTAAATTGTACACAATAGAAGCTGCGGTATAGCTTTCTCCGGAAATGAGAGAAATCGCAGTACCAGGTATTGGGCGATTTGCACCAAAAGTTGATAGGTACAAATTTATGTCAAGGTGCAACTAAATATAACTCTTTTAGAAATTCTGTGCATTTTTTTTAGTTAGAGCTGCCATAAAAGTTTTATCACAGACAGACAGACATTTTAAAACTAGTATGTTGTGGCCACCACAAGACTTTCTTCTATATTTTCCTATACATATTCAATCAGTAACAATATTTAAAAAAAAAAAAAAAAAAAAAAAAATCGATTTTTTTTTTTGGTTAAAAGTTAAAAAAATCGATAACTTTGTTTTAAATTATCACAGATTTATAGTTCAACCATTCGTTTTAAAGGTATTGACGAGATCTTTCGAATGATACCCATCTTCAAAATTTAACCCCCACGGGGGGTACTTTCCCCCCAGGGGGGAAGCGATGCCCCCCCCCATGTACAAAATTTTTTTCCTAGTTACTACTATTATCAATAATTAATATTAATTTTACGATCACAAGTGTAAAATAACTATTATTATGCACATTTATACGAATTTTTGTCCTATTCTGCCATGTTAAAAATTTAGATAAAATGCTATCACAGCGCCTCCTGTTGAGCTATTGATCCCCAAATATATTCAGCACCAGTTTATGTCGGGGACCAACTAAATACCAAGTTTGGTAAAATTTCGTTTAAAAAAAAAAAAAAAAAAAACGATTTTTTTACTTTCTTCTATATGTAATATAGAGAAAGTATTGGATTCGCGAAAATTTTCGACCTCCGTTATTGACGGATCTACACGTTTTGGGATGTCCTGAACACGAATTGATAGTTTTTAGAAAATGTCTGTCTGTCTGTGTGTCTGTCTGTATCATTTTTTTGTGGACGCTGTATCTCACGAACATATGAATGAAATTTAACCAAACTTGGTATTTAGTTGCACCCTGACATGAACTGGTGCCCATTAGATTTGGGGATCAATAGCTCAACAGGTGGCGCTGTAATCGCATTTTATGCAAATTTTTAACATGGCAGCATAGGACAAAATTCCGTATAAATGGACATAATGAGAGTTATTTTAAACTTGTGATTGTAAAATTAATTTGAATTATTGATGATAGTAGTAGTTAACTAGGAAAAAAAAAATTGTGCATGGGGGGCATCGGTTCCCCCCCCTGGGGGGGAAGTACCCCCCCGGGGGGGTTAAATTTTGAAGATGGGTATCATTCGAAAGATCTCGTCAATACCTTTAAAACGAATGGTTGAACCATAAATCTGTGATAATTTAAAACAAAGTTATCGATTTTTTTTACTTTTAACCAAAAAAAAAAAAAAAAAAAAAAAAAAACTTAGAAAAAAATTCGTTTTTTTTTTTTTTTTTTTTTTTATTATTATTGTTAGTGATTGAATATGTATTAATTTTCACAAAAAAAAAAAAAAAAAGAGGAAAAAAAAATCTTTTTTTTTTTTTTTTTTTTTTTTAAATATTGTTACTGATTGAATATGTATAGGAAAATATAGAAGAAAGTCTTGTGGTGGCCACAACATACTAGTTATTTTCTAAGTTTTTTTTTGTTAAAAGTAAAAAAAAAAAAAAAAATCGATAACTTTGTTTTAAATTATCACAGATTTATGGTTCACCCATTCGTTTTAAAGGTATTGACGAGATCTTTCGAATGATACCCATCTTCAAAATTTAACCCCCCCGGGGGGGAACCAATGCCCCCCCCCCCTGCACAATTTTTTTTCCTAGTTAACTACTACTATTATCAATAATTCATATTAATTTTACAATCACAAGTTTAAAATAACTCTCAATATGACCATTTATACGGAATTTTGTCCTATGCTGCCATGTTAAAAATTTGCATAAAATGCGATCACAGCGCCACCTGTTGAGCTATTGATCCCCAAATCTAATGGGCACCAGTTCATGTCAGGGTGCAACTAAATACCAAGTTTGGTTAAATTTCATTCATTGGTTCGTGAGATACAGCGTCCACAAAAAAATGATACAGACAGACAGACAGACAGACAGACACACAGACAGACATTTTTAAAAAACTATCAATTCGTGTTCAGGACATCCCAAAACGTGTAGATCCGTCAAAAAACGGAGGTCGAAAACTTTCGCGAATCCAATACTTTCTCTATATTACATATAGAAGAAAGTAAAAATGATCAACTCGGGTTTTAAACCTCTTAAACTACGCCAATTTAACGAAAACTGGGAGTCGAAATTTTTACAAATATAATGTCTTCTAATAAATATATAAGAAAATAAAACATAAAAATCATATTTAATCTAATAATTTTAACACATCTGTATTTCATACAAACGAAACCATGTAAAACTTTGAATTCCTCTTCAGTAGATAAAATTTGCAAATTTCGATGCTATCTGGATAAACACGTACTTTGAAATAAAATACTTCTCATTATCTTTACACATATCACATGTCAGCAGTAGAAATTTACTCTATTTCCAAACTCCTACTCAATAAAATTGACCGAAGAAATCCTTAATTTAAATGTTTTAATTGTTTGAAAATATTCCAAGTTTAATTTATTCATGTTTAAAGTACTCAATTATTTAGAATTTTGCGCCGTAAAATCTAAGTTGATATAAACAGTATTGAGTTCATATACAATTGTTAACCGATAAAATTTACGATTTTATAGTAATAACAATTCGAAATTTCGTTCTGATAATTACAACGATTTCCTTTTTTTCTTTTTCTTTTTCCTTTCCTTTTCTTTTTTTTTTTTATGTTTGTTTGTTAATACTCAATTTTAAATAAATATTTCTTTACTACTTTTCCAGAATGTGTGTCTATTTTTCTCTGGCAAACGGGGCAAATTGAAAATATAGAAATGTATGGAAATAAAAGCTATATCTTAGATTTCTGCGTTTAGTTTTGATTGGAAGTATTAGTACTGTAATCCATGCTTCCTTTATAATTTAGTATCTTATTTAAATAAATAGGCACTTGAAATTGAAAAAAGTAAATAAATAAATAAAAAATAATGATAAAAAGTTTTCTGGAATTTCACATAAATATCTGAAAACTTTATGTGATGAATTAATAATAATAATAATAAAGTTTTATATAATCTATATTAATAAAATCAGACTTTTGTCTGTAAATTTGTCGGAATCGAAAAATTTTGCGATATCTTCACGTTTCACACCCCATGAAAGCCGAAAATGACTTCAGAAATTTTTGCCTGTGTGTGTGTATGTGTGTGTGTGTGTCATCGTGTCCGTATGTCGCTTTTTTTGTCCGGGCATCACTCGAGAACGGCTGGGCGGAATTCAACGGCATTTGGCAGGAATTTAGGTCTTCACCCAACTTAAAATTATATCTATCAACTTTTCAGAAATTCCCCCCCCGTTCCCCCCTGGGGGGTAAAAGACTAAAACACGTTTGTCCGGGCATCACTCGAGAAAGGCTGGACGGAATTCAATGGTGCTTGGCAGAAACTTAGGTCTTCACCCAACTTAAAATTATATCTATAGAAATTTTAAAAATTATGAATAGTGTTCAAATTGTGGGTAAAAAACGCCTGCGCATGCGCCATAAATATTTTTTCACTAAAACGCTTTGAATGAAAAAATAAAATATAAAAATAAATTTTTAAGTTAAAGACTTTTTTATTCGCGTGATTCGGACTACAAATTATGAAAAGATTGAAATGAACTGTTGCCATCTAAGTTTCATACTTTAGTTAATTTTAAAAAATCTAATTGTCGTATCGAAAAACTGTTTACACCCCAGGATTCAGAAAAATCACCCCTTTCATTTGGTACTGAATTTGTAACGATAGGTCTGATACTTCTAATTTATTTTTCCCTTTTTACGTTTTTACGTTGCCACTTAAATTTTATACTTTAGTTATTTTTAAAAAATCTAATTGCCGCATCGAAAATCTGTTTGCACCACTGGATTCAGAAAAATCGCCCCTTTCATTTGGTATCAAATTTATAAATATAGGTCTGATATTTCTAATTTATTTTATCCTTTTTCCGTTTTCAACCCAGATTTCGTAGAAGGTTTTATATTTATGTATATTTTTATTTTCCAGAAATAAAATGAAATATTTTTAATTTCACGTGAATTATAATAAAAAGTAGAGAGAAAAATACCTATAGAAGTTTTTTTTTTTTTTTTTTATATCAGGAATTGGTATGTGGATAAATATTTTCATAGATATATTTGGCATTAGTTTAATATTTTTATTTAATTAAGCAGACTTTTCTTTCCTGCAGTAAAACAAAATTTTTTGTTGTTATTATGTACCTTATAAGGTTCTTTTATGTTCTCCCCTTAATTGTAAATGATTATAATTTGGATTTTATTAAGATTTTTTATTTTTATTTTGTAACTATCAGAAAAGAGTTTTTATTTTATTTTATTTATTTATTTATTTTGTGTATGGAACAGCTTTAGTATCGGGTCCCATTGGCAAGATTTGAAATTTGGCACCAAAGTAGCTCGGCCGTTTCTCGCCAAGATCTTTAACTGCACAATTAAGATAGCCAGTTCAGTTTATCGTAAAAATGGCTTAAAATATTTAAAGTCACCAAAGGGGTCCCATACTAAAGCTGTGTTTTTGTATTTATTTATTTATAATATTTTATATTAAAGACTTCTGTGGTCACGAAATTTGGTGCGTAAATTGTTTGTATGCATCCTGCACTTATTGTAACTGGATTTCACGAAATTCGAAATCCCCCCCCCCTCCCTTCTCGGAGTCGGAGGGCAATAAACATGTGTAAAAACATGTTTTTCCGTTTGAATTCGCTTTGAATTATTTTAGAATGGCGAATTTTGGTGTGTGGATATTGATTAAGTGTACGCATTATGTACATTAGTGGGATTTTGCAAAACTTCGAACTCACCCGCTGAGGAAGGGGAAGTAAGAAGTGGGTAAGTTGCTGCTGAAGGCAGTGAGGACCCAGACTCCTCACGTTTCTAGCGAGAAAACCTCTACCAATCACAGCGAGAACTTCGGTTATTAATAAAGATATGGGATTTTGACAACTCATTTAAGTTTAATGTCCAGCGAAGCGGGCAAAGCCTGCTAGTATATAATAATGTGCGTTAAAAGTTTTGTTCTGTTCTAATGACAACAGCAACAACAACAATAATAATAATATTCTGGTTTCAGAAAATTCTCCGAAAATATAAATTACAAAAAAAAAAAAAAAAAACAAGACAGGGATGAAAAAAAAAAAAAAAAAAAAAAAAAAGAATGAAAAAAAAAAAATCCAAGTAATTTTATTGAAATACCTCATTAACCCGTTAGCGCCCAGTGTCCTCATTTGAGGACAACTAATAAAATGGCTCGTATATTTTTTGTGGTTTCTTGGAATGATTTCTGCTTTTTAGTGACAGTTTATAGCGTCACTCAAAATGATCCCTGAAAGTTTTATGTGTCTACTATTATTTATTATTTCATAATTTGGATAGTCATTTTATGATTTTTCATTCGTCGCACATATATTTACTTTTTGCGCAGGTTTACTAACTTAAATCAAGTTGAATAATAATATATCTTATAATACTTTATTTTCGAGATCTTTGTCAACATATAATCTATATAATATTTCTCTAACTTGGACCAGTTACAATTATTTTTTGTCGAAGCGATACGATAGTGGTGTAATTAATAAAATACGGTAGGATAAAAAATAATATTTAAAAATGAACAATATTTAAACACGTGGACTCAGCTCAATGAACTAATAAGAAAAAATGACGACATTTGTTTGAGGGCATTATTTTATGGAAAAATGTATTTTTAAAAGTTGCTTCTTTTCCGAATGTTTGCAAACGTCATTTTATACTTTTAAACCTAGCAATATCTTAAAGATATATACAAATATATACAGAATATATACAGAATCTTGGCGATAAAAATTAAAAAGGCGTCATGGGGGTCCTTTACTAAAACTGTACTGCCTGTGGAAATATGAAGCCAACCATGCATATTTTTTTTTTTTTTTTAGAAACTTTTCTTAGAATGATTTTGGTTTCACTGTTGCACAATATTTATTTATTTGAATATAACAATAATTTGGCTTCTGGTAAATTAAAATTTTAATTAGGGGGTGAAATCAGTATAACATTTATGAGTTTCAAATTTTAAAGGTAAATAAGAAAAGAAATAAAGTGCGAAAAATTCGCACGAGATTGCTAATAGAAAATTAATCTGTTATCTCAAAGTTTTTCTGTCTCGAAGTTTTCTCGCCAGAACACTACGACAATAAATGAGGATAGGCTCTAAACTTAAAACTATCGGAAAAATGTTTAAGTTAATGTATTTTACTGTTAGTTGTCTATATTAATTTATAAGTGAAATAATCAGCTAATAATATTTTGCAAAATTAATTCGGGCGTTGGCGGGTTAATGTATAAAAAATATTTATTAATTAAGTATTACTATACTATTAATATTAACCCTTTGCCGGTCCTAACGCTCTAAAGTGCTCTAAACAATGTTCCCAATTTAGGGACACTTTTATTCAACTGTCACCAATAATTTTTAGGAATGATATTTGATATACATAATGCACAAATAATCTTCGGAGTGATTAAACAACCGTTATAGTTAAAACTTTATGGTGGATTATTGAATAAAAAAGTACCTCAATTTGGCAACAGTCACCAGAGGCGTGAAGTTAAATAAGATCGACAAACGGTTATATTAATAATTAAAATATTTAATGTTGCCAAAAATATCCAAAATTATATTACGTAAAATGTAGGATATAGATTCTGAAAATAGAAATTTATTTTTTAATTATTATTAATTCATATCTTCCCAATCCTTTCTATGTCTCTGTCTGTCCATCTTTACCAGGGTCTTCTAAAGTTTTTGAATGCATCTTCAAGATTTAGATCTTGAATGCAGTTTCTTAGAAGCTTTTAAACACAAGCTATCTGAAATCTGAATTGCTAATTAATATCTCAGTTAACTGATAATATCTTATGAGAAAACCAAGTTTTAACCTTTCTTTTTCTTAGAATAATATTAATAGATATTATTAATTACACCAATGCTTAACTTCCGAGAATCGAAAGTTAGTGAAAATGCCTTTGCTCTTATCAAACAAAAATCTACATCTTTTTTCAAACGTGACCTTTATTAAAATAAGTTACAATGTAGTCGTGCGCATTCAATTGTCACCGAAATGAAATGCTAATTCCACTATTTGCACTATGAAGGAATTTCCTTTCCCCGTGTTTCTGGAACTTCGAATAACTTCTTAAGAAATATAATTCATTAATCACTTTTCTTTTGAATGAGATTGAAGAATTTTATTTCGAGAATAATACGAATCCTTTTTTATGCTGAAACCTTCCTTGAATAGAACAATAATATTATTTCACAATGTTTTATACCAGAAACTATTGTTTTGTTTTACAACATCTCATGAATTATAAGCATATTACAAAGGTGATTACTAAACATATTGTGTAATTAACTAAGTTATTTAAACTTTCCAAAGAAAAGAATATATGGCAGAAGAATTATTTTTTAAATGTTGATTATACGATACAACCATTCTATACAGTTTTTGTTAAGTGTTGGTGTTCGGTTAAGGCTAATTGACTATGCGAGAGTCCAAGGCCAGGGTGGTATGAATTCTATGGTGGGGTCTTTCTATAAGCCCAAGCCCCAGTTTTGAAGAAAGTCATGGATAACTCTAGACGGCTAGGCCGACGATGGCAATCTGAATTCTAATACCGAATTCTAATCTGAATTCTATAATTCTAATTCTCATCGACCAGTTTTGATAAAATAACCTTATGGCTACTGATGGGGTTAAATTTGTATTAAACTCCCATACATTGGATATTTCAGATAATCGTAAACGGTTTAAAAAATCATAAAAATTAAAGGAACATGTATATTTTATTGTGGTTTGAGAAAAACGTATCCTCACAAAGTGGATATTTTAAAAAATAAAGATAAAAATAAGTTTAAATATTTGTTAGCAATGAATAGTAAAAGCATAAAATTAAGAAAATCACCGAAAATAGTAAAATAAGAATCCTAACTAGTGTCCGAGTATCCACATGTTTGGATTCTGAGCCCCACCGCGCTCAAAGTTGGTAGACGAAAAGTGCCGGGTTCGATTTCAGATCGCGCTCGTCGACTTAGTCGTTCTGAAATTTCTGTAGTTTTCTCCGAAACTCGCATAAATACAAACCCTTTAAGAAGAATACTTTAGAAAAACTCCTACGGTGTGCAACCCTCCTTAGGCCTAGGCCCCTAGAGTCAACGATTGACCTTAACCCAAACATCAACACCAAAATCCTATAAAATATAGGATGTAAGATAAGGAAAACATTTCTGGTTGTTATTGTGATTTATATTTTACTATAAAAATATTAAATTATTAACATTATATTAATTATTATTATTATATTAAAATGTAAAATATTATTCATGTAAAGTTAACATTCATGGGTAAAGCATTATTTGTGAAATGATTTTATGTCAGTGATGAATTATCGATTAGAATTTTACAAAGTTTTCGAACACGAAAGAAATTGAAGAAAGTTCCGAATATGGTGATTACGGACACTTATGAGTGGACTGCAGGACCTGGGATATTATGTTTAAGCCAACAGATTTAATATATATATATATATATAGCATCGAAATTTCACCTGAAATTTATGTACTATTAAATTTCCGAGCTGTCAACAATAGCAGAACAGCTGAGTTGGTGAAAACTAACTGGGTTGCTCCGGTTCAATCAAATATTTGGAAGTTTTTCTTTTTTTTTTTTCCCTTAAAGATATTAAAAAAATTATAGATAAAATTAAAGTAAAATAATAACCTACAAATGTTGTATATTACACTATAAATTGTTTTATGATATTTATTAATCAACTGCTGCAGCAAATGATATTAATATTAACATCAATTTCTTTTACTCTAATAGTTGATTATTAAATATAATGAAATAAATTATGGAGTAATTTAAAATATTTGAGGGTTATTATTGTTCACTGTTCAGTATTAAGTGATGTGATTAAATAAAGTTTATATATAATCGCTAATTTTTATTATGCAAGTACTGATTAGATATTTTCGATACTGGTACATTGTAAATTAGAAGATATTTTCAAGCGGGTGAAACATTTTCCTAAGCGAAGCGATAGTTTTTTTTTTTTTTTTAATTGAGTAAAATATGACATTTTATTTCAATATTTGCTATGTTAAATAAATTGTTTCTACAGAAACAGAAAAATTCCCCTTAAAAGATTAAAACACTGAATAAATATATGGTGCGAAAATTAAAATAATCAGTAGATGTTGAGATTTAGACACACGTAAATCGTAATTTTTAAATAATATCAACATCACTTGTTTGCACGCAAAACATCTAATTTGAAGTACAGGATTAAGGGGTTGTCGCAGACAGTGAGTAATCGAACAACAATTTGTTCGGCGGAAAGATGCTGCCGAAGTCAGCGGGACCAAAAACAATTGTTTAAGCAATTTCAGAAGTTTTTTTTTTTTTTTTTTTTTTTTTTTTTTTTTTTTAAATACAGCGATATAAAAAATTAAAGAATCAATAATTTTGAAAATTCACTTAAGTATAGCAATCAGCAAAGCGGGCAATGCCTGCTAATATTATTATATATTCAGAAATTGTAAAAAGTACCTTGAATACTAAAATGTGAATTAATTTCCAAATGTTTTTGCCAAAATAGAGATTTGGAACCGACATAACTTTCAAGGTGCTTTTTAGGGTTTCATAACATAATATTATATATATATATATATATATATATTGAATATATTCCTTTGATTGTTTGAGATATATTTTATAACCTATTTATTCAATTTTCTCTTATGTGTTTGCGTATAAAAATCAAGTCATCAAAAATGGATAGGTTGGCTGTTTTAATTCAAACTTTAGTATATAGATTCAACCCACTGATGACCACCATCAGTGGTTGGAGTTATCCCTTGCCATACATTTTTTATAACGAAGTGCCCCTTCCTTTCACTTATAATTTCAACTCAATAATAATGCAGCTTAGATCATGCCTCGTATTATCGTAGTTATGGTATTTAGTGATGATATGCGAAATAGTAAGTAGTATTTCTCATGATAATAAGACTCTTTAATTTTAATTGAAGATAAAACTTAATATTCAAAATTAATTTGTACCTTCTATCGTAATAAATCAAATACAGTTAGTAAATAAATGAATAAAAACAAAATGAATAACCAAAAACGAAAAAATAATAATAATAATAATAAATAAAGCTAAAATGCTTTTTAATTTTTTTTAAATTACTCATGTGTGTCTTTTTTTTTTTTTTTTTTTTCTAGATATAAAAGCAAACTATACTAATCTTGGAGATTTAGCAGAATTTCTCGAAGAAAAAAGTGAGTACATAAATTTTATTAAAATTTATTACAGCAAATCATCACAAAATGGTAGCTTTTTAAATTGTGTTTATTAATTATGGAAAATGCATAACATTGACAAGAGAAATTAAAAAAAAAAATAAGTTTTTAAAATATTATATTAGTAATAATAATAATAATAATAATAATAATTTGGTGTGTCACTCATATGACTTTCTCTTACTCTGCATTTCAATACCACAAAGACAGATTGTAGATTAATCGTAAGATCATTAACATAAGATGATGAACTTCAATCTAATAAAAAAAAGAAAAACTGAAATAGGCTTAGGAACAGTATTATTTGACATATAATTCTCTCTCTCTGTGTGTGTGTGTGTGTGTGGCTTCTGCCCCCCTCAACTTCTCATTTTTTATTATAGTATATTGAGCAGGAAGAAGATTTAAAAGAAGACCATAACTATTGATGGGGCGTACTTCTAATATTTTTACACAAAATTTAATGAAGTACGAAGTGCTAACAAAACACATATTACATAGATGATTACATTTTGAAGACTGATCTGTTTTAGCATTAATATAAATAAAGGGGAATTAACAGATCATTGATTGGACAATACAGTTCACAAATAACCTGTACATTTATGTGACGTCACTTACCAGAAGACCAATAGATTGAATCAGGAACACAATGATGAAATATACCACAATTATAGTACATTTTATTAATATCGCACAATCAACAGATTGGGAAGAAAATCATATTTATTGAAAATTTATTTTTCCAACTGAGTGAAAATAATGCCTGGACCGGGAGTCGAACCCTGAATCTTTGACTAAGATCCGGGGTTCGACTCCCGTTCCAGGCATTATTTTCACTCAGATGGAAAAATAAATTTTCAATAAACATAATTATAGTATGTTTATAATAAAAAAAAAAATATATAATATATATATATATATATATATTTAAAATATATTTTTATTAAAAAAAATATATTCATAATTCATGTCATTTATAAAAAAAAAAAAAAAAATCAAGGCTGTTGTTAATTTGCCTTCAAAATTGCCAATCGTAATCAAAATTTTCAAGTGGCAACCTAATATGAACTTCAAAATAACAAATTTGAATATCTTGCAGTTATTTGTTTTTAAGCTATGCTGATAGCAGATATACAGAAGATCAATCGTTAAAAACTGGACTTTCGTAATCTGTGTCCCCTTAAACCTGATATTATGCTAGAAACTAGAGTTGAAAATAAAACTTCAAAAAATACTTTGTTTACAGTATAGGTATGTAAAAATTAATTTTCCTTCCGGAGCAGCTTTCGTCGATGTAGTAAAATGTTGCAAAATATTTTCACCAATTAAATTAAATAGTAGAAAAGATTGTTTAGCCTAATTTTGGGTAGCTTTGTATATTGTCTGTAAACTATGTACACATCACATTGTGTGCTTAAATTTAGTTTTATATGGAAACATCAAATACAAAATTAAGTAAACTTTCAACAATTTCCAAGTAAAACTCCAATATATCCAAATAAATTGGGTAGCTCTGAAAACGAATGATGAATGATTTCCATTTCACAATCTATACAAAATATTCTTTCATGCATTAAAAAAAAAAAAAAAAAAAAAAAAAAAAAGTTAACGGTAGCCTAATAGATGTTACACTTTACTTATAAAAAATGTTCCCCATATGTGTAATGTATTTGAATTTTCTTCAATGTTCCTGTAAACGAACCATTTGCTTGATCGCAACAAAAAGTTTAGTGTAGTATAACTATAAGATACAGATTTAGAAAACCGAGTTTGAATTTCCTGCTGCTATTTGTTCTTGAGATATGCTGGTAAGAGACACATACACACACGCATACACACAGAACAACCTCTAAAAACATGTTTTTTGTATTCAGGGAACCATGTAAATATAACAAAAACGCAGTTTCGAAAATTTGACCCTAAAACAAATCTTTCTAGAGAGTATTGTTTTGGGGTCAAATTTTAACAGTTTTAAGGTCAAATTTAGGATCAAAAGAGTGTTGTTTTGGGTCATTTTTTTACTTTTTTTTAACCATACATATGGTTTAGAGAAAGTGAAAAAATGTAAAGTCAGTTTTTGTTCTTAAAGAAACAAAATGCTGAAAATAACGCAACTAAACACTAATCTTGTAATATAGACATGGGCTATAGGTAATAAATGCAAAATTTTGAATAAACATCATAAAGTGTTAGAACTCGCATCAATTGTTTCGGATCGAAAGAAGACACGACCTTTTGTCAGGCGAACAAAGTAGGCACGAGTGCTGAAGTCAAACCGATGAAGCTCCCATGCTAAAACTATATCAAAGAAATTTTAAGAAATGAAGATAGTAACCGACGCTAGGAAATAAAACACAGTTATTGCATGCCTTTATATCGAAGAATAGATTAAAATAAGTCCTCTCGTACTAAATTAAATTATGTTTTCAAAGAGTGCTAACAGAATTTATTGTTATTATTATTATTATTAACAACAACAAAATTAAAGTATGTTTTCAGTTTTATAGAAAATTTACCACATGGAAAATTTTGTTATTGTTTCACAAATTATTTTTATGATAATACGTAGTCAGTAGGAAACGCTGAGTCTCAGAGTATGAAAACAAAAAAAAAAAAAAAAAAAAAAAAAGGAAATTATCGTACAAATGTTTCTCAAACCTTGTCTAAGTTTTGATTATTTCATGAAACGCGCACTGAACCACTTGTAACGGATGGCAACACCATGATTTTACAGCCTATAGATATTTATAACTATTCACAGGAATTGATTTTGAATTTAAGATTTTCATTATCTACATATTAATTCCATAGTTTAGCATTGTGCAAAAATATATTTTAATATTTTAAATTGATAATTTGACTTTACATTTTAATTTTAAGATCGTAATAGTTTTTTTTTTTATTTTTTTTTAGCTTTACCTTTTGTTAACATAATGGTTCCCTCGCACAATATTTTTACAAGTGACTTGCGGTTAGTGCACTAGTTTTCAGTTACCAGTTGCCTGGCTCGATTTCCGTTTCAAGCATAGACATTTGTAGTGATTCGGAATCCATTTAACCCATTAGAGACAGTGACTAGAAGCTCTATCCACCAACTTTAGAAACTTTTCTGTGTATAGCACATACTATATTATCCAATACTTAAACAGATTTTATAAGAGTTGGCTACCTTCTGGTGCATGTTAGTACAATATATATAGCAAATTCACATATAAAAAACGTTTATAGTTTAAAGGAAGATTTTCTATTCACCAACCTGAAAAAGTTAAGACCGCTCAAAGATCCCTTGTGTTCAAAAAATGACCGCAGAGCGACAATTCCAAATTTTTTGTGCTGGTAGACGGGAAGTGCCAGGTTTGACCCCAGATTACACTCGAAGAACCTGGCACTTCCAGCAGTTAGGAGTTTTCAATGGTTTTCTCCGACACTCACGTAAATATACAGGCTAGAACGATTAGAAAGATCCTCACAGAGGGAAAACAACCCCAGGCCTAGGACCCTCGACTAGCAATAGGACCTAATCCCAAAACACCAAAACTTTTGTGAAGTTTTATTAATGTTTACTGCGTTATTATTCCAATAGGTGGCAGCACCACAATTTTACAAATTTTTTTTTCCCTCTGTAGTAAAAAGAATTTGTTCTAACTAAAGTTACAAGATTTTCGGGTACAACTATAGTATTTCCCCTCAGCTAGATTTGGCGATTTTTCGTTGGCGCCGGTTTGAGCGATAACGATGTCGTTCTGGATTGTTTGCAATACAATATGGCAACCTGCATGCAGTTTACTTTTTAAGCCATAGCAACCAGCGTTTGGTCATTTTTTTATTACCATGCAAATTAATAATAAATTATAAACAAAATTAATCAATAGTAAAAAATAAAATACGACCGTTTTATATAATGATTTTTGTAGTAATTTAAGTGAAATATTATAACATCATTTCAACATCGTCTGCAGGCTGCATACGAGGGTTGCTATTTATATTTCTGGCCTTGGCAACAGTAAGTGTTGCTAGGCGACCGCAGACGATTTTAATCGAAAGTTTGATATTTTTAAACGTAAATTCAGCAGACGATTTACCATTATAGCTTTATTTGTGTTGTTGACAGTAAATTGAAAAGTCCTTCTCTTTCAAAAAATGGAATTGAATCGTGAAAATTTTCGTGCGATTATTTTTCATAACTTTCGACGTGGATTGTCAAGACAAGAGTGCTTCGATGAACTTAATTCTTTATACAGCGATAAAGCGCCATCCTACAGCACTGTAAAAAATTCGTATAACGAATTTAATCGTGGTCGATGTTCGATCCAGGACGAATCCCGTGCAGGTTGTCCAAAATCTGTTGTTGTGCCAGAAAAGATCGATGCTGTGCGTGAACTGATAAAGCAAGATCGTCATGTGACATACCGTGAGATTGAGGCGTCTTTGGACATTAGTATGACTAGCATCAATAAAATATTGCATGAACATTTGAGCGTAAAAAAAATTTGTTCGCGTTGGATCCCGCATAATCTGACAAACGCTCAAAAAAAGGCTCGTGTCGATTGGTGCAAGGAAATGTTGGAAAAATACGTTCAAGGTACATCAAAGGCTGTGTATAACATCTACACAGGTGACGAATCATGGATCTATGCATATGAGCCGGAAACAAAACAGCAATCAACTGTATGGGTCTTCCAAGGCGAGGCAAAACCAACAAAAGTTCTTCGAGGAAGAAGCACATCGAAACAAATGATTGCTTGTTTCTTCGGCATTAACGGTCATGTGGCAACAGTGGCGTTAGAGCAACGCAGGACGGTCAATTCTGAATGGTACACGACCATTTGTTTGCCAGAAGTCATCGGAGAAATTCGAAAAAAGCAGAAGAACAGGCGAATCATTCTTCATCATGACAATGCGAGCTCTCACACATCGACTCAAACAAATGCATTTCTGACTGAGCGAAAGATCGAACTGATGGGTCATCCGCCGTACAGCCCTGATTTGGCACCCAATGACTTCTTCTTATTCCCACACATCAAAAATAAATTACGTGGACAACGATTTTCGACCCCCGAAGAAGCGGTTGATGCATTCAAAACGCATGTTTTGGAGTTACCTCAATCGGACTGGGAAAAGTGCTTTGAAAATTGGTTCAAACGCATGCAAAAGTGTATTGATCATCATGGAGAATATTTTGAAAAACAATAAAACCAATTTCTATCCTACATATTTGTTTTTTCATTATTAGGCCAGAAATATAAATAGCAACCCTCGTACTATTTATTTTTTATGCCATAGCAACTAGCGTTATGTTTTTTAATTACCATGGGAGGACAGGAAAATTAAAATTAGTGATTAATATTGTTTACTTATAAGTTCTATTGTTTTCCTTTTTGGCTAAGCTTTACTATACGGCACCCATTGCTTATTACCGTTGCCGATGTTTTGATCGCGTGATATGACGGTGATTCGAGACCCGAATCAGAGTATCGATACTTTTTTCTATTGTATCGAAACGTAACATTTACTGATTCATGCATCGCTAATTAGGGGTATACAGTGATGTTTTTTTTTTTTTTTTTTTGTTTTGTTTTAATGCTCGCGAAGCGAGCAAACAGCAGAAAACATAGTGACCGAGGCTCTATGAATCTTCATGCTTTTACTGATTCATGCTCCACGAATTAGGCGCGAATTTTGTGCTGGTAGACGGGAAGTGCCAGGTTTGACCCCAGATTACACTCGAAGAACCTGGCACTTCCAGCAGTTAGGAGTTTTCAATGGTTTTCTCCGACACTCACGTAAATATACAGGCTAGAACGATTAGAAAGATCCTCACAGAGGGAAAACAACCCCAGGCCTAGGACCCTCGACTAGCAATAGGACCTAATCCCAAAACACCAAAACTTTTGTGAAGTTTTATTAATGTTTACTGCGTTATTATTCCAATAGGTGGCAGCACCACAATTTTACAAAATTTTTTTTCCCTCTGTAGTAAAAAGAATTTGTTCTAACTAAAGTTACAAGATTTTCGACTAAAATTGTACTTCAAGAATATATATAACATTAATTGAAGAAAAAAAAAACTCTATAAAATTTCAAATTAAAAAAATAATTATTATTTCTTGTTAAAGGTACAGTGGACCTTAATTTCATCTAAAAACACCATGTCCGTTTTTCATTTTAAATCCAACCATTTATGAGATTTTATTAAAGTCTACTGTGTTATTAATCCAACAGATGACAGCACCCTACTGCTATTTTTATTTTATCAGGACTGAGGACTATTAGTCTCAATCTGCGGATTTTTACGATACCAGTTTTACTAGTTGGACATTTACCGAAAATGTAACTGAATAATTTGAAAGTAATGTTATAATTTGAAAAAAAAAAAAAAAAAAAAACTAATAGCTCTCCGTCCTAAACTAAATTCTGCTTTTGCCAGAATTTCGTCAAAATATTTTTTTTTGAAAAGAAAAGAAAAGAAAATTAATAATAATCAGTATCAAAACAAACACAAGTTTTTTTTTTAAATAATTTTGAATTAGGAAATACAAAGCTTGCGTGCAAAATGAAAAAAAAAAAAAAAAAAAAAAAAGAAAAAACAAGATAATTAAGTTTGAGTTGGTAATTTAAGGATGCCATTGATATAGTAACTTTTTTTATGAAAATTGTTTGTTTATTTTACTTTGCAAATAAAATTAATTACATAATAAAAAATTTTGAGTAAATTTCATTTTGAAAATTTAATAAAATGAAATTCTTTTTAAAAGAAATATCTAAGCGTTCAATGAACAACAAAAATTCTATATAAAACTTTAAAAAAGAAAAAAAAATGTACAGTGAATATCAACTTTCCAAAATCCTCCAGAATCGTTTTTCATTTATAGCATAAACATAATAAATGCTGCTCTCACCAATGGCTGAGAGATTCTGCTGTCGTAAAGAAGGAAGTTGCGAGTTCGAGCCCTGTTCCAGCTCGCCAGCTTACTTGTTCTATGTTTTTTGTGGCTTTCTCCGAAACTCGCATAAATACGGACTAGGGACTGTGAGCGTTCCCCGCATGGCTAGGTAGTGAAATTCCCTCTTTCTTTCTTCTTATGTAATCCAATGGTTTTTTTATTGTTTCGTATTACGAAGATATCAAGTTCAAAAATGAAGTTTTTCGATTTCTATTTTTTGAATTCCACTTTTTGAACATGTCAACTTTTATCATATATATATTTTATTTTATTAAAGCTCTAATTTTCATTATCGAAAAGGAAAATTAAAATTAAAAAGTTAATATATTAAAAATAAATAAATAAGTTAAAATATTTCTTTTCGAGATTGAAAAGTAGAGCTTTAAATTTGTTTAATGAAAAAAAAAAAAAAAAAAAAAAAATGTGTGGAAGATAAAAGGCAACATGTTCAAAAAGTGGAATTTAAAAGTAAAATTCAGAAAACTTCATTTTTGAACGAGATATTCTCATAAAACGACACAACAAAAATTCCATAGGATTACACAGGAAGTGAGAAAGTGTGAATCTGGCAAATCAGCCTCTCTTTACCAAAACCTTCTGTCTATACTCGTACTGCGAATAGGAGACGAACACTAACACAATAATACACACTGATAAATAAGCTATAAGGAATTTATATCTTTTATTTATGTTTGAAATTGTTTAAATATAAACCTGTTAGACATTTACAATAATGATACAAACAAAAACATATTTTTCTTGAAATTGAAATTTTTATGTACAATTCATTATTGAAATTTCTTGCAGATACTCTTTAAATATGTGTAAATATATGTGTTACTAGACGTAACCTTCTTTTTTGAGTCATTTAAATCTAAAACTTTGAATTATTGTAGACTTTTTAATTGCATTTTACCGAGAAAAAGAAATCAGTTAAAATCCATTTTGCAAACTTTTTTATATGATATGAGATAAAAATTCCTAGTACTTTAATTGTATGCACGGAATGATTATTATGAAAGTGCAATGTAAGTTAAAACTGCTTGTGTCCGGAGCATTTAAATATACTACTCATTCATTATTTTTAAAATTTAACTTTTGCTTATCTTAAAAACTCGTGAATATATATTTCTACAATTTTGTACATAATTATCTAATTACGCTGTATGTTATTGTTGAAAATTTCAAAGAAATTTATTATATTTACAGGGGTTTTAAATATTTATCACAGTACAATTAGTAACAAGATTACATATTGGCAGATATTGAAATTATATTTTTGAATTTATAACTAAAAAAATCCACATCTATTTAAAAATTTACATAAATTGTGATTTTTCTACAAATTATACAATGTATTTACCACTGCTTTTAAGTCAGTCACACTGTGAAAAATATCTGTAAATTTAATGTAAATATATATCCAGAGTCTCTGTAAATTTACACTAAATCTTAGTTAAAAGTGAATAATCGAGATTCTCAATCTTTATTATGTATTTTTACCTAATTTTGTTATTTAATTATTTAATTAAAATTAAAAATGACTGTTTCTACTTTAGAAAAAGGATTCTAAGTCCGAAATATATTCTCACCAATAATTAATTAAATTAATATTAGTTATTAAAATGAATGTATAAAATAAGTTTTTTAACATCTCCGTTTATTTTTCTCTGTAGTTTTACGTAAGACTTAAGATAATAGATTACACAGAGTTTTCTGTTGAAATTTTTAACAGTGCAGGAAAGAGAAAAGGAAATTTTTTTATCATTTTATCTGTATTTAAATGATTATATATTGGCTGATATTGTGAAATTATACTTTTGAATTTGTATTTAAACATTCATAATTTTATTTATACTTAACCCCTTAACTGCCGACGAAAAATCACGAGATTAGCTTCCCAGTGCCACCATTTTTCACATAGGTGCGTGTTGTTATGCGTTCACTTTTCTAACAAACATTCCCTTTCCGATTCCTTCCATACCCATCCCCATCTTCTCTGAAATAAGTAAATCCTTTGAAAACACTCCGTGATCAGGGCTATACTAGTTTCACTGGTAGCAGCGTAACACAAAGGATCGTACTTCGGAAAGACGTATATATACGTCTGGGGCAGTTAACGCATCAGCATAGCTAGACGAATATACACGTCCGGGGCAGTTAAGGGGTTAAATAGAGCCATTTTATCCAAAAGGGTACCTCGAAGCTAGTAAACGAGAGGTGCCAGATTCGAATACTGGTTGAATTCGTCAGCCTGGCTTTACGGAATTTCCCAAAACAACTCAAGTGAATCCGAGCTAAGGCTTATTAGGATGATCCCAACCGAGGGTACTCCACCTATTACCTAGGATATTTTCATAGTCAATAGGATTTAAGGGGTTACATGAATTTCGAAGACTGAAAAAAAGCATATTTTCTCTATTTTTTTTTCTTTATATATATATATATATATATATATATAATATATATAATAAATAAAAAATTTTATTCAACACTTTGAGCATATAAAATAACAATATTTAAACAATATTTAATAAAATTTTCATTATAAATTCTGGAAATTCACCGGATGGGTCCTATAGTTTCCTGAGGCCCTTAAAGAAAAATAAATAAATAAATAAATAAATAAATAAGTGGACGCGATTTCTCAAAAACTAAAGCATCGATCTTATTGAATATTGCACACTTCCTCAAAATAGAATTTATTAGTGCATGATGAAAAAAAAAAAAAAAATGAAATTGGAATTTTTGGCAAGTAATTCCAATTTTTGGCAATTGAATAAGCAAATACAGTACAATTTTCGGAACATTTCATCCCAAGTTTAGCTTGTAAAATTAGTTTAATCGAGAAAAAAAAAAAAAAAAAAAATCCTTCGTTAAATCATTAGTCACTTCAATAAGATCGGAACTTTAATTTTTAAGAAATCGTGTCCACCGCCTTTTTGAGGGGTCTCTCCAGAGCTCACTGGCTGATTTCTCCAAATTTCTTAAGGAAAATTTTATAAAAATAATGTTTAAATAATGTTTATATGCTTACGTTTTTGAAAAAAAAAGTTTCATTTATTATATATTAAAGAGAGAGAGAGAGAGAGAGTATGCTTTATTTTTAGTCTTCGAAACCCATGCAACCCCACTACACCACTCCTATTCTTTTGAAATTTTTTTATTCATAATACTGAAAGTTTATAAATTCATTTTAAAAAAATGTCAATTTTTGATTTTGCTTGTTTAGGATCGACAAAACGTACGTTTCTTTTTTAAACTTTCAGAAAGAGACAATCGATTATCATTATTTTTTTTCTCTTGCTTTAATTATTAATGTACAGTCGAACATCGTTAACGTGAATTTCAAGGGGGATAAAAAATCTGTTCATGTTATCAGTAGTTCATGCTATCAGTAACTGATCTTCATATAACTAAACTAATCTCCATTTAAACGGGGATTGGGGAAATAGTTCATGCTAAAAGTAATTTACGTTAACAGTATTCACGTGAACGAGGTTCGACTGTATTTCTGTTCAATTCATGCCAATTAAAATGTCTGTCTTGTCTATTTCCAGGTGTTGCCAACAGTTTCTATGTTGAAGGTCTTATTGGAATTTTTATCTGCAGTTTTGTTGTTTTGGCCATCATCGCAGTAATATTATATTACGTCCTGCCATGCCGAAAATGAAATCACATTCAGCTGCTCTTGTTTTTGATGAATGATGTATAAGAACTGATAACTAGTACTTAAAAAAAGTAATCCACACCAACTTAACATGAAAGAGGAACATACTATTTTCATCCAAATCTGTTTGTAGATTTTAAACATTTTGTAAATACTTAGTTTGTTAATTTTTGTAAATACATTATTGTACAATGATTATTGGTAAAGGATTAATTGTATTTTGAAATATTATTGCTCTTAATGTTTTACCTAAAACTGTTTGTTGATTTGAATTATTTTGTAAATAAGGAATGCTTTGAGGTTTCTACATGTTAAAAAAAAAAATTAACTTTTGACTCACTAAATTATCTGGATTTTCTTTTCCAGTATTTCAAAGAATTACTTCCAAGCAAAGCGACATGACTGAGCAAATAATACACAATTTATGTCTTTAATGTTCTATCTAAACTGTTTGTCAATTTGAAATATTTGTAAATACGGAATTCTATAATTTTACCGCATGTTTAAAAAATAAATAACTTTTGATTCAGTTAAATATCTTGCTTTCTCATACGAGTTGCTCAAACAAAACAGAGCCATGCAATTGAGCAATCAGTATAGAATTTAAGCCTTTATTCCTTTCCTCGATGTTTTATTTAAAACTGTTTGTTAATTTAAAATGTTTTTTAAATATGGGACGCGTTAATTTTACCATATACAGTAACCGCCACTTATTAAATGCACATTTGTTCTGAGCCAAAGTGATTTTATTAAGTGGCTAATTTTTATATCCGGCGAAAATTCTTAACAATCAAGAAAAATGTATTACTTCCGTGAATTTGGAAATAAATTTCAAAAAGTAAAAAGTAACAAATAATGGAATTAATAAACAATATTAATTACTTTTTGACCATTAATTAATTAATTGTTCCTTCAAAATAAGTAAATTAAACATATTCGAAGTTCCGATATGCTTTCCTTTGAGGAAAATCATCATTAATTTATGCAAGATTCTAAAATTGTCATATAACGCAGTATAATAGAGAAAAAATCAATCTGTTTACTTTAAGAAAAGTGCTGCATAAGCAAATAACAAAAAATTTGAAAATTTGCGTTTTATAAAATTCAATTTTATTGGAACTCAGGTATAAAAATCACAATACAGTATGTTGTAAAAATTAATAAGCAAGGCTATAATGAATGTTATATAACGCAGTATAACAGAGGGAAAAAAGTATCTGTTTACATTAAGAAAAATGTTGCATAAGCAACTGTAAAATTTTGAAAATTTGCGTTATATAACATTCCTGAACTTTGCTTTCCTTTTATAAAACAGGAGTAATAAATGTAATAATTACAATGCACTCAGCATTTTGAAAATCTTTTTGATAAGAAAAAAAAAATATATATATTATTTAATTATTAAAAATTCAATGTTATTGGATTTCAGGCATAAGAATTGTAAAAATTATTATGCAAGATTATACTGAACGTAATACAACGCAGTATAATAGAGAAAAAATAAATCTGTTTACATTAAGAAAAGTGCTGAATAAGCAACTAATAAAAATTTTGAAAATTTTCATTATATATCATTCTTAAACTATGCTTCGAATTTTATAAAGAAAGGAGTGCTAAAGGTAATAATTATGACCACTGAGCTTTTTGAAATTCTTATTGATAAGAAGAAAAATATTATTTAAATATTAAAAATTTAATGTTATTGGGTGGCAGGTATAAGAATCACCATACAATATATTATAAAAATTAACATGAATGATTACAATGAATATCATATAACGCAGTATAATAGGAAAATATTAAATATTCTTTAAATTAAGAAAAGTGCTGAATAAGCAACTAATAGAAATTCTGAAAACATGCGTTATAAAATATTCATAAACTGTGCTTCCAATTTAGCAGAATATGAGTAATAATAGTAATAATTAACATGAATTGAGCATTTTGAAATTCTTTTCGATAAGAAAGAAATATTAAATTATTAAAAAAAGAAAAAAAAATGAATTTTATTGGATCTCATCTAGAAGTTTCGCTATACAACATATTGTTAAAATTAACGTGCATGATTATAATGGATATCATATAACGCAGTATAATAGGAAAATATCAATCTGTTTAAATTAAGAAAAGTGCTGCATAAGCAACTAGTAACATTTTGAACATTTGCGTTATATATGACATTCAAAACATTTGCTTTCGTTTTACAAAATATGAGTAAAAACAGTAATAATAATTATGCATTAATATTTTTGAAAATCTTTTTGATAAGAAAAATTATTTAATTACTCAAAATTCAATATTATTGGATCTCAGGTATCAGAATTGCAACACAACATATTGTAAATTTTATAAATGATTACAATGAATATCATAAACTCAGTATAATAGAGAAAATATCGATCTGTTTACATTTTAAAAAGTGCTGCACAAGCAACTAATAAAAATTTTGAAAATTTTCGTTACATAACATTCCTAAATTATGCTTCTATTTTACAAAATGAGAGTAATAATTGTAATAATTAAGATGTATTGAGCATTCGTTGCTGATACAAAATAAATATTATTAAATTATAGAAAAAAAATCAATTTTATTGGATCTCAGGTATAAATATCACAATACAACATATTGTAAAAATTATTATGCAAGATTATAATGAATGTCATACAACGCAGTATGACATAGAAAAAAACCAATCTGTTTACATTAATAAAAGTGCTGCATAAGCAAGTAATAAAAAATTTAAAAATTTTATTTACATAACATTCTTAAACTGTGCTTTTATTTTAAAGATATGAGTAATAATAATAATAATTAAGATGCGTTTAGCAATTTGAAATTCTTTTTGATAAGAATGAAATATTATTAAATTATATATATGAAAAAAGGGGGAAAAAAATAATGCTATTGGATCTTAGGTATATGATTCACTGCATAACATATTGCTAAAATTAATATGCATGATTACAACGAATGTCATATAATGCAGTATAATAGAAAAAATATCAGTTTGTTTGCATTTAAAAAGTGCTACATAAGCAACTAGTAAAAAGTTTGAAAATTTGCGTTATACGACATTCCTAAACTATGCTTCCATTTTACAAAATATGAGTAATAACAGTAATGATTAAGATGCATTGAGTATTTTGAAAATAATTTTGAAAAGAAAAAATATTTAATTAAAAATTCAATATTATTGGATCTCAAGTATAAGAAACACAATAAAAAAATTGTAAAATTTAATATAAATGATTGCAATGAATGCCATATAACGCTGTGTATTAGAAAAAATATCAAGTTGTTTACATTATGAAAAGTGCAACTAATGATAAGAAACTAATGTTGATAAGCAAGTGATAAAATGATGATTAGCAGCTAATAAAAATTTTGAAAATTTGCGTTATATGACATTCCTGAACTATGCTTACATATAAAAAATATGAGTAATAATAATTTTAATTAAAATGCTCGTATTCTAACTGATAAGAAAGAAGTACATAATAAACATAAATTAAATGTTATTGAATTTCCGTTATTAGAATCACAATACAATATACTGTAAAAATAATTGTGCATGATTAGAATGAATGCCATATAACGCCGTTTAAAGAGAAAAAACCAATATCTTTACATGAAGAAATGTGCCGCATAAGCAACTATTAAAAATTTTGAAAAATTGCGTTATAAAACATTACTAAATTATGCTTTCATTTCACAGAATATGTGTAACAGTAGTAATAATTAATTTGATTTGGAAACTGATAAAAAAGAAGTATAATTAATTTATTAAATATTCCTTATAGTACATCTCAAATATGAATCAATATTCAACATGTTGTGAAAAAGAATATGTATAATTAATTAGTACGAATGTCATATGACGCCGTTTAAGAGAGAAAAAGACAAACTCTTTACATGAAGATACGTGCTGCTTCAGCAAATATGAAAATTTTTTAAATAATGCGTTATATAACATCCTTAAACTATGCTTCCATTTTACAAAATGAGAGTAATAATTGTAATAATTAAGGTACATTTAGCATTTTGAAAACCTTTTGATAAGAAAGAAATATTATTTAATTATTAAAAATTCAACGTAATTGTATCTCTCAGGTATAGGAATCACAATACAACATATTGTTGAAATTAACATGCATGATTACAATGAATGCCATATAAAGCTGTGTATTAAAAAAAAAAAAAAATATATATATATATATATATATATATATCAAGATGTTTACATTATGAAAAGTGCCACATAAGCAACTAATAAAAATTTTGAAAATTTGCGTTATGCACCACTTCTAAACTATGTTTCCATTTGACAAAAAATGAGTAATAATATAGTAATAATTAAGATGCATTGAGCATTTTGAAAATCTTTTTGATACGAAAAATTATTATTTAATTATTAAAAATTCGAAGTGATTGGATATCAGGTATAAGAATAGCAATACAATATATTGTAAAAATTAACATGCATGGGTAAAATGAATATCACATAACACAGTATAACAGAGAATATATGAATCTCTTTACATAAAGAAAAGCGCTGCATAAATAACTAACAAATATTTGAAAATTTGCGTTATATTACAATCCTAATCTATGCTTCCATTTTACAAAATATGAGTAATAACAGTAATAATTAAGATGCATTGAACATATTGAAATTCTTTTTTGATAAAAAAATAAATATTATTAAATTATAAGAAAAAAATCAATTTTATTGGATCTCAGGTATAAGAATCACAATACAATATATTGTAAAAAATAATAAGCAGGGTTACAATGAATGTCATATAACGCAGTATAACACAGAAAAAAAGGTTGCATAAGCAAATGATAAAAATTTTGGAAATTTGCGTTCTATAGCATTCCCAAGCTGTGCACGCATTTTATAATATAAGAGTGATAAAAGTAATGATTATGACTATTGAGCGTTTTGAAAACCTTTTTGATAAGAAGAAAAATATTACTTAAATATTAAAAATTTAATGTTATTGGTTGTCAGGTATAATATTCAAAATAAATTTTTTATAAGAATTAATATGCATGATTGCAATGAATATCATATAATTCAGCATAATAGGAAAATATGAATCTGTTTACATTAATAAAAGTGCTGTATAAGCAAGTAATAAAAAATTTGAAAATTTGATTTACATTACATTCTTAAACTGTGCTTTCATTTTAAAAATATGAGCAATAATAGTAATAATTAAGATGCGTTTAGCATTTTAAAATTCTTTTTGATAAGAAAGAAATATTATTAAATTATTAAAAAAGAAAAAAATGCTATTGGATCTTAGGTATATGATTATGATTCACTGCATAACATATTGTTAAAATTAATATGCATGATTACAATGAATGTCATATAATGCAGTATAATAGACAAAATATCAGTCTGTTTGCATTTAAAAAGTGCTACATAAGCAACGACTAAAAAGTTTGAAAATTTGCGTTATATGACATTCCTAAACTATGCTTCCATTTTACAAAATATGAGTAACAACAGTAATAATTAAGATGCATTGAGTATTTTGAAAATAATTTTGATAAGAAAAAATTTTTAATTACTAAAAATTCAATATTATTGGATCTCAGGTATAAGAAACACAATAAAAAAAATTGTAAAATTTAATATAAATGATTGCAATGACTGCCATATAATGCTGTGTATTTGAAAAAATATCAAGATGTTTACGTTATGAAAAGTGCAACTAATGATAAGCAACTAATAAAATGATGATTAGCAACTAATAAAAATTTTGAAAATTTGCGTTATATAACATTCCTGAACTATGCTTCCATCTAAAAAATATGAGTAGTAATAGTTTTAATTAAAATGCTCATATTCTAACTGATAAGAAAGAAGTACATAATTAAGAGAAATTAAATGTTATTGAATTTCCGTTATTAGAATCACAATACAATATACTGTAAAAATAATTGTGCATGATTGGAATGAATGTGATATAACGCCGTTTAAAGAGAAAAAAACAATATCTTTAGAGGAAGAAATGTGCTGCATAAGCAACTATTAAAAATTTTGAAAAACTGCGGTATAAAACATTACTAAATTAGGCTTCTATTTCACAGAATATGTGAAACAGTAGTAATAATAGATTTGCTTTGAAAACTGATAAAAAAGAAGTATAATTAATTTATTAAAAATTCCTTATAGTACATCTCAAATATGAATCAATATTCAATATATTGTGAAAAAGAATTTGTATAATTAATTTGTACGAATGTCATATAACGCCGTTTAAAAGAGAAAAAAACAAACTCTTTACATGAACATATGTGCTGCTCAAGCAAATATGAAAATTTTTTAAATTATGCGTTATATAACATCCTTAAACTATGCTTCCATTTTGCAAAATGAGAAAAATAATTGCAATAATTAAGATACATTTAGCATTTTGAAAATCTTTTTGATAAGAAAGAAATACTATCTAATTATTAAAAGTTCAATGTAATTGTGTCTCTCCGGTATAGGAATCACAATACAACATATTGTTGAAATTAACATGCATGGTTACAATGAATGCCATATAACGATGTGTATTAGAAAAAATATCAAGATGTTTACATTATGAAAAGTACTACATAAGCAACTAATACAAATTTTGAAAATTTGAGTTATACACCACTTCTAAACTATGTTTCAATTTTACAAAATATGAGTAATAGTAATAATTGAGATGCATTGAGCATTTTGAAAATCTTTTTGATACGAAAAATTATTATTTAATTATTAAAAATTAGAAGTGATTGGATATCAGGTATAAGAATGACAATACAATATATTGTAAAAATTAACATGCATGGGTAAAATGAATATCACATAACACAGTATAACAGAGAATTTATGAATCTCTTTACATAAAGAAAAGCGCTGCATAAACAACTATAACAAAAATTTGAAAATTTGCGTTTTATTACATTCCTAATCTATGCTTCCATTTTACAAAATATGACTAATAATAGTAATAATTAAGATGTATTGTACATATTGAAATTCTTTTTTGATAAAAAAAATAAATATTATTAAATTATAGAAAAAAAAAAATCAATTTTATTGGATCTCAGGTATAAGAATCACAATACAATATATTGTAAAAAATAATAAGCAGGGTTACAATGAATGTCATATAACGCAGTATAACACAGAAAAAAAAAAAAAAAAAAAAAAAGGTTGCATAAGCAAATGATAAAAATTTTGGAAATTTGCGTTCTATAGCATTCCCAAACTGTGCATCCATTTTATAATATAGGAGTGATAAAGGTAATAATTATGGCCATTGAGCGTTTTGAAAATCTTTTTGATAAGAAGAAAAATATAACTTAAATATTAAAAATTTTATGTTATTGGATGTCAGGTATAATATTTAAAATAAATGTTTTATAAAAATTAATATGCATGATTGCAATGAATATCATATAATTCAGCATAATAGGAATATATCAATCTGTTTACATTAATAAAAGTGCTACATAAGCAAGTAATAAAAATTTTGAAAATTTGACTTATATAAAATTATTAAATTGTGCTTTCATTTTAAAAATATGTGTAATAATAGTAATAGTTAAGATGCGTTGAGCATTATGAAATTCTTTTTGATAAGAAAGAAATATTAATAAAAATAAAAATAAAAATAAAATAATGATAATAATAAGGCTATTGGATATCAGGTACATGATTGACTACACAACATATTGTTAAAATTAACATGCATGATTAGAATCAATGTCATGCAACGCAGTATAATAGAGAAAATGTCAATATATTTAAATTAAGAAAAGTGCTGCATCAGCAACTAGTAAAATTTTGAAAATTTGCGTTATATGACATTCCTTAACTTTGCTTCCATTTTACAAAATATGAGTAATAACAGTAATAATTAAGATGCATTAATATTTTTGAAAATCTTTTTGATAAAAAAAACTATTTGATTACTAAAAATTCAATATTACTGGATCCCAGGTATAAGAATCACAATGCAACATACTGTAAAACTGATATAAATAATTACAATGAATGTCATATAATGCAGTATAGTAGAGAAAACATCAATTACATTAAAAATAGTGCTGCATAGTTAACTAATAAAAATTTTGAAAATTTTCATTACATACCATTCCTAAACTATGCTTCCATTTAAAAAATATGAGTAATAATAGTTATAATTAAAATGCTTTGAACATTTTCTAACTGATAAGAAATTAATACAAAATTAATAGAAATTAAATGTTACTGGATTTCAGTTATTAGAATCAAAATACAATACACTGTAAAAATAATTGTACATGATAAGAATGAATGTCATGTAACGCCGTTTAAGAGAGAAAAAAACAATATCTTTACATGAAGAAATGTGCTGCATAAGCAACTATTAAAATTTTTGAAATATTGCGTTATAAAACATTCCTAAATTATGCTTCCATTTCACAGAATCTATGTATCAGTAGTAATAATTAATTTGCTTTTAACATTTTCTAACTTATAAAAAGAAAATATAATTAATTTTTAAAAAATTTATTATAGTATACCTCAAATATGATTCAGTATGCAATAATTGTGAAAAAGAATATGCACGATAAGTACGAATGTCATAACGAGAAAAAAACAATCTCATTACATGAAGAAATGTTCTGCTTAAGCAACTATTAAAAATTTTGAAAATATGTGTTATATAATATCCTTAAACTATGCTTCCATTTTACAGAATGAGAGTAATAATTGTAATAATTATGATGAATTGAGCATTTCGAAAATCTTTTTGATGAGAAAGAATTATTTAATTATTAAAAATCCAATTTAATTGGATCTCTCAGGTATAGGAATCACAATACAACATATTGCTGAAATTAATATGCATGATTACAATGAATGCAAAATAACGCTGTATATTAGACAAAATATAAATATGTTTACATTATGAAAAGTGCTGCATAAGCAACTAATAATTTTTTTTTAAATTTGCGTTTATAACGTCCGTAAACTATGTTTCCCCCTTACAAAATGAGAGTAATAATTATAATAATTAAGATGCATTGAGCATTTTGAAATTCTTTTTGATAAAAAAGAAATATTATTATATTATTTAAAATTCCATGTTATTGGATCTCAGGTATCAGAATCACAATACAGCATACTGTTAAAATTAATATGCATGATTGCAATGAATGCCATATAACGCATTATAATAGAGAAAACTGAGAACATTAAAAAAAGGGCTCCATAAGGAACTAACAAAAATTTTGGAAATTTGATTTATGTAACATTCCTAAAGTGTGCTTCCATATTATAATAAAGGAATAATAAAAGTAATCATTAAGATGCATTGAGCAGTTTGAAAATCTTTTTGATAAGAAAAATTATTATTATTTCTTAAAAATTCAAAGTTATATTGGATATGACGTAAAAGAATAACAATACAATATATTGTAAAAATTAATATGCATGATATATTATTTTATTTACAAAGGATACATATTTAGTTAAAAACATTTAAAAATACCTTATAAAAATCCTTTAAAAGAGATAGGCCTATATATTTCAACTCCTATCGGAGCCATCATCAGAGCATGACGACAAATAAAGAGCCTGGCGGTTCATTCCTTTAACTTTTCTTCCTCGTTCGTCGATTCTTCACTTCGTTTCTTTACTTCCAAAATCTGTCTCCATTCATGTACTTAAAGCTCCTATATATACGAGCTGGCGCATCAGACATTTTGTTGCCTTAGGGTTGCCAAATGTACCCAGCGCGTTTCTCTGATAAACAAACAACAAACATTTTTTTTTTTTATCGTCTTACGTTGCTTTAGTGTAACTTGTTTTATTATATTTCATAATTTTAGCTAAGTAAATTATGATATGGAAGTTTGTTTAGCGATAAACTGCTATAATCATTCAAGAAGGGAATATAAAGTGTTCACAGACCTTCTATTACTGTGTATTTGAGTTTTGGCGAAATTTTGTAAAAGAAACAGAAACCGTCCTAACAACACATCTTACCATAGTACATCCATAGGATATTCTCAGAATAAAATGACATCCTGAGAATGTACTGTGAAAAAAGTGTGTTTTTAGGAATATTATTGTTGCTTATTGCGCTTATCTCGACCGGATTAACTTCAGATCAAGATTTCTTAAAATCATTAGGGAAGCTATAAGGACGTCAGGCGGGAATGCTGTCCTCTTCGGAGGCAAAAAAATTGCGGTGATGCGCCGAATTATTATTTTATTTAGGAGCTCTAATTATACTATGTTCTACGTCATTTATTGCGTCATAGGTGGTTTGGATTTCAAGTGCTTCTCTTTTAAGTCAGTATTTATGTGAATTGAAAGTTGAAATTTAACGAAAGTTAATAGATTCAGTATTAATAGGGTTAGTGTCATTATTTCTTGAAAAAGCTGTGGACGGTTTGTTGTATGTTAGGTCATCAAGGTGTTCGCATATTCTGTCTTTGATTTTTCGCTTAGTCATGCCGATATATCTAGTTTTATTTTGATCACGGTCTTGAAAATTTATTTTGTAAACACCAGCAGTTTGGTTAAAGGGGATAGGGTCTTTCTCTTTACGTATACGATGGTAAATGTTTTTATCTGGTTTAATTAGAATGTTAACATTATATTTTTTAACTTCATTTTTGATTTTGATGGAGGCACCTTTACAATATGGGATCGCGGAAGAAAGAGGGTTTCATTTTTTGTGCATTTGTAATATGGTTAAAGGATTTAATGCGTTTTTTATAGAATTTATCTACTAGATTAGGGTTGTAGTTGGCTTTCTTAGTGATATTTTTAATAAATTTTAGTTTGGTATTTAAAAGGGTTTTAGTAGAGCAGATGAGAATTGCGCGATTAATATAAGATCGACAATAAGACTTCTTCACACACCATAAATTTTAAGCCAGCACAACCGGATTCGAAAGGACGTAGCCATCCTTCATCAGGTGCAAAAAAACACATGCTACTGCCTTGGAGGCAAAAGCAAGACTGAAGCATGTCTTGCTTTTTAGAAAATTTAAGCTATTGTTATTTTCAGTTTCATTTGTAAATTTGATAAGAGGATCGAGATTATTAAGATCAAAGAGAAGATTTTCAGGATTAATGTTTTGGGGAATAACTGTAAAGATGTCGTCCACATAGCGGACCCAGAGTTTGCAGTTATTAATAATATTATAAGCGGTATGTTCAAAATCTCTCATTTTCAGTTCAGCTAAAATCCCCGATATCGGATATCCCATAGGGACGCCCTGAGTTTGTCTATAGAAGCAGCCATCAAAAAAGAAAAAAGAATCGTAAAGTAAAAGATTGCTGGTGCGAATTAATGTATCACTTATTTTATTATCTCCAAATTGGTTGATGATTCGAGAATGGATAATATCACTGATTTCGGTAATGAATAATGGATGGATACAGGTCTTTAACATCAAAACTATTAAGTGTATCTTGAAAAAGGATTTTAGTTTCACGAATTTTTGAATAAAAGATTCGGTGGAATTAATGGAATAATCAGAGGGGGCACGTAAAGATTTATAAATATCTTTCATATAAAGTTCTAGACAATAGGTGGGACCTACAGATTTGTTGACGATGGGGCGAAGCGAGGGAGGATTTTTATGATCTTTGTATTTCCCAAATAATCGGGGGATATTAGATGCGTGGTTGTTAAAGACGGGAGGGGTATTGTTAGGCCAAGTTCCAGTTTTTATTAACGATTTAGTTTTTTCAATAAGTTTATCAAGAGGGGAATGTGAGAGTTTAACGGCGTTTAATTTTAGAATAGTGTCTTGAATCATTTCTTTATAATGATCCCTATCCATAATTGTTAACAAGTTGGTTTTATCGGACATTAGGCAGGTTAGGTTACTTTCATTTTTTAAGTCGCGGATACTTTTAATATCGCTATAGTCATATTTATTGTCAGTATTTTTAAGAGAATTGATGGCCATGTGTTTAATAGCTGGACGTTTTTGAGGAAGAATAAATTCGAGAGCGGTTTCTATATAAGCAATTGTGTCTTTTATATTAAATTTATCGTTAAGGATGAATTTAGGGCTGAGTTTTAAAATAGCATCTTGATGGGTGTTAAGTTTAGTGCTAGATAAATTTAAATATGGGTAAGATGTGAGAGGTTGAAGGTTTTTGAGTGGTTTCCTTTTTGATATCCAAAATTTCAATTTTTTCTTATGGCTCTGATTCTGAATTAGCTGTGCTGAATTAATTTCAATCAAATGATTAACTTTATTTAAGAAGGTCTTAACATTTCTATAAGTCCAAAGGCATAAACACACCACCATAGCAAATCTTAAGACCTTCTTAAATAAAGTTATTAGACACACGGCCATCAATTCTCTTAAAAATACTGACAATAAATATGACTATAGCGATATTAAAAGCATCCGCGACTTAAAAAATGAAGGTAATCTAACCTGCCTAATGTCCGATAAAACCAACTTGTTAACAATTATGAATAGAGATCATTATAAAGAAATGATGCAAGACACTATTCTAAAATTAAACGCCGTTAAACTCTCACATTCCCCTCTTGATAAACTTATTGAAAAAACTAAATCGTTAATAAAAACTGGAACTTGGCCTAACAATACCCCTCCCGTCTTTAACAACCACACATCTATTATCCCTCGATTATTTGGGAAATACAAAGATCATAAAATCCTCCCTCGCTTCGCCCCATCGTCAACAAATCTGAAGATCCCACCTATTGTCTAGAACTTTATATGAAATATATTTATAAATCTTTACTTCCCCCCCCCCCTCTGATTATTCCATTAATTCCACCGAATCTTTTATTCAAAAAATTCACGAAACTAAAATCCTTTTTTAAGATACACTTAATAGTTTTGATGTTAAAGACCTGTATCCATCCATTAACCTTACCGAAATCAGTGATATTATCCATTCTCGAATCATCAACCAATTTGGAGATAATAAAATAAGTGATACATTAATTCGCACCAGCAATCTTTTACTCAACGATTCTTTTTTCTTTTTTGATGGCTATCTATAGACAAACTCAGGGCGTCCCTATGGGATATCCGATATCGGGGATTTTAGCTGAACTGAAAATGAGAGATTTTGAACATACCGCTTATAATATTATTAATAACTGCAAACTCTGGGTCCGCTATGTGGACGACATCTTTACAGTTATTCCCCAAAACATTAATCCTGAAAATCTTCTCTTTGATCTTAATAATCTCGATCCTCTTATCAAATTTACAAATGAAACTGAAAATAACAATAGCTTAAATTTTCTTGACGTTTATATTACCAAAAACCAAAACCATAGCATTGACACTACTTTTTCCGTTAAACTACCAATAATAACAAAATTATTAACAGCAAATGTAGTATCCGCCTTCCTTATAAATACGCCGCTTTACGATCTTATATTAATCGTGCAATTCTCATCTGCTCTAGTAAAACCCTTTTAAATGCCGAACTAAAATTTATTAATAATATCACTAAAAAAGCCAACTACAACCCTAAACTAGTAGATAAATTCTATAAAAAACGCATTAAATCTCCTAACCATATTACAAATGCACAAAGAACTAAACCCTCTTTTACTTCCGCGATCCCATATCGTAAAGGTGCCTCCATCAAAATAAAAAATGAAGCTAAAAAATATAATGTTAACATTCCAATTAAACCAGATAAAAACATTTACCAACGTATACGTAACGAGAAAGACCCTATTCCCTTTAATCAAACTGCTGGTGTTTACAAAAATAATTTTTCAAGACCGTGATCAAAATAAAGCTATTCTTTAACCACATTTCTTGCGACCATGAGTGCGGATTGAACGAGTCCAGTGTTAAAATAGGGGTGACTGAGAGAAAGCAAGTGATAAGGGAACACCGAATAACTGGATGTTTGCCAAATAACTATCTCTCGGCCAATTTTGCATCCCTCTAAACTTTTGGTCTCGGCCACACTGCTAGTCGTAGGAAACGTGGTCGCACTATAGCTATATCGGCATGACTAAGCGAAAAAATCAAAGACAGAATATAAGAACACCTTTTGTTGATCTAAAATACAACAAACCGTCCACAGCCTTTTCAAGAAATAATAACACTAACCCTATTAATATTGAATCAATTAACTTTCGTAAAATTTCAACTTTCAATTCACATAAATAAGCACTTAAAAGAGAAGCACTTGAAATCCAAACCACCCATGACGCAATAAATGACGTAGAACATAGTATAATCCCACCTGAATGGAAACAAATTTTGGAAATAAAGAAACGAAGTGAAGAATCGACGGACGAGGAAGAAAAGATAAAGGAATAACCGCCAGCATTTTTCCTAATCCCACTCATTTCAGAAATAGATGCCTCCTGATTGGCTGAAATCTTTGTTCGTTTAATTAATGGTTGCTGGTTATGCCGGCAACTACAAACTTCTTCCTTTTCCTTCAGTGACTTAGCGATAGCGAAAATTTAAAGGATATATATTTCTAATTATTTATACTTTTGCTTTAAAATGTTTTATACTTATCCGTATGAGATAAAAATGAATTCATTTCATTCCGACAACTATTTAAAGAGTAAACATATGACATTGTTTACAAATGAAAAAGAAATAGTGTGTTGGTAGAAAAAGTGGCAAATCGATGTAATATTAAATTAAAAGCCAAAAAAAAAAAAAAAAAAAAAAAAGAAAACACACTTGAGTTTATACTATACAAAGTAGGTATTATTGATGATGAAGTATTAGATAAGTTATCTATCATTGAAGGAACTAGCTTAATTGATCTTTCATCATAAAATGAGACTGTTCACTTTGATTCTAAATTTTATGTAATGAATAACCAATCACAAAATTAAATTAAATTTCATTTTTAAGCTATTTGTTATTTTGGTTTTTAAATTAAATTTAACATATTTATTATAAATTGCTTAATTTTATGAATTTGAAAGAATCGTAATCTTCTTAAAGAGTTTTTTTAAACAGATTATTTATAGTACACAAAATTATCAATTACGCAATATACAGGGTGCGGCAGCTATTTGAGAACAAAGTATCGTCCGTAGAAAAAGGGAGAAAACACTATAGATATATCATTTAATGAACATGGAACGGTGTGTACACAAGAAGTAGGACCTAATGCACGACATCATTCAATAAATCCAACATCAGCTGCAATAACAACCTCAACACGCTGTTGAAACCGTCCGCAGGCAGAAATGAGGTGGACACTGGGAATATTTGTCATGGCATCCACAATAGCTGCCTGGAGACACCAACGGTGTTATGTGGGTACTTATTAGAGACCCTTTCAACAGCGCCCCAAGCGTAATAGTCCAAAGAGTTAACATCAGGTGAGCTAGGGGGCCACAAGCGTGGAGGGATGTGATCATGCAAATTGTTTACCATCCACTCTTGTGTTGAATGGGCCATATCGGCTGATGCAAAGTCCTGCTGAAAAATATATGGCCTGCCACGGGCTAGAGCAATAATCCAGCGCTTCACTACCGTGTTCAACACATCGGTATAAGTAACTGCGTTGATTCTGGCACGTTGTAAAAAGAAATGTGGAGCCATGACGTCACCTTAATTCCTCACGATCCCTAAGACCATAACAGACTCAGTAAATTTAGTCTGCATGACAGTGGGAATATCCTCTTGTCTTTAACACAGCCAAAGATTATTTATCCGGTTGATTTTCTGGTCCTGGACGAAGTTTTTCTTGTCCGAAAAAAACCAGTGTGTTTCTGTCTGTTCCTGATGTTTCAGCTTCTTTAAGAGGCTCTTTGCTCTGATTACTTTATTCTCTCTGGTTTTCTCGGACATGAAATGTCCTCTCCGCATTACATACGACTTGTAACAGAGGTCTTCATTAACCACACGTGGAATTGTGACCTCGCTGACCCGCAGATTTCAGCTGAGTATCCCTATGGACTTTCCACGGTCCTCTTCGATGGCAGCTTGAACAGAATTGATGAATTTAGTTGTCCTGGGAATGCCTGAGACCTGGCAATGATGTTTCCTGTGCAAAACAGTTGTCAGATTAGCATTGGCAACCCTCAGTTCTCTCTGAACTCTGAAAATGAATGATCGGGCGACTTTCAGAAATGCAGCTATTTCAGAAACGGAGTATCATGCGGCCAATTAGACGTTAACAGCGTGCTTTTTCCTTTCCTGAGTTAGAATAGGTTCTGCCATGTTTATCTGTAACAAAAATAGTTGTTTAAAGATGATATACAGGGCATTGTATCAGTTATAATGGGTGTTCTCAAATAGCTGCCGCACCCTGTATATTAAAAGCATATATTATTTTTATTCTTAGTAATTCATCAAATCATTTGTCAATATCAGCAAACACCTTCCTCTTTACCCTGAATTTTCTTTTCTCTTTTGCTTCTCCGATAGCCGATAAATACGCAAAGAATTCAGCCAATCAGAAGGCACCTTTTTTTGAAGAGAGTGGGATTAGAAAAAATGCTCCCGGCAGGCTCTGATAATGGCTCCGGTAGGAGTTGAAATATATAGGCCTATCTTTTTTAAAGGATTTTTATAAGGTATTTTTAAATGTTTTTGATTAATATGCATGGTTAAAATGAATGTTACATAACACAGCATAATAGAGAAAATGTGAATCTCTTTACATTAAGAAAAGCGCTGCATAAGCAACTAATAAAAAATTTGAAAATTTGTGTTATATAACTTTCTTAAACAATGCTTCCATTTTACAAAATATGAGTAGTAATAGTTGTAATTAAGATGTAGCATTTTAAAAATCCTTATGATGAAAAGAAATATTATTGAATTAAAAAAAAAAAAAAAAAAAGTTTTTTTGTGATTTTCAGGTATATGATTCTTTACTGAACATATTGCTAAAATTAATATACATGATTACAACGAATGTCATATAACGCAGTATGACGGAGAAAAAATCAATCTGATTACATTAAGAAAAGTGCTGCATAAGCAACTAATATTTTTTTTTTTTTAAATTTGCGTTATATAACGTTTCCAAACTATGCTTCCATTTTACAAAATATGAGAAATAATAATAATAATTAAAATGTATTGAGCATTAAACAAAAAAAAAAAAAAAAAAAAAAAAATGTTGATAAAAAATAAATATTGTTAAATTTTAGATTTTTTTTTTTTTTTTTTATCTCAGGTATAAGTATCCCAGTACAATATATTGTATAAATTAATACACAAGGTTACGTTACGATGAATGTCATATAACGCAGTATAATAGAAATAATATGAATCTGTTTACATTATGAAAAGGGCCGCATAAGCAACTAATAAAAATTTTGAAAATTTGCGTTATATAACATTCCTAAACTATGCTTCTTTTTTTTTTACAAAATGTGTTTAATGATAGTAATAATTAAGGTCCACTGAGTATTTTGAAAATATTTTTGATAAAGAAGAAATATTATAAAATTATTAAAAATTCAATGTTATTGGATCTCAGGTATAAGAATCACAAAACATCATATTGTGAAAATTAATATACACGATTACAATGAATGCCATTTAACACAGTGTAATAGAGAAAATATAAATATCTTTATGTTACATAATATGTGTAAATACATTATATGCATAAAAAGTGCTTCATAAGCAACTAATGAAAATTTTGAAAATTTATGTTGTATAACATTTCTAAACTAAGCATCTATTTTATAAAATTTGAGTAATAATAGTGATAATTAAAATGCACTGAGCACTTTGTTATCGAGAAGGAAAAAAAATATTATTTAATTATTAAATGTTTCATACAGTAAAACCTCTCTAAGTTGGACACCTACGGTTCCAAGAAAAAGTGTCCAACTTAGAGAGGTGTCCAACTTATAGGGGTTAAATATAATGTTAATGGATACATTCCGTTCCGAGAAAAAGTGTCCAACTTAGAGGGGTGTCCAACTTATAGGGGTGTCCAACTTGAGAGGTTTCACTGTATTATTGAATCCCAGTATAAGAATCCCAGTAATTGTAAAAAATTGAGATTCATGATTACAATGAATGTCATATAATGCAGTATAACAGAAAAGATATCAATCTCTTTACATTAATAAAAGTGCTGCACAAGCAACCAATAAAAATTTTAAATAACATTCCTAAACTACGCTTCCATTTCACAAAATATGAGTAATAATAGTAATAATTAAGATGCATTGAGCATTTTGAAAATCTTTTTGAAAGTTATTATTATTAAAAATTCAATGTAATTGTATCTCTCAGGTTTAGGAATCAGAATACAATGTATTGTAAAAATTAATATGCAAGATTATAATGAATGTCATATAACGCAGTATAACAGAGAAACAAAATGAAAATAATATATCTTTATTAAATATATAAAAGCATGTTTCGTATATAGATATGGTATGAAAATTATTCATCACTCGTTTTTAGGGCCGCATAAAAGAGTTCTGATATGAAATTACTCCACGTAAATTTCAGATCGTGTTATGTGTTTTTCATACTGCAGTACGTTTATGACACTTTGTAGTGTGTATATAACTCATAAGAAATATACAGGGCTATTCAAAATTAAGCTAAAACATTATTTTCTGTTGAAAGTATTTTAAGGAAGTGCTATTTAATCAAATCTAGGGAATTTGGTTACAAATAATAATTTTTTTTCCCTTCCCATACAGTAGACGACATATTGCAAGGAGTTCTATATGCATGCTGAATTTTTGCTGTAATTACACAAATTATTATAAATATGAAAATCGAATGTTTAGCAGATGATCTGTGTTATACGAATTTTTAGCATAATTTAGAAACATATACTTGCAAAGAATTTAAATTTTTATTTTGGAGATTGTATGAGGTGAAGTCTCCACTTGAAAAGTTTTTCCAGGATTGGTTGTAATGTTTATTTAGATGGCCGTCGATCATTGATCTTGAATTAGAAAAATAGCATTATAATTCTTGCGATATGAAACGCTAATAACATACAGGAAAGATCCAATTACACAGGCATTTTTTTGTAGATATTATGATGAATTTATTATTTATGAATTGTTGACTTATTTAACACAGCTATAGGTGATCAGATAAGCATATTATTATAAAAATGGTAGATATAATTGGGGTAATTACATAATTTGGAGTGGGAGGCCAAAACGACGACTTCACTGGTCAAGTCATGATGATGAAGTGACGCTTGGATTTCATGATTAATTTCGCCAGAGCTCTAGTCGACGCCAAATTCAAAAAGTAGAGAAAAAATGGTTGTAATTGTGATCCGTATAAACACATACAATTTTTGAAAAGGTTACCACACGATTATAATTCAAACGGTCCTCACTAATAGCCAAAAAAATCGCCATGAGAACCAGGAACTTTTAAGCAAAAATTAACGTACCATATTATGAGATAAAGAATGCACACAAGGCGACAAACTGCCTTTATTTTGTAAGATGAAAAGAAACCGAATTAGGAAAAGTCAAAACAAGCTATTGTAGATCTGCATTAACGTTAAAGAACGAATAATATATGATCAAAGGTTTCGATAGAGTTGCAATAAGCTAAAGATATATATGTGGGAAGAGGGAGAATGTAAAAATTTAAAAAACATACTGTATGTGAATTTAAGTTGCAATTTAGAGGTCTTTACATATTTAATTTAAATTTTATTTATTATTATTATTATTATTATTTAGAAATGAAAATATTTATCTAGAATATGTCAAAATCGATATCACATTGGTAAGTTTTAAGACGCAATGTAGAAGAAAGCTGTCAGAATAACTTGAAATACATTTTAAAACTTTACAACATCATTATTATTATTTTTAAATGAACATAGGTAGTATATTCAAATTGGGCGTTGAGAGGGCGACAACTCCTTATACAGAAATATACGTCAAACAAAGCTATTTCTAAACTAATTTTTAACTGTTTTTAAAGTATGTTCATGTATGTATTATCTTACCCTTTAATCTGCAGTCTGTTCTTATAATATTTAAATGCAAAGAGAAAGTCGTGTGAGTGCAAAACCAGAATATTTGTTTTAATTGAGAGAAATCTTCGACTGAAATTTCTTAACTGACCTGAAAGCTTGAAAAACTAGCTTTAATGCAGCAAAATGTATAAGAAAGGAAATTCTTCGTCAGATCTGTAAGCATTAAAATTTAAGAACTACACAGAGGCGTTGTGGGATGACGGGGGGAGGGGGAGGGCAATATTAATACTGTCTATTATAATCCAAGTGCCTCTCGCGAAAGGGCGCAAAATGTTCCCCAATTTTATATTATGTATTATATTACTATATGCTTTTCAAAAACGTATCGTACCCGGATGCCATTTATACTTGCTTCTTCGCTGGAACTGCAGTGTTCAATGCAATGAAGAAACACAACCGGTTTTGAGAAATAAACAGATAACAATTAGCAAACAGTTCTCTGGTCACATCCTTTTACTTTCTGTTGGGATAAGCCATGATAATACAATTTGCGTTCTTCTGTGTGGCTGTTGTAAATTTTTCACCAGGTAAAATTTTATATTGTATATTAGTCGTTATTATCCCATATAGAAATAATGATACATCTGTCTCAATTTTCAATTGTTTTATGCTTTATTAATATATTTGTTGTTTTACGTTTTATTAATTATGTTACCTCTTATGCACTTTTTTGAAGAAATTCTTTTAATATATATTTTATTTAATATATGTCATATTCATTGAAATTTTTTTTATTTCATCTAAATTTGCTTATACATTTTAAATATGTTATGTCATACATGAAAAGCAAGTCTGTTTCAAATGATCACACGGCTTTTTAAAATTACTATTAAAATTGCGATATTAAAGGCTGGTTTCAGTTTTTCGAAAATATATAATTAATAGTATTAATTAATTACAATAAATACAACAAGTTATTTCAATGTTGTTTTATGGTCTTTAAGACAATTTAGAGTTTAGACATTAACCTACGGCTTGCATTAAAATATTCTTAGAACTGTAATTTCTTTGGGACAAAGTATTTAAAAATATTATGCAAGATTAAATAATCTGGTGTGTCACTCACACGACTTTCTCTTACCCTGAAATTGAATACTATAAATACAGGTTGCACATTAAATGGTAAGATAACGAGTACTGTTATGTAAACCTGTGTTAAACAATTCATATTAGGCTTCTCAAGAGTTTTATATGATAATTAGTTCTGTGTGAGGGGGGCTACCGCCCCCCTCAAACCTCCGTTTCATTAATGCACCTACATTTATATAGAATTTAATTCGGTTATTAAAAAATAATTCTGTTTTTAAAAAATAATTTATTAAAATTATTATTTAAAAAATTATCTTTTATGATAATGCAGACGATTTCCATATTAGAGAAATAGTATAACACCAAATATCCAAAAAAGAATTTAAAAGAAAAATACGAATTTTTTTCGTTAAAAAAAAAAAAAAAATCGATAACTTTGATTTAAATTATCGCAAATCGATGATTCAACCATTCGTTTTAAAGGTATTGGCGAGCTCTTTTGAAAGATACCCATCATGAAAATTTACTCCCCTCGAGGGGGGACTTCCCCCCAGGGGGGGAGGCGAGGATCCTACATAAATAGAATTTTTTTCCCAGTTAACTATCTCTATTACAAAAAATATATTTTCGTTTCATTTGTTTAGTGCAGTCTATAGATGTTAAACTCTACTTACCTGCAATTTCCCACATAGAGGTAATATATTAGAATTCTCTTGATTGTCCCTGTACACGAACCATTTGCTTGATCTTAACGAAAAGCTTACTGTAGCATCCGTATATGATACACATTTAGAATACCAAGTTTGAACTCTCTGCCTAAATTTGTTTTTGAGATATGCTGATAACAGACAGACACACACACAGACACACACACAGACACACGGAAACACAGACATACACATAGACCATTTGCTAAAAACATGATTTTCGTATTCAGGGGACCTCAAAACGTGTAAATATAACAAAATCTCGCGTTCGAAAATTTCACCCGAAAACAATACTTTCTCTACCTTATGGGTAAGAGAAAGTAAAAACAGTACTTTCTCTACCTTATGGGTAAGTGAAAGTAAAAATGCTAACATACAAATTTTTTTTATGCACTTACCGTATTTTCCGGTGTATAAGCCGCATGCCACAAAAATTGGTTTCACAACAAAAAATTTAATTGACAAATAAGAATATATTTGCAAGAGACTAAAGCTTATTTAGTAATAGTTTTATCTGTTTTCCGGTATAAAACTCATTTAACAGACCTGCGGAGCCGTGCATTATACACCGGAAAATACGGTAATCATATAGATATTTACGCATATTTTGGCATTGAAATGCTCTCATTTAAAAATATTATGCAAATTAAAAAATTCTAAAATATACGAAAAGTTTAAGCAATTAATCATTAAAGTTTATAAAGATATTTAGTGATCTGGAAAGATATTTATTCTATAAAACACAGTTTTGGTAATATTTTAATATAACTTATGTATGGTAAAAAGTAAATTACAAATTATATTATCTCACAGTCAATCAAAAAACATTAAACAATTTTGCTACATTAATAACTATGTTACATCGTTTTGCTCCCTGTCATACTGCAGATATGGGGAACTTAACGTATTCGAAAAAAAAAAAAAAAAAAAGATTTTTAACCTTTTTTTTTTTTTTTTTATGTTTTTACACATTTGTGGTTAGCAGAACCCGAAAATCACGATATTGATGTGATGTCGGTCTGTAGGTTATTTAATTCGTTTTTTCGTAAGTTAATTTTTCTATTTGTGTAGACCAGGCATTTCCAATCCAAAACACTTGGTGGGCTGCATTAGAAATCTACTTTATTCAGGTGGGCCACACCGTAAGTATGTGTATATATGTTTATAAGTGCATGAATTATGTATGCATATACATTTTTACTTTCTTCTATCTTCAATAGAAGAAAGTATTGGATTCGTAAAAATTTTCGATTTCGGGTTTTTGATGGATTTACACGTTTTGAGAGCTGTAGAACACGATTTTACCATTTTTAGAAAATGTCTGTCTGTCTGTTTGTGTGTGTGTGTGTGACAAAATTTTGTGGCAACTGTATCTCTGGAACTACTGCACAGAATTTCATACAAATTGGTATGTAGTTGCACCTTGACATAAATTAGTGCCTATCAACTTTTGGTAAAAATCGTCTTACAGGTTGCGTTGCCATCCCGCTTTTTCTAAATTTTTAACAGGGTGATATAGGCCAAAAATTTTCAAGATGGGTATCTTTCGAAAGGTCTCGTCAGTACCTTTAAAACGAATGGTTAAACTATAAATCTGTGATAATTTAAAACAAAGTTATCGATTTTTTTTACTTTTTACGAAAAAAAACTTAGAAAAAAAAATCTTTTTTTTTTTTTTTTTCTCTCCCCTTAATTTTATCAAACTCCCACGGTTTCCGTGTTTTGACAAACTTTAACAAATTTTCACATTTTACCCAAAATTTTGTCAAAGTCTCACTTTTTTTTTTTTTTTTTTTTTTTTTTTTTAATCTCTCCGCTTAATTCTATGAAATTCCCACGGTTTCCGTGTTCTGACAAACTTAAACAAATTTTTTGCATTTTTCCCCCAATTTTGTCAAAGTCCCACGGTTTCCGTGTTTTGACAAACTTAGAATAATTTTCACATTTTACCCAAAATTTTGTCAAAGTCCCACATTCTTTTTTTTTTTTTTTTAATTATTGTTACTGAATGAATTTGTATAGGAAAATATAGAAGAAAGTCTTGTGGTGGCCACAACATACTAGTTCGGAAGAGAGCAGGGTGAAGATACGAGCAGAATACATTAATTTAAATTATTTTCAGTCAATAATTAACAATAGAATCTTGAAAATGTTATGACTATACAGTTATAAGTACAAAACTTTAAATAAACATCATATAACGTCTACTTGTATTTTATAGCGCTTATTCAAAGTTTTGTACTTATTACTTTTAAACGACAATTTTGTGGTGCTTTTTTTTTTTTTTTAAATAATATACAGTAATAACTATAATAAAAAGAAAGAATAAATGTATTTAATAATATTTCATTACAAAAGTTTGATTCTTTATCTACTGTAATCGTAGAAAGGTATTTTCACTTCAAAAAGTTAGAATAGTTTTATTGATTTTTAATGTGTTAACCAAAGCTGTCAAACTTTAAACATCGTTAGTCTCCTTACGGGCTGCAAAATACTACACGACGAGCCGCTGGTTGGCCGCTCCAGGTGTACGCATTTTCTACAAGGATGAATGATTGTAAAACAGTTGGACTAATTTTAAAAAGTCATTTATGATATTGGCAAGAATCCTACTGATTATGAACATTCTAATTTAAAAGCTTTGAAAAGTTATTCAAAAATCCTTATTTTCTTTTCATGGGTGAATAAAGCAAAATTTTGCTTAAAAGCGTACAATACCTATCCTCGTCGACAGCCAAAACACATTCAAATCTATTTATGTGTTTGTTTATAAAATAGCTTATTACCTAACACATGTTCTTAAATTCCGTTTTCGGAATAAGAAAATTCACAATCGTTAAATCTGTTCTGTTGCTCCAAAAACTGATTTTTAAAATTTGTAATATCTTATTTTGGAATTATAATTTGAGGAAAGTAAATTAAAGGCATTTTTCTCATTTTGTAGCCGCCACAAATTGCACTATAGTGCGATGTAAAACCCACTTAAACAACCAACCCATTTTGTAGCTTCAAAACAAAATATTCAGAATTTAAAGAAATAATAAATAAGGGTAAATTTAATGAATCAGTACCACTTGTGGGATTCCCATTTGCGCGAGTAGAAATTGCAGGATCGGGCGTGCAGGTGATTTCTTCCTTTTTGACTTGATAATCTGAGAACACCCGTAACTCGGTTCCACGGCAATCACTAACACGCAGGTAAAAACAACAACAACAACAGCAAAAAAAGACCACTGGACACCCACCCCCTACCTTGCTGTACATGAATCTGAGAACGGCCGTAACTCGGTTCCGCGGCAATCACTACCACGCACGTAAAAACTAAAAAAAAAAAAAAAAAAAAACACTGGACTTCCCTACCTTGCTGTGCATGAATCTGAGAACGCCCGTAACTCGGTTCTGCAGCAATCACTACCATGCACGTAAAAAACAAAAATCACTGGGCACCTCCTACTTCGCTGTGCATGAATCTGAAAGCGCCCATAACTCGGTTCCGCGGCAATCACTACCACGCACGAAAAAAAATGTATATATATATATATATATATATATATATAAAATAAAAAAATAAAAATCACTGGACACCCCTACACCGCTGTGCATGAATCTGAGGACGCCCGTAACTTGGTTCCGCGGCAATCACTACGACGCACGTAAAAGCCAATAAAACATCACTGGACACCCCTACCTCACTCTGCATGAATCTGAAAACGCTGGTAACTCGTTTTTGCAGTAATCAGTATCACGCACGTATATACGCTTCGCGAACCTGAAAAAAAAAAAAAAAAAAAAAAAAAAAAAAGAAAAAGAAAGAAAAGAAAAATCACTGGGCACCCCTACCTCGCTGTGTATGAATCTGAGAACGCACGTAACTCGTACTATTCTTGTATTTTTACGTTATTCGCGCTAATCGGAAGAGCAATCGCGCAACTGAGAATTTTTCACCACTTCGCGCAAATGGGAATCGCGCATATGGGAAGACACCAATTTAATGACTGTGAATTTTTTGATTGAGAAAATGGAATTAAATAAATATATGTATTAGGTAATGAGTAATTATAAAAAAAAAAAAAAAAAAAAAAAAAAAATCTGTATTGAATAATTGGGCATTAGCTGTCGGCGACAATAGATTTTGTACGCTTTTAAACGTAAATTAAGAGGATAATTTCTATGGCAATATATGGAATTACATGAAAACTAATGTACAAAAACTGACCTTAAAATCAATCAGAAAATTAAAATAAAGCGAATGTATCAAAGCGAAGATTGTAGTATAGTGAGTGAATAATTTTTAGTCTGCGACCTTGCTGAGTAATAATCCGAGTTCATTGCTCATTGCTCTTAAGATGAAGGGCACAAATTTAGGAGAACAAATGCATGATAGGGAACTGAGTAGAGTCCACCTATGAAAAACTAGTTTAAATAATTAGTATTGATTTTAAAATTTTCCAAAAGCCGAAATTGTTTTTAAATATAATATAAATTTCTGTGTAATTTTAATAAGAATTTAAATGAAACATACACATTTTCCTATGTAACCAATTTTTGAAAGATATAAAGCTATTCCCCTTTAAAGTAGTTTATTGACCTCAAGGATTTTTACACTTTTAATATCTGTTGCAAAACAATGTCGAAATGTCATAAGGGAAATGCGAACGAAACTTCCTCTTTTATTAGTATTTAACAGTTAGATTAAACTGAACTAATAAGTACCACAAGAGTAAAATTTAAATTGTTCTTAAACTACCGGAACAAACATTAAGAATGGTAAAGAACACATTGCAACATACTTCCTATGAAAAAAAATTCACATTCCAATCAGAAATACAGGTTATCTAGATTCAAACAAAGCTAAGAGCTTTATTGGAAACATTTGCGATATCGAGGATTTTGCTATTTCTAAAATGCTGCCATATATGTTAAAAAAAGAGATGATATTATTTAAAGTGTTGGAATGACTACCATCCACGTCCATTTAATACTGTCCTAGACGTCCGGATATTTTGGAATGTACGAAATAAATACGGTATTACAAATGAAATGGATATATACTTTAAGTACTTTTATTATTTGCTTTGCATCTTATGGAAATCTAGGTAATTCTGTTAAAAGTAATGTTACATTATCTTTACTACTGTTAAAGATATGAATATAAAATTTATTTCTAATTAAAGTGAGATACCCTACATTTTTTGACTAGATTAAGCGGATTCTCCACCGATCGTCACCGTCAGTCAAAGCTCATATTGTCTATGGGGAAATTTGTTATAAGAATTACTCAGTACCTAATGTAAACAAAAGCCTTGATTTTCAAAATGAAGTTTGCAAAAACAAGAACAAATTCAATAGTTGTGAATGGTTGCGGAAAAAAAAAGCATTGGGTAATTAATATTTCTACAATTTTTTTTTTCAAAAAAGTAACATGGGATTTGACTGCCGGAGCGGGGAAATTGGAAGCGGTAGTAAAGAGCTCTTAAGCTTGAGTCCATAAAACACGGCAGCTTTGGTTTATTGAAGTTTTTTTTTTTAGCTCTCGCAAGTGACAACGGGCGTTTTCTGCCTCTGAAAACCTGCAGTGATAATTGGCATAGAAAACTTGGATTTATTTTGCAAAATTCTCAAAGGAGCAATAAAAACATTATCGATGATTGTTAAATCCCCCCCCCCCCACATGCTCAAAAGTTCAAGGGTCACTCTCCGATAACAAATAATTTACTTTTTCTGCGCAGCAAGTGTGAAGCTTTAGGGAACTGTAAACGTTGGCCATCAGAAAATATTCTTCGATATCATTTTTGTATAACAATAGGTCGTAAAATTTCATCATGGAGATGATGACTGCTGGGAGATTTTGGTTTTTACTTACTTGTATATTATTATTATTATTATTTTGTTAAAATTCTCTCTCACAGTAAAGGTAAACGAAACAAATCAAGTGGAAGTAAACCATTGTTTACCTCCACCTGAAGATGATAAAAGTATGCAGTTGGTTTTCATGATCCAGATGATCTATACTATGAACTATGTGAGTTTCGAGGAACTCCTTTATCCTTGTGACTTTGGCGTAGGTACCCCTGCATAAATTTCTGGTACAAACTTTTGTAAGGATTTCTTAACAGTGTCCTTATCATTTAGTATAACTAATGTATAACAAAACAGCTTCTCAAGATAAACAATTTACATATACCCTTTTGAGCAATTTTAACGAATAAACGCTGTGATATAGTTCTCCGGAAAATCGCAGAAACTGAACGAAAGGAGCACCACCTTTCAGATTATATGCCTTAAAAAAAAAAAAAAAAAATCACAGTTTTGTATAATATGTATCGTATGTATTCAGTTCCGCGTGATTAATCATGAAAAACAATTGACGAGTAATTGTAAAATTGCTTCATAACATTAGCAGGTAATTTGTCGGATGATATGCGTAAAAAATTAATGAGCAGGGTTTTTGAGAATAAGAATGTTTTATATCCAGTTTTGTGTGATCCCCTGCCATAGAAGCTGAGATATATCTAAAACGCACATCATGAAAAGTATGTCTGAATGTCATCACGTCAGTCGAAAGGCATTTAAATTGTATTAGCATAGTATTTTAAAAGAACTGCCTCACATATCAGATTTGATGCACTTATACATTATGAAGGCCCATCAGCGGACGAAAAGTCTTGCTGTGGAAGTTTGTAGACGGAACGTGATGTATTCAGCTCAAACCGTCACGTTCGTTGATCTAGCCGTTCGAGATTTTACGTGATATTTCCGAAGCTCTTGTAAATACAAGGCTATTGCTCTTTAGAAAGAATCCCTACTCAGGTCACTCCACAACGAACTTTAGCGTCATCATTGTCTAATCAATCAACCTTGGTCCTAAACACTAAATGCCTATAAATTATAGAATCTAAGATAATAGTCTTCTCGTAAATAGAGAAATTACAGCACAATAGTAGTATATGGGCAACGTATACACAAATAAATTGCAACCAAATAAAATATTTCGCGCAATTCAGTACATTTTTTCATGCGATACTGAGCCCGCAACATATTGATAACACACAGACACACAGGCAGACATTTTCTAAAAATGGTCGCTTCCTTTTCAGGACATATCAAAACATACAAATCTATCAAAAACCAAAAATTGAAAATGTTACGGAATCCAATACGTATGTATTTATAAGAAAGTATTGTCATTTATACTGTTCTATAACCCTTTAACATTTATTTCATTTGTTTAAAATGTCCTGCAGATTGCATTTAAATTGGGTAATTTTATTGAGTTAAAGCCTTTTTAAGGCATATTAATAAAGGATTTTTTAAAATATCTGTTTAAATAAACCTTTAACTCTGTTGGCTGGTGTTACATTATCCTTTGCGCATAACATTCAAATTCATTCTATTAATTTTAAAATTAAAAAACCTGGAATGATTCAACACGACTTTCCGAATATTTAGTAGTAACGAAGCATTTAAACAATTTTTAATTATTGATTATTTCAGTGTATAAACAAAAGTGAATATTATAACAAGGCGTTTGAGTATTGTTCAGAACAGTTTATTCCTTCGTCTTTTTGTACAGAAAATGTGTCTAAGTTCTTTCTGACTCCTTGTAAATGAATAATAAATGGTAAGCATGCAATTTCAAGTAAAGTTCATGCTGTAGCAAAATTTTAAAATATATACCAGTTTAAATTTCTAAAATATAAAATACATAATTAAAAGTGGTACACAGACTTTTTGCTGTAACGAATATGCTCTACCAAATAAATAAAATAATTAAATGAATAAAGAATAAAAATAATAATAACATGCATCACTTTATTTCTATTTTACAGAACTTAACATTGCTAATACGAAATTTAAACAGTGTGAGTTCATAACCATAATGTATTAGGATTCTGCTTTAAGAAATGTATGTGCTACATTCATAAAAATTTGTATAGTTTTTTCGCAGTTGATCCATAACATGATCCTATTCCAATTCTATTTCAGTCGAATAAAGAACTTAAATTCCAACACACTTTAAATAATATTTGATGCTGTCGTTACCCGCTTCCCCCACATAGATATACCTGTAAAATACATACAAACAGACATACTTACCTCATCATAAATCTAGTAAAAATGATTTAAAAGTCTCTCTAAACTTATCGCTAGATCTACATTTCATAGTTGGAATTTTTTGGTGAACACTTTCCTTATATAGAAATAATATAATAAATGTATTTAAACTTTAAAACTTCTTCACACACCATAAAACTGAAGAGAGCACAACCGGTTTCGTAAGGACGTGGCTTTTCTTCATCAGGTGCAAAAAACACGTGCTATTGCTTTGGAGGCAAATCAAGACTTTCGAAACAGGTTGTGCTGTCTTCAATTTTATGGTGTGTGAAGAAGTTTTAAAGTTTAAATATTAAGTGTACACCAGTTTTGAATTTAGTTTTATAATAAATATACTTGAAATTTTTAGAAGTTGTTTTGAAAAATTGTCGGAAAGGTATTTCATTTATCGATTAAATGAGATTTACGACAGCATGGATGTATAGCGACAATTATCACCAACTCATCAGCAAAATTCGGTAAGATCACACTCATTAACTAAAAATTTATCGTTAAACTATTATTACAAAGTTTATTATTATTTTCTGTTTTATATCTATATTTTTTAAAAGTAGAAAAAGATCAAATAATATGTACATAATATTCGTATAGGTATTAAAACAATCTCTAAACTCTAGTTTCATTTGTTTGTTAAACGCTATTAATAGCTTAACAGTCGACTTGAAGACTTTTCAGTCTTCAAGGCTCTGCTAATCTGAATTTGCTCGACGATACCAAATTATAACCTAGGTGGTACTTTTAGACCACTAAATTTTTATTGCTGTGTTGTACCCTATGAATAAGTATTATAAAAATTCATTAGGCAGATTAATAGAAACTATTTCATTTAAATGCACCTTTACTAGTAATAGATAGCTGTATATTTATATTTCTTATCAGTTGTGGAATATTACTGTATGTTTTACATGTGCATATGTGCATATATGTGTAAAGATGCATGGATGCTGCATGCATTTTAAGACTGTATGTTGTATAAGTCCTAAATGATAATAGTATGATATATGTGTGACATTTACAGTAAATTATTATATGTTAGTAAGCATGGTATCTACATATTATGAAATGTACGGAATTAAATTTATGCAGCTTTATTCATCCTATCACACATCATATCACTTTGGATTTGTTATATTCAGGATTCGTTATACCCTAACTCTTTTTGTGATTTATAATGTCATTTTGGATAAGCCATTTGCAGAATGCTTACAGGACCCCCTTATTAGTATCATTTTTCATTTATGCACAGTATTTAACTACCGTTATTTAAATACAGTGTTAGATTAATGAAAAAGCAAACGATAAAAAAAAAAAAAAAAAAAAAAAAAAAAATGCAATTTTTGCAACATTGGCGTATAAATAATATCTGCAAATTATATTTTTTCAATTTAAGCTTTGTATTTCTTTTTAGGTTTATATTTGATTAAGTTAAAATAATTTTTATTTTCAGCTTTATCAAATAAAAGCAATGTACAGAGATATAAACGTTCAGATGATTATGTGCCTTGTGAGAGAGGATGGTATTACTTTCGTAAGTAAATTTTTATTTTACATTTTGTTCATAATCTTTTTAATAAAAATAGTTTTCATTTCATGGCGATAATACCACGGGTTTCAATTACTCTGCTTGAGATTAATGTCATAGCTGCAGCAATTTAATGGAATAAAGAAAAAAAAATCGCAGTTTGGAATTAACGAGAAAAAAAAAGTTAAATTAAGTAGGAAAAATTACGCCACAGCTGCAACAATGTATGGAGAAAAAAATAATACTTTATTCGTTGTTTGAAACAAACAAACAAATATAAATAAAGAAAAGAAGTAAGATTATGTAAGGTAAATATATTGTTTGAAATATTTGTCATAAAATGTTTTGTCATCAGATTGTTTCAGTATAATTTTTAATGTAGTTTAGCCAACTGCCTTTGTGTTTTTTACAAAATTCACTAACTTGTGGCATTATTACCTTTTTATTCCGGGGTTTGTAACTTCTACAATGCAAGTGAAAAAGCAAGAAAATAATTAATAAGTTTAGATGTGTTATCGGAAAAAAAAAATCAACATCAAGTTGTGGATCAAACTACATAGATTTAAATTTCGTTACATAGTAACTAATACATTAAAATGTATGGATATTTATGAATATAGAACATTTATTTTATCTGCAAGATTTCCGTTTTATTGCACTTCTTTTTCGTATTTTCTCCTATAATTTCTTTAGCTTATTTCTTTTACTTTTAGTTCCTACCAGTGACCGAAACGTTCTGCTTTCGAAGTTGGTAGTCAGGAAGTGCTGGGTTTAATCTTAGGTCTCGCATGTCAATCTAGCCGTTCGTAGTATTTTGTGGTTTTCTCCGAAACTCGTGCAATTACGAGCTTGGCCCACTTAAAAAGACCTTCCTCCATGGAAGGAAACACACTTAAGCCTACGGCCCAAGTACAGACAATTGGCCATAATCCCTACCTACACATTTTATTTTTTGTAAGGGCAATTCAATTAAACAGACAGTCGCCTCAAAATTCATTTATCTGATTATGATGTAATAAAATAAAATAGAAGTTTTATAATGTTATATTTTTATTTCTTTCAATACTTCACTTACAATAAACACATTAAACACATGGCTTGTTATATATATATTTATCTTCGGTTTCTGGGAAACGGCTCTTACGATTTTGATGAAAGTTTGGGGTTAAGGGTTTGATGGTGGGAAAAATCCTTTCGACTGATCCTCATCAGCAAGACAATTTCCCTTCGCTGTTAACCCTTCATCCGCTTTTTACAACATATAGCAGAAACCAGTTTTACTCTGGAATATATGCAACGATTTTGAGGAAAAATTAGTGTTAAGAATTTTTGGGTGTAAAAAATCGATTGGTCTTAACCTCATTTTCAGGAAAATTGCTTTCGCTGTTAACCCTTCATCCGCCATTTGCAATATATGGAAGAAATTGCGTTTACTTAAAAATATATGGAAGGATTTTAATAAAATCTGTGGTTATGGGTTTTTTGATGTGAAAAATCGAAAGGGCTTATCCTCAACTTCAGAAAAATTCAGGCTCTCTGCTAACTATTTATTCACTGATTGTCAAATATGACAGAAATTGGGTGTACTCGGAAATCGATTTAACAACTTTGATAAAAGTTTGGAGGTTTTTTTTTTTTTTTTTTTGGGGGGGGGGGGGGGTAAAAACCGATTGAACTCACCTTCAATTTTAGAACAATTCGCATTCGCTGTCAACTCTTTAACCGCCGTTTGCAACATATGGTAGAAATTGGGTTTACGATTTTGAATAAAGTTTGGGTTAAGAATTTTTGGTGTGAAAAATCGATCGATCTTATCCTCATTTTCAGAAAATTCGCGTTCGCTGTTAACCATGTTTCCGCCGTTTGCAAAATATGACAGAAATTGGGTTTATTTTGAAATTAATATGAAATGATGAAAGTTTAGGGTTAAAGGATTTTTGGTGAGAAAAATCGATCGAGGTGAAACCGATCCTGAAAATGAAGATAACCTCATCTTCAGGAAAATTCGCGTTTGTTGTCAACCTTTTTTACTTTCTTCTATATGTAATATAGAGAAAGTATTGGATTCGCGAAAATTTTCGACCTCCGTTTTTTGACGGATCTACACGTTTTGGGGTGTCCTGAACACGAATTGATAGTTTTTAAAAAATGTCTGTCTGTGTGTCTGTCTGTCTGTCTGTGGTTTAGTGTTTTCACCGTATCTCACGAACCAATGAATGAAATTCAACCAAACTTGGTATATAGTTGGACCCTGGCGGGGCATTGTGCTGATTAGATTTTGGGATCAATAGCCCATCAGGTGGCGCTGTGATCGCATTTTATGTAAATTTTTAACATGGCAGTATAGGACAAATTTTCGCATTTTTCACCGTATCTCACGAACTAATGAATGAAATTCAACCAAACTTGGTATATAGTTGGAACCTGACGGGGCATGGTGCTGATTAGATTTGGGGATCAATCGTCCAGCAGGTGGCGCTGTGATCGCAAAATTTCGTATGTCACACCGTATCTCACGAACCGATGAATGAAATTGAACCAAACTTGGTGTATAGTTGGACCCTGACATGGAAAGGGTCTGATTAGATTTTGGGATCAATCGCCCGGCAGATGGCGCTGTGATCGCATTTTATGTAAACTTTTAACATGGCAGCATAGGACAAAATTTCGTATAAATGTACATAATGAGCGTTATTTTAAACTTGTGATTGTAAAATTAATATGAATTATTGATAATAGAAGTAGTTAACTACGAAAAAAATTTTGTGCATGTGGGGGCACCGGTTCCTCCCCTGGGGGGTAAATTTTCAAGATGGGTATCTTTCGAAAGATCTCGTCAATAGCTTTAAAACGAATGGTTGAACTATAAATCTGTGATAATTTAAAACAAAGTTATCGATTTTTTTTACTTTTAACAAAAAAAAAAAACAGAAAAAAAATCGTATTTTTTTTTTTTTTTTTTTTTTTTTTTTAATATTGTTACTGGTTGAATATGTATTATTTTTAACAAAAAAAAAAAAAAAAAAAAAAAAAAAAAATTAGAAAAAAATCGTATTTTTTTTTTTTTTTTTTTTTAATATTGTTACTGATTGAATATGTATATAGGAAAATATAGAAGAAAGTCTTGTGGTGGCCACAACATACTAGTTTCCATTGGTTCCACAATAGGACAGAAATTGGGTTTATTGGAAATGGATATAATGATTTTAATGAAAGTTTGGGATTAGGTTTTTTTTTTTTTGAGTAAAAAATCAAATGAATTTATCCTCACTTTCAGTAAAATTTGCGTTCGCTGTTAATCTTCAATCCACTGATTGCAAAATGTAACAGAAATTGGGTTTACCCAGTCATGGGTACAACGATTTTCATAAATGTTTTGCGTGTTAGGATTTTTGAGAGGAGAAACTCATTTGATTTTTACTCAACTTCTTAAAATTAGCATTAAACTCAATCGGCCTGTGGTAAATTCCGGCAGAATTTGGTTTCCTTAGAAATGAGTTGAATAGTTCATAAAAATTTAGATTTAGGGGCTTTTTAAGTTTACAATTTAGCCTACTTTTCATACCAAGAATCCGCGTTACGCTCTCAAAAAAAAAAAAAAAAAAAAGGTGAAAACTTTGATCTTTTTGAAAATACATGAATGATTTTGATAAAAATATAAATAGAATTAGTGTGTTTTTGAGATGACATTTCGATCGATTCTCGCTTTCGATATTAGTCCCATCTTCTGGAGAATCAGCGTTCATTGGTAACTCGCATTTCATCTAGAGGAAATTCGCAGTAACTAGGTTTTTTTTTTAAATAACTGGAACGATAATAAATAAATAAATAAATAAAGGGTTAGAGGTTTACTTGACATGAAAAACCGATCTGATTTATTTTCTTCTGCAGGAATATTAGCAGTCGCTGGTAACTCGGGCTTAACCTAGAACAAAATGTAGCAGAAACATGTTTTGTTTAGAAAATGCTTAAACAATTTTGGATGGATGGTTGGATGGTTGGATTTAACGTCGCACTAGTGCTGCGCAAAACTTAAACAATTTTGATTAAATTTTAGTTAGATGTTCTAAATGATAATTCGATTGGAACTTTCCTTATCTCCAAAAAAATTAGCTTTCAGTGGTATCCTGCGCTTCGTCTTGGGCAAATAAATAATAACAAAGATATTGGGAGTACAAATTAATTCGGTCCGTTTTCAATAGATGGCTCTGGCTGATTTGTTTACTGAATAATGATAGATGTTTTTGGCATTGTTAGAAAGGTTTGACCTTTGTCAACCATATTCAGTCAACGAAGCTTCGAGTTTTATACAACAACATTGGTTTTTTGAGCATTCAATATGTCGAGTTTTGTGCTAAAGAAACAACATTTGCGGGAAGTTTTGATTTTCTTTTTTAATTGGAAGAAAAGTGCCGCTGAAGCGCATCGATCGCTTGTGGAAGTTTATGGTGAATCTGCGCCATCTGATAAATCATGTAGAGAGTGGTTTCGACGCTTCAAAAATGGTGATTTTAGTGTCGAAGACAATGAGCGCCCGGGCCAGCCGAAAAAGTTCGAAGACGCCGAATTGGAGGAATTGCTCGATCAAGATCCGTGCCAAACGCAACAAGAGCTTGCAGGATCGTTGGGAGTCACTCAGCAAGCAATTTCCGTGCGCTTAAAAAAAATGGGAATGGTTCAAAAGCAAGGAAATTGGGTCCCATACGAGTTGAAACCGCGCGACGTTGAAAAGCGATGTGGCAATTGTCGTTAAAAATTACTTGGAAACGTTGAAATGGGAGGTCCTACCCCACCCGCCGTATTCGCCAGACCTTGCTCCTTCTGATTATTGGTTGTTCCGACGGATGCATCACGATTTGGCTGGACACCGCTTCACTTCTTTCGAAGAAATTCAAGAATGGCTCGATTCATGGTTTGCGTCCAGAGAGGACTCATTTTTCAGAGATGGAATCCGAAAATTGCCAGAAAGGTGGACAAAAGTTGTGGCTACCGATGGACAATACTTTGAATAACATGTTTTTTCATTTTGATAATAAATAAAATGTTTTTTTAACGAAAAAAAAAACGGACCGAATTAATTTGTACTCCCAATATTTTTGAAAAGAAATCATTGTATTTACTAAATGATTTTCACAACGAGAACGAGTAAACTCGTACTGTAATATAAAATACACATTAAATATATATAGAAGGGTGTCCTTTGATTTTTTTAAAATTAAATACTGTGCGATTATAGGATAGCTTAGAAAGAAAACATTGAACATTAATATTGGAGGAGGGAGGGGTGCTATTAGCTCTTTAAAAGATCTAAAAACAATCATTTAAAAAATGTCCTACTGCAATTGCAATATCTTCCTCTATGGCCGGTTTGCGGAGGAAATAGCAACTTTTTTAGCATAAATGTCGACAACAATTTTTGAGTCAAAAAAAGACATTTTTTGAGAATAAATGCAGGCCTCTTCTCAGTGCGACATTTAGAGAATAGACTTCTATCATACATGCATGCGAAATATACCTTTAAGTATATTTACAGTAATTTCCTTAAATTTTTGATAGAACGATTAGTATGAAGTGTTGCTGAAAGATTGCTATCGTTCTCTTAAAACAATTTTTTTTAATTAATGAGCGTTTTTTTTTTTTTTTTTTTTTTTTTTTGTTAAAGAACATGGTCATTGTGGACGAATGACTTGTTGTAACAGCTGGTACTTTACATAGCAAAACTAATTTGCATTTTTTTAAAAGCCAAAAAGCGAAATAAATTAGCGAAGTTTAAAACTATTTAATTACTTAAACTTCGTTACTTTATTATATTATATTATATTATATTATATTATTTATTTTTTATGTAAACTTCGTGTTCACTATCTACATAACGCACATTTGAAGTTTTATCCCTATTCGATTAGTAGAATTGAAGTTATCGGCCTCTAAATACTATCAGTTTGATTTTAAACTCTTTGTATTATCAATCACAAGTATTCGGAAAATCGTTACTATTTTACCGTTATTTTAAGAAATGTACAACAATAATAATAATTTAAAAAAAAATCTCTGTTTAGTTCTTATAATTCCAATTTTTCGTATCATGCTATTAGCTACTTCTTTTTTCATTTTATTTCTTCGAAGTTTTTCTGACCGCTTTACGTCATAGCTTCCAAATAAAGATAAAACTGTCGGTATTGAATAGATGTATTATCATGAAAGATAAAACAGGCTACGCTACTTTCGTTTTCAAATATTCAGAGAATGCTACGATACATGCTCGTAGGAAAGGTTGTTTATATCACAGAAAGAAAATTCACTAAAGATCCAATTGCTGCAACTTTCTTCAAGTAACTTTTAGCATCTGAACATTTATGCATTCTGTCTTATTGATTATTGGCCTAAAGTACTAAATACAAACTGTCGGGATATACTCGATCCAATTAATTTTCAAAATTAAAAAGATAAATAAATATTAAATTTATTTCTAAAAATGTCCTTTAACTCATTTAAAAATGAGAAATTATTAATGAATAGAAAACGTTTTGTTTTTCACTGTGAAAAATTTGCGCATTATAATATAATTATATACAGTCGGTAACAAAAGTGTCCGAACACTATTAAAAATTCCTACGTAAAAAAAGTACTCTTCATACGGTTTTGTTAAATAAATCCTTGTCGAATCCTATTCTTAGTCAATGTAAGAACATGATTCGATAAGGATTTATTTAACAAAACCGTATGAAGTGTACTTTTTTTACATAGAAATTTTTGCTAGTGTTCGTACAATTTTGTTACCGACTGTATGTATTAAATCTAGGCTGACCAGATCAAAGTACCTTTATAATAGAGAAGCATTAAAAATTGCTACAATTATCAAATTATGGATGTATTTTTTCATTCCTAATAAATAAGGCCTAAAAATAAAGAGTTATTGGTTAATAATTTAGTTTCTACAATTTTTTAAAACTTAGAAAAATGCCCTCAAAAAAAAAAAAAAAAAGGTGCCCATTTGTCCCCAGAAAATGGGGACGTTTAGTCAGTATAATTAAATCAGAGTTACTTTATAATAATACTTTATAAGAGACATGTACAAACGGCACACGCGCAGCTTGCAAAGTTTCTTTCAAAGTTATAGGAATATGCATATTTTCATTTAAACAATACCATTATAGTTCATTTTTATTTAAATAATGACAATGTTTATGTCAGAGTTTAGTGTTCATTGAAAAAAGAAATCAGAAATAAACTAGTATGTTGTGGCCACCACAAGACTTTCTTCTATATTTTCCTATATAAATTCACTCAGCTCAGACAATTTACAAAAACTGTTATTTATTAAAACTATCTACCATGATGAATGCAGGCGATTTTTATCTTAGAGAAAACTAACATTAAATATCCAAAGGAACACAGTTTAACTAACATCTTAAAAAATGCGTTTTCATAATGTTTTCTCATGTACAGTCGGCAGTAAATTATTCGAGCACTAGTAACAATTCCTATATAAAAAATGTACACTTAATGCTGCTTCGTTAAATAAATCCTTGTCGAGTGATGCTCTTAGTCTAAGAATGTGATTCGACTAGGATTTATTTAACAAAACAGTATTAAGTGTAATTTTTTATATAGGAATTATTGCTAGCGCTCGAATAATTTTGCTGCCGACTGTATCAAGTTTCGTACAGTTAAATGTCATAGAAGTTGAAATATAGCATTCCCGTTCTCAGGAAAAACTGCACTATAGCAGCGCAACCTATTGGTAGATATACATACAGATTGAGTCGGCATAATGTCTCATAATGATTTTCTCACATCTCAGGTGTTGTTTGATTATACGCATTAGAACCTGAAATATAGTCTTCCCTTAAACTGAGGAAATCGCTGTACAGAAGCATTACCTCTTGAGCAATTAGTACCAAAAGTTAATTCGCAGTAACTATGTAAAGGTGCATCCTGATATAAATTTTTATGCAATTTTGCGCAGTAGTTCCTGAGATATAACCCTTCCGTAAATTATGAAAATCGCTGCACAGCAGCGCGACCTGCTGAGCAATTGAACCCAAAAATTGAAAGGCACTAACTTATGTCAAGAAAGATGCATCTACGTATAAATTTATATGCTTTTTTATGCAGTAGTTCTTGAGGTATAGCCTTTTCTTAAAATGTAGATATCGCTACATAGCAGCGCTACCTGTTGAGCGATTCATACCAAAAGTTGGTAGGCACTAACTTATATCAAGTTGTATCTATATATGAATTTATATGTATTTTTGTGCAGTTGCTCCTGAAATATAGCCTTACCTTAAATTGTGGAAATCACTGCAAGCACCGCCACCTATTGGGCTGTTGACACCAAAAGTTGTTAGGCACTAATTTATATCAAGTTGCATCTATATATGATTTTATAAGCATTTTTGTGCAGTAGTTTCTGAGATATTGCCTTTTCTAAAACTGTGAAAATCGCTGCATAGCAGCGCCTCCTGTTGGGCAGTTGAATCCAAAAGTAGATAGGCACTAATTTAGGTCAAAGTGCACTAACATATAAAATTATATGCAATTCTGTGCAGTAGTTAATGAGATACAGTCGATATTTTTATCACACACAGACAGACATTTTCTAAAAATGGTCAAATCGTGTTCTGGAACTCTCAAAACTTGTAAATCCGCCGAAAACCGAAGTCAAAAATACTTACGAATCCAATACTTTCTTCTATTGAATATAGAAGAAAATAAAAATAGTACAATGATAAAGGCAAGATTATGAAGTCTCTTTATAAAAATACCTCGACTAATCACATTTAGGAATTACTCTGACAATTATATTATTATTGGTTTTTATATGTAGTGTTGATAGATATACCTTGTCATTGTTGTACATTATCCTTCACCAGAAAAACATTTATTAGCTTGTCTTATTTTTATTTTCTTTCTTAGGCGACAAATGCTATAAAGCTGGAGGGCGCAAACTTACCGAGAGACTTACTTGGGAGAGAGCTTTAGCCCGGTGTAAAAGCTGGGGCGCAGATCTTGTGTCTATACAATCCCAAGAAGAACAAGGTAATGATACATGAGGCTTATGTACTAAGAAATTGCTGATTTATCAGTTAAAAAAATTAGAAAAGCACTTTCTTTACTGATCGACATAATTATTTTTCCTCTGTAGATGATTTTTAACTTTCTTTTGCACGTATTTCAATGTATATATATATATATATATATATATATATATATATATATATATATACATATATATGTATATATATATATATGTATATATATATATATATATATATCAGTTATTAAGATATATATATATGCATGTTATTAATATATTGGTATTTTGTCAAACGATTTTTACCCGACAGTGAGATATTACATTAAAATATCACCTTTCATAAAAATATATCCTAATTGTATTTTAATAGAAATCGCTCGCATTGTTTAAGTATATGATCGCATATATATATTTTGATTTAATATAATAGAAATTTACTAAAAAATGTTAATACACCCTTTTAAATAACTGAGCATCATTTAAGTGATCAAATTATTGGTTCCTCTATCCATATATTGATTTTAAACGTATTCATGGCTTTAATACATCTCAAATTATATTTTCAAATTTATGTCTGACGTGGATTTGGGATTATTAAAATATTCGTGTGTGTTTAATGTATCTAATTCAACTAAATTTTCTATTCGCAATTTTGATGTATGGTTTAAAGCAAATACATAACCTTTTTTAATGGATATTGAATTGGATTTATATTCAATCACCTCTTTAGAAATTAGATATTTTGTTTTCCTTTTGAAACTAGTATACCATATTTAATAAGAATGTTGACGTTATTTTTATATATTAAAATTAATGCATCTTTAGCGCTTATTATTAAAAATAATATTAGTACAAGGTATTAATCTAATTCAAGAAGAAATTGCTTAATTAAGATATTATGCATATTATACAGTTTAAAGATTTTGAGTAAGATACTCTGAATATACTGTAATATAATTTTATTTATTGAATGTATTTGAAAATTTATATATTTTCTAAAGATTTAAAAATTGTGTTCTCTTGTCTCACTATGTACTAATTCACTCTAGGAGAATTAACAACATTGAAATTTATAACTTACAATATCGACAGACAACTATTTCAAAGTTTATAATTCTCCATATTACTGTAGATTCGAGGAGCTTAGGCATTCGCGATAATTTTCGACCTGAGGTTTTTTTTTTTTTTTTTTTTTTTTGACGTCTTTACAAATTTTGAAGTATGAGGGAAATTACAAAATTGGTGTGGAGTTCGTCCTTATGTAAGTTAGTTTGTTAGTTGACTAGTTAGTATGTTAATTTGTATGACCATTTCCTACTAAACAAATAACTGTAATAAGGTTAGACACATATCAAATAGTCGGAGAAATTTTAAATAATCGGGTAAGTTTTTATTTTAAATAGTATTTATGATACTAATAGGAACCCTATTGATTTGTAACATTCTAATTTAAAAATTTAGTACGTTATTCGATATTTATGATTTTCTCAACAGGGGAGAATACGGCAATTCGCTTAAAGGAATATTCGCATTGTAAAGGAATATTTTTATCTTAAAGATGTCAGACCAATAGTAAAATATTAGTTATAATGCTGTCATTAACATCATTAACTATGATCATTCTACTGTGAAAACTTCGTAAGATACATGGAATTGACTATTTTCTTAACATGGCAAAATAGGGCAATATTTCACATAAACTTGCATTTTTGGGATTATTGGGTTAGAAACATTCATTTCACTTAACAAGAATATAGTATGCCCTGGAGTAAGAATTTTTGAGAACAAATATATGATGGGGAGCTGAGCCAAGTCTACCTATGCCAACTATTTTTTGTATTATTCAGCAGCATTGAAGTATTTTCTGTATCAAATTATCTAATTACATATTTTAAAATATCTGAAATGATAAAAATATCATTTGGAATTAAATTAATGAATATTTCAGATTTCCTTATCGTTTACTTACAACTGGACGTGAAATTTTGGGCTTGGACTGGTTTAAATGATCGTGAGAATGAAGCAGACTACAAGTGGACTGACGGATCAATTTTTAATTATACGAATTGGAGAGAAGGTGACCCATCAGAGTACGATAGAGTAAGCTAAAAATTTATGAAGAAATATATTATCTTGGCATTAATCTTTATAAACATGACAAATGATCTTTCAAAATAGTAACATTTGTTAAGTATACACTTTTCTATTAAATAAATAAAGTCTCAAACATAACAGAAATGTAAAAAATAAAAATTTTAAATCAAGTTATGTTTTTTTCTTTCTTTCTTTCTTTCTTTCTTTTTTTTTTTTTTTAAGAATTAAAGTGAAGTTCGTAACAATGCTTTGCGATTTCTTGCTGCATATATATGTACATTTTGTTTGCCTGGTGAAAAGTCGTGCTCAGCTGTTCCCGCCTGAAACAAATATTAAGAGTTTTTGCAGCTTATGATGTTCTTGGAGATTTTATTCATTTCTTTTCAACGACAGTATTTTGCTGCCTTTTGCTGCTATAACATATATATATATATATATATATATATATATATATTAGGGTTTTCAGATGAACCTAATAGTACACGACATTTTTGATTTAATGGACGGCATTCATCTCTTCATTTGACGTCATGATGACGATTTTCTTTCATTTTAGTCAACAAACAGGTCTACTACATAGCTAATCATAACAAAGGTTTTTTTCCTACAAACATGGAAAGGTTCGTCTCATTCCAGTCGTCCAGTACATGTCGGATATAATGTATGTATGTTGGACCACAAGCTTTCTTATAACTCTATGGTAATCTGTCCAACAAAAAAATTTCCGAGTGCTGCTATCGGTAGAAATGCATTTCATTCCAGTGGACTGCACTGTACAAATTATATAAATATTACAATGGATAAATCTCCTTTCCGCGTAAATTGGGCTGTTACAGTTAAAGTAGATTTACAGAAAAGAAAGGGGTAGTTCATTCACTTCCAGTAAGGTCAGCTTTGGCGACGAACTTGCTGACAAAATTTAGTTAAAAATAGAAGCTCAGGGTTCCCAAAGCTTCGCTGCTTTGCATTTAAAAGGATCTGAGATTTGGAACGTTTCATTAGACACTAGTTCAGAACCGTCACTAAAGGTATAAATAAATATAGAAAAACTTGACTTCTGCGAGTCAGTTGTCTTTAGAGAGCTGTTATGAGCGTTTTCTCTTGAGAGACTGCGTTCCAAATGATTGACCTTTGTCCACGAATCAGTGAAACAGAAGACGAGACTTGGAACTTTTCATTGGAATCTAGCACACAATTACGGCCAAAAGTCAAGTAAACTATATCAAATAGAAGCAGGTTGACTTTTGGGAGTCAGAGAACTGAGCGTTTCCTTCCGAGAGCTTATGTGACAAACACTTGACCTTTGTTTGTGAACCCGCGAATTTGGTATATTCGCCACTGTTTGCTTTTGAAACAAGTAACTGGTTTATTGGACTGTTTCCAGAACATTCGTCGAATAGTGACTTTTTTGATACGAGCGAGCGACAGCTTTATTGGATTGCTTCGAAAATATTCGTTGAATTGATAGTTCTATTGGATTAATAAATGATGCTATTCATATAGATCTAACGTATACTAATAGAACATGTGGAAGTTCTTGGTTTTCCTCCATCGTCTCTAGTGGCATGTGCCCTATCTGTATAGCAATCTCTGGTATATTATAGGTCACCATCACACAAATTGTATAGATTTAAATGAGTCTTTTATCTTTTCTTTTTACAGGGACGTAGGTTTTTTTACTGGTGTACAAAATATAATTTTTATGCATTGCGTTCTATTTAATGTAAAGGTCTATTTACGTTTCAAACTGTTCAGAGTTCGATTAAGTAATGTTAAATTGTTTAAATCATAAAAACAGATAAATATTTGATATTACTCTGAAAAAAAAAAAAAAAAAAATCCCGTAAGATTACGGGGGAAGCCTGGCAGCAGAGATTCCAGACAAAGCTCGTAAAAAGAAACGTTTAGACCGTAAATTAAATATATAAAAACTAGGGCTGTGCCGATTAATCGATTAATCGGTTCGGTTAATCGATCAATGCTTAGTCCCGATCAATTTTTTTAATCGAGTTAATCGGATCGATTAAATCGATTAAAAATTTTCAAAATCCGATTAATATTTTCAAACTACGAATTAAAGTAAAAATACTGTTCTGCCTACAAAATATTTTTTCACATACTTTCCTAACAAACATTCTAAGAAGCATCCATCAAATAATGAAAAAGCAAAAATAAAATAAAATAAATAAATAAATAAAAATAAAACCTCACAAAAGAATATGTTGCACTTTTGTTGATAGAGAAAAGGGGGAGATAGTTATTAAACAAAATGTCGCTTCATGTGCATGCTGGAGCAATACCACCTGTCTGTAGCCTTCTACAGAAAGTGTTGGCTAGGACAATAGTATTCTCAGAAACAAGAAGCTTTCAAAAAATGGAAATGCTAAAGATAAAAAAGAAAAGAAAGGATTGAGATTTCCATTATCCCTCTAGTGGGGAAAATATCAACAGAGTTTCACAATATTTTCAAACGTTTATTGTCTGTTCAGAATTGCTGGTAGTAACTATCGAAGTAGAAACAGAAAATAACATTCTGTGTTCTAGTCCGAAGTGATAAAGAAGAACTAACTTCTTAAACAAACCCTTGTCGAATCATGTTCTTAGACTGACTAAGAACATGATTTGACAAGAATTTATTTAACAAAACAGTATAAACTCTACTTTTTTTAAAAAGGAATTTTTGCTAGTATTCGGATACATTTGTTACCGGCTGTACACAATATGAGAGTTTTATTCATCATTAAAATAAAGTTATATATATATATGAAAAAAAAAAAAAAAAATGAAAAATGAAAACCGATTAAAAATCCGATTAATCGACCGGTTAATCGATTAATGAACTACGATTAACCCAGTTGAAACTCTTAATCGATTCCCACCCCTAATAAAAACCTTAAATTACGTTACATGCCTGTAAAAAAAGACATTTTGCCCGCAAAACCAATGTTTTTTTTTTTTTTTTTTTTTTTTTTTTTTACGGGCTTTGTCTGGAATCTCTGCTGTCGGGCTTTCCCCGTAATCTTACGGGATTTTTTTTTTTACAGTGATGCGAGCTTACCAATTTTACTTCTTTTATAGACACACACAAAAGAATTGGCATATCATGATCCATTAAATGACATACAACTTGGAAAAGATACTTCAACACCCTACTTTGATTCTCTTTTTGGTTATTTAACAGCTTCTCTCATTTAAACTTATTTAAATAAACGTTATTCACTAAATGTTTGGAAAGTCGAGTGTAGTCACTCCGACAGTTTTAGTTCCCCATCCTACTATAGGTATGAGAATTTTAGGTAATCGTAAAAATTTTTGATCTCAGTTTTTTCATTTTTTACACGCTTTCAGTGGTTAGGAATCCGAAAATAACAAAATTGATGTGATGTCCATCTTTAGGGTGTTAGTTTGTGCGCTTGTGTACACGATATCTCAATAACAAATGATTGCAGAGAGGTCGGGCCAGTTTAAAAATATTACTTGTAACACTGGCAAGAACCCAATTAATTTGAAACATTCTAATTTAGAAACTTCGTAAGTTATTCGAAATTTACGATTTTCTTAACATTGGAGAATAGGACAAATTTTCGCTTAAATGTTCATTAAAAGAAATACTTTTACAGGAAATATGTCAAACATAAAAATATCAGTCATGATGCTGTCATGAACGTAATTAACTATGAAAATTCAGCTTTAAAAACATCGTAAGTTATTTTAAATTTACAAATTTCTTAACATGGCAGAATAAAGCCACACATAAACGTTCTCTTTGAGGGATATTTTTATCGTAAAGATGTCAGACCATTTTTAAATATCATGCATGTTACTGGGATGAACATCATTGACTACAAATATTCTAATTTGAAAATTTCGTGAGGTATTCGAAATTTAAGAAATTTTCAGTAGAACAGAATTGAGCAATATTTTAACTCTTTCGTTCCCGTAACGGCCGAAACCGCCCGAAAGATCTCACGTCAGTCCCATTCCGGCCCTATAACGCCTGAGATCGTTCATCCCCCCCCCTGAGAAGTGGGCGGGTTAACTTTACGGTGACAAGAAGAGATAGGGAAGGGAGTTTTCTTGTCCTAAAGATTAGGCCAGTATCGACTTGGTCTCAAGATCAACGCTCAAAACGTCATTAATCACGCTTCCGACACAAAGAGCCAAATGTCTTGTCATCAGTTGTAGCCCTTTTTTATCAGATTGCGCTGTTACCTCAAAGGAAAGCATGCAAAATTGACAAAGATGTCTACCCCTGGCCCTCAATTATCTCAGCAGGGGGTTAGATTCCATCCCCGTTCGAGGGCTTTGAGCTCCGGTGAGCTCGGCTCACCACATCAAAGGATTCTGAATACAAACCGCCCAATGAGCGCAAGTGGAAACCGGACTTTTGAAGTGAGAGACAAAATTTTTTAATCGCAGTTTGTTAGCTGATATCATCCTGTATGTTCTTATTCCTTTCTGTTTATTATGGCTTTTCGACGTAAAAAAATAATAACACAAGACGAAATTAATGCGATTTTATTTGCATCTTCTGAAAATGAAATTAACAAATCGATTGATAACAGTGATAGTGATGAAAATTCAGAGGAAATAGAATCTTACCAAACACCGAAACTGTTTCTGATTCCGGTTCAGATCTAGACGATAATAATGGTAATATTCAAATTACATTTACGCGGACTTCCGACATAAACGACTTTAATAATCAGGTGAAATTTTTCGGATCTCCAGGCCCAGTGCATAGTTTGAATCCAAGAGCAGAACCTGTAGATTATTTTAATAATTTAAAAAAAGAAAAAAAGAAGAAGAAGAAATAGAAGGAAAGAAGGAAAAGGAAAAAAAAGTGTTTGCAAGAAATTACAAGTTGAAAAAATAAAAAAAAGAACTTCCTCACAGCAATTGTTTTGGGCTGAGAAACAGTATACATTACTTCTTCAGGTAGAAATTAGATATAAGTGATGCTTTGATGCTGTGCTTGTGCCTGACATTTTCGTCTGATGAAGGGTTATACTATTATTTCGAATCGAAACAACTGTTGCAAATCCTTAATTTATTTTTATTAATTTATGATGCTTGTTTACATTTTTTATTTTTATTTTATTTTATTTTTATTGCTTATTACTTTTGAACATTAGATCTTCAGCGCATATTAATAAATATTTGCAATCAAAATTCTTATAAAAGGAGGTTTTCAATTGCATTTATCAAATTTGCTTAACTCTGACAACGTGGAAAATTAAAAATAGTTAAAATGATAATTTAAGAAAGAGTTACATATTGTGCATTACACAATGTTAAAAACTTTACAAGAGTATTTTCTTCTTCTTGAAATGTATAAATTAAGAACTGGTTTTTGTAAAAAATACCGTTAGTAAAAAAAAAAAAAAAAAAAAAAAAAGAAAGAATGAGAAAACTTCACGACAATTGATTTGGGTCGAAATAATAGCACACCCCTTCATGAAAAGTGCTGCTTTCATGCTATACTAGTGCCTAACTTTTTCATCTGGTGAACCTTTGTATATCGATCCAAAAGAACTGCTATGTTTTTTTATTCTTTTATTTCTTCTACACCATTAGTTAAAAAAAAAAAAAAAAAAAAAACTGCCTATCCCTTGAAATAAATAAATAAATAAATAAAAATGTTAAAAATAATTGGATTAATAATTTAAGAAAAAGTGCTTCTGACACGATGACTTTAAAGCGTTAACAAAACTATTTTCTTCATTGTAGTTCACTATATGTTGATATTTATATGTTTACATAAAAAAAAAAAAAAAAAAAGAAAAAGAAAAAAAAATTGCAAGAAAATACCGTAAGATGAAAAAATAAAAACCTTCCTCACAACAATTGTTTTGGGCCGAAAAACATTATATCGCTCTTTTAGGTATAAAGTAGATATAAGTGCTGCTTTGATGCGGTGCTTGTGCCTATCATTTTCGTCTGATGAAAGGGTTTTGTTAGCATTTCGAATCAAAGGAACAGCTGCGAATGGTGATTGCTTACTTTTTTTTTTTTAAATTTATTATTTATATACAATAAAAAAATTCATAAAATGAGGTTTTTAATTGCACTTATGAAATTTACTTAACTCTGAAAAAATAGATAGTTAAAAATAGTTAGAATGATAATTATTAAAAGAAAAAAAAGTTTTTATTGCACAGTGATTTTCTAACATTTTTGCAACATATTTTCTTCTTCATAAATAAATAAATAAATACATCGAGTTTTAATTATCATTGTTATAGACAATATAATAACTGCTTTATGGCATTTCATAAGTACTACGTGAATTTAAATTCATATAATATTTATTAAGTTTCGAAAGCAGAAATATTCTTTATGGTGTTAGCCCCAGGCACTTCGCGGAAAATGTATTGCACACCCTCCACTCTGCAGTGAAACTGGACGAGACAATAATCCGTTCTTCCCTTAATCTTAAGGCGTGGTGAAATGACACGCGCATGAATATAAAAAGAAGCCGCTCTGTGCTTCCGGGGGGAGGGGGGAGGGGTAAAATCTCGGGCGTTTGTCCGGGATTCTGAGGTAGATGGAAATTTCATATTCATGGGACCGAAAGAGTTAAGTAAATTTGCATTTTTTGTATTTAAAATAGTATGGAATGAAATTAACGCTGAAAATAAATTAACCCAGTAAAATAAATTAAGATATTAGGATAAGGTAAATGTATCAATGTCTACAAGCTTATTAGATGGAACATTTCAGTCTGTCACCCTGCCGAGCGATCGATCAAATTTATTTCTCTTAACAAACATGAATATAGTATGTTTTGTATGAGAAATTTATGAGAATTTATATATGATGAGGAACTGAGCAGAATATACCTATGCCAATTAGTTTTCATTCATTAAGGTGAATCTTTTCTTCATAATTTTTTCCTCACTGATTATAATCTATCGTTTTGATTTTTTTAAATTTTATTATTGATATATATTTAATTCTTTTTATTTTGTACTAATTCTACAGGTTAATACAATTTCCCTCACATACTTTTTACTTTATTTAAAATAATAGGAATTTACATATAACAAATCCTTAATTTAATTACATTAAACTAAACATATTCTTTCTCATAATTAAATAAACAGTTCTGTCATGGTATATTTAACATTTTGTATTCATTCTTTTCTGCTGGCAAAACCTTTCCTTCTTTTTTTCAAAAATTCTTATGTACTTATTGTTATTCACTACGGTATGTTTGTGAAGCTCAAAGAAATAAAAAATGTGCCTCTATTTTAAGGTAAATACAAGCTTTTTCATTTGCCTCTCCGTGGTTCAGGTGGTTAGAGCGCCATATTAGTAACCCGGTGGTCCCGTGTTCGATACCCTAAAGGTCCGGAGTGTTAATTTTTGCAGACAATTAATAGAAAAGATGTCAATTGATAAAAGAAAATTTATCGTTGACTACACAGTATCCAAAGAATTTTTTAAGAGATTTTTCAGAAGCCTTTTTCTTACATCTCTTTTTACAAGCAAAAAAGAGTTTTTTGTGGACTACAAGCGCCCTTTATTGGGTGGAATATTCACTAAAATGTCAATGAAACAATTAACAATACAAATAAAAATGATTAGGAAAACACATAAACATTAACCAAATCAGTAAAATGTTAAGTTATAATATAAAAAAATAATAATAAACTAAAATAATAATAAAAGGTGCCTCAAACGATTAATTAAATTGCAGACATTGGCCCTTAATCAGAAAATGAAATCACAAAACTTATGGGCAATAGTGTGGTGCTGCCATCTGCCGTGAATTTTAAGAAATAATTTCTCTTTTCTTAACTCAGTTAAAATTTCCCCAATTTCGGTTAAAAAATAAGTTACTTTTTTTTTTCAAATTAAATTTTATTCTAACTTCGAACAGATTTATATGATACGCTATAATAAGAATTTGAGTTTTAAAAGTTTTTTTTAAATAGATTATTGTCACTCTTCCGAAAAATCTTCCGCTTTCATCCCTTCACTTGGCTTATATTCATCCTATTTTAAATTTTGTAATTTTTTTCAGGTTTACCTTAATAAATATTGTTTTAAAATAAGAAATAACTATTAAATACGATTTTTATAATAAAGAAATATGATAATAAATTTAATATTTTTATGCAAAATTAAATTAGAAATATATGTTTTCAGTAAAAAAAAAAAAAAAAAAAAAAAACTGTACGTGAATGAATTTTCTTACTGTATTTTTCGGTTTCAGTGAGTAAAAATCTAAAAGAGAGAGTTAAAACATTTTATGCAGTTTATTGATTCCAGAGCTATGTTGTTATTATGAAATAAAAATAATAAATTTTATTTTTGTTTCACTTAGGAAAACTGCGTTCACATGCTGTATGAACCAGGAAATGACCTTATAGGAAAATGGAATGATAGAACATGTGATGGTATAGATGCCTATATTTGTGAAATGAAAGCAAGTTAGTTTAGTTTCTTTATATCTGTGAACTTTCTTAATATGAAATTTTTTTAATTCATATTATTTACAATGTTTTATGTTTGTTTAAAATAATATATTAAAGGAATAATTTAAAAGTTATTAACGTGAATAAGTATTGGTGCTCTCGTTTCTAAAAATATTTTTTAAATACTTTGAAAATATTACAGAATATCGAGGTTCACAAAGGCATGTTTCTTGTTGTAAATGATATAAATAGCACTAACTGTATTTCTATAAGGGTCTAAAAAAAAATTTGGATATATATTACGGTCAATGAGAAATATTTTGTTAGAGCATATTTTAATACCTTATATACTACGCAACGAAATTAACGTATAGTATTCAAATGAAAAAAAAAAAAAAAAAAAAAAATCATTAGAATGATTAGCATTAATAATTGTTTTAAATATATATATAATTAAATTATGGAACAAAAATACAACTTGTATGAATGATAATTCTCAACTATTGTAATTCTTTTAAATTAAAGTTTTAATGCACCATATGACGGTTTATTGTACAATATACAAGGTTTCATAATAGCAGTCTATATTATTATTTTAACCAATTAAAGTTGACAACATACAAAGCTATATTAAAACAACCTATTTTATGCTTTCTCTCAAGGAAAACAAATATATATAAATTTTTTTTGGGTGATTTATTCTTTTAGAATGAAAAACAAAATATAACATTTGAGTTTATTGCAGAGGTATTATTACTTGATTTTATTAGATGATTTTCCTTTTTTGTTTTAATTACTTATCCGCTTATATTTGCATTTTAAAAACAGATCCCCGAAAGAGATCACCTAATCTACTGTACTGCTCGTCTGAAGAAGGTGGAGGATGGAAATTTCAAACTTCTTGTTATCACATTGTAACAGAAATGCAAACTTGGCAAAATGCCGAAAGATATTGTAAAAATTATTATAAAGGCCATCTTGTTACTATTCGCGACACTTTGGAGGATCTGTTTCTAGATTATATATTAGCAAACATGAATAAAGAAGTATGGATAGGAATTAAAATGCAAGTAAGTTACTTTTTTTTTTTTTTTTTTTTTTTTTAATTGTAATACTTTACGATCTGAAATATTTTTACCTTAACTTTTTGACGCAGATGGGACATCGGTGTTCCCTTTGCTTATTTATTTTTTGACGCTCTTATTATAAATATTATTATATGATAGTTTTTTATTATAAAAAAGAGTCTATTAGTTACTATAAAAAATCTATTAGATTATCAGAGTAAATATTTTACTAAAATAAAAATGTTAAATAAAAGTAGTTTGAAAAAATTTTATGAACCCATTTTAAAAATTTATTTCTAATTAAATTTGATTATTTAAAAAAGATCAGTAATGAATTATTGCTACTTCTATATCTAAGTAATTGTAAATAAGTGCAATTTGTACAAATATTTATTCATGGCACGCCCGTGTCCCGTGATGAATTTACCTTTAACGCAGAAATGGACACCGGTGCCCCACTCTATATTTTAGAACCAAAATTAATTAAAATTTTAAATATAACATTTTCTACTTATTTAGATCTAAAATAACTTAAAACTATCAAAAAAGTGTAAAAATTATGTTTGATGAGAAATTTGCTTCAAAGGGTTAAAACATTACATTCTTCTGTTTTTGCCGGCTGAAAGAAAAACATAGATTACAACCACCAATTGCTGATTGAAAATGGTACTTTACACTTCCTGCGAATCGTTCATTCACGACCGTTCATTTCCTGTTTTTATTACATATGACTGTTTCAGGTGCAAAAATGTATGTGGCCCTACAAACACACTTATCCACAGTTCATTCTAAAGGTATCCCTTTCGTCCACATTATATCCTTAAGATGGCTATTTTATCCTCAAAGTGTCCTATAAATGTCCTGGAAAGAAGATGTTTTTATAGGGATATGTCGTGCATGTCTAACCCGTTTTGTTGCGGCCTGGTTCGGTAAGGGATTATATATTTGAAAGAATCTGGGCATTTTTATGGATATTAAGATTTAGTAATTTTTTAAGATCAATTTCAATTTGATAAATAATTTAAATAAGAGACACTACATTTTAAGCAGAAAATAGCGATCCTTCTACCACAATATATATATTCAGAGAGAGAAAAGACGATACGAAAAAATAATATATATATATATATATATATATATATATATATATATATATATTATTGATAGTTTTAAATTTACACATTAATTATTAATTTATCGAATGTTAATTTAAAATTTCACTATTTTTAAGAATTCTATATTTAGATGAGAAGTATATTTACAAATATAATATCTTATAATCAACCAATAATATATCTACCTATTCAGTCCATCTGCTAGTCAAATGGTTAGCGCTTCGGTCTTCAGTTACAAAGTGCCGGATTCGATTCCTGATTCAGACATGGATATTCCTAGTAGTGCATAATACATTTTAAGCTATAGACCTCGGTCTAATGATTCCAAAGTGCAAAAAGAGGCCATAGAGCAACATCCCAATTCTACATAAAATCCAATAACCTAATGTATTACTAGCTGAAATACCCAATACATCCCAGATCATCCACTAAAGAGTAAGCAAAAAAGAAACGCAATAGTATATGAAAAAATACAAAAATGAAAAAAGAAAGTACTACTTCAAGATATTTCCAAATTGTATAACACATCTCTTTTCCTAAACTTATTTTACTATTCTTAAGGGTTTGAGAAACTTTTAAATAGCGTAATGAGTATAAACTTAAATTAAGAATTTCCTTATTAGGTTGATATATTTAGAAATCGATCTATTGCAAAAAACTTTTTTTATCTATCTATCTATCTATATGTAATGAAAATTTTATCATCACGATAATTTCCGAAATAATAATCGAAATCGCATCAAAGTCGGACAGCGAACTTATTTTACAAATATCTTGGATGAGTTTGTTAGCAAAATTGCTCCGTCATTTTTTTTTTTTTTTTAAGTAGCGTTCACTTAAAAGTTTCAAATCCACATTTTAAAATGAGTATTAAAGAAACATATTCTCTTGAATTTAGATGTATACATAGCCCGTATAACGGTTTCAACAATGTATATTAATAAACTTTATCAGCCATTTTGTTTTCAAGTGGCAGCCACTTTAAAATTTCAAATCCACATTGTAAAAAGCGTATTCAAGAACCGAATTTGCTTGAATTTTTATATATACACTCATTGCCATAAAAAAATTGTGCACCAAGAAATAATTTTAGGATCGTAAAGGAACTTGGCATGATGGTGCATGTTAGGAAGATATATAAATAATTAGAAATGCAGCGTTATTGCGCATTGCATAATGCCATAAGAAGGCGTTGAAGTCCGTTCTCCTTGAAGTATAAAACCGGTTAGCAGAGCTTGTTTGCATGTACTTAATCAATCGGAGAGGGACGCATTTTTAATAGAGATGCCGTCACGCTACCATCGACGACAATATGGGCAGCTATGTTAGAGTCCGAAAGGAAAAGAGTTATCGGGATGATAGAAGCTGGGTGGTCGACTCGGTGAGTATCTCGCCACCTTGGCCGTTCCGGTTTTTCTGTGAGGAGATGTTTGGACCAGTAAACAAGAGGGAAATCGCTTACGATCACCAGGCTCGAGATGCCCACAACAGACCAATAGTCGAGAAGACCGTTACAATAGTTTGTCCGTACCATTGCAAGGCGCCTAGCTGAAGGACATTTGCTATCTCTGGAGCCATTACGTGTGCTGCTAAAGATACCCCTCACCGTTGCCACCGTTTGGAGTGGTGTCCGCTCGACGGGAATGGACTACAACCGAATGGAACAAGGTCGTCTTCAGAGACGAATACAGTTACAATTCAGGTAGTGATGACTATCGTGTACGTGTAGGGAGGCGCTGTGGTGAGTACTTCAATTTTGCTTTAGCTTTAAAGCAGCACACCCCAATCACATCTGGTGTGAAGATATGAGGGGCCGTTGCATATCATACACGATCTCCCCAATATTGATCCACGTCACCATGATAGCCGAGCGGTACGTTCGTTGCATCCTTGAGTCACATGGGTTGCCAGTCATGGCAAGGATCCCAGGAGCCATTTTTCAACAGGACAATGTTCGGCCACGCACAGCAAGGGTGTAACAAAACTGCCTCCTCACATAACCACACTTCCCTGGCCTGCTTAATTCTCAGATTTGTCACCGATCGAGCATATTTGGAACCAATTGTTATGGCAATTTGACTGCCTACAACTTTGGTCGAGTTAAGAGGCGCTTTTACCGCAACTGTGGAACGAGACGCTGCAGGATAGAGTCCTGCAGGGGCGGATTTTACCCGACCCAAACCCGACAAGTGAATTTTGAATCAACCAGAAACCCGACTCGAACCCGGCAAACAAATTGTATTCGACCCGAAAACCGACCCAAACCCACACTAAAGAATTTTTGGCGACCTGAACCCGATTTATTTATACCCAAACCCGACCCGAAACCCGATTTCTTTTACCCGAACCCGACCCGAAACCCGAATCTAAATGAAAATTAATGATCCATCTAAAAATCAGGGAAAACATTTTTATTTATAAAAGGAAGTAAATTTCAATTGTCACACTGCTGTGTGTGTCTGTGGTAAACCATTTTAAAAAGAATTAAAAATTACTTACTAAGTTATAACTAGGCTAAAAATTAGAAAGTATGAAAAATGGATTAATAATAATTTTTAAATATTTATGTGTATTGTGAACTTCGTGTACAAAAATGGGTTTCAATCTTAGTGTTTGTAGTTTTATTGTTTAATGCTTAGCACACACAAAATAATATTAAAATAATACAATGTTACAGACGCCAACTAAACGTCCACTAAACTTATCTAAATGTACATTCTTATAACTTCTTAAAAACATCTGCAAGAGAAAATATATTAATTATCAGTTTAAATTTACAATCTATATTAAAAGGATGTAAGTAATCAAAATAGATGAATCATATATCTGGTTATTGTGGAAGACATAGCCCGTTTTCAACAGCTTATATTCTAAATAATAATTGCTTTCTTTCTTTCTTTCTTTCTATTTTTTTTTTCTTTTTTTTTTTTTTTTTTGGTTTCATTGCTTTAGTCAGATGAGGAGCAAACATTCAAACCGTGTTTTCTCCAAAAATAAAAAAAAATGAGTTAGTGATTTTTCTGTGAACTCAACATTAAATAGCACAAAATTATACTATTATTTTAAACCAAAATAATTTTTATCACATTATAAATGCTCTTAGAAAGTTAGCGTTTCAATCAAACAGTGTTTCCTCCAGAGCCTGTTTTCAGTCAAACTGTGATTTTTCCAGCCAACCAGTCAGTACTGCTCTTTCTGGTCGCGAGACTCGTACGTGTACCAGCTTTTTATGTTTGTTTTTTCGTTAGTTCTATCTCGTTTTCTTCATTTTAGAGGAGTGTACTTTATTATTATTATTTTTTTTTTATTTATTTATTTATTATTATTCTTTTTTTCAAATGGAAGAATTAATAGATGGTGAGTACTTCTAATTATGGAACTAGAAAAAAACAGAGAATTAGTGGAAAAAGAAAAGAAGCGAAAAAGAAACGATATTCAGCACCTTTAGATAACAATATTTATGCTCCATGCAAACATTCTATTAATACTTTTTCATGCACTGATGTTAGACCTAATGACGTTAAGGATTTTCGGGACAGACTTTACGAAATTCCGGACAAACAGCGACAAGATTCTATTATAGCCTCATTGGTTGTTACAAAAAATGTAACTCGACGTAGACCTAATAATTCAACCCAAAATAAATCGCAATCATCTGGCTCACAGCATGCATTTTCTGCTTCTTATTTTATTATTAGTAGCAGTGGTAGGAGAATTACTGTGTGTAAAAACAATTTCATGGCTATAACTAAAATAGGTCGTACAAGGCTAGCCAATATTGTTACTAAGGTACATGCTGGTGAACCTATTGAGGAAAAGAGAGGAGGGGATAGAAAAAGCCACTTGAGCATTAATAAAAAAAAACAAGGTAAGAGAATTCATCTCAAACTTAAAGGCATCAGAAAGTCATAATGGAAGACAAAAATCGAAGGGATTGTAACTTGCACTGTACATTAAATATAAGGAAGTTGCATGAAGTTTATAACAAGAACTGCAACGACGACCTGGACAAAGTTAATTTCGCTATGTTCAGGAGAATATCCATAAATTAATTTAATATAGGCTTTAAGTCTCCTTCTAGTGATGTTTGCAGCACGTGTTCTTTACTTGACCAAAAAATAAAGTCCTGTCCTGTAAGGTCTACAAAAAAAGTATATTATATGAGTGGCAAAAGAATTCATATACTAAGAGCCAATGCATTTTATTCCATTATGAAAGAAAATACAGATGAATCAGTCGTTAGTTTATGTTTTGATTTACAACAGATTCAACAGATGCCAAAAACAAATATTCAAGATGCCTATTACTTAAGACAATTTAACTTTTTCAGCTTATGCATAATGAGTTTGGATGGTCTAAATACAACATTTTATCTTTGGTCTGAGGAGTTAGCAGGCAAAGGCAGCACTAAAATATCGCCGGCTTTATACTGTCACCTAAACAAAATGGACCTTGAATGTAAAAAAGTCTTTGCGGCTCTTTAGTGATGTGTGTATTGCCCAAAATAAGAATAACATAATTCTTCAAATGCTATTGCATTTTTTGTACACTACAACATCAAGCATTGAAAATATACTATTGTATTTTCCTGTCAGAGGACATAGTTTCCTTCCAGCAGATCGTATATTTGGTCGTGTTGAGAAGATCCTCAGAAAAAATGTAACAATAATAACATCAAGGGAACAATACTATGAACTGTATCAGAAAGTTGGTAATGTAAAAATATTAGGGATTGATTGGAAATTTTATAATACGAAATCACTTAATGCTTATTTCAAAAATTTACCATACACATCAGAACTGAAAAGAATAGTTTTAGAAAAAAAAAAAAAAAAAAAAAAAAAAATGGAGAAAGTGTGATGGTCAAAGGATTCAAAAACTATAAATTCGAAGGTATAAAAAAACAATCTGGAGCAAAACTTTTTAAGAAGGGGATTAATACTGCTATTATACGAAATGCTGTCTTACAATGTCTTTCTCTGAGTCATGGAATATCACTTGAAAAGAAAAATGACGTAGACAAACTTTTACAATTGATGCATGGCGAAGAGTGAAAAAAATCAGCCTGATTTTAAATGGTATAAAGATATCATTACTAATAACTTTCATGTAGAATATGAAGAAACAGAGGAAGCATGCAATTGCTTAAATGAAGATATTGGTTTAAAAATTTAAATTTCAAATTGGCTTAAAAATTTTAGTTCTTACCTACAATTTGCATGATGATTTTTCACGTGTAAATATTTAATTTAACAAAATCTGTTCTGTTAATTACTTTATTACATTAAGAATGTTATTTCATCAATATTCGAGCTACATACTTTTTCATTCAAAAAATGTTTTGTCCACATTGGAAACATGTGTTTTCTCCTCTGTGTTTCGGTCAAAACATGCTTTCTCCAAATTTCAAATGCATTTTTCTAATTAACTCTAAGTTTATTAGGTAAAGTAGGCCTACAGATCTTCCTAGTAACCAATAATACAACTAAATAAATGATAATTAGGGTCTAAGAAGAGTTATTTTTTAATTTATCAGTTTTTGTGTTTTCTGAAAAATTGCATTCGAAGGAGAAAACACGGTTTGAATGTTTGCTCCTCAGATATAGATGTTAATTTTACTATGATAATTTGTGTAAACGTATATTCATCTTGGGTGTATAAAACAAACAAATTTCTGCTTTATTAAGGTAAAACCTTTTTGAAAGATGTTCTCAAGTCGACCCGATTCGTTGAAAACCAAACCCGACCCGATCCCGAACCCGACACGCAGTAAAAAAAATCAGTCAACCGACCCGACCCCGACCCGCAAGAAAACTAAATCAGTCAACCCGACCTGCAAGAGAAAAAAATGTAGTCGACCCGATCCGAACCCGAACCGCGGTTCAGGTTGGTTTCGGGTAAAATCGGGTTACCCGATCCGATGCAGGACTCTACTGCAGGACATCATATGGGACTTGTATGCCTCAATGCCCGCCTATATCGTGCCGTGCAATCAGGCTAGATGTGTCACAACAGGGTACTAAAACCTACTAAAATGAGTGTATATAGACCGTATAAGGGACTGAACCAATTATATTAATGAACTTTATCCTCCATTTTTAACAAAATGACGTATACCTTAAATTAAGCAAGGCCAATTGAAATAAGGCTACACTTAAAATCTAACATCACGATAACTTTTGAAATACTGAATCAGTTGAAAACAAATATAGACAATGGACTTATCATACAAATATTTTTGATGAGTTCACTAAGCAACTTGTTCCGCCACTTTGTTTTGAAGTTGCAGCTACTAGAAATCATGCTGCCACTTGAAAATGTGCCATCACGATAACTTTTGAAATACTAAACTGATTCAAACTAAAGTTGGAGAGTGAACTTATTTTTCGAATATCTTGGATAAATTCGCTGGACAACATGCCATTTCGTTTCCAAGTGGAGGCCACTTGAAAATTAGTCTTTATGATAACTTTTGTAAATCTGAATTTCTTCGAATCAAATGTAAGCAGTGGACTTATCATTTAAATATCTTATACAAGTTTGCTGGGCATCTTACTCTACTCTTTTATTTCCAAGTGGCAGTCACTTGAATATCTTGGATTAGTTAAGTGAGCAACTTGCTCTGCCATTTTGTTTCCAAGTGGTGGCCACTTAAAATCAGGCTGTCATTTGAAAATTTGACATTACAATAACTTTTGAAATATTGAGCGAATTCGAATCAAAGTTGAACAGTGGACTTATCATAAAAATATCTGGATGAGTTTTTTAGGCGATTTGCTCCGCCGTTTTGTTTCCAAGTAGCAGCCACTTGAAAATTTGTTATCACGATAACTTTTGAAATACTTAATTAATTTGATCCAAAGTTCGACAGTGGACTTATCATTCAAATATCTTAAATGATTTCGCTAGGCAAGTTGCTCTGCAATTTTGTTTCCAAGTTGCAGCAGCTTGAACGCAGCTACTTGAAAGTTTGTAATCACGAGAACTTTTGAAATACTGAATTTACTCGAACTAAATTTGCACAGTGGACTTATCTTATAAATATCTTTGATTTGTTAAGTGAGCAACATGCTTCGCCGTTTTGTTTCCAAGTTGCGACCACTTGAAAAAATTTCAACATGCTAACTTTTAAAATATTGAATTAGTTCGAACTAAATTTGAAGAATAGATTGACCTTAGAAACGTATTTGATATGTTCTTTTACCGATTTGATTCGCCATCTTGTTTCCAAGTGCCAGCCACTTGAAAATTTCAAATTCACATGAAAAAGATATGTATGAACCGATTTGCTTAAAACTCTATATGTACATAGTCTTCATCAATATTTCCACAAAGTCCATTATTAATAAATTGCAGCCGCCAAAAAAAAAAAAAAAAAAAAAAAAAATCGGCTACTTGATAAGAAAAAAGAAATCAAACTACACTTCCAAATGAGGCGGAAGTATTTGTTTAACATCAATTTTCTATTTCAAACAATTTCCAAATTGCACAACAAACCCCTCTTTTAATTTCCATGTTGCCCACATTTTTTAATTTTTTTTTTAGGGAATATGAATTTTAATGAAGTATTTTCTTTGTCCAGAAAATTCAAAAGGTTTTTAATTTGTACACGCCCTCTTTTTAGTCCCAATTTCAATGACTTTAAGAAGTTTCAGCAATTTTTTGGTAGCGTATTGAGTATGAACTGGAATGAAGACTATTCATACCAACTATCTATTTTCTATCCGATGTTTTTCTAAATTGCAAAGCATGCACTCGTTCTTAGCTTTAATTTTACATATATCAAGTTTCTAGCTTAAACGGTTTTCAAATTTCACAAAATACGTCTTCTTTTTCTACCCACATTTTACCCATTAGAAAGATTGAACATTCTTTTTAATAATGTAGTGAATCTGAACTTGAATTAAGCATTTTCATAACAAATATCACTTTTCTAACTCAAACGAATTCAAAATTCCACGCCATATTTCTACTTTTTATCCCCATTTCCTTTCATCTGTCTTTAAAGATGAAAAAACTTTTAATAGCGTAGTGAATCTGAACTTGAATGAAGAATTTTCAAACAAATTATCAAATTTTTAGCGCAAGCGGTTTTCAAACTTTTGAGTAAAGCTAAGGGTGATTCTCTTGTATACGACATTATATTTGAGGTTTAAAAAAATAAATAGGGAAAATTAAATTCAGAAAATAAGCTAAATTAAGATCCGTTGTATTGAAATTAATAACAATAATTGTAATAATAATAATAATAATAAAAGAAAAAGAAGTAGATTTAACACTTTTCTTCTATAAGAATTTTAAATATAAAACTTTACCTGCATAAAATGAAAAAATGTATAAAAATAAAGGCATTTATGTAAGCTTTCTGTTTATAATATGGAATAATAGAGAATACAGGGTGTCCTATAAGTCTGTAGACATTTTAAAAATTAATAACTATTGAATGAATTGACAGAATGGACTCTTCCCACCTGACGTCAGAGGTCACATGATAGAAGAAAAACAAATAGCAGACGAAGTCTTGTTTATCTAAAGCGATTGCTGAAATAACATATTTTCTATTCTTATTTTTAATCAATCGTATTTAATCTGTGTTATTTTTTATACATCATCATTTTTAATCCATTTTATATCATTATTCATCATCTTTTGTTTGCTGTATACATTTACAATCATCATTTAGTTTATACCTGTTATTGATGTTCATGAAGACCATGTTTAAATACTCTGTTTTTTCGTACTTAAATCAGTGACAGTGCAATATCGTACTACGTAAATCCATTTAGACCAGTAACTAAGTTAATTAACTTGTTGTAACACCTTTATGCAATTAAATTAAATGAAAACATTTTAAAATTTCAATTTATAATCCGTAAACATTCCACAAGAAGCTATTATTTATTGCTAGATCAGTTAATGTTACAGTTACACTACAATATAGAAAAATCGATTCTTATAAGTAAAAATAAATAAGCACATAAAATGTTTTTTAAAAATTATTAAATTTACAAATACAATTATTCTACTGTTTACAAAAGCACAATATTACTTTTATTTTATTTTATATTAAATATTAAAATATTTGTTCTTAAGAACAATATTTAATTGAATTCGATTCTCATAATTCGATTATTCGTTTTCCTCTATCACGTGATTGAGCAGACGACGGTGGGAAGAGCCCATTGAACGCGGTTTGCAGAAAAATCATTCTCGTGAAAGAGATTTTTTTTTTTTTTTTTTTTTTTTTAAGTAAAGAAGAAAATATAGCTAAATTTTTTGTCAACGATAGTTAAACAAATAGTTAAATTTTTTGCACGGATGTGCAAAAAGATAAGAAAAATAGGAATGAAATAAAAAGAAATATGTAAATGAAAGTCCTATAAATTGCCCAATTTTGCGATTAGAACAGTTTAGCTTTTATTTTGTCTCTTACTTGTGCATACATGAAGTTTTAATTGCGCTCCTGACTTGGTGGATAAACCGTTACTGGTGAAGACGTTTTCTCTCAGGTAAAAACCGCCGACTGAATCTGCAGTTAGCAGTGTTATAACTCGTTTACAAATTGTAATTTTTAGTGACGACGGACACATAGAATAGGATTTATATGCCTGTAAACATTTGCATGCGAATAAGTATCGTTTTTTATGAAAATGTTTGATTTATCATGCACAGAGTCCTCTATGGACAAATAACTTAATTATTATTTTTTCTTTACCAAAAAAAAAAAAAAAAAACCTTTTTTACGAGAATGATTTTTTCGCAAACCGCGTTCAATTCTAGAAATTCATTCAATAGTTATAAATTTTTAAAATGTCTACAGACTTATGGGACATCCTGTATATTTTTTTCTGCAATTTTACATTTCGAACGATATTACTTTTAAGCTCGTCTTCTTATTAAAAATAGGCAGAAAACGTACAATAAACTTCATATTAATATATGGATTTAAAATGAACGATTCAAGATAGCAGCACTAAAAAATTTTATCTTCTCCGAGCAGAGAATCGAAAGAAATGTTTTTGGGTCGAATTCTGAAATTGAGTTTTTGTTATATTTACACGTTTTGAATCCATGAACTCGAAACAGAGGAATTCTGGTCTGTGTGTTTATTATTAGCATACCTATACCTAGAACGAACAGCAGCTGGAAGTCCAAACATGTTATTCTGAGTTTGTATCATGTAGTGATGCTACACTAAACTTTTCGTTAAAATCAAGCAAATGGTTCATGCACAGCGACATTCAAGATAATGCAAATATATTACGTCTTTAGGCGAAATTTCTGGCAAATGCAGTTTAACTATAAACTGCACTAAATAGAATGAAATGTACATGTATTTTTTATATGCATAAAAGCATTTTTTGCATGGAATATGGTATGGAAATCCTTAATCATTCGTCTAGAGGGCTATAAAATAAATATATAAATAAATAAAAATAGATATACAATGAGGCTATGCTTGAAAAATTACTGGAAATGCATTTCAGGTTGTGTTATGCGCTTTTCATATATGACTAAATTTAAGTACACAGTAAGGTGTGTATATAACTTACAAATAATATACCGGGCTAGCCAAAATTAACCTAAAGAATTCTTCTGTATTGAATGTAATTGATGGAAGTGCTTTATTACATTTTGCCATGTCGACGAAAACAGCTCAGGAAGGAAAATATGGTCTTCATACCCTCATTATGGACAAAGCATTTTTTAAATTAAAGTTTCTAACTTTTTTTTTTTTTTTTTTTTTTTTTTAGAATATAGCGTTTTGAGGTTTTTTCAATATGAAAGTTAAGTTCTTTTAGCGGCTGATGTGTAGATATATGTGTTATCGGCATAGCTTAAAAAGAAGCAATTGTAGGAAATTCAAATTTGCATTTTTTAGTTCATATGAGTTTGCCATTTGAACGATTTCATAAAGATTAGTAAGTTTAAAAGAGTGTTGCGCGTGAAAGTTGTAAAAATAGCTTTGGATAAACTTTAAAATTTAATAACAGCTTTGAATTGTTTATAAAATAAATATATTTAAACGGGTGTTGAGAGGGTTGATATGCCCTCCTCGTAATGATCTATATGGCGAATAAAACTGTTTCTAAACCTTTTTAAAATTGTTTTTAAAGTAGGTTCACATAGTACTTGTTATATTAACCCTTAATATGCAGTTTGTCTTTATAGTATTTAAAAATGCAGTGTAAGAGAAAGTCGTGCGAGTGACACACGGTCAATTTATATTATATATATATATATAAAGAGAGGGTGTAAAGAAAAGTGTTTAAGAGGTCTTCATCTCTTCAACTGTTAGCCGAAGATATATACCTCCAATTACAAAAACGTTTTAAAAGTGTAAGCATTTTATTTTATTTGTATTTTAGTTAAAAAAAAATCAATTTTAGGAAAATTACAAAGTCTAACTTTTTATAGTCTTCTGGTCCTTATAGTTATCTTTATTAAAACTGATTCGAATCCTAACAAACATAACACACCTTTCCGTACGACAAAAAAAAAAAAAAAAAAAAAAGTATTTATTTTTTTATATTTTTTTTACGAGTTAGGAACTTTTACGCATTTTCTCGGACTTTATCACGAAACTCTTTCTACGAAGCGAAACATTTTAGGTTATTCAAATATAAAAACATCTTCACACACCATTATGTTTAAATATTTATTGTGCACCAATTCTTTAATTTAGTTTTACGTTATGTTTGTTAGGATAAGCGTCAATTTTTACTAAATGTGACCATAGGGACCAAGGGACTGTATAAAAAGTTAAGTTTTGTAATTTTCATATATATATATATATATATATTTTTATTTAAAAATGCTATAATATAAATGCTTATATTCTTTAAACTTTTTGTAATTAGAAATATATGTCTGCGACCAAATGGTTCAAGAGATAAAGGATTCTTAAGGTTGCGCAACTTAAGGCCGATTCATTACACTTGAATCCTATGTCCAGTCCTCTTAAGGACTTCTCTTTGTATCCTGTATCTCTCTCTGTGTATATATGTATATATATGTATATACAAAATGTATTATAAGTTTAATAATAATAATAATAATATAAAAAATAAAGTTGATTATATTTGAAACTTTTAAGTTGAACCTTTTAACAAATGTATTATTATTTTTATTTATTGTATAATTTCATGCAAAACATTCATTTAATATTGAAATTTAGGATCAACTGCAACAGAAATGGACATCAGGTTGGTACGTTTCTTACAACGACTTCATCAGAGAGGATTTAGATTTCATACAAGGAACCTGCGTTGCTCGGAAAGGCAGAAAAGAATGGATAACGGTTCCGTGTTCAGAACAATTACCATTTGTATGTGAAGTTTCGAAAGGTACTTGAGACATTAATATCTTTCTGTAAATACTTTTTAAATGAATTTTTTTCTTCAGGTTCCCTAACAGCACATCCTCAGAATGTACTGGTTCTGTTAGAATTTACTGGCGCCTGTCTATAAGTTAGGAGCTAGTCTGGAAGTTAGGAGCTTTCAAGTCGACGCATTGCCGACTAGAATAGTTCAATTTAATTTTTTAAATATATTGAATAAGTGATAGTATACAAATGATTTTTGGAAGAGACATATCAACAAATGTAACAATAGTTCTTGCATTATTCTATGCTTCTTTATTTATCTATTTTACATTATTTATTTTTAGTGCGATAGAACTATTGCTTTCAATTAGGCATTTAGCGATGCAATAATTTTCAGTGTTTCACCTTAAATATGTCAGGATGTCCATCAACATCTAAGTGACATTTTCTTTCTTTCTTTATCTTAAATAAATATGTCCAAATTGTAAAAATTCATGCACATTTGAAAATCGACAGTTAGCTATTGGATTGAAAAGTAATAAAATAATTAAATTACACAAAAGTCTCCTATGTCTAAAGAACAAAATTACACCGTTTAAAAATTAGATAAAAAAATAAAATAATAAAAAAAATTAATAACAGTAAAATGTTCCAATTAGCCCTTTTTCAAGTAAAGCATTTCACTGTTAACATTATTCTATACTTTAAAAAAGGATTTAAAATTCTCTACAGTTTATCTGGGATTTTATATAGTTAGTTATTAAAAAGATATTGACAAATGTACGAAATAGTGAGTCACCTCTTTTTTGAAGATATATAACGTATATATAAATGCATCATTATTCGTCTGCGAAGATATGGAAAACGTTAGGTTCTAAAGTACAAAAATATATAAACAGTTATTTATGGCTGATCAAAAACTGTATAATATGTAAAATATAAAATAGGTAGGTTGTCATTTTATAAAACACCTATAACTAACAAGGATATCGATGATAAACAGTGATTCATGATTCATAAATATAATCTGAAACAATATTATGATAAAATCATGTAAATATTTTATAAAGCATTTATTATTAAATGATTATTGACATGTTTTAATTGAGAGACACAGATTCAAGCACTTATATGGATATCAACTGTATTTCTGTTTCGATAGCCACAATACGCTCATCGAGTGCTCTTGGTTTATTTACATACACGATATAACCCTATCGGAAAAATCAAACGGATTGGAGTCTAGAAAATATATTAAAGCTTAAATTTGAGTCCAATTGAAGTTTATATTGTAAATCTTTGTTAATAAAGTGCAATAACCAAGTCAAAAAAAAAAAAAAATATTTAGTGGCATTTACTCTTTTCGCCTGCAACTTTAAAATTTTGATACGATCTTAGTCTGCCTTGGAGTCTGAGGACTTTAACTGCCATTAACCAAAGAAATATGAACTTTTATTTCTGGGTAGTCTTTTTTTTTTCTGTTTGTATATACAGTTTACATCATAAATATAAGCAGGGTATGATATAGTTAAGTTACTTAAATCCCTTTAACAAGAACTGAATTTTAAACTTCAGATTACTCTTTAAATTTTTATATAAGTACTGGGAGACGGAATATGATTGTATTTGGTTGATTTATTATTATTTGATAGCTAGCGACAGTAAGTAAATTTTCAGTAATAAGCACAAAATACAGTCGGTAACAAAAGCGTCCGAACACTAGCAAAAATTCCTATGTAAAAAAAGTACACTTCATAGGGTTTTGTTAAATAAATCCTTGTCGAATCCTGTTCTTAGTCAGTCTAAGAACATTATTCGATAAGGATTTATTTAACAAAACCGTATGAAGTGTATTTTTTTTACATAGGAATTTTTGCTAGTGTTCGGACACTTTTGTTACCGACTGTAGATACTAAATGAAGGAAAATGAGAAAAAAATTAAATATTTTCATGAATGCGTTTTATGATAATTGTATATGATGATTGCAATTCAATTGTTTCACAATACATTTTATGATAAATGTATATATATTTTTTAATTATCAGCTAATGCACTGATTATACTATTTAATCCGTTTCATACCAATAATTTTTGCAGTTAAGCCTCCTGTTCTTACACCGCCTTCAGTACGTTCTCATTGTCCTAACGAACCAGAAGGTTGGAGAGATCTTGGTGGAGAATACTGTTATTATATTGCAGCAGCAAATTGGCTCAATTTTTATGAAGCTAGTTTTGACTGTAAAATAAGAGGCAAGTAGATTTTTTTTTCCTTTTTAATGAAGTATTTATGAAAAGTTAAATCCAAATAAACTCTTTAATAATAGTAGTTGTATAAAAAGGCGTTTCATGTGGGAAATCTTAAGAAAAAACTGAAATCGCAAAGGAATTAATTATTTAAGCCTGCAATAAAGTAATTATTTAAACTTCTATTGAATTGATTTACAAAGACTTCATCAAAATTTTGTTGAATATTGTAATTAATTAAAACAATATTAACCAATAAAACGTAATGTGAAATAGATTTTTAACATTCCCATTTAAATTTTGTAGTAATTTTACATAAGAATTTAAAAAAAAAAAAAAAAAAAAAAAAAAAAAATCAGTAGTTTTCCTGTTGAAATTTTTAACAGGGTAGAGCATTAATTGCAAACAATATGTTGACGAGGCACTATATTATATAATTTGTACTTGGTTAATACAGATTAAATATATGAAAAAATGTAGACTTGTAAATAATTATTCACTTAACATTGTCTTTACTAAATAAATCTTATCTTATTGAATTTTTTTATTTTTCCGACTGAGTGAAAATAATGCCGGGACCGGCAGTCGAACTCCGGATCTTTGACTTACAAGGACAAGGTTCTACCAATTGAGCTATCCAGGCCGACAATCGGTCAGCATTACTCACTTAGACTTATCTTAATTCCACTTTAATATTTGTAAAATGACAATCCAAATTCAGATGCACTCGGTAAAAGCCAAAAATAGAAAGCATAGGTTTCATAGTCTGTTTCATGCAAATTTTTTGCCTTACCTGCACATTTATAACTTGCTTTTTTTTTTTTTTTTTTTTTTTTTAATATTACAAAGCGCTTGTGAATTGTATTATATAATAGTATATTTATTTTCTAGCATGAAATGCATGTTCTAAATTTGATACCAGTAAGATTAGGTATCTCTATAAATGAAATGATTTTAAAGTAACTTTACAAAATTTTAATTTGGTTTTGATAAAAACTGTTTCCCAAGCAAAAATTTATTTTTCTTGTCTTAAAATGTAATGAATTTGAAGTAAATTGTGTTGTATTTAACATTTTTTTATGTTTTCTTTATAGAATTTATAGAATTTCTTTTTTATAACCAAAGTTTAAATACTTATAAGATTATAGAATCGATGTTTAAATAATTATAAGATTTTAGAAATGAATTTATATTTAAAAACAAAAAGTACATCCACAAAGGTAAACGAATGACACACATTTTAGTTTATTCTATCAAGATACAAAATACTTATACATAAAACAAACAAACAAAAGAAAAATCATGTCATTTTATCAAATTTGAAGATGTAATAAGCTATTATATTATTTTTATTAGTCTAGTTAAAAGTTTGACACATGGTAATTTTTTATTTATTTATTTATTTTTTTTTCAATTTTGGCATATATTGTCAGCTGCATTTATTTCCTTTAAACTAATTTTATATTTTTCAAGATTCAATTCTATATTATCACACTTTTATTTTATTTTCATTTTTCGATAACATGTAAGAAAATATTCGTAATTTTTACTTATGTTATAAATTTCTTTCCATTCATATAAACTAATTTTTATCTTCCTGAAGAATTAATTTTTCTATTATAACACATTTATTTTACTCTCGATTTTAGTGTTTATAATTAATCTTACAGGAGGAGATTTAGTAAGTTTACATTCAAAAGAAGAATCTGATATTTTGCAACCTTTTGTGCAATATAGTCAGAGGACTATCGGGCCATCGAAGATTTTTATTGGCCTAATTAGACTTTTGACAGCTGGTAAATTATTATTATTTTTTATTTTAATTAAAATAATGCTATATATATATATATATTTAGTACGACAGTATTATTTCTTTCAGACAGTGAATTTGTGTTGTCACCATATTGTATTACAACTTGAATGAACATGCAAACATTTTAGTTTTTATTTAAAATATATAAAGCTGAACGTTTGTCATTGTATCTGTCTGGATTGTTAGATTTTATTAAAAATTGGTACATTTATTAATAAGGACAAAATCTGTCTAAAGCGGTATTTTTTAGTTCAATCGGATAAGTTCAATCGGATAATTGATTCAAAAAATATTAACTAAAAACTCCATTTCAAATTTAATTATTTTAAAGAAAAAAAACAAAAACAAATTGATGACAGAAATAAATAAATGTATAAGTGAATATATTTCTTATATATATATATATATATATATATATATATATATATATATATATAAATATTAAAACGTTTCAATTAGTATTTAATTTTAAGATTATTATTAGTTTAAAGAATTAGTATGATCAATACCCAAAGCTACAAAAATCTACCAAAATTCAAATAAAAAAAGACAATTAGAAATATATACCAGCATTTTTGTATTCTAGCGTTTTCAAGGGCTTGAATAAACAATTAAGTATAAAAAGCATACAAGGTAAATTGTTTTCTGTCACGAAAAGAGCATAAGCTACATTTCTCTTTGCTCCAAGCCCAAAACATTTACTAACCATAAATCAAGAAATAAAGAGCACAAAATATTAAATTAATAAATTTAAACAAAGATTGAAAGAATCGACTAATAAAGAACACTCACCATAATGCCACAAAAAACAAACAGTAAATAAAGTACTAATTGAATACCCAGAAACCAAAAACATGGACCAATAAACCAACACACACACACACACAAACACACACACGTGTGTGTGTGTGTGTTTGTGTGTGTGTGTATAAATGATCGTGCAAACATTTTTTAAATAATATTAGTAATAATAATAAAATAAATAAAAATAAAAAGCGCGATAAAGAAACGTGTGAGGTATAGCAAAGTGCTACGATTAAAATTCGCACTTTATGAGTAACACATGAATACGAAGGTTTTAGGATTCAGTCGACCAGTAGAGTTAGTTCTCATCCTAAATTAAAATCTTAACTTGTCATATGCTAATAAGTTTGGGAAGTGAGATGGATAAAAGGCGATGTAGTTCATAGTGAAGATATAGTAGTAGGAAGATTGCTTTTAGGTGTTAGTGGGAAGGAGTGTTAGTTGGAGTGAGCTAGAGAGTTAGTTGGAATGAGAGTTGAAGGAGTAGTTGTTAGCGGCTATAGCCGGAAAGAGTAATTCGAGTAGATAGCGGCGTCAGGGAATCCTCCCGTTATTGAAAGATTACTTGACCTTAGGGGTTAATGAAGTTAATTAAAAGTAGTTGAGATCATTTGCGAGTAATTAAGTAAAGTAAAGTAACGGTGGTTATTTATTGATGTCAAAGTATTTAAGAGGGCTGCCCATTTAAACGTATAAAGATATTAAATCCAATCAATGTCCAGCGCCCTCATTCTTATTTAAGCTCAATTAAAGCTCATTTATTTTATATATTTGGACTCTGTCATTTCTTCATAAATTAAGTATTTCAGTTTGCAGCATTCAACCTTAAGTCAACTATAAGTTAAGTTATGACGACGCCAAGGTCGTCACAAACGTAGCAGCTTCAGTATAGAAGCCTTTTGCGAAATTTGGCATTGAATTAGCTCACACATTTCTTTCCAAGGTCTTTATTTACGCAATTGCGATAGCTATTTTAATTAATCGCCAAAAGGACAACAAAAGCCTAAAAACCGCTGAGGTGCTCCCATGCTAAAGTTATACCAACGTAATTTTAAGAAATGAATTTAGTAACTGATGTTTGGGAATGAAATACAGTTATTTCATGCTTATATGATAGGATATATTTAACTAAGTCATATCATACTAAATTAAATTATGTTTACAAAGATGTACGCAGAATTTTTGTTTTTATTTTATTTATTTATCTTATTTAATTTATTATTATTATTATTATTATTATTATTTTGAAATGATATATACAATGATTATTAAGCCCAAAAATTACAAAAACTACAGTTATTTCTTGAAAATCTATCCCATCCCATAATAGTTAGATTTTTCTCAGAGAATCTAGTTTCATGCCTGACTTAAAAATTAGAAAAATATACACTGTCTACTAAATGCTTGTTTTGTTGTGCAAGGTATTAAACATAAAAGAAACGAATAAAAAAATACCTCTCTTTCAAATTTATCATTAAGTGTTATTAATATTATTAATTATTTAGGATGCATTTTTAGAAGTTTCTCTAAAAAGGGAATTAAAATTAATAGGTAAACAAAAAAAATTATTTACTAAATTATTTGTTTCATCTATAAATCTTTAATGTATAAGGAACGTATGTTCTATTTTCAATCAAAAAATGAGTCTTTTCATGCATTATATTCTGATTTTACCGGGAAGCTGGACACTATAAAGTTGTTTTGTAAATTACCGTCTTTAACTTTTACAATATTTTGCATACACGCGCATTAAAAAATAATGATATTGAGTGTACTAAAAGTACTTCAAAATTATTTAAATTTAAAAAAGTAAAATATAAAATTTCAATTTTTGGATTTTTTTTAAATGATCTAATTTTCTAATTTTAGATGAAATCTAAATGTTATGGGGAAGAATAGGCTTTCGAATATATCTGAGTATCTATATTTGTTTCCCTCTTGATTTAGATTTTAAAAAGGCAATCACAAATATTAAAGCATCTTAAATTTGCATGAAATTTCATTATTCTAAGATGAAATTATTTCTGGTAAATTATTTTCTCAAAACCTAATACTAAATATGTTTTTAGAATATATATTTAAACAATATAGTATTGTAAAATTGAGAAGGGGAATTAAAAATTAGCAAAGAATTTAGCATTATATATATACACACAACACACATGCGTACATGCACATTAACAAAATTAAAATTTTGTCCTTTAATTGAAATACTAATACGAAGCGTTTTTATCTTGGTTTCATCTATAGCTACGATGAATATTAAAATTTTCCATCCTGGATAACTCAAAAACTATTTGTTGAATTTTGTTCAAACTGTCACAGGAGGTGTATTTAATATCATAATAAAATTCTCCTATTTCTGAAAAAAAAAAAAAAAAAAAAAAAAGGTTCTAACCGTTCAGAAATTAGATTAAGAAAACTTAAAAAAAAAAAAAAAAAAAAAAAAAATCGAATTATCCATTTCTTTTACATATGTCATAAAAATATTTTCTGGCGTCATTTTCATAAGCTAAAGTTTTTCATAGACGTACTCAGATTGAAATTTATGGAATAAAGTATACTTTGCACGTTCTTACAGTTAAAAAAAAAAAAAAAAAAAAAAAAAAACAAATAAATAAAATAGACTTCAATTTAATTCAGAAGATTTATTTTCTACTTGGCTAAAAGAAGTAATATATCTGTTAGTAATACAGATTTATATTTGAAAAAAAGAAAAGAAAGGAAAAAAAATGGAAATATGAAATTATTTGAGTTTTATTCAAATTAATACAGCAACCATTACTAAGGATCATTTATTCATATTTTAAAAAGAAAAAATAAAGTATTAGCAAAATAGAATTCGGTTTAGTACTCGAAACCTAAATTTGACTCGAAATTTCCCTCCTTATGCTTTTGTAAACACATAGAGATTCTATGAAACTCTTCTTATTATGCAAAATCCAAAGTGGTCTTCCAAAAAAGACCATATATTGCCTAAAAATTTTGCGTAGACCAGACAATGTGTTTAAATTTAGCACAATATGAAAAATACATAACAATTTGAAATGCACTTTCAGAAACTTCCAAGTATAGCGCGAATGTAATGGAACATTTTTGTATGACCCTGTAAACAAATGGTAAATGATTATCTATATCATATCCTAAACGAATCATGCTTTTATGTATATAAAAAATTATGTTTATTTCATTTTGCAATCTAAAGGTTTTAAGCTGTACATAGCAGACGTTCTGCCCATGGACGCAAAATGTATTTGACTTTTCTCAAATATACTTATACACACACTATTTTTCTGATTTTAATAAACATCTAAAACAGAATCTCCATATGATACAGATTTACTACACCGAGTTTGGACTCTCTGGCAATATTTATATTTGATTACACTGTTAAAATTTTTTCTTAAAATCACGGAAAAAGTACCGGCAGCAGAGTTGCCGGACATATTCGGTTTCGATAATGTTATTCCTTTATATCTATGGAAGCTCCGTTTTCAGTTTTTCCCTTTTTCAATTTTTCAATTTTTCAATTTTTCAATTTTCCCATTTTTTATTTCTTTGTTCTACGAAATGTCCATTTTTATTTTTTCCGTTTTTGAAATGTACCGTTATTTATTTCTTTGTGAATTAACGAAAGTTACGTTTCTGAGTTTTCCGTTTTTGGAATTTACCGTTATTTATTTCTTCGATGTTCTACGAAAATTCAGTTTTTATTTTTTCCTGTTTTGAAATTTACCGTTCTTTATTCCTTCCTGAATCTACGAAAGTTTCGTTTCTGAGTTTTCCGTTTTTGAAATTCACCTTTCCTTATTTTTTTATGATTCTCCGAAAGTTCCATATTTGACTCTTTTTTCAAGGCTCTTTATCAGTAAGCGTCAAATACCTTTAAACACAATGTTGATATATGGGAAATTTTCCCAATTATTATTTATTGCATAATATATATATATTTTTTAATTCATTTTCATATTCAGAAAACTCGTGGCAGTTAAATCAATTCTTTATTTCAAAAGTTGATTTTTTTTATAAATATATTTTATTTTGAAGCTATGAAATGAGATATTTTATTAAGAGAAACTTCTTTTTATTATTATTATTATTATTATTATTATTTATATAAATTGAGGTATTTAATGGTCAGGATTTTTCTGAGTATATGAAGTAAAAAATATGTATCATACATATGTGAAAAAAGAGACAAACTGTCTTATAACTTAACACAAGTTTGAATGGCCACTGACAGAGCCTTAAGATTAAAAGGTGAGAATACAATAGTACAAATATAAATTTATGAAGATGCAATATCTGCCGTCACTTATTGTCAAACTCGTATTATAATATAAGGAAATTTGTAATCAGAATTTCTTAATGCCTAATGTTTTTAAACTCCGTTTCCGCATACAGAAATTTCACAAACGTTATATTACTCTTAGTTTTCAAGATATGTTTAATATTTCATTTTGAAGCTATAAAGTGTGAAAAATAAACCTTCGTTAATCTTTCAGTAAGAATCAATACATGATTAGAATGAAAATTTAAAATTCAACAAGTAGTAAATGGGAAAATATATGAATGTATTAATTAAAAAATTATTTCCATAAACACGTTTGCGGCCAAAAGCCAAAAGGTCAAGAACAAATGATTTTTATAAAACCTCAGATTGAATGATGTAAGGATGAGTAGCAGAAAGGAAAATTTAAGGTACAAGAGTGATAAAATAAGAAAAGTTGAAAAAGAAGTTACCATCACAAAATTATTCCCTCCTCTTTTCATTTTATTTTTCTTTTGTTTAGGTCACTGTGTTTATGAATAAATACAACTGCACTCTTCTCATTAGTCTTTCTTGAACTTTTTGTTGTAATGTTAGAAGTATATAACTTTAATATATCTAAAACGTTTTTTAAAATATAAAACTGCCAAAAGCCCTATTTATTTCAACATTCTAATTTTTAAACTTCTTAAATTATTTAAAATTCATGATTTTCTCAACATGAGAGAGTATAACTAAATTTTATATAAACATATATTATGAGAATTATTTTCATAGTAAATAAATCTGATTAGGTTTAAAATATCGTTTACGATATTGCTATGAAAATTATTGAAGATAAACATTTTATTTTGAAAGCTTCTTAAGTTATTCGAAAATAAAGATTTTTCTATAATTTTGCGAAATATGGAAATGTTTCACATACACTAGTTTTATGGACCTCCATTGCTTCGAGAAAATACGGAGTTGTATGAAAACTAAAATACGAAACTGATCTAAAAAAATTTAATAATTAAGGATAAGGTAAATATATCGACGCAGAGGCAGGATAACCCAGTGGTCAATTCAATTTATTGTCTCTCAGACTCTGACTGATCGAGACAATTGATAAAGTTAATTCTCGGATGAATATAATGTAAAATATAGTAGTTTAAGAGAACATATGAATGGGGGGGGGGGGAGAGCGAACAGAGTTCACTTATGCCAACTAGTTTTACTTATAGACTATCTTTTTATACTACCTTGCATTGATTTTAATTTTTTCTTTTAATGAAGGAGTCTCAGAAAATTCCGAACAACTGCATGAATATATTAAAATCTGTTTTCATTGTTATACTTCTTGTCTTTTTAGCTTTTAATGTATCAATACAAAGTTTTATTTTTGAATTATCTTTTTCATTTCTGTAATCTTATTATTTGTTCTATTTTTCTTCTTTTAAAAAAAAGTATTTGGTTAAATTTATAGAATACCATTATTTAAAATGTCTGTGGATTTTATTAAATTCCCCATTCAATTCACTTCGATTGGGAGAGTTCCCTCCCCCTCCCCCCTGAAAGTTAAAACATGCTGGTAGACTTGACAAAGTTACAAACGTAGTTGTCAAAATTTTAAAATCAAAATTATAATTCAATTTCAAATCCTAAAATACAGAAAATTTAGAAGCCTAGTTGGCAAAATTAATATATATACAGTACCCGCCGCTGATTAAAATCGCATTCGTTTTAAGGTAAAGTGATTTTATTAAGTGGCTGATTTTTATATCCGGCGAAGGTTCTTGTACTCAAGAAAAAGGTACTACTTACTTGAATTTAAAAAGAAATTTCAATAGTTAACGATTGATGAGAGTAATAAACAGTATTAATTAATTTTCGACCGACAATTAATTAATTGTTCATTCAAAATAAGTAAATTAAGCACATACTCCATATAAAATTAATAAGCACATAGTGCATACAAAATTAGTCAATATTTATACAATAACTAAATTTTAGACATTTTCAAAAGATTTTTTGCTTCTTAGTTATTTCAGAATGAGAATTAAGAATTATCTTTTAATAATTAAAAATGAAAAAAAAAAAAAAAAAAAAAATCATTAGTGAATCAAAGCAGTAACTTATTATTTCGATTTTTAGAATATATTCCTGGAATTTATTATTAAGACAAGTGATGAAGTGAGTTTATTTTGTTATTATGCTGCAGATGTAACATTTTCGACAAAGAGAGATAAAGGAAGATTGTTGTGCTAAAAAAAAAAAAAAAAAAACAGCAAAAAAAAATTCGTTTAAAGTGCATAAATACACATTTTTGCTGATGAAGAGGTTTTTTTTTTTTTTTTTTTTTTTTTTTTTGAGTTTATTAACCGGTGATGCTGATTTTATTAAACAGCAGTTTTAAAAGTATTTTGTATTGATTTGATTACGATTCTGACAATTTGATCAGATTAAGCGGCTGATTTTATCAACCAGTGAATTTATTAAGCGGCTGAAACTGTATATATATATATATATATATATATATTTTTTTTTTTTTTTCAGTTGAAGGGAAAGAAATACCTTTCTAATTTGTGATGAATTGGTAGAATCATAAAACTACCTGGCAAGTTTAATTTATTTGGCAAAAACTTACTTTTTTGTTAACAAAAATTAAAATGCACTTTCTAATCATGATAGACTTCACAATTTTACAAATTAGTTCACAAAATTTTCAATGCTTTTATGTCGTATATATGCAATCTAGAACTGCAATACACTTTGTAATCTACATGGACTTGAGTAAATTACAGACATAGTTCGAAATATTATTAACATTTAATAAAATAAAACTATAATAGGCATTTTCAAATTTTTGCAGACTTGTCGAGATTACTAACCTAGCTAGAAAAAATGTTTAACTAAAAATAAATAAACAAATAAATGAAAAATCCTGAAACACACTATATTTCTTATAGAATGGACAAAATTACTAAGCCAGTTCGCGAAATTCTTTAATTATTTCCTTAATAACCAAGTAAAATTATTAAACTTTAAAAATAATTGAAATTGTAATAAAATTTCTAGTTCTCTTAGACAACAAAAATTTTCAAATTTGGTAAACTTTATTACTTTCTACTTTTAATAGACTTGGCAAATGACAAAATTATTTAACTTTTTCTTTGAATAAATATTCCTTAATTATGGTAGACTATGTAAAATTAGAAATTTAGTTTACTAACTTGTAACTTTTGTTTACTCATTCAGAGGAAGGAGAGGGAGGAAGAACTTTGTATAATGATGAACTGGGCAAAATAGCAAACTTTTTGAAGAAATGTTTTCAGTTTAAAATCGAAAACATGTACATTTCTGTCACTTATCTAAGCCACCATTGTAGTTAAAAGTAAATAGATATAAATTTTATCCACCTGTGTAGTTAAAAATAAAAATAAATAGTGTATAGAACATTTTAAAGTAAATAAAATCAATAAAACCATTTACTTTTGATTTTGCTTTATCAATTTTGGAAATATTTGTCTGGAACCTATGAGTAGAATGCATTAAACAATGTCCGTAAGATGATAATATTACAGATCTTACCAAACTCTATATTATTTTTATGGGAATATTTGCTTATAGAATTACTTATCAGCTTTTTTCTGCTTGTTTCCTTTTTACATTCGGAAAATTGAAAATATTTAAATTTGTTATTGTTAATAATAAAAAAAAAAAAAAAAGATTAAAAACTATTTTTTATATTTCATCTTAGATCTGGAAAAAAAAAGTGCAAGATGCACATAGTGCAGTTTCTGTAATATTTAGCTCCAAAAATATTAAAAATTTACTGACCGAATTTACTGAGTACGAAAATGGAATCCCTCAACATTAAAAAATTCTACATTTTAAATACAGTTGTGCTGTTATAAATGAAAGACGCCAAAGAAGGTTTTGGAAGGTTGGAAGGTTTAAACACCTTCCGAAATTTTAGAGATTTATTGAAAATTTTTGAGTTAAACTTCATTTTTAAAGCAAAACATTATGCATTAAAGTTTGAAATTTCTTTAACTGTGGGCAGTTACATATATATAAACCAGATCAGGAGTAGACACCCTGTGCCCCGCGACAGAATTATGGAAATTTATAACTTTTTTTATCTTCTGTTAACCCAACTAAAATTAATACATTTATTCCGGCTCTACTGAATGAAAACACAATTGACGATTATAGTAGCTCTCAAAAGAAAATACCTGGTGAAAGGAAAACGAGATATAGTGCGACCACGTTTCCTACGACTAGCAGTGAGGCCGAGTCCAAAAGTTTAGAGGGATGCAAAATTGGCCGAGAGATAGTTATTTGGCAAACATCCAGTTATTCGGTGCTCCCTTATCGCTTGTTTTCTCTCAGTCACCCCTATTTTAACACTGGACTCGTTCAATCCGCACTTGCGCAGAGTCTTCCATGGTCGCAAGAAATGTGGTTAAAGAATATAGGTATTGCACAGATCAAAACATTAACAGCGTATGGTTTTTGCTGCGATATTTCTTTAATAAATATTTCTGAATTGAAAGCGTATACTTTTCAACTTGATACTTGTCACGCCAGTATGTGCTCTACCACCAATTCTAAATTGGCTAATCTAACGAAGGCAAGCTAAGAGATGTAAAATTTCCGTTTCTGTGTATTCCGATTCTGCGTGAAAGAATATTTTCGTTTTTAGATGGGAAGAAGCAGATACGGAAGCAATACAGAAAGTTTCTTTTAAAAACTGTGAAAAAAAAAAAAAAAAAAAAAAAAAAACCGAAAATTCAGGGTTTTTTTAATCTGTGTATGCTGTTAACAGACATACAGATCTACACACAGATAAATTACTAAAACACTGATTTTCAGACTGATGGGATCTGAAAACATGTAAATATCGCAAAAACTCAATTTCCAAAATATTAGTTACTACTAAAAAAAAAAAAAAAAAAAAAAAAAAAAAATCAACCTTAAAAATTTATTTAAAGAAATACACTTAAATATGTTCTCTTAAGAAAAGAATGATCACAAACATCCGACTATAAAAAATAATAATCTTTTGCTTGCGTAGATATGAATTGTGTCACCGGAAATAATATAAAGCTATGATTTCAAGAATTGGCGATTGCTTGCCATGCGATTCTACCAGATACATGGTGATCTCCAGTTCTAAAATTGAGCCGATACGTTATTAAGGGTAATTATTATTGTCAAAGAAAAAAGTGTTTCCATAATAAGTAAAAATATGTAAATGTATGTATGATATTTCGTAATACTGACATTTTAATTTTCTCACCTACTTGAATTTGTATCCTTAACTAAAAAGTAACATTTCATTTTCTTCACTTCTTAAAAGTTATTACAAAACTATTATCATCAGAAAAGCCGCTAAGATAAATTCTTTTGAGAGAAGACCTTATTTTAAAATTTAACTGGTTTTGAAGAAAATTTAATATAGTTAATATTGTTCTATTTTAATGTATATGTATGCGGAACTTCTTAATTTTATGACGGAAATTTACTAAAAAAAAAAAAAAAAGAAATCATAATATCCACCGCCCCCTTAACGAAAATCTTTATTTATTTTAAGCGGAGACATTTGCATGGACTGACGGCAGCGCAATGGACTACGAAAACTGGAATTATAATGAACCGAATAATGAGAATGAGAAATGCGTGGAAGCTGTGACCACTACTATGGGATGGAATGATATTAGTTGCGAAGACAAAAAAGGCTATATATGTTCAGTTAAGAAAAGTAAGATTTATTTTTATTTTCTTTAGTATATTTGTTACTTTCTTCTATATTCAACAGAAGAAAGTATTGGATTCGTAAAAATTTTCAACCTCGGGTTTTTGATGGATTCGCACGTTTTGAGAGCTGTATAACATTATTTGACCATTTTTAGAAAATGTTTGTCTGTCTCTGTGTGCGTGTGTGACAAAATTTTATGGCAATTGTATCTCAGGAACTACTGCAAAGAATTTCATATAAATTAGTATGTAGTTACACCTTGACATAAATTAGTGCCTATCAACTTTTGGTAAAAATTGTCTTACAGGTTTCGTTGCCATCCCGCTTTTTCTAAATTTTTAACAAGTTGGTATTGGACAAAATTTTGTATAAATGTGCATAAAGAGAATTATATTTTAATAATCATTATGAAATTTACAAGAATTATTTATAATAGAGATAGTCAACTGGGAGAACATTTTTGTATATGTAGGAGCATCGCCCCCCCCGGGGGGATAAGTCCCCCCTCCAGGGTAATAAAGTTTCACGATGGGTATCTTAAAAAACAGCTCTTCAATACCTTTAAAATGAATGGTTGAACCATTGATCTGCAATAATTTAAAATATAGTTATTGATTTTTTTGCATTTTTAACTTTCTTTTTTTAAATGTAATATCGAGAATAAATTGAACTTTTTTGGATATTTAGTGTCATGCTACTTCTCTAATATGGAAATTGTACTGCATTATCATGGAAGATAATTTTATTGAATAATGATTTTAATAAATTATTTTTACTGAGTGAATTTGCATAGGAAAATATAGAAGAAAGTTATGTGGTGGCTACAACATTCTAGTTTCTTATATCGTCATTTTCATTTCTTCTCAACTTTTACATAATAAAAATGCGCATAACTTGATAGATGAGGTGGTCATTATAAGAAATGTGCTTGTTTGATTTTGGTATATATCAGTCGACAGATGGCGTTTTTATACTGCTTTTTTACTTTCTTCTATATGTATATATAGAGAAAGTATTGGATTCGTAAAAATTTTCGAACTCCAGTTTTCGATTGTTTTACACGTTTTGGGATGCCCTGAACACGATTTGACTGTTTTCAGAAAATGTCTGTCAGTCTGTCTGTCTCTCTCTGTGTGTGTATCACAAATTTTGTGGGCGCTGTATCTCACGAATCATTGAACGAAATTTAAGCAAACTTGGTATTTCGTTGGACCCTGACATAAACGGGTGCTGATTAGTTTTAGGGATCAATCTCTAAACAGGTGGCGCTGTCATCGCATTTTTTCTAAATTTTTAACTTGGCAGTATAGGACAAAGTTTAGTATAAATGCACATTTTGAACGTGTGACTATAAAATTAATAGGAATTATTGATAATAGTAGGAGTTAACCAGGGAAACAATTTTGTGCAAGTGGGTACACCCCCGGGGGAAGTAAATTTTCAATATGAGTATCATTCGAAAGACCTCGTCAATACCTTTAAAACGAATGGCTGAACTATAGATCAGTGATAATTTAAAACAAAGTTATCGATTTTTTTTTTTTTTTAAATCTTTTAACGGAAAAAAAAAAAAAAAAAAAAAAAAAAAAAAAATAGAAAAAAATAGAAAAAAAAATCTTCTGATAATTGCAAAAAATTGACTTTCTTTCGGCATTTAGTGATATGTATAACTCTGTTAGATAAAAATCGTCTTCATTTATAATAGAAAATAATTTAATAATTTAATAAATAATATGTATTGAAGGAATTTTGTGTAGAATTATATAGAAGAAAGTCATGTGGTGGCCACATCATACTAGTTTTTATATACTGAAAGGCTATATCTTAACTTCTATGATATGTAAAAGCACTAAGTTTGATATGTGAGGTGTAAGTTATGAAAAATTATGCTGATTCAATTAAGGGCATATCTGACAACAGATGGCGCTGTTATTATTCCTTTTTTGTAATTCTCCAAATTTTTGTATCTCAGCATATATTGTTTAAATTCGCACAAATCTGCACCTGAAAAACCTTTATTGAGAGACACTATGTTGATTGAAGTTTTGTGCATGATAACAGGAACAGGTGGTGCCATAGTATATCGAAGAATATATGTTACATAGAAGGAAGTTTTGTAATGGTCAGGGCATATTTGTTTTCTGGAGCTCCTGATGGATAACCTGGTTATTTTTGAAAAGTTCTGCAAATAAATAACACCACTTTCTAGAGTATCTTCGGGTTTAATACGAAATTATGTTTCATGTATTAATATTAAAAAAAAAAAAAAAAAAAAAAAAACTCTAACAATCGATTGTATTCTAAGCACTTTGCGGTTTCCTATAAGAAAGAAACTAAATTTCGTAACAGAGTCTTTTATACTATAATGAAGTTTACGGAAAATAATAATAATAATAATAATTACCATACTCCCTATACCATTACTCCCTATATTTTCTTTTAAAGAAGTTTACTTTGCCAGTTTTCGTTTTATTATAAAGCTTCGTAATCGTTATGAAAATACAGTTCATTTTAATATGTTTTGAATTTTGCTTTATGATTTGTGAACGTTTTCTTTTTTTTTTTTTTTAGTTGTACCAAATTCAACTATTGCTGGAGAAACTGCAGGTTGTGCAAGTGAGTAGCAGTTTACTTCTTTATTATAATGATTACGGCATAAATTTTTGTTTTACTTGATTTAAAATAAAAAAATAAATAATACTGAATGTGTTTTGCGCCATCCATATAGAGTAATCTGAATCTATTCCGCAAACCAGTGATTTACTGTGATGTATGAGAATATCATTGTGCTCTATTCACAGATTTTTTTTTTTAATAATAGACAACATAATAAATTTACTTATTATGGTTAAATTTTGCAGCGTAATTTTTTTTTTTTGTTGTTGTTTGTTTAACAGTTAATATTGACTTCAGAAAGCTGCGTTAAAAGTAAAAACAATTATAAATGGATTGCGATTAAAATCCCTTTTCCATATCTTCCATATCTGACACATTCGGGATATTATTTTTACATGTAAAGTATGACACTTGCAGTTAATAGTTTACATGACATGGAATGAAATAATGTTTTATATTTTCCCCTGAATTATATCTTGAGTAACAATGGATTACTTTCACGCGATTACCTTTCTCAGATAATCTTGTTGGAAAACTCAGTTTTAAATACCAACATTAATACAATATTGTTTAGACGAATACATAAATTTTTATTTCTTAATTTCAAATCCAGAATTATTATCCTTTCAGTATTTTGCCACAGCTCTGTTCTTTAATAACTTTCACGCGATCACCCAGTGTCCAGTTAAAAATTAAAACTGAGATCATGATTTTAAAATGATTTTATTTTGCTCTATGGACTCAAAAATAAGCATATAAATCGTAAAGTATATGAAAATGTAAGTCATACATTTATTATTTTTTTTTTACTCTCTCTTATTTAATATGAACCATTTTGTGATTTATCTATTATTTATTTCATCTATGTCAGTTTTTCTAACCAGTAAAGCATCAAAATAGTGTAACAGAAATAAATTAAATGATGCTCATTCGAGAGGGCATAATCTAGGGTGATTTTCGACGTGTAAACTGTTTGCCCTCGTGAGCCCGTTCTCGAGAAATCTATACTTAAGGCTGTACATCAGTCAGATATCTCCCTTTCTCCCTTCTCATGTTATCCAATGGGATTTTTGTTGCTTCGTTTTGCAAAAATATCTCATTCCTTTTTTTGAATATTAGTCTTTGAACAGGTCGTCTTTTAGCTTAGAGAGCAATTTTTCGAAAAAATAAATTTTAATATTTCACTTAGAGATTTAAACTTAGAGTCCATAATTTACTTACTGAAATGAAACATTTAAATTGATTTTATCGAAAAATTGCCCACTAAGCTAAAAAGCGATCTGTTCAAAGAGTAATATTCAAAAGACAGAATTCGAAAAACTTCATTTTTGAATGAGATATTTTTATAAAACGAAGCAACGAAAATCCCATTGGATAGCATGGGAAGGGAGAAAGGGAGCTATCTGACTGATGTACAGCCTTAAGTAAAAATGTATTAACGAGAAAGGAGTGGAAGGAGTCCCGATAAAACCTGTGTCAGAACCATGACTTTTAACAATTTTTAGATTGTAGATAAACAAATTTTCAGATGTTATATCTCAAAGTTGAAATGGCCATCAAACCACAGGCATAAAAATTTATGCATCAAACAACACGTTTGTCTACGCCCTTTCGATTATTGATTGTTTGGATTTCATTCATTATTTTCAGTAAGGCGTGGTTTGTCGATTCAGGCGTAGTTGTGCCGATCATTAGCGAACTTTCAGAATTTATAATTCGAAAACTAGCTGACTAGGGGAATTAATTTATTTTAAATAAACTTGTTTGTATATGCTCTTTCAATTGATACTTGTTTGGATTTTATTTATTATTACATTATTGAGGGGTTTCCTGGTAAGACAGACTCAAAAAAATTGAAAGAAATAATTACGTAGTTATATTGCTTACATGTGTAACCTACAACACTAAAGTTAGCGTTAGTTTACGTGTTACGTTATTTTATTGGGTCTTCCGAAAAGCTCGTGCCAATTTTTGATAGATGGCATAAGGCTGAATATATCAGAAAGATTGAAAACAAATTACATGCGTAAATATTCCAAAAAATTGTTCTTCAGGAAAATTTGAAGAAAGTTTACTTACGACGCATTCATTTTTATCACTTGCATACATACGCCTTTGAATATGGAAACAAATAATTATCGGAATTATACGTAATTGATGTTTTTCTTGTAAAGAAAGGCAAAAGTTCCACACCAGCGGGCAACAGGATATGTGCTGGTGGTGTAGCTAAGGAAAAAAACAAAAAACAAAAAAGTGTGGAAGTGTTCTAGTGCCTCCACCTCTCACCAGTGATGGTATTTAGATTAAAAATCTAATTGAGAATAACAGACGACTCGGGAATTAGCTGAAGTGTTGAAAGTATCAAAGTACACCATTCACACGAAAATTTAACTATGTTGCGTTTTTTCTTTAAAATCAGCATGATTTTTCTGCTCAACCAAGTATATATATTTGGTTAAGGGAACTTGACACCTTTGACATGACAACAATGAATGCTTCATGTAAACGCTTATATCTCCATTTAAATATTGATGAACTGAACTATATTAGGTTTGTTCAATAAAATATATATTTCGGCAACAATTGTTATGGTTTTTGGTATATTTTTTACAGATTTGAAAACTTTAAAATGTGTTTTCTCAGTTTGTATTTTTTTCTCAATTCACGATCTTCAAAATGCTAAAACTTCTACAGATATTAAAAAAAAAAGACTTAATTTTTTTGGATGTTTTATAGAACCTATTTAAAATAATTAGGGATAGATTTTGTAATTTATCTTTTGAATAAAAAATAGTAAAAATAAAAATATAACAAAAACAACTGTTAAATCATAGAATTAAAACTATATAAGAACATTCTGAATACTTAAATAGTGGACTGTAATAATAACTTGACACACTAGAGGTGATTTCAACATCACAACTACATTTATTTAAAACTTTAAAAATGGGAGTAAAGAAAGATGCCAGCCTCCCATGAGCGGAGTTACAAACTAACTGAACTCCGTAACGAAGGTTGGTTGGTTGTAGGATTTTAAGGCCGATTGACTCCTGATGTGTCCTAGGCCTAGAGGGGGAATGCCCTCCGTGGGGGTCTTTCTAAGGGGTCCTAGCCCGTATTTACGCGAGTTTCGGAGGAAACCACGGAAAACTCCGAACGGCTAGGTCGATGAGCGTGACCTGGGATCGAACCCGGCACCTCCCATCTACCAGCTTTGAGCGCAGAACCGCTCGGCCGCTGGTGGGCCCCCGTAACGAAGGAGCGAACTTTACAGAGTGCGCAGGCGCAACATACCGCCCGGCGTTGAAATGCAAATTTCAAAGAGTTACACAAAATTATACATGATACATAACCATAGAAACATGTGTTGGAAATACAAACTGAATTATAGATTAATCACATTGAAAATAAAAAACAATAATTAACACAATTTTAACTTATACATGAAACAATCTATATATGCAAGATAAGTAAATAAAACCAGAGGAAAACTTATATAGCAATATTAAGAAAATTCAGTATTATTTCTTTCTCAATTTTTAATAGTTTTTTTTTTTTTTTTTAAGTACAATAAATACCTTTTAAAAATATATTTTACAATATACCATTTTTTCATATCTAAATAAGAATAAAACAAATGTCCATATTATAAATTGTCATTTTTCTCAATAGAATATAAACAGTAAGATGAAGTTAATATTTTGATGATTTAGTTTGTATTAACATTTATCCCTTATAAGAAAATAAAGCAAGAAAATAGTAAAACACTATAATAACTCAACAATGCATATTTTTAATTTTCAATAGGCAATACTGCTATTTTGCCAATGGATCGTTTAAAAATTCCATGTTTAGTTTTAACATTAAGGACACGGACTTTCTGGTCCGCTCCATAAAACACATTAACTATTCTGCCAAGAATCCATTTTCCTACAGGAAGATTATCTTCCTTAATAACAACCATGTCACCTATTTTAATATTATTTTTTGCTATCATCCATTTGTGTCGCTGCTGGAGAGTGCTCAAATAATTATTTTGCCATCCCTTCCAAATACGCTGAGATAGTTTTGTAGTTTTTTGCCAAAGAGTTAATCTGTTATCGACAATGTGGGTCATACAAGGTTCTGGGATCGCCGTGAGAGGTCGACCAACTAGAAAGTGTGCAGGAGTTAACACCTGCAAGTCATCAGTATCCTCCGATAAAGGAGTCAATGGGCGGGAATTTAAAATGCTCTCTATTTGACAAATTATAGTTAACAACTGTTCGTAAGTTAATTTATAGTTGCCTACAACACGTTTAAAGTGATATTTAAAAGACTTGACCGCAGCCTCCCACAGGCCACCAAAGTTGGGTGCGCGAGGTGGGAGAAAATTCCATTCAATGGATTCAGAAGAGAGAAAATTTGTGAGTTCACTATCAGGTTTATTGAGTAAATTATGCAAGCGGCGTAATTCCAAAATTGCACCCAAGAAATTCCTTGCATTATCGCTAAACAATTTTTGGGATTTTCCTCGTCTAGCGAAAAACCGTTTGAGTGTGGCGATGAATGCTTCAGAAGTAAGATCACAAACAAGCTCTAAATGAACAGCCTTTGTGACCATACAAACAAAAATGCATACATAGACCTTATGAAAAATTCCTTTTCGCTGACCCCGATATTTTATAAAAAATGGGCCGCAGAAATCCACCCCTGTACAATTAAACGGGAAATTAAAATTAACCCTTTCCTTGGGCAGATTGCCCATGATTTGTTCAGCTGTTACAGGTTTTGCCCTAAAACAAACTACACAATTATGTACAATTTTACGGCAATTTGATCTCCCTCTTAAGGGCCAAAACTCCCCACGAACAGAATAAAGTAAATTCTGAGGGCCAATATGTAAGTACTTTTTATGAAAATGCACAAGTATCATATCCGTAAATTTATGCCTAGGCGGCAGTACAATAGGAAATTTTCGATTATGACTAACACTAGAATTACTCAATCGGCCTCCCACTCTAATTATATTAAGTTCGTCTAAAAATGGATTTAAATTTCGAATTTTACCTGTTGCAGGAATTCCTTTTTTCAAATTTTGAACGTCTTCTTTAAATTCTTCTTCTTGAACTAATCTAGCTAAAATTAACTTACTTTTACTCAGTTCCTGAAGAGTGATAGGTCCGCGTGTCTTCGAAGATGGGTTCTTGGCATTGTTAAAAAACCTAAAAATGAAACTCAAAATACGAATTAATTTACAAAAATCATTAGTAATGTAAAGAAGATTAACTAAGAACGTTTCTTTTAAAGTGACCAACGACAGCTGCGTTGGTTTTACTTCAGCTAAATATTGATCACTAGAATCCGTAATGTCATTATTCGAAAGTTGTATAGGCTCATGATGAAGAAAATCTGGTCCATTGAACCAGAACTCAGAAAGCTGATGAGGAGGGCTTCTTCGTGAAACAAGATCAGCTGGATTTTCGGTTGACTTAATATGCCTCCAACAAAAATTCTTCGTGAGTTCCTGGATTCGAGATATTCGATTAGACACAAAAACCTTGAGCACGTGGGGTGATGAGTTGATCCATGATAAAACGATTTTAGAATCGCTGTATAGATATACAGAGCTTAATTGTATATTTAATGATGTGATTACCTTTGATATCAGTTTAGAGAACAATTCAGCCGCACAAAGTTCTAGGCGAGGTATAGTCAATACTTTAAGAGGAGAAACTCGGGACTTACTACACAGTAAGCTCACATGTACATCGTTTGAACTAGTGATCACACGTAAATAAACCACTGCGCCATATGCCTCTTGTGACGCGTCCGAAAAGCCCTGGAGCTGCAGTTCATGACAATTAGAGTTTGAGAACACGAACGTGGGATCGTAATATCTTTAAGCTCGTTTAGAGCATTTCGGAATTTTATCCATTTGTTTTTCTCTTGTGTTGGAAGTTCCTGATCCCAATCAATTTTCAAAAGCCATAACCTCTGTAGGAAAATTTTTGCCTGTACTATCACTGGTCCTACTAGACCCAATGGGTCAAAGAGTCTCGCGATCTCTTTCAGAACACCACGTTTGGTGATTGTATTGCAATAATCTGATGATACCGTGAAACTGAAATTATCATCTTTGGGATTCCATTTTAGCCCTAGTGTTTTCACCGAAGTTTTATCATTTTTTTCGAAGTGATAATCTTGCTCACTGTAAGGGACTTGTTCTAATAATTCTCTGGCATTTGAAACCCATTTATGCAACTCTAGTCCACCAGCCGTTAACATTAACACCAACTGTTTCTGGAGTTCCAGAGCAGACGACACTTCATCAGTTCCCGTTAGAATGTCGTCAACGTAAAAATCCTTAAGTGTGGCGGCAGAAGCTAACGGATAATTAGCCCCTTCATCACTAGCGATTTGTTTTAGTACACGAGTGGCCAAGTAAGGAGCACATTTTGTGCCGTATGTTACAGTTAATAATTTATAAATTTTAGGCTTTTCCTTAGGGGTTTTATTCAAAGAATACATTGCCAATTACATTGTTCAGGATTAACCCATATCTGTCTATACATTTTTTTAACATCCGCAGTGAAAACTATTTTGTGCGTACGAAAACGTAATAAAATGGCACACAAATCTTCTTGTACTACACCTCCATTTAATAAACAATCATTTAATGATAACCCATTGGTAGTGGGTGAACTGGCGTTGAATACAACCCTTAATTTTGTAGTACTGCTATCAGGTTTAAGCACAGCGTGATGTGGAAGAAAATATTTAACAGTGTTTATTTCATTATCATTTAATTCTCGCATGTGGCCTAACTGTTCATATTCATGCAAAAATTTAAAAACAATTCAGAAATGTTGGGATTTCTATTTAATTGTCTGTATAAATTATTTAACTTTTGTTTGGACGAATGGAAAGAATCTCCCAATTCAGAATTATTTTTCATTGGTAAGTTCACTATGTACTTCCCGTTATCATCTCTGCGATATGTTTTCACGAACTGCTTTTCACACTCTATCTCTTCCTTATTTCTCAAACTAGGTGAATCTAGTATATTTTCAATCTCCCAAAATCTTTTCATAATATTTTCTAAATTGGAGTTATCTGACTGGGAAATAATGGCACAATACAATGGATGTGGAGTGCCTTGAACAGCTCCACTAAGCACATATCCAAACACAGTATCCTGTAAAATTGCACCCGTTTCAGGAATTTTGATTTTATTGGTTAACATTAATTCAAAAAATATTTCGGCCCCAATCAGTAAATCAACATTGTTGTTATTTTTGAAAAGTGTTTGATCGGCCAGTTTTATTCCCTTTGGAATATTTAATTTTAACGTATTAGAATAGTTTATTGGTAACGCATCAATAATTTTTGGAACAATCAAACATTCCAGATTAGCTGAAAACGAATTATTCTCATTTGTTATCAGTGCTTGTGTGTTTGTTTTTATATTTATCGGAATTTCTGACAACGCCGAAAGAGGAATGTTTATTTTTTCTTTTTTCAGTCCTAACTTATTTACAAATTTTGCTGTTGCAATATTAGACTGTGAAGCGCTATCAAGAATTGCAGTAGCTGGGTGATAAAACCCGTATTCATCTAACACAAAAACTGTGGCCGTCGCTAATATAACTCTTTTATTTTCAGAAACAAAACATGTAATCGGCGCCGACTGATTGCTTTCAGTCGATCCACCTGCTGCATCTAGCAGACGATCGCTATTAATATCACAGTTTGTTGGGGGGGTTGCACTCTCTTTTGATAACGGAAGTAATAAATCTTTGTCTTTATGAAGTAATGAATGATGTCTGGAGCCACATTTACTGCATACATACTTAGAATTACATTTTGCTATTTTGTGGAATCCGAAGCAATTTAAGCAAAGATTATTTTTTCGAATAAATTCATATCGTTTTTCTGTTGTGAAATTCAAAAATATATCGCATTTATATAGCGTGTGAGAATTATTTTTACATAATATACACAAGTTAGAATTATTTCCTTGGGTTTTTACAACTAAACTTCTGGGATAACCAGACTTATCAGTAGTATATTTTGAGGACTTAAGCGGTAAATTTCGATTTACACTGTCTAAAACTGAACACTGTTTTTCTAGGAATTCTAGAAACTGATCAAAGTCAGGAACGTCGTTGTTCTTTAATGTAAGTTCGTAATTTTTGCGAGTTTCCCTATCCAACTTTTGCAAAACAATGTTTAATAACATAATATTAGAAAGATTATCGCGTTCATATTTCAATACTTTTAACGCTCTTAAATTCTTTAAAATACAATCCAATAATTTTCGTAATTCTTTACCAGATTCATGAGTTATTTTTTCATAATTAATAATTGTTTTGATATGAGCATCTATTATAGCTCTTTTATTTTCAAACCGTTGTTCTAATGTTTTTAACAGAGAATCGTAAGTATCATCACTGGTTTCTACTGTTTTTGCTTCGCCTTTCAACGCAGCGCGTAAATAAAAGAGTTTTTGATTTGCAGTTAATAAAGGATTATCATTCATTAAATTTAGAAACTGCGATTTAAAAATGTTCCATTCTTCAAATTTTCCTGAAAATACAGGTAACGGTATTTGGGGTAAATGCATACTATGATTTGGAACCATGTTTCTTTCAGCTCCTAACGAGCTATTATTTGAGTTTATATTACTCACATTTTCACTACAGTTAATTAGTAAGGTATTGAATCTTACCTCTAATTCTTGAAATTGAGAATCTAGCTCACTTAACTCTTCTTCTATTGTAGGAAACTCATCATCCTTTGCCACTTGATAATACTCCACTTTTAAATCTTCAAATCTATTTTGAAGTTTTTCTAAAATTGATATTCTCGAAGTTATTTCACCTTTTGTGGTTAATTCGTCATTAGGAATATTGATTAACTTTGTGAATTGGGATTTGATATTCCCTTTTTTTCTATTTAATGCTGTTAAAGCCATTATTGTTTTCTTTATGAAAACGAAACTGTGCTGGTTACGCTGTGGTCGCACGGACCAAAAAATGTTAAATCATAGAATTAAAACTATATAAGAACATTCTGAATACTTAAATAGTGGACTGTAATAATAACTTGACACACTAGAGGTGATTTCAACATCACAACTACATTTATTTAAAACTTTAAAAATGGGAGTAAAGAAAGATGCCAGCCTCCCATGAGCGGAGTTACAAACTAACTGAACTCCGTAACGAAGGAGCGAACTTTACAGAGTGCGCAGGCGCAACAACAACCTTTTTTTTTTTTTTTTTTTTTTTTTTGCAAATTTGTGTAGAGACATGCGCTTTTCAGTTTTTTCTCAAAATCTAATTAATAAATTTCAAATATAATTTCTAAATATTAAGTCTTTTCTTAAACATCTATAGAAGTCTTAGCATTTTGAATATTATAAGTTCATGAAAAAATGCAAAATCAGAAAATTCAATTAAAAATTTGAAATCTATAAAACAATGTATCAAAAACCTTAAAAATTATTACTTGAATATGTATTTTATTGAAAAAACCTAATATAGCTCAATTTATAAGTATTAAATAAAAATATAAGTTTTTATAATGAAAACTTCTGTGGTGTCAAGCCAAAGTGCAAAGTTCTCTAAATACACTAAAACTCTAAAGTGATTATCCTGTTTACTGTAATTTGAACTACTCAGGTCCGGAAAAAAATACATAAAGAGATAAATCAACTGCATGAATTTTTCTTTGTAATCTTTGTTTCTGAGAATGCTGAATCTAATATACCCCAATTTCTGATCATCTCGTATGGATTTGTGAAAAATAATAGGGATTTGTAAAAAAAAAAAAAAAAATTATACAGACACGACATTATTTCATTATTTAAAACATGAAAATTTGACATTGACAGATTTTAATTTAGTGCCAGAGGCCTACTGCTAAACTTGTTAATATCGACAAATTCTTCTTTAGTTAATTCGTGACGATCTAAATTCCATGATAAAGTTTTCATTAAATCAAACTAATGTGTTTCAGCTGCAGATATTGTAACAAATAACGTTGGAAGTGCAAACTGTCTTATAGCCGCAAAACAACGTTTTTTCTCTTTTTCCAAATGAGGGGGAGGTGTGCCTTGGGGGGGACTCATGTCAAAGGTGTGCCTTGGGGGGGGACTCATGTCAAAGTTGTACCTTGGGGGGGACTCATGTCAAAGTTGGGCCTTGGGGGGACTCATGTCAAAGTTGGGCCTGGGGGGGGGGACTCATATCAAAGTTGGGCCTTGGGGGGGACTCAAGTCAAAGTTGGGCCTGGGGGGGGGACTCATGTCAAAGTTGGGCCTGGGGGGGGGACTCATGTCAAAGTTGTGCCTTGGGGGGACTTCATTCAATAAATCCGCATTCAATAAACGAACTGAAATAGGCCCTTAGCACTATTAAGAGTGTATTATAAAAATTCGACAACGCTGTACCGACTGAAATAGGGGTACCTTGGGGGGGACTCATGTCAAAGTTGTGCCTTGGGGGGACTTCGTTCAATAAATCCCCATTCAATAAACCGACTGAAATAGGCCCTTAGCACTAATTAAGAGTGTATTAAAAAAATTCGACAACTGTACCGACTGAAATAGGCCTCTAGCACTAAAAAAAAAAAAAAAAAAAAAAAAAAAAAAATAGAACCGGACATAATATTTCTTATGATTAAACAAGCACAGAACCTTTTCTTCTTCTTTTTCATGCCAAGCACGTTCTCTTTTTATTTAATCATAAATATTTGGAAACTTTAGACTTTTTGTGAAATATATCTTGAAATAGTTCATCGGTTTTCAAGGAAATTTAAGGTTGTAACAATATGTTATATTTAATATATTTCATCGAAGAGAATAAACATGTAAAAGTAAATGCTTGAAGTGCGTTATAGATGCTGAGTATGATTATTATCTTTCTTTTCTTATCTTTATATATTTTTATAATATTGGCGCACATATTTATGAAGATAGAAAGCCTTACTTGTCAATGTTGAATTTTTTTTTTTTTTTTTTTTTTTATATAACAATAAGGTTTTCAAAAAGAAGCAATGTTATTAAAAAAAAAAAAAAAAAAAAAAAAAACTTGATTAACTAAAGTATAGAAAAATACTGCAACTGAATTTTAAAATATTAAATATCTGATGAATTATGATAATTTTTATTAAATAATGTTTAACTGTGCATGCACAAATTTTAAAGTAACTTCTTTTGTATAATTGTGTACTGATAAGTATAAAGGATTTATGTCCATATTCTTGATTTTCAGGAGACGAAAAATAAAGTTAAACTAACTAAAAACTAATCAGAAGAATCGATTAGAAAAAAAGGATTATGTTGATTATACCCTTTATACCATTCAGTGATTGTCAACCTTCATTTAATAAAAGGAAAAAAAAATGAATTAAATATTTTATACCAAAGATTAATGCTAAATTTCTGACTTGAATCTTTTTTTACCAATAGGTTTTTTCAAAGACTAAATGACATGGATTTAAATCCTTTATACCAATCAACAGAGAATTTTTTTCTGAGTCTGACTATGTACTTTACTCAAAATCGACATTTTTGGACTTAAATCCTTTATACTTATCAGAGCAGAATTTATCAGCCAATTGAAATTTCAGAATAATGTCGTTGACAGAATTTGTTTGACGTTGGTTTTATCTGCAATTTTCTTTTGAATTTATTATACCATTACTTGATACAGCATATATATGGATGAAAGTTCTCAATGATTTGCTTCTTTTTAAGATTACTTGTCTTTCAACTTACTCTATCGACGATATTTTTCTGAATTTCCATGATATTTGGTTAAGGTTTTACAATAGAAACTCTATACAATTGACTAATATACAATTCGCTTTATACAATTTTCACTTTTACATAATTTAAAAAATCGACAACCATGAAACACCGAGACTTACTCAGGTATGAATTACTTATAATTTACAGTTTTCTGAGAAGGTGATTTGTCATTGGTGAGTTTATTTAATTATATTTAAGAAAATTCGAAATATGTCATGTGAAGTGATTGTTTTTCTCAAGAGAGTTTCCTTTAAAAGATTTTTTACAAAATCTTTTGTATTATTAATTTACTTACAAATGTAGTTTAGGTCATTTTAAAGGTTTGGTTTTAAGTCAAAAGGGTATTAATATTTATTTATTAAAAAAATTATAAGCATTTGTATAGCTATTTTTCTCATGAGTGTTACGTTGTTTCTTAAAAAAAAGTTATAAATTCAAATAAAACTAGTTGGCATAGGTGGACTCTGTTCAGTTCCCCATCATATTTATGTTTTCATAAATTTCTAGTGCGAGACATATTATAACCATGTTAAAAGAAATGAATTTGACCAAAGCTTGATGAAGTGACAGAATGAAATCCTCGCCTAATAGGCTATCCACCGTTCACTTCGATATATTTATCTTATTCTAATCTATTAATTTTTTTCATCAGGGTCAATTATGTTGTTTAGTTTTCATGCTGCTATTTCCAATGCAATAATCCTCAAAATTCATATTTATATATGAAATTTTACAATTTCGCTACGTTGATAAAATCGTAAATTACGAATAATATACGAAATTTTCCTATTAGAATATATGTATTCAATCGTGTTCAAACAAATATCATAAATGTAATTTTGAAGTTGTCTAATGCATTTATGATCCTCAAAATGGAAGTTTAGGCTCAATTTTGCCTTATTCTGACATGTTAAGTAAATTGTAAATTCCAAATAACTTACGAATTTTTTAAATTGAAAAAATCACAGTCTATGATATTCATGCCAGTATCCAAAATAATATTTAAAAAGTATTTTGACATCTTTTCGATGAAAATATCCCTCAAGATTGACGTTTATGGGAAATTTTGGTCTATTCTGCCATGTTAAGAAATTCGTAAGTTTCCAATAACTTGCGAAATTTTTATATTGGGAAATTCATAGTGATTAATATTCATGTCAGTGTTCTAAATAATATTTCAAAAGTAGTCTGACATCTTTACGATGAAAATATCTCTCAAAATTGACGTTTATGTGAAATTTTGCCCTATACTGCCATGTTAAGAAATTCGTAAATTTCCAATAACTTACGAAATTTTCAAAGTAGCATATTTATAGTTACTGATGTTCATTCCGGCATCAAAACCGATATTTTAAAACCGGTCTGACATTTTTACAGTAAAAAGTTTTCATTTAATGCACGTTTAAGTGAAATTTTGTCCTATTCTCCCATGTTAAGAAAATCGTAAATTTCTCATAACTTACGAAGTTTTTTAAATCGAATGTTGCAAATGAATAGGGTTCTTCCTAGTATCGAAAGTAATATTTTAAAACTGATCTGACCTCTCTGCGATCATTTGTTCGTGAGATGAAGTAAAATGCCACGACTTCATGGGCGACAAATAAATTATTTTTACTGAGTAAATTTGTATAGGAAAATATAGAAGAAAGCCATGTGATGGCCACAACATACTAGATTTTTACAAGGTGATCACAAAGATTATTATTTTTTTTTTAATTGTTTTTTGCTCTATATTCGTCTACGTAACAAAATCTTAGGTAAATTATACGAGGTATAATATGAGTTTTATATTCCTAAAGTTCCAAATAATCCATTTAAACTTCAAAGGCTTTTGCTACTCCTTCACGTAGGATCAAATTTGTGATGACATGTTCCGGGACCACCTCTAGAAGTGAATCCTAACCTGTTGCTAATTGTCTAGTGTGTAGTTCTGTGTATCTAATTATGAATTTTGGGCAGATATTTGTATTAACTTGTATCTATTTAAATATATATATATTTCGTAACTTACCTAACAAACAAAGAACTACCGATAGCTGTACGGTCCAACGTTGGAATTACTGCATGCCAACCTAGTCGGAAAAAATTACTCGGTCCGGAATTGCAATTCTGTCGGTTAACCAATAACTATTTTGCGATCGGAAATACGCTTGTAGGACAAAACATCTTTGCCTAATGTCTGATCCGACTGTCACTTAACCAAAATTGGCCCAGAATATATTGACCGTTATAAAGACTGAAAGTTCATATGAATCAATTCTGGTCGAATGAATATAACCAGTCATATGTTGTTTGAAAGCGATTTAATTACCAGTTGCATATTTCCAACATAAGTGAAATGGATGTACTGTTTTCTTTCACTGTTCAGACAATTATAGTTCTGTAGATGCAATACCGTGTAATTCCACTAGTTCAAGCCCAACCATAACACATTTCTCAAGACAATGCATTTAGATGAAATAATATTCCATTATCCACCGAAAATGTTAATATACGTACTTAATATTGTTACATTTCAATGTACTTGCACGTAGATAAAACATTATAACTCTTAAAGGCGATTTATGAAGTCCGTGATTTCCTTATGAAATTTCTGTTCATTTTACAGAGAATTTCATTAATTTTTTTTAATTTCAACAAATTAATGAGGCTTTTTTGTAAAAAGTTCGGAAAATCGGTCGTTTAGAAAATCTGCCAGTTAAATATCGGTGTTAACGTTCACCATACGGCATCGAAATGATAGAGTATCGTTATGCCGATAAACTATATTTCGCCGATATTGATGCAAATCTGTGCCGATGCCATTTGGTGGCGTTTAGGCGAAGATGATAAAAACTTTATGGAACCTATACAGAAGGCGGTATATGCGGCTTATAAGTACTATAATCGGCATGCCGTATATCTTCCCTAATGGGCCTGATTGTCGTGTGTTTGTTGGGTATATATATATATATATATATATCAGTTTGTTTTATTATTTTTTGTGTTTGTTATATTTTATTTCATTTGTAAACTAACCTTAAAGTTCTAATTATTCAATTAATATTAATTTTTATCCTTATGTTTCTCTCTTTTTTTTAAGATTTTTGTATCGATAAGCATTCGTACCTGTTTGGAATAATAAGTCAGTGTCCAGAAGCCAAGAGAATATCATAAAGAAGAAATCAAAACAGTATAGTCTACCGAATTTCTGGTACATTGTAAGAAGTGCTAAATTATAAACTAAGATGAAAAAGATAAAAGATCCAATTACAAGAAAACAAACAGAATTATTTGGAAGTCCTTTAATATAAATGGATCAACTTTTACATTTTGTAACACAGAAGACAATTAGAAGGAATAACATTTTTTTTCTTCTATTTCTTTTAAAAATGTACAAATAAAGTTATTTATTTAATCATGTGATGTGCTGTGATTTATTTTTTCAGAATGTAACATGAATTCGAATAATTTTCAAAAACAAATATACACAGATGAGCATATATTATAGATTTTTATTTACGAAGTATAAGTTTAGTTATTAGAATTAAAATATATATTGCAAGCTTCTTGAAGATACAGGCAGACCATTTTTTGTCTCCAGAACCCAAACTTTAGTAGTGAATATCCTCGTACACACATTGCATTCTAACGTGTTCCATAATGTAGTCCATAGAGATATTCATTTTGAGTAAAGCTATAGGGCTGTAAAGATAAAAATGTGATGGCTCCTCTCCAGACCACTCTTACGGATGATTCCCAGTCAATAAACCTTACTCCGCTCAACCTCAGTTAACCAGTCTCTCATTTTATAAAATGGTAGACAAAAACCCGGTGGTAAGCTTGTTGATCTTTTAATTAGAGGATTGAGGTTTCGATACTCAAGCTGGCCAATGACCGTGTGCATTAATCATGTACATTAACGGGTGGCTGGTGACCGTAAAATTCCTCGTGGCTGCAATGTCTTTCATGTACTGCAAAATATGGTGACTATATTAGGTACTTTTATAACAAAATAGCGTTAAAATGTGTTAAAAATACCCGAATCTGGAAATATTTTTTAATCTAAATGAAGATAAAAAAGTTAATAATTACGATAAAAAAATTTTCCTTGTTATTGCTACACATTTTCAAAACTTAGGAAAACGATTTAAAAAAATCAGCTCTCCACTAATTTTGAGAACATAATATCAGCTTAACGTAAAATAACATTTCTGTGGTTTACTGAAACAAGGGAGATATACTCTCCGCGAAGGATAAAAAGTGTGATATCATGTCACAGGGTTACCGCTGGAAGCGAATCCCAAACCATTGACGATTGTCCATTGCTCAAGCTCGACGCAAAAACTACTGTACCACAATTTAAACATCAATCGTTGTGGCTGCAACGTCCTCCATATTTCTTAAAAATAATACCTTTATGAGTTACCGAATGAGAGCAGCAGGGTCGATGCATGGTTCAGAAAACTGTGGAAGCGCCGAAGCGACGCGCTTCAAAAGGCAGAGAAAATCAATTCATTCTTTCGACGAGGCGACGTTACTTGATTACTTTTTAAAAATCTTAAAAGGGGGATGGATGCTTCGCCACTGGAGGGCAGTCATTCTCTCCACGGAGGATATAAATTGTAATGGTATATCTGCATACCATCCTTAGGGGTTAATTCTAGATAAAAAAGTTCTCAAATTTCCACTGTGGACAGTCACCTCTAAGTAAGGCTAATCCGGAGATATCCCCACTAAAAATAATCCGAAAATATTCTTCAGAAAATATCATTTTCTGAAGACATTCTTCAAATATTTTCAAATATTTTGAAGATTTATCTTTTTCCATAAAATATCTGCAGAAATTTTGAAGACATTATAAAGATATTTTGTAAACTTACTTAAGAAGTGAGCCAAATAACTTAAGATATTCTGCAGATTTTCTTTAAAGAAAATTGAGATTATTTTTAGTGGGGATGTCATCACAATTTTGATTTTCTGTGGATCGATGGCTCCCTCGCTTCGATAAACCTTAGAAGTATTATTTTACAAACACGGGGGACATTGCATCTCCGTCGGATTTTACTTGCATCAGCCTCCCATTAATGTACACCACGGTTTTGAGCCGATGGAGTATCGAACCTGCAATTCTATAATTACAAGCTTGGAGGTTTGCTAAATACATCAAGTTACATTCACCGATGTAATCTGATGTACTTATAGCACTCCAATAACTCTTTGCACTAATAAACCTTAACAAATAATTACATTATGATTTTATCTATTTTTGTCCAAAACCTGAAAAACAACCAAATTTTAACTGTGTGACTTGTAAGAATATGACACTTACTATAATTTCATATACTACAAGTCATACTTTTTACATGAAAATAAGAAAAGGGGGAGGGGGAAGTTGTTACATTTAGGGAAAATGGGTTACTCAAAATTATTATCTTCTTTTTCCAAGAACAATTAACAGAGAACGCATGCACTTATTGTCTAAACAATTATTTAAAAAATATTAATTAAATATACATTTAAATTCGCAATTTTGCGTCATGAATTTTGTAAGGATGGAGAATGACTCGAACCAGTTACTGTCAAGTATACGAATGGTATTTCAATTAAAAAAAAAAAAAAAAAAAAAAAAAAAAAAAAAATCAGGTTCGCTATTTAATTTTGTTACCCTGTTTCATTATTAATGGTAACCACAATTGCTTAAATCTTATATGTATATGAAAGTGTGTGAATGTAAAGATAAGAAAGTAAAAATTTAGTTTGGGAGCCTATTTATTGGTAACTAGTGTTAAAAATTGTAAATAGAATTTACGTAACAGAAATATATCTACATTACGATATCTCGTGAAGTGCTTAACAAAACGATATTCATGAATGTTCGTTGAAAAACAGCAAAATTTAGCAAATAAATATGTCCAACTTTAATTTATATAAACATAAATCAAATTTTAAGAGGATATGCTGCTATAACACGTGCTATATGAAAATAATATATTAAATCCTTTAAAAGAAGTACTATATATAGATATATATTAGGGGTGGGAATCGATTAAGAGTTGTAACTGGGTTAATCGTAGTTCATTAATCGATTAATTGGTCGATTAATCGGATTTTTAATCGGTTTTCATTTTTCTTTATATAATTTTATTTCATTGATGAATAAAACCCTCATATTGTGCGTATTATTCATAAGTTTGACTGAAAAAAAATTTTTGTTTAATCAATTATATCTGTTTCATAACTGAAATTTAAATCAATTTTCAGAGTAATAATTGGTGACGTTAAGTGTTAATTTTACATAAATATTTTCACTTATTCAATTTTATTTATTAGTATTATTACTTTTTAAATAAATTAATTTTTCGATTCATTTTGAAAGAAACATTAAATGAATTTACACATATTTTAGTTTTATATTTGCAGGTCTTATCCATCTCGCCTGTCACTATTTTTAAATGAATTCTCAAAATTCCATATCTTTATCATAAAAATCTCAAATTCTTATACTTTAGTTCTTCTTTGTCACTTTGGACTAGAACACAGAATATTATTTTCTGTTTCTACTTCAATAGTTACTATCAGCAATTCTGAACAGACAATAAACGCTTGAAGATACTGTGAGAAACTCTGTTGTTACCCTAGCCAACACTTTCTGTAGAAGGCTACAGACAGGTGGTGTTGCTCCAGCATGCACATGAAGCGTCATTTTGTTTAATAACTTTTCTCTATCAATAAAAGTGCAACAACTTCTTTTGAGAGGTTTTATTTTTATTTATTTATTTATTTTATTTTTTATTTTTTTGCTTTTTCATTATTTGATGGATGTTTCTTAGAATGTTTGTTTGCAAAATATGTGAAAAAATATTTTGTAGGCAGAACAATATTTTTACTTTAATTCGTAGTTTGAAAATTTTAATTGGAATTTGAAAATTTTTAATCGAATTAATTGATCCGGTTAACCCTATTAAAAAAATTGATCGGGCATTGATTGATTAACCGAACCGATTAATCGGCACAGCCTTAATATATATAATATCAAATTAATGATTAACATTTTATTCATATGAATTTCAATACACTATTCGAATTGCCCGCAATTATTTGTTTTTAAGTTACGCTTATGACAACATACTCAAAGATCAATCGCTAAAAACATGACTTTAGCATTCAGAGGACCTCAAAACACGTAATTATTACAAAAAATTACAAAAAAAAAAAAAAAAAAATATTTTAAAAATTACTTATTTTTCATTTGGGTAAGATGAATAGATTTTCATTACTAAGCAATAGTAAAATATGCATAGTAAAACATATGTAAAGCACTCCCACCGATTACATTCAGTAGAACAGATTTTTTTGCATAATCATTGGTAGCTTTATAGGTCGTCAATAAATTATGTACAACCTACACAGTGTATTTAAATATAATCATATTTTTATAACGCAGAGCACAAAATGAAATGCCCTTCCAACAATTTTCAAATATTTCCCGAGTTTATTCAAATTACTTTGGGGATCTTTGTAAACGAATGGTAAATGATTTTCATGCCATATTCGACACGACACGTGTGTTTATGCATATATATGTTAATTTCATTTTGCTTAATTCTGCTTTCAGATGTTTAACTGTATTTTAACTGTTGAATTTCCGCCGATAGACGTAATTTATTTAAATTCTCTTCGATATTCCTATACACGAACTGTTTGCTTGATTTCAACGAAAAGTTTATTGAAACTTCCCTGTATGATATATATTTAAAATATTTTTTTTTAAATATTCTGATAACAGTTACAAAGATACATAAATAAACAAACACAAAGATCAACCGCTAAAAACTTGTTTATCGGTTTTCTAGGGCCTCAAAATGTTCATATATATATTTAAAAAAAGAAAAAAAAGTAAAAGGACACCCTCGATTTTCAGATTTTGATCCAAAAATAATACGTTTTCGTCATAAATGGTTTAAAAAAAAATTCCTTTATGTATATATATATATATATATATATATATATATATATATATATATATATATATAAATCTGTAAATTATGAACTTTATTGGTATATTACAAAACAAAGATTAGTAGAATTTGGATAACTTTCAGTTAAAAACGTGGAACAACATTACAGATAAATGCATTAGCATTTCACAAAAATTAAAATGTATGGTAAAATTTTACTTTTATTCTATATTTTATAACCTTATGAATCTTAACAACAATATCTTTCATGTTATGAATCTGAAATACACTTAAATTCGTCCACATTCAATAATGTGAATTAAAAATTAATACAGGTGGAATATTCAATTTAATAAGACATTAGGTCATTTTAAGAAGCAAGACAATCATAATTACTTTTTACTTTTTATTAGAATTCTGTCTGCACTGCAAATTCACGTGTCTTAAATTCAGACACATAAGTGTCTTAAATAGTTGTCCTTATTTTCAGACACGTAAGATGTCTTAAGTTAAGACATGAATGTGATTGGATTTAAGACACTTGAAGTGACTTAAGGCAGCCAATTTTAACCCTCGTTTTTCATAAATAAATAGATAAATATATACATAAGATTGCGTGTACTTTAGTTGCCAGTTAAAAAATGGATTTAGAATTTCCTAGAGCATATATAAAATGTTTATGCGAAAATTTCCACACATTGCGAACCTCTTCGATAGGCTGGTTTCGAACTGAGGATTCACAAATCAGCGACCGACCGATTGAGCTACAATCATCGGTATCACATCGTCTTCAGTTAGGAGTATAGATATGTAGAATTCGTCAAATGTAAATTTATCATTTAATATATATATATATATTTTCTTTTAATAAAATTATTGACAAAATACCTGAAGCTTAATATACATTTCTATTTTATATTTTATGTGTAGAGTTTTAGTACTTTCCTTTAGTAAAATGTATGATAAATGTGCGAAAAGTGTAGTCTATGATATTTAGGTAAAAAAAAAAAAAAAAAAAAAGTTTTTTTTTTTTTTTTCTCTCCCTCTCTCTTTTTTAAAACTTATATTTAAAGGAAAACAAACTATTCACACGAAAACCAGAAAATTGGTTGTCTGACACTGATATGTAGGAACTCTTGCGGAATTTTTAAAAAATCGAATTAAAAAATTAAGCAGCAGCCGCGTACAAATCGTTTAAGATTGCTAATTCACAAATTCGATTTCTGTTTCTTTGAAAATTCTGTTTCATAAAGCTAAAAATGTGTAAATATCTTAAGAGCGGACAATACCTAATCTCGCCGGCAACCTTGCCCCATGTTATTCTATGGGAAAATTTGATTACATAATTACTCATTACCTAATGTATATTTTTCAATTCTGTTTTCACATTTAGAAAATTCATAAGCGTTAAATTAGTACTTGTTTTCCAAAAATTGATTTTTTAAAATTTTAGTATTTCATTTTGCGACTAGAAAATGAGAAAAATGCATTTTGTGAAAAATCGCATTTTTGAACTCAAAATTAAAATGCAAAAATTAAAAAAAAAAAATGAATTTTTCAAAAGTGAGTACTCATTTAACGGTTATGAATTTTCTGACTGCGAAAACAGAATTAAAAAATATACATTAGGTAATGTGTAATTGTCGCAACAAATTTTCACATATGAATAACATTGGCCACGGCTGTCCGCGGGATTAGCTATTGTCCCCTCTTAAGCACTTATTATATAAAATATTATTAAATGAAGCGGATGTGAAAATAAACTTAAAGACCATATACATATTACAGAATTCGTATAAAAAATTTACCAAGTTAATACAAGTGTTTGAAATTCTAAGTGTCTGAACTGTGACATGTCTGAATTTCTAGGTGTCTGAATTGTAAAATGTCTTAATTTTCAAGTGTCAAAACTGTAATGTGTCTGATTTTCAGACGACACGCTTAACTTAGCATATTTTTATAAAGATATGTGTCTTAATGTGTCTCTTAATGTGTCTCTATGTGTCTTAAATTCAGACGTACGTAGTGTCTGAAAATTTGTACCCTTACGTGTTTCAGATATTTTTGTGTCTAAATTGGTATTTCAGACACATTTCTATATATGAATTTAGGAAACTTCTATTTGCAGTATATCATTCTGCCATTATGTCTATTATCCAACCACTTTTCAGCTATATTTTGACTTAAGGGGGGGAAACCCTTTAGAAATTTCGAAAAATCGATTTTTTTTTTGTTTTTCATATTTTGAAAATATAATATACTGAAAGTATATTGGCCAGAGGAAAAATTAATATATTAAATATTTACAGAGTTATCGCACATATAGTCGAGCGTGCCGCAGCCCGCTTATTGTAAACTAGCAAGCCAAGTAGCCTGAAAACATAAAAGAGTATCTCCTACCAATTTATCAGTTTTTAATCTAGAGACGATTTAGTCCAAAGATGCTTGGGTGACCATACCTAGAACGCTAACGAAAGTTTCAACGCGACAGTTTGGCGATTATCTCCAAAACACCTGCATTCTGGACTAAAAGTTATTGAAATCTCTGCATACATCGCTGCTAGGATATTTAATGAAGGCTACACGTCCATTCTTAGATTTAGGGATAAACTAGAGATAATTGTTGGCACCTACGCCAAAGTTTTCGCCGAAAACACCGATGAGAAGTGAGTAACGAGATAGAACCAGAGGAGTCTTTCTGAGACAAAATCAGCTCGTACAGCCCGAAAACAGCAGCAGCTTGAAGAAAACTAGTTTTCCGAGGAAGCTGAAGGTCTATTATATGCACCTGGGATCGCTGATTTATCGGTAAGTCACAAAAACTAATCGTTTTATCGTACTGAAACTTTAAACGCGATTATTTCGATTCTGTATTTTCAAACACTGCTCGTGCTGTAACTCAAAACGTTATAGATCGATTTGGCTGAAATTTTGTGAGGCTTTCTTCTGTATCATTATCGGAAGGATGAACCTAAAGTTTTAAAGATTTCGAGTAAATAAACTATCTTTTGAGGATGAAAAATGTCGAAAAAATAGTATAAAATTTGAATATTTTATTAAAGAGCGTACTTAATTTTTAATTTTATACCTTTTTATCATTTTATAGGATTATCCTTCCCGTGCATGTGTCAGAAATAGAAAGTAGTTTTTTTTATTTATTTCAGATCAATAGAAAAAGAGTGACAAGTGCAGCTCTTTTGGACCTCGCACAAGAGACGCCCGAAGGAAAATTTCACTGAGCCGCCATTTTGTAAAAAAAAAAAAAAAAAAAAAAAAAAGTAAATAAATAAAAAATTGTTTTATATTTTTCAAAGTTCACATAAAATGATGTTAAAACTTAAAAATGATCCAATATTTTTATCACCTTTAAAAACACTGTTGAAAAACGACTCATTTTGAAGCGACTAAAGGGTTCCCCCCCCCCCCCCCCCCTCCTTTGAATCCCTATGGATATTAGTGACCAGTGAGTGACACATGAGTGACCAGTGAGCGACCAGTGAGTAATCTGTGAGTAACAAGTGAGTGACCCATAAGTAATTCAGAATATAAGAAAATTTTACAGTATTTGAAGGATTTCAAAACCTACGCGTCCTGCTTCATTTCGGTTTTTCAGCTATAATTAAAAAATAATAATAATATATATATATAAAGATTTTTTAAAAGAATGCTTTTTTATTGGCGACTTAAAAAGTAGGGAATAAGGCAAAATTTTCTGTGCTCAAACCAATTAAAGATTAAAAGCATTCGTTGATGACTACATCCTACTATATAATAACATAGTTTTTCATCAATGAACGCTTTTGCTCTTATACTTTGTCATCAATGAATGCTTTTGATCTTTGTCATCAATGAATGCTCTTGATCTTTTAATTGGTTTGAGTGCAGACAATTTTGCCTTATTTACCACTTTTTAGGACGCCAATAAAAAAGCATTCTTAATTATATATATATATATAACTTTTCACCCATTTATGTGGCAGATAAAGTATTGTTTTTCGGTTAAATTATCAAAATTGATGTTTTGTCATATTTACACGCTTTGAGTTCCCTGAATACGAAAAACAAGTTTGGTCTATGTGTCTCTCTCTTTCCGTGTGTGTGTGTGTGTCTGTTATCAGTATATCCCAAGAACAAATAGTGGCAGGAAGTCCAAATTCAGTATTCTAAATGTGTCATGTAAGTATGCTATACACTGAACTTTTCGCTATGATCAAACTAATGGTTCGAGTACAATAACATCCAAGACATTTCAAATGCATTACGTTTATGGGTGAAATTTGTGATAGGTACAGTTGCATAAAACAAAATGAAATGAACATATATTTTTTACATGCAAAAAATCTTATTTACCTAGATTATGGAATGAAAACTATTCACGATTCGTTTACAGGACTACCCAAAAGAGCAAGAATAGAATTCGACTATACTTTGTAGTGCTGGAAGTGCATTTCGGGTTGGGCTGTATGTTATCAATACAGGACTCTATACAATGTGGTGTATATGTAACTTATAGAAGATATACAGGGTTATCAAAAGTTAAGCAAAAATATTCTTTATTATTGAATGTAATTAGTGGAAATGTTTTAATATATTTTACCATGTCCAGGAAAACTGCTCAAGAATGATAAATAAGTACTCACACCTATACGGTAAGTAAAATTATTTTTACTTTATCTTACCCATAGGTTCGAGAAAGCATTGTTTTAGGGTCAAATTTTTGAACGTGAGGTTTTGTTATATTTACATGTTCTGAGGTCCCCTGAATACGAAAATCATGTTTTTAGCGAATGGTCTGTGTGTCTGTCTGTTATCAGCATATCTCAAGAACAAATAGTAGCAGAAATACCAAACTCGGTATTCTAAAAGTTTATCATATAGGGATGCTACAGTAAGCTTTTCGTTGAGATAAAGCAAATGGTTCATGTACAGGGACACTCAAAAGTATTCAAATACATTACGTCTATGGGGGAATTTGCAGGTAAGTAGAGTTTGACATCTATAGACTGCACTAAATCATATGAAACAAATATATATTTTTTGTAATAGAGATAGTCAACTGGGAAAAATTTTTTGTGTATGTAGGAGCCTCGCCTCTCCCCCCTGGGGGGGGGAAGTTCCCCGCCGAGGGGAGTAAATTTTCATGATAGGTATCTTTTAAAAGAGCTCGCCAATACCTTTAAAACGAATGGTTGTACCATCGATCTGCGATAATTTAAAATAAAATTATCGATTTTTTTCATTTTTAACAAAATAATAATAATAATAATAATAATGTAATATTGAGAATAAATTCAACTTTATTTTGGATATTTAGTGTTATACTACTTCTCTAATATGGAAATCGTCTGCATTATCATAAAAGATAATTTGTTTAAATAATAATTTTAATAAATTATTTTTTAATAAGTTAATTGAATTCCATATAAATGTAGGTGCATTAATGAAACGGGGGGCTGAGGGGGCGGCAGTCCCCTCACACAAAACTAATTATCATATAAAACTCTTCCGAAGCCTAATTTGAATTGTTTAACATAGGTTTACATAACAGTACTCGTTATCTTACCTCTTAATCTCCAACCTGTATTTATAGTATTAAATTTCAGGGTAAGGGAAAGTCGTGTGAGTGACACACCGGATTATTATTTTTTTTTAAATTAAAGTTTCCGTGATTTATTTATTTATTTATTTATTTATTGTATAATTTCCCTTTTTGAAGTTCCCTGAATACTAAAGTCGAGCTTTTAACGATTGATCTTCGTGCATGTCTGTTACCAGCGTAAATTATAAACAAACAAATGCAGGCAATTCAAAACGCGTATTTTTAAGTTCATATCAATTTGCTATTTTAAATATTTAATCAACATTGATAAGTTTCAAGGAGTTGTGTGGATGAAATTTGTTTGGAATAATTTTGAATAAGCTTTTAAGTTGAATAAAAGCCTTGAATTTTATATACATGTAGGTACTATAATAAAACAGCCCACGTCATACAGAATTATATGTTAAATAAAACTGTTCCTAAACCTAATTCGAATTGTTTTTAACGCAAGTTTATAAACAGTATTTGATATCTTACGTAATCTGCAATCTGTCTTTACAGTATTGAAATGCAGGGTAAAAGAATGAGTAGTGTGATTACCACATGTGATTATTTAAAGAATATTAAATCATAATAATGCATTATGATGAAATGAATTTATTTATTTGTTGTATCACATTCATTTGTAAAATTCAAAACAAAATGCTAGAATTTCCTGATAATTGGTTTTTAACGTCATTTTAGAATATGCTCAGACCTAATGCAAACTACTAGATTACAAATGAATGATCATTCTGAATTTTTATTTCTTTAGTCAAAACAGTTCTTTTGGAAAAGATTGTAAAAATTTTGTGAAAAAAAAAAAATAAAATAAAATAAAATATCTTGATATATTCAAATCTCCATCATTATTAGAATGCTTTTTTATTCAACCTTGTTGTCTGTCATTCTGTCATTCCGTCTGTCATCGAGCCACATTTCTGATATATTTTGACTCAAGGGTCATCCCTATGAATATGAGAGACCTTGGGTGAACATAAGTGATCCGTGAGTGACCAGTGAGTGACCCATGAGTGATCCATGAATGAAAAGTGAGCGACCAGTAAGGGACATGTGAGTAACCAGTAAGTGACCCCTGGGTGATCAGTGAGTAACCCATAAGTAACTCATAATATCAGAAAAATTTATAGTATTTGAAGGATTTCAAAACCTTCGCGTCCTGCTTCATTTCGGTTTCAAGTTTTAATTTCGGTTTTTTAGTTTCAATTAAAAAAATAATATAAAAAAAAAGATTTTTAAAAATAATGCTTTTTATCGGCGTCCTGAAAAGTAGTCAATAAGGCAAAATTTTTTGTACTCAAACTAATTAAAAGATCAAAAGCATTCATTGATGACAAAATATGTTATTATGTACTAGAATGTAGTCATCAATGAATGCATTTAAACTTTCTCATTAATGAATGCTTTTGATTTATTACTTTTTAAGACGCAGATACAAAAAAAAAAAAAAAATCTCTTTCAAAATCTTTTTTTATATTATTTTTTTTTTCATATTGATCGTCATCTTTCAATTTGAGTTCTGTCGTAGATATGTATCTTGGGCAGTTTGTTGAAGGAGACAGAGGAAGTGTGGAAGTTGCAGTTCAGTTTTTTCCATAATCAGCGCTGCAAGATTGGGAGTAGTGCAATGTTAGACCCAGCAGAATAAACAAATAAACCAATTAACCCCTTAACCACCCCGAACGTATATATACGTCTTTCCATTGTGTTGCGCTGCTACCAGTGAAACTAGTCCTACGGCTTTGGAATACAATAAAACGACATTGAATGAGACTTTGACAGTGTTTTTGATGGATTTACTTATTTCAGAGAAGAGTGGTGTCGGAAGAATCTGAAAGGGAATGTTTCTGGGACAATGAAAGCATAAATACGCGTGCTTACGGCACTTTATTATCATACTCCTCAATTGGTATTCTGACTTTACAGAATTGGAATGTAGTGTCGGAGAAAGTCGATTGGGTGCCAAACCAGGTTTATATATTTTATCTTACTCATATATATAATAGAGATAGTATTATTTTCGGGTAAAATTTCGTAATTGAGTTCTTCTTATACGTTCTGAGGTTACCTGAATTCGAAAACCATTTTTTTTAGCGGTTGATACGCTAATTTGATCAATAATTTTTGCAGTTAAGCCTCCTGTTCTTACACCGCCTTCAGTACGTTCTCATTGTCCTAACGAACCAGAAGGTTGGAGAGATCTTGGTGGAGAATACTGTTATTATATTGCAGCAGCAAATTGGCTCAATTTTTATGAAGCTAGTTTTGACTGTAAAATAAGAGGCAAGTAGATTTTTTTTTCCTTTTTAATGAAGTATTTATGTAAAGTTAAATCCAAATAAACTCTTTAATAATAGTAGTTGTATAAAAAGGCGTTTCATGTGGGAAATCTTAAGAAAAAACTGAAATCGCAAAGGAATTAATTATTTAAGCCTGCAATAAAGTAATTATTTAAACTTCTATTGAATTGATTTACAAAGACTTCATCAAAATTTTGTTGAATATTGTAATTAATTAAAACAATATTAACCAATAAAACGTAATGTGAAATAGATTTTTAACATTCCCATTTAAATTTTGTAGTAATTTTACATAAGAATTAAAAAAAAAAAAAAAAATCAGTAGTTTTCCTGTTGAAATTTTTAACAGGGTAGAGCATTAATTGCAAACAATATGTTGACGAGGCACTATATTATATAATTTGTACTTGGTTAATACAGATTAAATATATGAAAAAATGTAGACTTGTAAATAATTATTCACTTAACATTGTCTTTACTAAATAAATCTTATCTTATTGAATTTTTTTATTTTTCCGACTGAGTGAAAATAATGCCGGGACCGGCAGTCGAACTCCGGATCTTTGACTTACAAGGACAAGGTTCTACCAATTGAGCTATCCAGGCCGACAATCGGTCAGCATTACTCACTTAGACTTATCTTAATTCCACTTTAATATTTGTAAAATGACAATCCAAATTCAGATGCACTCGGTAAAAGCCAAAAATAGAAAGCATAGGTTTCATAGTCTGTTTCATGCAAATTTTTTGCCTTACCTGCACATTTATAACTTGCTTTTTTTTTTTTTTTTTTTTTTTTTTTTAATATTACAAAGCGCTTGTGAATTGTATTATATAATAGTATATTTATTTTCTAGCATGAAATGCATGTTCTAAATTTGATACCAGTAAGATTAGGTATCTCTATAAATGAAATGATTTTAAAGTAACTTTACAAAATTTTAATTTGGTTTTGATAAAAACTGTTTCCCAAGCAAAAATTTATTTTTCTTGTCTTAAAATGTAATGAATTTGAAGTAAATTGTGTTGTATTTAACATTTTTTTATGTTTTCTTTATAGAATTTATAGAATTTCTTTTTTATAACCAAAGTTTAAATACTTATAAGATTATAGAATCGATGTTTAAATAATTATAAGATTTTAGAAATGAATTTATATTTAAAAACAAAAAGTACATCCACAAAGGTAAACGAATGACACACATTTTAGTTTATTCTATCAAGATACAAAATACTTATACATAAAACAAACAAACAAAAGAAAAATCATGTCATTTTATCAAATTTGAAGATGTAATAAGCTATTATATTATTTTTATTAGTCTAGTTAAAAGTTTGACACATGGTAATTTTTTATTTATTTATTTATTTTTTTTTCAATTTTGGCATATATTGTCAGCTGCATTTATTTCCTTTAAACTAATTTTATATTTTTCAAGATTCAATTCTATATTATCACACTTTTATTTTATTTTCATTTTTCGATAACATGTAAGAAAATATTCGTAATTTTTACTTATGTTATAAATTTCTTTCCATTCATATAAACTAATTTTTATCTTCCTGAAGAATTAATTTTTCTATTATAACACATTTATTTTACTCTCGATTTTAGTGTTTATAATTAATCTTACAGGAGGAGATTTAGTAAGTTTACATTCAAAAGAAGAATCTGATATTTTGCAACCTTTTGTGCAATATAGTCAGAGGACTATCGGGCCATCGAAGATTTTTATTGGCCTAATTAGACTTTTGACAGCTGGTAAATTATTATTATTTTTTATTTTAATTAAAATAATGCTATATATATATATATATTTAGTACGACAGTATTATTTCTTTCAGACAGTGAATTTGTGTTGTCACCATATTGTATTACAACTTGAATGAACATGCAAACATTTTAGTTTTTATTTAAAATATATAAAGCTGAACGTTTGTCATTGTATCTGTCTGGATTGTTAGATTTTATTAAAAATTGGTACATTTATTAATAAGGACAAAATCTGTCTAAAGCGGTATTTTTTAGTTCAATCGGATAAGTTCAATCGGATAATCGATTCAAAAAATATTAACTAAAAACTCCATTTCAAATTTAATTATTTTAAAGAAAAAAAACAAAAACAAATTGATGACAGAAATAAATAAATGTATAAGTGAATATATTTCTTTATATATATATATATATATATATAAATATTAAAACGTTTCAATTAGTATTTAATTTTAAGATTATTATTAGTTTAAAGAATTAGTATGATCAATACCCAAAGCTACAAAAATCTACCAAAATTCAAATAAAAAAAGACAATTAGAAATATATACCAGCATTTTTGTATTCTAGCGTTTTCAAGGGCTTGAATAAACAATTAAGTATAAAAAGCATACAAGGTAAATTGTTTTCTGTCACGAAAAGAGCATAAGCTACATTTCTCTTTGCTCCAAGCCCAAAACATTTACTAACCATAAATCAAGAAATAAAGAGCACAAAATATTAAATTAATAAATTTAAACAAAGATTGAAAGAATCGACTAATAAAGAACACTCACCATAATGCCACAAAAAACAAACAGTAAATAAAGTACTAATTGAATACCCAGAAACCAAAAACATGGACCAATAAACCAACACACACACACACACAAACACACACACGTGTGTGTGTGTGTGTTTGTGTGTGTGTGTATAAATGATCGTGCAAACATTTTTTAAATAATATTAGTAATAATAATAAAATAAATAAAAATAAAAAGCGCGATAAAGAAACGTGTGAGGTATAGCAAAGTGCTACGATTAAAATTCGCACTTTATGAGTAACACATGAATACGAAGGTTTTAGGATTCAGTCGACCAGTAGAGTTAGTTCTCATCCTAAATTAAAATCTTAACTTGTCATATGCTAATAAGTTTGGGAAGTGAGATGGATAAAAGGCGATGTAGTTCATAGTGAAGATATAGTAGTAGGAAGATTGCTTTTAGGTGTTAGTGGGAAGGAGTGTTAGTTGGAGTGAGCTAGAGAGTTAGTTGGAATGAGAGTTGAAGGAGTAGTTGTTAGCGGCTATAGCCGGAAAGAGTAATTCGAGTAGATAGCGGCGTCAGGGAATCCTCCCGTTATTGAAAGATTACTTGACCTTAGGGGTTAATGAAGTTAATTAAAAGTAGTTGAGATCATTTGCGAGTAATTAAGTAAAGTAAAGTAACGGTGGTTATTTATTGATGTCAAAGTATTTAAGAGGGCTGCCCATTTAAACGTATAAAGATATTAAATCCAATCAATGTCCAGCGCCCTCATTCTTATTTAAGCTCAATTAAAGCTCATTTATTTTATATATTTGGACTCTGTCATTTCTTCATAAATTAAGTATTTCAGTTTGCAGCATTCAACCTTAAGTCAACTATAAGTTAAGTTATGACGACGCCAAGGTCGTCACAAACGTAGCAGCTTCAGTATAGAAGCCTTTTGCGAAATTTGAAATTTGGCATTGAATTAGCTCACACATTTCTTTCCAAGGTCTTTATTTACGCAATTGCGATAGCTATTTTAATTAATCGCCAAAAGGACAACAAAAGCCTAAAAACCGCTGAGGTGCTCCCATGCTAAAGTTATACCAACGTAATTTTAAGAAATGAATTTAGTAACTGATGTTTGGGAATGAAATACAGTTATTTCATGCTTATATGATAGGATATATTTAACTAAGTCATATCATACTAAATTAAATTATGTTTACAAAGATGTACGCAGAATTTTTGTTTTTATTTTATTTATTTATCTTATTTAATTTATTATTATTATTATTATTATTATTATTATTTTGAAATGATATGTACAATGATTATTAAGCCCAAAAATTACAAAAACTACAGTTATTTCTTGAAAATCTATCCCATCCCATAATAGTTAGATTTTTCTCAGAGAATCTAGTTTCATGCCTGACTTAAAAATTAGAAAAATATACACTGTCTACTAAATGCTTGTTTTGTTGTGCAAGGTATTAAACATAAAAGAAACGAATAAAAAAATACCTCTCTTTCAAATTTATCATTAAGTGTTATTAATATTATTAATTATTTAGGATGCATTTTTAGAAGTTTCTCTAAAAAGGGAATTAAAATTAATAGGTAAAACAAAAAAAATTATTTACTAAATTATTTGTTTCATCTATAAATCTTTAATGTATAAGGAACGTATGTTCTATTTTCAATCAAAAAATGAGTCTTTTCATGCATTATATTCTGATTTTACCGGGAAGCTGGACACTATAAAGTTGTTTTGTAAATTACCGTCTTTAACTTTTACAATATTTTGCATACACGCGCATTAAAAAATAATGATATTGAGTGTACTAAAAGTACTTCAAAATTATTTAAATTTAAAAAAGTAAAATATAAAATTTCAATTTTTGGATTTTTTTTAAATGATCTAATTTTCTAATTTTAGATGAAATCTAAATGTTATGGGGAAGAATAGGCTTTCGAATATATCTGAGTATCTATATTTGTTTCCCTCTTGATTTAGATTTTAAAAAGGCAATCACAAATATTAAAGCATCTTAAATTTGCATGAAATTTCATTATTCTAAGATGAAATTATTTCTGGTAAATTATTTTCTCAAAACCTAATACTAAATATGTTTTTAGAATATATATTTAAACAATATAGTATTGTAAAATTGAGAAGGGGAATTAAAAATTAGCAAAGAATTTAGCATTATATATATACACACAACACACATGCGTACATGCACATTAACAAAATTAAAATTTTGTCCTTTAATTGAAATACTAATACGAAGCGTTTTTATCTTGGTTTCATCTATAGCTACGATGAATATTAAAATTTTCCATCCTGGATAACTCAAAAACTATTTGTTGAATTTTGTTCAAACTGTCACAGGAGGTGTATTTAATATCATAATAAAATTCTCCTATTTCTGAAAAAAAAAAAAAAAAAAAAAAAAAAAAAGGTTCTAACCGTTCAGAAATTAGATTAAGAAAACTTAAAAAAAAAAAAAAAAAAAAAAAAAAAAAATCGAATTATCCATTTCTTTTACATATGTCATAAAAATATTTTCTGGCGTCATTTTCATAAGCTAAAGTTTTTCATAGACGTACTCAGATTGAAATTTATGGAATAAAGTATACTTTGCACGTTCTTACAGTTAAAAAAAAAAAAAAAAAAATAACAAATAAATAAAATAGACTTCAATTTAATTCAGAAGATTTATTTTCTACTTGGCTAAAAGAAGTAATATATCTGTTAGTAATACAGATTTATATTTGAAAAAAAGAAAAGAAAGGAAAAAAAATGGAAATATGAAATTATTTGAGTTTTATTCAAATTAATACAGCAACCATTACTAAGGATCATTTATTCATATTTTAAAAAGAAAAAATAAAGTATTAGCAAAATAGAATTCGGTTTAGTACTCGAAACCTAAATTTGACTCGAAATTTCCCTCCTTATGCTTTTGTAAACACATAGAGATTCTATGAAACTCTTCTTATTATGCAAAATCCAAAGTGGTCTTCCAAAAAAGACCATATATTGCCTAAAAATTTTGCGTAGACCAGACAATGTGTTTAAATTTAGCACAATATGAAAAATACATAACAATTTGAAATGCACTTTCAGAAACTTCCAAGTATAGCGCGAATGTAATGGAACATTTTTGTATGACCCTGTAAACAAATGGTAAATGATTATCTATATCATATCCTAAACGAATCATGCTTTTATGTATATAAAAAATTATGTTTATTTCATTTTGCAATCTAAAGGTTTTAAGCTGTACATAGCAGACGTTCTGCCCATGGACGCAAAATGTATTTGACTTTTCTCAAATATACTTATACACACACTATTTTTCTGATTTTAATAAACATCTAAAACAGAATCTCCATATGATACAGATTTACTACACCGAGTTTGGACTCTCTGGCAATATTTATATTTGATTACACTGTTAAAATTTTTTCTTAAAATCACGGAAAAAGTACCGGCAGCAGAGTTGCCGGACATATTCGGTTTCGATAATGTTATTCCTTTATATCTATGGAAGCTCCGTTTTCAGTTTTTCCCTTTTTCAATTTTTCAATTTTTCAATTTTTCAATTTTCCCATTTTTTATTTCTTTGTTCTACGAAATGTCCATTTTTATTTTTTCCGTTTTTGAAATGTACCGTTATTTATTTCTTTGTGAATTAACGAAAGTTACGTTTCTGAGTTTTCCGTTTTTGGAATTTACCGTTATTTATTTCTTCGATGTTCTACGAAAATTCAGTTTTTATTTTTTCCTGTTTTGAAATTTACCGTTCTTTATTCCTTCCTGAATCTACGAAAGTTTCGTTTCTGAGTTTTCCGTTTTTGAAATTCACCTTTCCTTATTTTTTTATGATTCTCCGAAAGTTCCATATTTGACTCTTTTTTCAAGGCTCTTTATCAGTAAGCGTCAAATACCTTTAAACACAATGTTGATATATGGGAAATTTTCCCAATTATTATTTATTGCATAATATATATATTTTTTTAAATTCATTTTCATATTCAGAAAACTCGTGGCAGTTAAATCAATTCTTTATTTCAAAAGTTGATTTTTTTTATAAATATATTTTATTTTGAAGCTATGAAATGAGATATTTTATTAAGAGAAACTTCTTTTTATTATTATTATTATTATTATTATTATTATTATTATTATTTATATAAATTGAGGTATTTAATGGTCAGGATTTTTCTGAGTATATGAAGTAAAAAATATGTATCATACATATGTGAAAAAAGAGACAAACTGTCTTATAACTTAACACAAGTTTGAATGGCCACTGACAGAGCCTTAAGATTAAAAGGTGAGAATACAATAGTACAAATATAAATTTATGAAGATGCAATATCTGCCGTCACTTATTGTCAAACTCGTATTATAATATAAGGAAATTTGTAATCAGAATTTCTTAATGCCTAATGTTTTTAAACTCCGTTTCCGCATACAGAAATTTCACAAACGTTATATTACTCTTAGTTTTCAAGATATGTTTAATATTTCATTTTGAAGCTATAAAGTGTGAAAAATAAACCTTCGTTAATCTTTCAGTAAGAATCAATACATGATTAGAATGAAAATTTAAAATTCAACAAGTAGTAAATGGGTTGGTTGGTTGGTTGGTTGCCTTTTATTGGCACAAGGTCCACAATGGGACATGCTGCGCCAAACTGTGATGACAGAAAAAACAAAGGTAGCTTCTGGATGGGTTTACCCATCCAGATGGTCAAATGAGAAAAAAATAGTAAAAGAAGACATGGTAAACATATAAAAGATCACAAAAGTATAAAAATAGTACAAAACAGAGTAAAGAGTATATAAAGTAAAAACAATATAAAGAGTTATGAGCAGTGTATATATAGTAAAAACAGAAGTAAAAATAGATAAACAGTAAAAAAAAAATCAAATATCATAGTAAAACCCAGCCTCTTTTAAGAAGTTAGTCAAATTGTAATGAGGATTAATACCTAAAAGGCTTGTCAGATTTGGTGATGATGAGTTGAAGTAATGCCTGTAGAGATGGCGTAAACAGGGACAGTCGGTTAAAATATGGCGAATGGTGAGTGAGCTATAATGACATTTCGGACATGAAGGCTCCTGTTCCTTTGAGAGAAGATGCCTGTGGGTGATTCTAGAGTGCCCAATTCTTAGTCTGGTAATAATAACATCTAGTTTCCGTGGTGCGAGTGTTGGCCATACTGTAATATGTGGTTTAATTTCCTTTAGCTTGTTATTAATTTGGTAATCCCATTCTCTTTGCCAATTGCCTCTCAGATAATATTTTAGAGTATTTTTAATATCATCATATGGGATTGCACAGTTAAATGGAACTAAAGCTTCCTTTGCCGCTTTATCAGCAGCCTCGTTTCCCTTGATGCCGACATGCCCTGGTACCCAACAAAATAAAATATCAAATCCCTTCTTCAGAAGTTCGTTATATTTTTTTAATACAGAGGTGAAAGAGAGATTACAAGAACTAGATGACAGTGAATCAAGAACACTCTTTGAGTCTGTGTAGATGATAAATTTCCGATTAGAATGAGATGAAATTAAATCAAGAGCAAGTTCAACAGCTAAAAATTCCGCAGAGAAAACAGAAAACGAGCCCGGCAGACTATAACTAAGGGTCACGTTGTCAGACACAACACCACATCCAACTTTATCACCTGACTTGGAACCGTCTGTAAAAACTTTAATGTAATCCTTATAAATAAAAGAATGAGAGGTGAAGAGAGTCCGAAAAATGATAGCATCTGTGTTAGATTTGTCAAAGCCATTGAAGGGATGAATACATGAGATTACCTTGTAGTTCCAAGTAGTCATATTTAGAAGTGTCCGGGGACGAATTTTATTGTCAAAATGAGATGTGCCAGCAAGAATATTTCTTACTCTCAAGTTGAAGTGTGGAATGGACCTGGGACGATTGTGAAATAAATTAAAATCGTTAATGTCGAAATGAGGATGAAGTGGATGACGAGGATGAGACAGAATACGAAAATACAACTCCAAAGAGAGTCGTTGTCTGATTACAGTGAGAGATGGCTCAACACAGTCAGCATATAAACTTAGAATGGGAGAAGTTCGAAAGGCACCAGAACAAACTCTTAAGGCAGAGTGGTGCACAGTGTCAAGCTTCTTGAGGTAAGAAATGCAGGTTGAACCATAGATCTGACAAGCATAATCCATTTTAGAGCGGATAACTGCACGGTAGATTTTAAGGAGGGAAATACGATCTGCACCCCAAGAAGTGTTTGAGAGGACTTTGAGAATGTTTAATTTTTTATTACAGTTCGTCTTTAAACTAAGGATATGTGGAATGAAAGTAAGTTTCTTGTCGAAAATGACACCCAAAAAACGGGCTGTGTCTACAATCTTGATTGGGCAGTTATTAATTAAAATATCTGGATCCAGATGAGGACCACGTTTACGGCAGAAATGCACACACTGTGTTTTGTCAGCAGAAAAGGTAAAACCATTTTCATCAGTCCATTTGGTAATACGCCTGATGGCAAGTTGTAGTTGTCGTTCAATAAAACGCATATCACTTCCCTGGCAAGAAATATGCAGGTCGTCAACATAAAGACTGCCATGAACATTAGGTGGCAGCTGCCTCAGTATACCGTTGATTTTAATAGAGAAGAGTGTGACACTCAAAACGCTACCTTGGGGAACTCCTTCCTCTTGGAAGTAAAAATCTGAGTAAGCTGATCCAATGCGTACTTGAAAGCGTCTAATTTTTAAGAAATTCTGAATAAAAATGGGGAGATTGCCACGCAAATCCAAATTAAAAAGGTCTCTAAGAATGCCATAGCGCCAGGTCTTATCATAAGCCTTTTCAATGTCGAAAAAAATTGCCACCAAATGGTTACGTCTAACAAAAACTTTTCGAATATTCGTCTCCAGCAAAAGGATATTATCAATAGTAGAACGACCACACCGAAACCCACTTTGCCAGGGAGAAATGAGACTATTATTTTCTAGAATATAAACTAGGCGGGTGTTCACCATTTTTTCAAGAAGTTTACACAGGCAACTTGTGAGAGCAATAGGTCTGTAATTTTTAGGATCACTGGAATCTTTACCTAAAAAACTAAAATACGAAACTGATCTAAAAAAATTTAATAATTAAGGATAAGGTAAATATATCGACGCAGAGGCAGGATAACCCAGTGGTCAATTCAATTTATTGTCTCTCAGACTCTGACTGATCGAGACAATTGATAAAGTTAATTCTCGGATGAATATAATGTAAAATATAGTAGTTTAAGAGAACATATGAATGGGGGGGGGGGGAGAGCGAACAGAGTTCACTTATGCCAACTAGTTTTACTTATAGACTATCTTTTTATACTACCTTGCATTGATTTTAATTTTTTTCCTTTAATGAAGGAGTCTCAGAAAATTCCGAAGAACTGCATGAATATATTAAAATCTGTTTTCATTGTTATACTTCTTGTCTTTTTAGCTTTTAATGTATCAATACAAAGTTTTATTTTTGAATTATCTTTTTCATTTCTGTAATCTTATTATTTGTTCTATTTTTCTTCTTTTAAAAAAAAGTATTTGGTTAAATTTATAGAATACCATTATTTAAAATGTCTGTGGATTTTATTAAATTCCCCATTCAATTCACTTCGATTGGGAGAGTTCCCTCCCCCTCCCCCCTGAAAGTTAAAACATGCTGGTAGACTTGACAAAGTTACAAACGTAGTTGTCAAAATTTTAAAATCAAAATTATAATTCAATTTCAAATCCTAAAATACAGAAAATTTAGAAGCCTAGTTGGCAAAATTAATATATATACAGTACCCGCCGCTGATTAAAATCGCATTCGTTCTGAGGTAAAGTGATTTTATTAAGTGGCTGATTTTTATATCCGGCGAAGGTTCTTGTACTCAAGAAAAAGGTACTACTTACTTGAATTTAAAAAGAAATTTCAATAGTTAACGATTGATGAGAGTAATAAACAGTATTAATTAATTTTCGACCGACAATTAATTAATTGTTCATTCAAAATAAGTAAATTAAGCACATACTCCATATAAAATTAATAAGCACATAGTGCATACAAAATTAGTCAATATTTGTACAATAACTAAATTTTAGACATTTTCAAAAGATTTTTTGCTTCTTAGTTATTTCAGAATGAGAACTAAGAATTATTTTTTAATAATTAAAAATGAAAAAAAAAAAAAAAAAAATCATTAGTGAATCAAAGCAGTAACTTATTATTTCGATTTTTAGAATATATTCCTGGAATTTATTATTAAGACAAGTGATGAAGTGAGTTTATTTTGTTATTATGCTGCAGATGTAACATTTTCGACAAAGAGAGATAAAGGAAGATTGTTGTGCTAAAAAAAAAATAAATAAAAAAAAATAAAAACAGCAAATAAAAATTCGTTTAAAGTGCATAAATACACATTTTTGCTGATGAAGAGGTTTTTTTTTTTTTTTTTTTTTGAGTTTATTAACCGGTGATGCTGATTTTATTAAACAGCAGTTTTAAAAGTATTTTGTATTGATTTGATTACGATTCTGACAATTTGATCAGATTAAGCGGCTGATTTTATTAACCAGTGAATTTAGTAAGCGGCTGAAACTGTATATATATATATATATATATATATATATATATAATATATATTTTTTTTTTCAGTTGAAGGGAAAAAAGAAATACCTTTCTAATTTGTGATGAATTGGTAGAATCATAAAACTACCTGGCAAGTTTAATTTATTTGGCAAAAACTTACTTTTTTGTTAACAAAAATTAAAATGCACTTTCTAATCATGATAGACTTCACAATTTTACAAATTAGTTCACAAAATTTTCAATGCTTTTATGTCGTATATATGCAATCTAGAACTGCAATACACTTTGTAATCTACATGGACTTGAGTAAATTACAGACATAGTTCGAAATATTATTAACATTTAATAAAATAAAACTATAATAGGCATTTTCAAATTTTTGCAGACTTGTCGAGATTACTAATCTAGCTAGAAAAAATGTTTAACTAAAAATAAATAAACAAATAAATGAAAAATCCTGAAACACACTATATTTCTTATAGAATGGACAAAATTACTAAGCCAGTTCGCGAAATTCTTTAATTATTTCCTTAATAACCAAGTAAAATTATTAAACTTTAAAAATAATTGAAATTGTAATAAAATTTCTAGTTCTCTTAGACAACAAAAATTTTCAAATTTGGTAAACTTTATTACATTCTACTTTTAATAGACTTGGCAAATGACAAAATTATTTAACTTTTTCTTTGAATAAATATTCCTTAATTTTGGTAGACTATGTAAAATTAGAAATTTAGTTTACTAACTTGTAACTTTTGTTTACTCATTCAAAGGAAGGAGAGGGAGGAAGAACTTTGTATAATGATGAACTGGGCAAAATAGCAAACTTTTTGAAGAAATGTTTTCAGTTTAAAATCGAAAACATGTACATTTCTGTCACTTATCTAAGCCACCATTGTAGTTAAAAGTAAATAGATATAAATTTTATCCACCTGTGTAGTTAAAAATAAAAATAAATAGTGTATAGAACATTTTAAAGTAAATAAAATCAATAAAACCATTTACTTTTGATTTTGCTTTATCAATTTTGGAAATATTTGTCTGGAACCTATGAGTAGAATGCATTAAACAATGTCCGTAAGATGATAATATTACAGATCTTACCAAACTCTATATTATTTTTATGGGAATATTTTCTTATAGAATTACTTATCAGCTTTTTTCTGCTTGTTTCCTTTTTACATTCGGAAAATTGAAAATATTTAAATTTGTTATTGTTAATAATAATAAAAAAAAAAAGATTAAAAACTATTTTTTATATTTCATCTTAGATCTGGAAAAAAAAGTGCAAGATGCACATAGTGCAGTTTCTGTAATATTTAGCTCCAAAAATATTAAAAATTTACTGACCGAATTTACTGAGTACGAAAATGGAATCCCTCAACATTAAAAAATTCTACATTTTAAATACAGTTGTGCTGTTATAAATGAAAGACGCCAAAGAAGGTTTTGGAAGGTTGGAAGGTTTAAACACCTTCCGAAATTTTAGAGATTTATTGAAAATTTTTGAGTTAAACTTCATTTTTAAAGCAAAACATTATGCATTAAAGTTTGAAATTTCTTTAACTGTGGGCAGTTACATATATATAAACCAGATCAGGAGTAGACACCCTGTGCCCCGCGACAGAATTATGGAAATTTATAACTTTTTTTATCTTCTGTTAACCCAACTAAAATTAATACATTTATTCCGGCTGTACTGAATGAAAACACCATTGACGATTATAGTAGTTCTCAAAAGAAAATACCTGGTGAAAGGAAAACGAGATATAGTGCGACCACGTTTCCTACGACTAGCAGTGAGGCCGAGTCCAAAAGTTTAGAGGGATGCAAAATTGCCCGAGAGATAGTTATTTGGCAAACATCCAGTTATTCGGTGCTCCCTTATCGCTTGTTTTCTCTCAGTCACCCCTATTTTAACACTGGACTCGTTCAATCCACACTTGCGCAGAGTCTTCCATGGTCGCAAGAAATGTGGTTAAAGAATATAGGTATTGCACAGATCAAAACATTAACAGCGTATGGTTTTTGCTGCGATATTTCTTTAATAAATATTTCTGAATTGAAAGCGTATACTTTTCAACTTGATACTTGTCACGCCAGTATGTGCTCTACCACCAATTCTAAATTGGCTAATCTAACGAAGGCAAGCTAAGAGATGTAAAATTTCCGTTTCTGTGTATTCCGATTCTGCGTGAAAGAATATTTTCGTTTTTAGATGGGAAGAAGCAGATACGGAAGCAATACAGAAAGTTTCTTTTAAAAACTGTGAAAAAAAAAAAAAAAAAAAAAAACCGAAAATTCAGGGTTTTTTTAATCTGTGTATGCTGTTAACAGACATACAGATCTACACACAGATAAATTACTAAAACACTGATTTTCAGACTGATGGTATCTGAAAACATGTAAATATCGCAAAAACTCAATTTCCAAAATATTAGTTACTACTAAAAAAAAAAAAAAAAAAAATCAACCTTAAAAATTTATTTAAAGAAATACACTTAAATATGTTCTCTTAAGAAAAGAATGATCACAAACATCCGACTATAAAAAATAATAATCTTTTGCTTGCGTAGATATGAATTGTGTCACCGGAAATAATATGAAGCTATGATTTCAAGAATTGGCGATTGTTTGCCATGCGATTCTACCAGATACATGGTGATCTCCAGTTCTAAAATTGAGCCGATACGTTATTAAGGGTAATTATTATTGTCAAAGAAAAAAGTGTTTCCATAATAAGTAAAAATATGTAAATGTATGTATGATATTTCGTAATACTGACATTTTAATTTTCTCACCTACTTGAATTTGTATCCTTAACTAAAAAGTAACATTTCATTTTCTTCACTTCTTAAAAGTTATTACAAAACTATTATCATCAGAAAAGCCGCTAAGATAAATTCTTTTGAGAGAAGACCTTATTTTAAAATTTAACTGGTTTTGAAGAAAATTTAATATAGTTAATATTGTTCTATTTTAATGTATATGTATGCGGAACTTCTTAATTTTATGACGGAAATTTACTAAAAAAAAAAAAAAAAAAGAAATCATAATATCCACCGCCCCCTTAACGAAAATCTTTATTTATTTTAAGCGGAGACATTTGCATGGACTGACGGAAGCGCAATGGACTACGAAAACTGGAATTATAATGAACCGAATAATGAGAATGAGAAATGCGTGGAAGCTGTGACCACTACTATGGGATGGAATGATATTAGTTGCGGAGACAAAAAAGGCTATATATGTTCAGTAAAGAAAAGTAAGATTTATTTTTATTTTCTAAAGTTATATTTGTTACTTTCTTCTATATTCAACAGACGAAAGCATTGGATTCGTAAAAATTTTCAATCTCGGGTTTTTGATGGATTTGCACGTTTTGAGAGCTGTATAACATTATTTGGCCATTTTCAGAAAATGTTCGTCTGTCTGTCCGTCTGTCTGCCTGTGTGTCTGTGTGTGTGAGACAAAGTTTTATGGCAATTGTATCTCAGGAACTATTGTACAGAATTTCATACAAATTAGTATGTGGTTATACCTTGACATAAATTAGTGCCTATCAACTTTTGATAAAAATTGTCTTACAGGTTTCGCTGCCATCCCACTTTTTCTAAATTTTTAACAAGTTGGTATAGGACAAAATTTTGTATAAATGTGCATAAAGAGAATTATATTTTAATAATCATTATGAAATTTACAAGAATTATTTATAATAGGGATAGTCAACTTGGAAAACCATTTTTGTATGTGTAGGAGCATCGCCCCCCCGGGGGCGGAAGTCCCCCCTCCAGGGTAATAAAGTTTCACGATGGGTATCTTTAAAAACAGCTCCTCAATACCTTTAAAATGAATGGTTGAACCATCGATCTACGATAATTTAAAATAAAATTATCGATTTTTTTTCATATTTTAACTTTTTTTTTTTTTTTTTTTTTTTTTTTTTAATGTAATATCGAGAATAATTTGAACCTTTTTTGGATATTTAGTGTCATACTACTTCTCTAATATGGAAATTGTACTGCATTATCATGGAAGATAATTTTATTAAATGATTTTAATAAATTATTTTTACTGAGTGAATTTGCATAGGAAAATATAGAAGAAAGTCATGTGGTGGCTACAACATTCTAGTTTCTTATATCGTCATTTTCATTTCTTTTCAACTTTAACATTATAAAAATGCGCATAACTTGATAGATGAGGTGGTCATTATAAGAAATGTGCTTGTTTAATTTGGGTATATATGAGTCGACAGATGGCGTTTTTATACTGCTTTTTTACTTTCTTCTATATGTATATATAGAGAAAGTATTGCATTCGTGAAAATTTTCTAACTCCAGTTTTCGATTGTTTTACGCGTTTTGGGATGTCCTGAACACGATTTGACTGTTTTTGAAAATGTCTGTTAGTCTGTCTGTCTCTCTCTGTGTGTGTGTGTGTGTGTATCACAAATTTTGTGTGCGCTGCATCTCACAAATCATTGAACAAAATTTAATCAAACTTGGTATTTAGTTGGACGCTGACATAAACGGGTGCTGATTAGTTTTAGGGATCAATCTCTCAAGAGGTGGCGCTGTCATCGCATTTTTTCTAAATTTTTAACATGGCAGTATAGGACAAAGTTTAGTATAAATGCACATAATGAGAGTTATTTTAAACGTGTGACTATAAAATTGATATGAATTATTGATAATAAGTTAACCAGGGAAAAAATTTTGTGCAAGTGGGTACACCCCCGGGGGGGGAGTAAATTTTCAATATGGGTATCATTCGAAAGATCTCGTCAATACCTTTAAAACGAATGGTTGAACTATCGTTTATAAAGTTATCGATTTTTTTTTTTTTTAATCTTTTAACGGAAAAAAAAAAAAAAAATTCTTCTGATAATTGCAAAAAATTGAGTTTCTTTCGGCATTTAGTGATATGTATAACTCTGTTAGATAAAAATCATCTGCATTTATAATAGAAAATAATTTAATAATTAATATGTATTGAATGAATTTTGTGTAAAATTATATAGAAGAAAGTCATGTGGTGGCCACATCATACTAGTTTTTTGTATACTGAAAGACTATATCTTAACTTCTATGATATGTAAAAGCACTAAGTTTATATGTGAGGTGTAAGTTACGATAATTATGCTGATTCAATTAAGAGCATATCGGACAACAGATGGCGCTTTTATTATCCCTTTTTTGTAATTCTCGAAATTTTTGTATCTCAGCATATATTGTTTAAATTCGCACAAATCTGCACCTGAAAAACCTTTATTGAGAGACACTATGTTGATTGAAGTTTTGTGCATGATAACAGGAACAGGTGGTGCCATAGTATATCGAAGAATATATGTTACATAGAAGGAAGTTTTGTAATGGTCAGGGCATATTAGTTTTCTGGAATTCCTGATGGATAACCTGGTTATTTTTGAAAAGTTCTGCAAATAAATAACACCACTTTCTAGAGCATCTTCGGGTTTAATACGAAATTATGTTTCATGTATTAATAAAAAAAATATATATCTATAACAATCGATTGTATTCTAAGCACTTTGCTGTTTCCTATTAGAAAGAAACTAAATTTCATAACAGAGTTTTTAATACTATAATGAAGTTTACGGAAAATAATAATAATAATTACCAAACTCCCTATATTTTTTTAAGAAGTTTACTTTGCCAGTTTTCGTTATATTATTAAGCTTCGTAATCGTTATGAAAATACAGCTCATTTTAATATGATTTGAATTTTGCTTTATTATTTATGAACGTTTTTTTTTTTTTTTTTTTTAGTTGTACCAAATTCAACTATTGCTGGAGAAACTGCAGGTTGTGCAAGTAAGTAACAGTTTACTTCTTTATTATAATGATTACGGCATAATTTTTTGTTTTACTTGACTTAAAATAAAAATAAATAACACTGAATGTGTTTTGCGCCATCCATATAGAGTAATCTGAATCTATTCCGCAAAGCAGGGATTTACTGTGATGTACAACTATGAAAATATCATTGTGCTCTTTTCGGAGGTTTTTTTAATAATAGACAACATAACATAATAAATTTACTTATTATGGTTAAATTTTGCAGCGTTTTTATTTTTTATTTTTTGTTTAACAGTTAATATTGACCTCAGAAAGCTGCGTTAAAAGTAGAAACAATTATAAATGGATTGCGATTAAAATCCCTTTTCCATATCTTTTGACACATTCAGGATATTATTTTTACATGTAAAGTATGACATTTGCAGTTAATAGTTTGCATGCCATGGAATGAAATAATGTTTTATATTTCCCCTGAATTATATCTTGAGTAATAAGGGATTACTTTCACGCGATTTCCTTTCTCAGATAATCTTGTTGGAAAACTCAGTTTTAAATACCAAATTTAATACAATGTTGTTTAGACAAATACATAAATTTTTATTTCTTAATTACAAACTCAGAATTATTATCCCTTCAGTATTTTGCCGCAGTTCTGTTCTTTAATAACTTTCACGCGATCACCCAGTGTCCAGTTAAAAATTAAAACTGATATCATGATTTTAAAATGATTTTATTTTGCTCTATGGACTGAAAAATAAGCATATAAATCGTAAAGTATATGAAAATGTAAGTCATCATTTATTATTTTTTTTTTACTCTCTCTTATTTAATATGAACCATTTTGTGATTTATCTATTATTTATTTCATCTATGTCAGTTTTTCTAACCAGTAAAACATCAAAATAGTGTAACAGAAATAAATTAAATGATGCTCATTCGAGAGGGCATAATCTAGGGTGATTTTCGACGTGTAAACTGTTTGCCCTCGTGAGCCCGTTCTCGAGAAATCTATACTTAAGGCTGTACATCAGTCAGATATCTCCCTTTCTCCCTTCCCATGTTATCCAATGGGATTTTTGTTGCTTCGTTTTGCAAAAATATCTCATTCCTTTTTTTGAATATTAGTCTTTGAACAGGTCGTCTTTTAGCTTAGAGAGCAATTTTTCGAAAAAATAAATTTTAATATTTCACTTAGAGATTTAAACTTAGAGTCCATAATTTACTTACTGAAATGAAACATTTAAATTGATTTTATCGAAAAATTGCCCACTAAGCTAAAAAGCGATCTGTTCAAAGAGTAATATTCAAAAGACAGAATTCGAAAAACTTCATTTTTGAATGAGATATTTTTATAAAACGAAGCAACGAAAATCCCATTGGATAGCATGGGAAGGGAGAAAGGGAGCTATCTGACTGATGTACAGCCTTAAGTAAAAATGTATTAACGAGAAAGGAGTGGAAGGAGTCCCGATAAAACCTGTGTCAGAACCATGACTTTTATCAATTTTTAGATTGTAGATAAACAAATTTTCAGATGTTATATCTCAAAGTTGAAATGGCCATCAAACCACAGGCATAAAAATTTATGCATCAAACAACACGTTTGTCTACGCCCTTTCGATTATTGATTGTTTGGATTTCATTCATTATTTTCAGTAAGGCGTGGTTTGTCGATTCAGGCGTAGTTGTGCCGATCATTAGCGAACTTTCAGAATTTATAATTCGAAAACTAGCTGACTAGGGGAATTAATTTATTTTAAATAAACTTGTTTGTATATGCTCTTTCAATTGATACTTGTTTGGATTTTATTTATTATTACATTATTGAGGGGTTTCCTGGTAAGACAGACTCAAAAAAATTGAAAGAAATAATTACGTAGTTATATTGCTTACATGTGTAACCTACAACACTAAAGTTAGCGTTAGTTTACGTGTTACGTTATTTTATTGGGTCTTCCGAAAAGCTCGTGCCAATTTTTGATAGATGGCATAAGGCTGAATATATCAGAAAGATTGAAAACAAATTACATGCGTAAATATTCCAAAAAATTGTTCTTCAGGAAAATTTGAAGAAAGTTTACTTACGATGCATTCATTTTTATCACTTGCATACATACGCCTTTGAATATGGAAACAAATAATTATCGGAATTATACGTAATTGATGATTTTCTTGTAAAGAAAGGCAAAAGTTCCACACCAGCGGGCAACAGGATATGTGCTGGTGGTGTAGCTAAGGAAAAAAACAAAAAACAAAAAAGTGTGGAAGTGTTCTAGTGCCTCCACCTCTCACCAGTGATGGTATTTAGATTAAAAATCTAATTGAGAATAACAGACGACTATGGAATTAGCTGAAGTGTTGAAAGTATCAAAGTACACCATTCACACGAAAATTTAACTATGTTGCGTTTTTTCTTTAAAATCAGCATGATTTTTCTGCTCAACCAAGTATATATATATTTGGTTAAGGGAACTTGACACCTTTGACATGACAACAATGAATGCTTCATGTAAACGCTTATATCTCCATTTAATATTGATGAACTGAACTATATTAGGTTTGTTCAATAAAATATATTTTTCGGCAACAATTGTTATGGTTTTTGGTATATTTTTTACAGATTTGAAAACTTTAAAATGTGTTTTCTCAGTTTGTATTTTTTTCTCAATTCACGATCTTCAAAATGCTAAAACTTCTACAGATATTTAAAAAAAAAGACTTAATTTTTTTGGATGTTTTATAGAACCCATTTAAAATAATTAGGGATAGATTTTGTAATTTATCTTTTGAATAAAAAATAGTAAAAATAAAAATATAACAAAAACAACCTTTTTTTTTTTTTTTTTTTTTTTTTGCAAATTTGTGTAGAGACATGCGCTTTTCAGTTTTTTCTCAAAAACTAATTCATAAATTTCAAATATAATTTCTAAATATTGAGTCTTTTCTTAAAAATCTATAGAAGTTTTAGCATTTTGAATATTATAAGTTCATGAAAAAATGCAAAATCAGAAAATTCAATTAAAAATTTGAAATCTATAAAAAAATGGATCAAAAAACCTTAAAAAATGTTACTTGAATATGTATTTTATTGAAAAACTTAATATAGCTCAATTTATAAGTATTAAATAAAAATATAAGTTTTTATAATGAAAACTTCTGTGGTGCCAAGCCAAAGTGCAAAGTTCTCTAAATACACTAAAATTCTAAAGTGATTATCCTGTTTACTGTAATTTGAACTACGCAGGTCCGGAAAAGAAATACATAAAGAGATAAATCAACTGCATGAATTTTTCTTTGTAATCTTTGTTCCTGAGAATGCTGAATCTAATATAGCCCCGATTTCTGATCATCTCGTATAGATTTGTGCAAAATAATAGGGATTTGTAATTAAAAAAAAAAAAAAAAAAAAAAAAAAAAAAGAATCGGACATACTCTTTCTCCTGATTAAACAAGCACGGAACCTTTTCTTCTTCTTTTTCATGCCAAGCACGTTCTCTTTTTTAATCATAAATATTTGGACACATCGAATTTAGACTTTTGTAAAATATATCTTGAAATAGTTCATCGGTTTTCAAGGAACTTTAAGGTTGTAACAATATGCTATATTTCATATATTTCATCGAAGAGAATAAACATGTAAAAGTAATGCTTGAAATGTGTTATAGATGCTGCGTATGATTATTATCTTTCTTTTACTTATCCTTATATATTTTTATAATATTGGCGCACATATTTATGAAGATAGAAAGCCTTATTTGTCAATGTTGAATTTTTTTAAAAACTTTTTTTTTTTTTTTTTTAATAACATGTAAGGTTTTCAAAAAGAAGCAATATTAAAAAAAAAGCTTGACTAACTAAAGTGTAGAAAAATACTGTAACTGAATTTTAAAATATTAAATATCTGATGAAGTATGATAATTTTCATTAAATAATGTTTAACTGTGCATGCACAAATTTTAAAGTAACTTCTTTTGCATAATTCTGTACTGATAGGTATAAAGGATTTAAGTCCATATTCTTGATTTTTCAAGAGACGAAGAATAAAGTTAAACTAACTAAAAACTAATCAGAAGAATCGATTAGAAAAAAAGGATTATGTTGATTTATACCCTTATACCCTTTATACCATTCAGTGATTGTCAACCTTCATTTAATAAAAGGAAAAAATTGAATTAAATATTTTATACCAAAGATTAATGCTAAATTTCTGACTTGAACTTTTTTTACCAATGGGTTTTCTCAAAGACTAAATGACATGAATTTAAATCCTTTATACCAATCAACAAAGAATTTTTTTCTGAGTCTGACTATGTACTTAACTCAAAAAAGACATTTTTGGACTTAAATCCTTTATACTTATCAGTAAAGAATTTATCAGCCAATTGTGTAGAGTTCTAACATCGAGAAATTTCAGAATAATGTCGTTGACAGAATTTGTTTGGCGTTGGTTTTATCTGCAATTTTCTTTTGAATTTATATTACCATTACTTAATACAGAATATATATGGATGAAAATTCTCAATGATTTGCTTCTTTTTAAGATTACTTGTCCTTCAACTTACTCTACCGACGACATCTTTCTGAATTTCCATGATATTTGGTTAAGGTTTTACAATAGAAACTCTATACAATTGGCTCTATAAAATTTTCACTTTTATATAATTTGAAAAATCGACTACAATGAAACACAAAAACATACTCAGGTATGAATTACTTATAATTTACAATTTTCTGAGCAGGTGATCATTGGTGAGTTTATTTATATTTCAGAAATTTCGAAATATGTCATGGGAAGTGACTGTTTTTTATCAAGGGAGTTTCCTTTAAAAGTTGTTCTACAAAATATTTTTTATTATTAATTTACTTAACAAATCTAGTTTAGGTCATTTTAAAGGTTTGGTTTTAAGTCAAAAGGTAAGTATTTATTTATTAAAAAAATTATAAGCATTTGGATAGCTATTTTTCTCATGAGTGTTACGTTGTTTCTTAATAAAAGCTATAAATTCAAATAAAAAAGTATTCAGTTATACAGTCGGTAACAAAAGTGTCCGAACACTATAGCAAAAATTCCTGTGTAAAAAAAGTACACTTCATACGGTTTTGTTAAATAAATCCTTGTCGAATCCTGTTCTTAGTCAGTGTAAGAACATGATTCGATAAGGATTAATTTAACAAAACCGTTTGAAGCGTACTTTTTATACATAGGAATTTTTGCTAATGTTCGGACACTTTTGTTACCGACTGTAAATAAAATGCTTTTATTGCAGCTACAATGAATAACTAAAATTGTTTAATTAGTGAAACAATTTGTTTGTATAAATTAACAAATGTATTAATGCAATGCTGATACTTAGCTATAACGGATCATGAGTGGCAGTAACCAGGATGATCAGACGTCCTCGAAAACTACCTTCGTCCTAAGGTGACTGTATTTTTAAACACTGACTTGAGGGCAATTTATGTGTTGTCCTCGAATTGGAAAAAATTCGGGACATTAGACTTCATATTTGGGGTCTTTTTTGACGACAGAACAAACCAATATCTATATGCATTATTAAAAAAAAAAAGTAAAAATTCTCCGATTTATACATTATGGAACACACTGAAACATAGTTTAATATATACAAAAATATCATTAAACCTTATGAATATTTTTGTAGACTGAGCCACCCCAGTATTGAATTCTTAAATTAAAAGTTAAATTTATAGTACATATTTACACTATATTTATTATTATTATGGGAAAGAACGCAAGCATTTCATTTAATCTTCAGATTTCCTACTATCAGAAATGCAAAATAATATTCTTCATATATATATATATTTATCTGTTTTACCTTCAACAATATTTAACAATTCAATATGTGGTGGTCATATAACTGCTATTTCTCACAAAATTTCTCGAATTACTCTTAGGTTTGTATCAAAGAGCATCGTCAATTGCCCATAGTGTAGCACTAGGGCGGCGCAAAACTTACTCATTCACGCTGACAAAATTTCACGAAATAATTTTTTTCTTCAGACAAGTCCAGCTAGATAAGAATCCATATACTGATAAGCAGTGCATGATAGATGCTCTGCTCATAGAGCAAGATTGTGCTTATTTCACATTTTTGCTGATGTTTTGTTACAACATTAACGATTAGACTATATTAAAAATGTAATTAGAGCATCATCATTTACTTTCTGAAGTCTACATCAGCAATATAATTCTAATTCAATTCGAATAAAGTGCAGGGATGGAACACGGGCGCAGAACTCGTACAGCTATCAACGTAACAAAGTTTTACACTTCTGAAATCAACGATATTGTAGGTAGATAAATTTCTTAAACAAATACCGGTATGAGTTCTGCGCCCGTGTTCCATCCCTGAAAGTGTTATCTTCTCCAGAAATATATGGGTCATTCTCAGATAATGGTAAATATTGGTTTCAGAAAAAAATTAAAAAAAAAAAAAAAAAAAATGTTTTAATTCCTGATTTTTTTACATTAATGCAATTATCCATGTCTGCTATAGAGAAAAAAAAATACCAGCAGAGATCGTTTGCCTTAATTACAGCTTAAATTATTTTTTTTATTTTCCATTGCAACATGATAATGACATTTGTGAACATGGTAATGACAGACAGAACCACAGAAATGACCAATGGCCAAATAATCACACATTTATTTATGGACAGCTGTATTTATCATTCTAATTTGTTACAGAAAAATTAAAATGTCTAGATGACATATAGTGGTGAGATTTTTGGAATAATTTTCACTATATGAATCCTTTTTTCATTCTAAAATCTAAAGTGCAGTGATTTCTGCCCACCCGCACTGAATCTTATATCAGACGAGACGTAGCTAACCCTTGACGATAGCCTCAAGGCCCCATTTTCCCACCCTTCCCAGCTTCAGTTACTTTTATTTTCTCTTCAAGTTCGTATTGCTGTTGCACCTTTTTTTTTTTTTTTTTTTGCACACTTGTGACTGTGTTTTTTCATTTTCATTCCATGCTATTTTCTATGGATTTTTAATTTTTCTCCATATTTTTTTGCATTCTAAAGTATGGTTGTCTCTCTCAATTACATCTTACTCTGCACTATTTTGAAATTAGTTTCAGTGACATATTTTTTGGGCAACATCCAATTAAACGATAAAGTTTTAAATTGTTTTTATATTCATGCACATTAAGAAAATAAATAGGAACCCTCCAAACATCCAAATAAAAGATAAATTTTTAAATTGATTTTATTACATTAGAATTTAAATATATTTTCCATTAAAGCATTAAAAAAGAAAGTAGAAACTCTTTTTTATTTTTATGTAAAAATACCTTTTAAATAAATATAACTAAAAATAATACATTTGGAAATAAACTATATTATGAATTTCAATATAATGTCATTGTAAGAAAATTGAATAAGAAAAGCGTGATTAAAGGATTAATTCAAAAGGCCTTGCAAATTTTTAATCTTTATTTTTACTAATTAAAAAGAGAATAATAATCTTATAAGGTTCACTTTATAAGAACAAATGAGACAAAAAGCTTTATGATAGACTAAATTAGCCCATAAAATGGAATCTTGGTAATTTCTGCTAAGGCGTAGCTGTGAAATGAAAAAAAAAAAAAGTCTAAAACTGTCCTTACCATGTTTTCAGAACACCTTGGTAATGACCACCTTGGTAATGACAATTTTAATGTTAAGTCTATTTAGGGCTATATTATAGCAATTAAAAGCTAATGCAATATTTATTCTGTTTGTAGTCCCAAAGATCTTTATAAATCATTCAGTAAATTTAAATTTATTAATTGTGTATTTCTGTAATAATGGACTTTGTAATGACACAGAGTAAATACACTGACTATAATTTTAGAACAATAACAGCAAAATGAAATAATTTGTATTTACTTAAAATAAAAAAAACTTGTCTGCTTATAAGGGAATGAAATACTTTTCTTTTGACAGGTTGATAATTATGACAGCACCATCTAGTAGTGAGGTACTAAAAAAAAAAACGTACGCACCCTGGTAATGACAGTTACCCATAGGGACAAATTTTATATAAGAATAATTAATAGAATTTTTTTCTTTTATGTCTAAAGCTCCAAATATATCAAAAATAGAAAAATTTAATATACCTAGAAAACTGTTAGCTTTATTTTTAAATGTTTCAATTCTTTAAAATAAAGGTTTAAATAATAAAGTTTGGAGTTTGGGACGAGACTTGGTAATGACATTTACAACTTTAAAATTTTTTTAAATATTGAAATTTTACTTTTTTTTGGTATTCAAATTACAGTACAGTGTAGTGCTTGAAAAGAATTGTTCAAAAAGTTTTTTTATTTTCATAGCTGACTTGCTCAAGTAACATTTTTTAGCCAAGGACACAAAATTTATCATTATGTGAGAATGACCCATATAGAAACATCACTTTCATTTCTCAATCTTCATTTAGTGTTGACTGATACACTGCAATGTATCTGAATTTTGTTTTCTTTCGGACCCCGCCTGCAAATTCAAGTAGAAGAAATGTGCCAGTTTTGCTTTCAGTTGTACAAAGGATTTTTTTTTTTTTTTGTTGTTATTGTTATTCTATAGGGTGTTAGCTTTTCTAAGTAACACTTATGAGAAGTAATACTCGTGAGCTTTATTAAAAAAATCTGTACTAGAATAAATTCGAAATGCTTTCTCTCTTGATAAATTCGGAATACCTCTTAATTTATAAACAAAAGAGACATTATTTCCTATTTCCATTATTTTTAAGTTATAAAGAATAGTTTAAAATTATTGGGTAACACTTTGCAGAGGTAATAAAAATACTCACTTGAAATACTCACTTATAATAAAATTATAATTAATTTCCTTGTATCATTTCAATATCACTTATAATGATTTTCATTAAATCTCTAACTTATAATGAAATACGCATTCAAATGTACAATAATAAAAGAATAAAATTATTTAGTTGTACACCTACACATTGTAAAAAGGAACAGCATGACTTTGTTATTACTGTTGCTTACTGCAATATATAACTATTTCGCTAGTAAACAATAATAACTTCCTGGAGGTAACACTCATGAGCTGCACATGAAGACACAAAATGCATTTGAGTTTTAAATGACCAGATTAGTATTTTAGTGAAATCACTTGCATTTGTGTTTATATATGGCATGTATTACTTAATATTTACTATCATACAATCATCAATTGTTTCTAAGCATTTAAAAAAAAAAAAAAAAAATACGATTATGTCAGTTTGTCATACAGAACAAGCAAATTTTCACTACCTGCTAACTGAAGCAATAGAAAAAGACTATTGTTCCAGAACTTAATATATATATATATATATATATATATATATAATGAATGCATTGAATTAAATATAAAATGATACTTCGTGTTTTTATAGCGTTAAAATAGTAATTTTTTACACATGAAATTAAGACTGAAAAACGAGGACTTCAAACTGGCAATTGATTTGAAAATCCCCCTAAATAATATTTTCTCTAAATCTGAGAAGATATATGTTATATTATCTTACAAGTAAGCATAGATAATTAAAAGAAGCATATTAGCATCTTACACAACAGCTACATTGCATTTCAAACCTTATTACTTTCTTCTACACTCATGTCCATAAATTAAGGATAATTTAGAATCACACGGAAATCGAACTTTAATGCAAAAATTTCACCTGTAGAAATACCACACACATATTTAAGAATAATATGCAAATTATAGGAAGCCATCAGATGACGCCGATATGATGTTACAAAGACGAAAGTGTAAGAAGGGAGTAGGTAAGGATTGGGAGCAAAGAAGGAAAATTGTTCACAAGCGTTCTGTATGCCGCTCAGTGCCACAAACGAATAGTTATGACACAGAGGACGCATGCAGATAATTTTTTACGTGGTAGAATTATCGGCCGACTAGAATGTGGGCATGCTCAGATAGAAGTATCGGGGGAACTTGGAATCGCCCAAAGTGTCATCTCTAGCCTTTGCAACGATTTCAAAATGTTGAAAATGCTAGTCGACGTTACAGTACTGGTCGGCCCCGAGTTGCAATGTCGAATGACGGCCGGTATTTGACAGTAACTGCCAAAATGAGCAGACAAAGCACAGCATCATACCTGTCTCGTCAGCTGTCTACAGCCACGGATACCACAGTTTCAAAGTAAACCGTGTATAGACGTTTGGGAGATACTGGTCTATATGCTCGCAGGCCAGTTCGATATGTTCCGCTCGCGGCAATGCACTGTTGCCAGCGGTTAACTTGAAGTAGAGAACATGCAATGTGGGCAGCGGCACAATGGGCTTGTGTGATGTTTTCCGACGAGTCCAGGTTTAGCTTTCAATGTGATTCACGCCAGACTTTCATATGTAGAACGTCAGGTACCCGTTACCACCAAAACAATAACATTGAACGACACCGTTACTGTGTGGGCAGGAGTGCTAGTTGAGGGGGGGGGGAGATTGGGCACCAGAACAGATCTGCATCTCAAATCGGAACCATAATAGGCCAAATTTATCGGGACATCATTCAGGAACAACATGTACGCTTGTTTAGGGTACCATGGGCCCAGAATTTGCGTTTATGGATGACAATGCACGTCCTCACCGTGCAAACGTTCTACACGGATGCCTACAATCTGAAGCTATCACCCGCATGGAATGGCCAGTATTTTCACCTGACTAGAATCCGATAGAGTATGTGTAGGACATGCTTTTCCGACGAGTTGCAGTCCGTCAACCATCTCCCACATGTGTACCGGAACTTCGGAGAACATTGCTAACTGAGTGGAGAAATCTTCCCCAAGATCAGATCAGTAATTTAATGCTCAGCATTCCTAGGCGTTGTAAGGACTGTATTTCATCATCTGAGAGACATACAATGTATTAACCATCATACCAACCATGTAATGTTAAGTTTTTGTAAGGGAGATATTTTTTATAATTGCTTCAGGGAGCAAAAATCATAGTTTTTATAAATGGTATCTGATAAAAACTACCTTTTGTGTTCTTGATCTTTTGTTTAATAAATGGGCTTTATGAATAAGTCATGTTTGTTTTGCTTCTGAACCTTAATTTGCCGAAGCTAGCATTATCCTTAATTTATGGACATGAGTGTATATTCAATAGAAGAAAGTATTGGATTCGTAAAAATTTTCGATCTCGGGTTTTTGATGGATTTACATGTTTTGAGAGCTGTAGAACACGATTTAACCATTTTTAGAAAATGTCTGTCTGTCTGTCAGTCTGTGTGTGTGTGACAAAATTTGTGGTAACTGTATCTCAGGAACTATTGCACAGAATTTCATACAAATTGGTACGTAGTTGCACCTTGACATAATTTAGTGCCTATCAACTTTTGGTAAAAATTGTCTTACAAGTTGCGTTGCCATCCCGCTTTTTCTAAATTTTTAACATGGTGGTATAGGACAAAATTTTGTATAAATGTGCATGAAGAGAATTATTTTTTAATAATAATTATGAAATTTACCAGAATTATTTATAATAGAGATAGTCAACTGGGAAAATTTTTTTGTATGTGTAGGAGCCCCGTCTCCCCCCCCCTGGGGGTAAATTCCCCCCTCGAGGGGAGTAAATTTTCATGATGGGTGTCTTTCAAAAGAGCTTGCCAGTACCTTTAAAACGAATAGTCGAACCATAGGTCTGCGATAATTTAAAATAAAGTTATCGATTTTTTTTATTTAAAAAAAAAAAAAAAAAAATGTAATATTGACAATAAAATTGACATTTTTTGGATATTTAGTGTTATACCACTACTACCTCTCTAATAAGGAAATCGCCTGCATTATCATGGAAGATAATTTTTTTTTAATAATTTTCATAAATTATTTTTACTGAGTGAATTTGTATAGGAAAATATAGAAGAAAGTCATGTGGTGGTCACAACATACTAGTTTTTCACAAGGTGATCACAAAGATGATTATTTTTCTTTAAATTGTTTTTTGCTCTATATTCGCATACGTAACAAAATCTTAGGTAAAATGTACGAGGTATAATATTAGTTTTATATTCCTGAAGTTCCAAATAATTCATTTAAACTTGAGAGTTCAAAGGCTTTTGCAACTCCTTCGCGTAGGATCAAATTTGTGATGACATGTTTCGGGACCACCTCTAGAAGTGAATCCTAATCTGTTGCTAATTGTCCAGTGTGTAGTTCTGTGTATCTATCTATGTATTTTGGGCAGATATTTGTATTAACTTGTATCTGTTTAAATATATATATATTTCGGAACTTACCTAACAAACAAAGAACTATCGATAGCTGTACGGTCCCACGTTGGAATTACTGGATGCCGCCAACCCATTCGGAAAAAATTACTCTGTCCGGAATTGCATTACTGTCGGTTAAACAATAACTATTTTATTTAAATTTAATTTTTCCGACTGAGTGAAAATAATGCCTGGACCGGGACTCGAACCCCGGATCTTTGACTTACAAGGTCAAGGCTCTACCAATTGAGCTATCCAGGCCGACATCCCGGTCAGCATTACTCACTCAGAAAACCTTTTAGGCAGAAACAATCTGGTATATCATTTAGATAGCTCAAAAGAAATAAGCCGCAGGAAATGGAAAACACCATTAAACAATGGGAGAATGAAATACAATTTTTAATAAAATCACACAATCAACTGTGGAAGAAAATCATATTTTATTCAAATTTAATTTTTCCGACTGAGTGAAAATAATGCCTGGACCGGGACTCGAACCCCGGATCTTTGACTTCCGGATCTCTATTTTCACTCAGTCGGAAAAATTAAATTTAAATAAAATATTTTTTTTTTCCACAGTTGATTGTATGATTTTATTAAAAATTGTATTTCATTCTCCCATTGTTTAATGGCGTTTTCCATTTCCTGCGGCTTATTTCTGTTGAGCTATCTAAATGATAGACCAGATTGTTTCTGCCTAAAAGGTTTTCTGAGTCAGTAATGCTGACCGGGATGTCGGCCTGGATAGCTCAATTGGTAGAGCCTTGACCTTGTAAGTCAAAGATCCGGGGTTCGAGTCCAGGTCCAGGCATTGTTTTCACTCAGTCGGAAAAATTAAATTTAAATAAAATATGATTTTCTTCCACAGTTGATTGTGTGATTTTATTAAAAACAATAACTATTTTGCCATCGGAAATTCGCTTGTAGGCATCTTTACCTAATGTCTGATCCGACTGTCACTTAACCAAAATTGGCCCAGAATATATTGACCGTTATAAAGACTGAAAGTTCATATGAATCAATTCTGGTCGAATGAATATAACCAGTCATATGTTATTTGAAAGCGATTTAATTACCAGTTGCATATTTCCAATGTAAGTGAAATGGATGTACTGTTTTCTTTCACTATTCAGACAATTATAGTTCTGTAGATGCAATGCCGTGTAATTCCACTAGTTCAAGCCCAACCATAACACATTTCTCAAAACAATGCATTTAGAGGAAATAATATCCCATTATCTACCGAAAATGTTAATATACGTACTTAATATTGATATATTTCAATGTACTTGCCCGTAGATAAAACTTCATAACTCTTAAAGGCGATTTATGAAGTCCGTGATTTCCTTATGAATTTTCTGTTCATTTTACAGAAAACTTAAGTTCGGAAAATCGGTCGTTTAGAAAATCGGCCAGTTAAATATCGGTGTTAACGTTCACCATATGGCATCGAAATGATAGAGTATCGTTTTGCCGATAAACTATATTTCGCCGATATTGATGCAAATCTGTGCCGATGCCATTTGGTGGCGTTTAGGCGGAGATGACAAAAACTTTATGGAGCCTATACAGAAGGCGATATCTGCGGCTTATAAGTACTGTAATCGGCATGCACTGTTAAAAATTTCTGTAAAAATACAGAAAACGTATTGAGAATCTCCGTAAATGTACATGAGTTCACTGTTAAAAGTAGTGAATCAAGAAACTCAATTCACTGTCAAAAATTTCTGTAAAAGTACAGAAAAAGTATTGAGACTCTCCGTAAATTTACATGAGTTCTCTGTTAAAAGCATTGAACCAAGAAACTCAGTTCTTAATTTACAGATATTTCCTTTTTCAGAACAACGTTTTCCCTGTAGGGATTTTGATAGGTACATTAAATAAAAAACCATATAAATACATAACCTTAAAATTATTTTTATATTAAAAGTAAATATATATATATATAAGAAGTTTTGAAGGCAGAAATATACTGAATAGTTTGTTTCATTGCTGTGTACTATTACGTAAAAAAAGGGGGGGGGGAAGGGAACGTTAGGGAAAATTAGATTGTTTCTGCGGAATGTTTATCTTCGTATCCTACTCATGAAAAGTTTGTTGTGGTTGGCTGTACTGAAGAACTTAAAGCATATCGTGTTTTCATTTGAAATTCATAATTAGGTAAGTTAAATTTTATATAATCTTTTATCCTATTTTAATAATCAACAAAAACAATGACTGTTTATGTTAGTTATATTAGCAGTTATTTTTTATATTTAAATCCTGAAACTTATAAACAGAGTTATTCAATTTAAAGATACCTAGAATCTAGTATGCAGTATCTAGCTACGTATTTCTGTTACATAAAGCTTTATATATGCTTTATGTATTTACAGCAGAGGGCAAAATTATAGAAATTATACAAAAGCAGCAAAAATCTACTAATTTAATATGTAAATACACAAGTCTTTTGTTGAAGTTAAATGTGTGATACTGCTGCTAATTTTTTATCAATAGTTTACAAATATTGCAAATGAATCTTGAACTTTATTTTTACATGTCTATCTTCTTTAACTTACAAAGGAGCAAAATGATGAGAATGTCATAGTTATATCAATTGTAACGGTTCCGGATAGAGAGACTTATCTGCCTATGATTTTGTAAAGCATTTAGAAGAGTTTCTAAAAGCATTTGTAATCGCATTCGTTCAGTTCAGAGAATATTTCCATGTGGGAGAAAGGCAAATGTTTTACAATACCGAAAGAGGTCATTTTAGTTTATAATAATAATAACAGATGCTTTCGCCATACAATTGCTCAAACAAAACTTTAGAAGACTGTATTTTTCATTTTCCTACAAATTCCGACTATGTAAGGTACACAAAATCAACAGGGGAAGGAGAATTATTTTGAAACGACATAGACTCATGACATTTCGCACAGTAGCAAATAAGAACAAAATAAATTAGAAGTCAGTTAAAGAGACTAATATCAGTATGAGGAATAATAATAGCAAAAGCTATGAAATCATTAGAGATGTAAAACTACGGCAGTATACCCTTATAATACCTGACATAAAAAAGTCTACATTCAGCTTGCAGAGAAACCTATGAAAAAACAAATAAATTGGTCTAAAATTATTTTCATTGATTAAAAGAAACTATTTGTAGATGTTCAGATGTTCCCGACAACATGCATTCATATTGGTATGAGCTTTTAAAGGAAAAGAACGAATTTTCGAAACGTTAGCCGGGGGGGGGGCGAACTTTCTTATAATTTGAGCCGCTTTTTCTTCTAGCGTTTAGAAGAAAATTGCTTTAGCAGAAGATATACAAAATAAACATAGATATATTAATTTGTTAGAAAGCAGTTATTGTAAGGGGGGAAAAAATTGAGGGGGGGGGGAGGGGGTGTTAAATTACAGTTTAGCACATCCATAAAAACAGGGAAACATTACAAATTATATATAAGTATTTGATGTTAAACATTATTTTTATTTATTTACTTTTTTTTTTCTTTTTTAAATTTTCTTGTGAGTGTTTGCATTTAATATATAAATTAAGAAACAACAATGCAAGAAAAAAGATAATTTTTTTTTTCCACAGCGGCAATACTGGAAAGGGGATTAGATTAAATTTTCAAACTAGTGGCACTATCTGCTTACAAGTTGATGTTTAAGGATTAAATGTATAGTTTATGAATCAAGTTGAGTAGAGAAATGTTTAATGCTGAATTTTACACAGGCTACATTCTGTGAATAAATTCAAATCGAAGTTTAAAAAAGTTCAATTTAATGCAGAATTACTTTGAAGTATAAAAACAATTATTGAATTACACTAGATAAATGTTTCCTAACCATACGTTGCCAAAACTACACCTACACGCTTATACAGCGAGGCGGAGACTGTTGATTACATGCTAACTGTAATTTAAAAAAAAATACTTTGTTGTTGAAATAAGTCAAACTTACACTGTCCTATCAACACAAAGTCCGAAAACTTTCCCACAAGAATTTGGTATATGAATTAAAACATTGTTTTTTAAGCGTTTCTTTTGTTTTCTTTCTTTGTTTTTTGAGAAGAGCAGATGTCTAATGGCCAGAAATGTTTATTAAACGAGCAATATTTTTCTCAGACAAGAATAAGGTTAAATTTTAATCAGAACCATAAAGTCCAGAAATATTATTGCAAATTATATAGATCTTTGATGCTAAACATTTTTTAGTGTTTGTGTGTGTGGGGGGGGGGGGCTGATGGGAATGATTTCTATGGATACCAACACAATATTTTCAGTTTTGTTTTCTGAAATGTTTAAAATCTGTTTCTGTGTACAACATTTATATATTTGATATAACAAAACAGAAACAAGCAACATAGAAAAACTAGTAAAATTGTTTCTTTTCCTGCAGCGGGAATAAATGGGAAAAGTGGGGAAGGAGTTAAATTACACTTTCAAACTTGTTAATTTTCTGTGTACAAACTGATATTCAAAGACTGAAAACATAGCCTTAAGTTGTACGAAGAAATGTTCAAATGAATGCGAAATTTTATCCAGAATACATTTTTCGAAACAATTCAAAACTACAATTTTCAAAAGTACAACTAATGCACATGTGTTTTTTGTACTTTTGTGTCTTAACGACAGTCATGACAATATGTCGTCCACAAATTTACTTTGTAAGGCAGAGATATCCGAAATGTCAATTGGCTGTAATTTAAAACTACTTTTTCGCTAAAATAGATGTAATTGATACTGTCCTATCAAAACTGGGCCAGGAAATATTCAGACAATTTTTTACATAGACCAAAAAAAAAAAAAAATGTTAAGCATATTTTTTTTTCTTTGTGAGTTGGAGGGGGGGGGGAGGGGGGCATGTTGAAGAATCAGAAAATTTTGTTCTGAGGATTAGACAGTTTAGGGATGCTTTTAAAAGTGTGTTTACTTATAGGCGGTAATATTTCTAAATATTTTAATCTGTTACCTGTGATTTTTATTACTTTCTTCTATTTGTATTTATAGAGAAAGTATTAGATTTCTGAAAATTTTCGAACTCCAGTTTTCGATGGATTTACACGTTTTGGGATGTCCTGAACACGATTTGACTGTTTTTAGAAAATGTCTGTGTGTGTGTATCACAAATTGTCTGAACGCTGTATCTCACAAACCAATGAACGAAATTTAACCAAACTTGTTATTTAGTTGGACCCTGACATGAGCTGGTGGAACAATGGCTCAGCAGGTGGCGCTGTGATCGCATTTTTCTAAATTTTTAACATGACAGTATAGGACAAAATTTCGTATCAATGTACATAATGAGAGTTATTTTAAACGTGTGATTGTAAAATTAATATAAATTATTGATAATAGTAGTCGTTAACCAGGGAACAAATTTTGTGCATGTGGGGGCATTGCTCACCTCCCCTGGGGGGAAGTACCCTCCCGGGGAGTAAATTTTCAATATGGGTATCTTTCGAAAGATCTCGTCAATGCCTTTCAAACGAATGGTTGAACTATAGATCTGTGATAATTTAAAACAAAGATATGCATTTTTTTTCTTTACATTTAACGAAAACAAACTTGGAAAAAAGTCATTTCTTTTGATTTGGAAAAAAATTGACATCTTTCGGCATTTAGTGATAATATAATTCTGTCAGATGAAAATCGTCTGCATTTATAATGAAAAATAATTTGATAATAAGTAATTTGTATTGAATAAATGTTGTGTAAAATTATATAGAAGGAAGTAATGTGGTGGCTACATCATACTAGTTTTTAGTTTAATATCGTCTGAAACTTCTATATGTTTTCCTATATATTCGTTTTACAGCCTCTTCATGTCATTAAAAATGTTTGCTGGCATTTGCTGAAAGACTGAAAAATAATCTGGATTACCTTAAATTAAAATAGCAGGAATTGAGGAAAAAGTATGTCATTTCCACATTATATATTTAATAGTTTAAATAATAAAAAATAGGTTTATATGACAATTTTTTATTTTTATTTTTTTTAAGGGAGAGGGGGACTGTTTGTATTCTAAACCATCCAATGTTTTTAATTTTGCTTTCTGAAAATTTTGAAATTCTGCTTGTGTATGTATATGTATGCATATATATATGCACGAGTTAAGAAATGCAAGAAAAAGAAAATTATTGTTGCTGTTTCCGAGCAATGGGAATAGAGCGGTGGGTCGGGGGACAAATTAAATTTTTTGACAAGTTAAGATTTTTCAGAATACAATTTGATATTTAAGGATTCAAAGTACAGAGTGTATATGAAATTGAGTGAGAAAATGTTTAAATTAATACGAAATTTTATCCAGGCTGCTACATGTTGCGGACTAATTTATATCTCAAAATAACTGATCCACATAAAACGTTACTTTTAAGTACAAAATCCAACTGTATTTTCGAAATATCCTAGATGAATATACCATAATCATAAGCATGCCAAGAGTGCGGTTGCATGTTTATGTAGAGAGGCGGACGCAGACGATTGTGGAGTAACTGCAATTTAAAAATACAGTTTCACTGAAATATAGCTAATAGATTCCGTTTAATAACGCATTGGCAGAAAACTTTCGGACAAGTTTTTGCATCAACAGAAATAATTTTTGTTAAACATGTTTTTTCTTTTCCCTCTTTTCTTTCATTGTAAGGGGAAGATTTTAATAACTGGACAGTTTTTAATTAGGAGTATTATAAAGTTAAGAGAGTGCTTGGAACTAAGGCCGATCTACTACTCAAGGGTCCTAGGCCTGGGGTAGTGTGTCCTCTGAGGGGGGATATTTTTCTAAGGGGGCCAAGCCCAGATTTATGTGAGTCTCGGAGAAAACTACTGAAAACTCCGAACGGCTAGGTCGACGAGCTAGACCTGGGACTGATCCCAGCACTTCCCGTATATCAGCTCTGAGTCTAGAATGGCACTGACACTCATGGAGTCGTACAGTTTATAGATTATTCAGGAGCAGTTCACTCTCTCTTGAGACAATAAATTGTTTTACTTCCATATTCAAAGGATGAAAAACTACGTGACATCCCAAAACCCTAAAAACTGCTATTTGTATACAAAATGAATCGTGAAAGAATAGATTAAGGTTATTATTACGTGGCTATTAAAATTGTTTATTTATACCCATAATAAATTATATTTGTAGAATTCTCAAGGCATTGTAAAGAAAAAATTAGAGGGGGGGGGGATCTGGAATTAAAGATAGCCCCTGAAAACTTTCACTTCTGATATTCTTTTATAATCTGCTACCGGTTGTTTTCAATTTTTATTTTAATATTTTTCAAGTTTCTTGTTATTCTTTGTACAACTCTCTATGCCATTTAAAATATTTACCGTTATATCTTCTACGTGAAGACTGAAACAATATCTGAATTTTCGAAATCAAAATGCAAGAATTTGAGTGAAATGAAGTAAATCGCCTACATCTTGTATAAACAATAGTTTAAGTATTGAAAATTTTATAAATTTAAAAACCGAAATACAAAATAAAGATTTTAGATTTAGAGAATTCTTATTTATCAAGTGATTCAATTTTTATTTTATTTATTTATTCAGTTTTTAACTTTTAATTTTCTTTTCTTTCTTTTGAGGGGTTTGTAGGGGGGGGGGGGGGGGCGTTAATGCTTCACCACCGGAAAGTGTTTTCATTAAATATTTAAATTTTTGGAGATAGAATATTTAAGTAATTATCATAATGTTAATAATGAAAATAAATAAGAATGTTAATTAAAACGATTTATCTGTAGCTTAAGACCACAAAAAATTACTCTAATGTGTATTTACATTAGTTTATGTAATTATTAAAGACCGAATAATATTTAGAAAATTATTTTTAAATATTTAATAAACCGGAAATATTTCGCAATTGAATTGTATAAAAAACAATCTGCAGCAGAACTATGTATTAATTCATATTACTATAATGATCCAAAAGACAAAAATGGGTCTAGGGGGCAGGAGGATCTGTTCTTGAAGCTGGTAGACGGGAAATGCCGAATTCGATATGTAGTCACGCATGCTGTCCTAGTGGTTCGGTGTTTTCCAAGGTTTTATCTGAAAATTCATGTAAGTATGGGCTAATACAACTTAAAAATCAGCCCACGGTGGGATTTTCGGTAATAATTTGAGACTTACTTAAAACTGTATAAATTCTTTTCAATATTTTTTGAAAATGTCGTTATATATAGTTATCAAAAGTCCCACTTTACTCCCTGTACCTTGGGAATGCCTCGACATTTCTGAAAACTTTAAGGCACTTGTTTAAAAAAAAAAAAAAAAAAAAAAAAAAAAAACGGGCTTGGAACATAAACGGAAACTTTAAAAATGTCATATAGGAAGGGGGGGGGGAGTCTTTTAAAAGCTCGGGAATGAAGTCTTTTCAAAGTAGGTCTAGAATCTACAGCCGAACATAAAATACTTCAAAAATACTCCTGTTACACTGGCGTTCATAAGATGGTACTTAAATATCTTATGATTTCATTATATAAGTGATTTTTCCCTGTATTAATGTTTAAAAATATCATGTATATCTACTTTTATTTTCTTTAGATGAATTTTCATTATATTCTATTTAGATGGAGTACAGTCGGTAACAAAAGTGTCCGAACACTAGCAAAAATTCCTATGTATAAAAAGTACACTTTATACGGTTTTGTTAAATAAATCCTTGTCGAATCCTGTTCTTAGTCAGTCTAAGAACAGGATTCGACAAGGATTTATTTAACAAAACCGTATGAAGTTTTCTTTTTTTAGATAGGAATTTTTGCTAGTGTTCGGACACTTTTGTTACCGACTGTATATAAGATACTTTAAAATTTGCTTATGTATATTCAATTTCCTTTTTAGTGCCATGGAATTACAATCCTTTCTTTTCATTATTTGCTTAAAATATCATAGGATGTAGATTTTGTTTTAAAAATTTATAGTTGAAATGTTTTCCTACAATAGTAATTTTTCATCATTTTTCTTTTTTCTAGTTATAATGGAAATTGATCCTGATATAAGAAACGAAACAAGTTGTCTAAGAAATATGAAAATAGAAAATTCCGTAAAATACCCTCATCAGAGACATTTGCAAATTGTATTAAATATTTATCCTGTTATTAAAGACACTTTCACCATTTATCTTTTATTAATATCATTTAAAAAAAAAGTTCAGTGGTATGTTAGTAGAATAAAGTTTAATTTAAATCTAATTCAGTATGTTTTATTTTTTAATTATTTTTAATTGTATGTTTTCTTTGCAGCAAAGATGTTTTACTTCTTAGTTAGCTTTTTGCATTGATTCTAGTAAATTACCGGGGTACTGCTTTCAGGTGTAAAAGCGAAGTATTTGTTTCTTCTTTAGATCCTATTTTGTAGAAGAAAAAATGTTTTAAAAATTGTTTTTGTAAAAAAGAAGAAAAAAAAAAAGTCGAATTTTTTTTTATTCAAAATAATCTAATGGCTTCTTTAATAAAAAGTTTTATATTTTAAAGATTTGAATTTATGGAAAGAATGACGAAAAGCAAAAGATTGCCCAATTTCTATCTGCATTGAAAACTAAATTAATATTTAAAAATATAAAAAGCTCTATATTTATTTTATCTACTGTTTAATACGTACAGTTGGTAACAAAAGCGTCCGAACACTAGCGAAAATTCCTATGTAAAAAAAGCACACTTCAAACGGTTTTGTTAAATAAATCCTTGTCGAATCCTGTTCTTAGTCAGTGTAAACATATGATTCGTTAAGGATTTATTTATCAAAACCGAATGAAGTGTACTTTTTTTATATAGAAATTTTTGCTAGAGTTTGGACACTTTTGTTACCGACTGTACGTACATTTTCTCTCCACTTGCCGTCTATCTAAAAATATTTATATCCCAAAAACTGCAATAATTAAGGAAGTTATTCTACACATTGCAATGAATTAATTATAAAAAATAAAATTATTTAGGTATCAAACCTTTGCTATGTTCCTATACTTCTACGATTACGCATTAGAAATCTGATCTGAAATGAGAATTTTTATTTTCAAATAAAATAACCTTTAAAAACCAATTTTATTAAAAACATAATATTGGAAAATGTTCAAATTGTGTTACAGTTCAAAGTAAAATTTGCATCAAATTTGTTAGTCTTGGTTTCAGTGACAAAATATGCATTGCATTAAAATGTTGCACAAATTTACTTTTTTAATACACTACAAAAAATGTATACATAGTTTTTAAGAGAGACTTTTAAATGAAAATGAATTAGTAAATTTTTTCTTTAGCTAATATAAAAAATCAGTATGAGTATTTAAGTTTCAAATTCATTTAATACACTACCTTTCCATAAATGACCGGACACTTTCGAACTTAGATTTGTTTTAAAATAACTCAAATAGTACTTAAACATACCTTCTTCAAACTTCAGGAGTGTAAAAAACATGTTATACCTCATGTAGTACAGTTATTTGTTTTTGCCAAAAGTGAAAAGGGGACAATTAAAAAGTTAAAGAAAAATGAGAGTATTTGGCATTACCCAGTATAAAGTAATTCTCGAAATACAATCTGGCTGTAGCATATGATTATGGGGCTCATTCTCATTTTCTGTATAAATTTTTAAATCTCTACCGCTTGTAATCAGGGAGATATAAGATTTCTTTAAATAATTGGCGAACAAAACTTCAGCGGATTTTTTTTTTTTTTTTTTTTTTAAAGCTATAACAGGCACGGTATTAAACCCAGTACAAAGCTATATTCGGGAAACCCAGAATACAACATCAGACACAACATACTGCAATCAGAATGAATAAAATACTAAATATCTAATGAAATGTGAGCATTTTTGCTAAATAACTTTTAACTGCGCATGACTAAGTTTTAGTTAAATTTCATTTGTATAATTTAGTAGCCAAATGCTTTAAACTACTTATATAGAAAACCCAAACAACTATTGTGTAAACCCAAAAAGTTCTACGCGTCTTCAGTTACTCTCGAAGAAACGCTGAAGTATAAAGAGTTCTACTCACATTTTTATTTTGATTCGATGAATGGTAATGCGATTTTCTGTGATTGTAAATAAATATTGGGAAAACCCTCTTAACAATTTCTTTTTTGAAGAGTAGCTGAAATTCAATTTATTCTATGATGTAGAACTTCTTGAGTTTACAAGATATTTGTTTGCGGTTTTTAACACGCTTTTATTTGCTTCACCTATTTATGTATGTATGTATGTTTGTAACTGCTCTGGGAGCAAACAAAAAATTTATATTGTAAAAAATTACTTTTCCTACGTGAACAATGTGGCGTTGAGGTAAGGCTCCGCGCTACGAAGCTAAAGGTCTAGCGTTCGATCCCAGTCAGGGGAGATTTTTTAAAAATGTTTTTTGTTTAATTCTAAATTATTTTAATTAAAGATTTAAATGTATGTAAATATTATGGTGTGTCACTCACACGATTTGCTCTTACCCTGCATTTTAATACTAAGATATTTTGTGCTTTTTTAGTTAACATTTCTATAAAAGCGTGTTCTTTAAATTTTTAAAACGATAATATTATTATATAAGTAGCTCAATAAATTTTGCTGTTAAATTTTGAAAATGTAATTTCGCTAAATATTTAAGCATGTTCAGTTAGAAATTATTTAGTAAAAATACTCATATTTCGTTAGATATTTCTGATTGCAGTATGCTGTGTTTAATATTGTATGTCGAGTTTTCTGAAAATAACTTGGCACTGTCTTTTAATACTTTGCATGTTATAGCAAAAAAAAAAAAAAAAAAATGAAAATGTTTTTTGCAATGTTTTAAAGACACCTTTATCTCCCTGATTATATGCGGTAGAGACATATAAACTTAAATAATTAATGAGAAAGAGTCCTACTGCCTACATGCTACTGTCATATCGTATTTCAAGCATTAATTATTACAGGGTGAAGCCAAATACTTTCATTTTACTTTAATTTTTTACTGGTCCTCCTTTCACACCTCTTAAGTTTCAAAATGATTTGTTTAAAATTTTTTGAAATACGTTTAAAAAAAAATGTCTGAAATTGAAAATGTACGGTCATTATGGAAAGGTAGTGTACCTAACAATTTTTTGATACTACTACTACATCCTTTTTTTTTTTTTTCATTTAGAAAGTTTACACCTTTTCAATAGCATAATGCATTTTAAAAGATTAGTGTTTTAATTAAATTAATTGTTTTAAGTTAATATCTAATCGGAATGTAATATATATACATTTGTTAAAAAAACAAAAAGTGTATTTAAAAATTGGATGTATTTTTTGAATGAAAGAATCTGAGGTTAACACAGATCTACAAATATAATGTTAGCAAAATTTATTTTGTTTATTTTAGCTGACACCTATATTTTTGATGTGCTGAAGCCGAAAATGAAGCCAGTTTTTCTCTGTCACACATGGCTTTTGCCAATACAGGGTGTCTACCGACACAATTCCTTCTCTTCCGTAATTTCTAGTATGACTTTATGATTAATTGTAATTAATCATGGAATTATACTATAAAAGTAACCGTATAATTATATTGGTGGAAGAGTCACGAAAAAAAAAATAGCGCACCCTGTATTGATAAAAATCTGTATGTGATAGAGTAAAAACTAGTTTTGGTTTCAGCCCAGCAAAGACCATCGACATCAGCCAAAGTTATCAAATCAAAATTTTAGATTTAGACCTGTGAGATCTTTCACTATTGAGTCATATTAAATGAGGGAATTAAGTTCTTAATTTTGTTATGGACTAAATATAACCGAGCAATATTAAGCAACCATATGACATATTTTGCAATTATTTCTGATCATTTTATTAGAAGTAACATAATATAAATCAGCTTCTTTTTCAAATTTTATATTAAAAGTTTAATGTATGCAAAATGTACCACAACATTAATAAAAATTGTAGTTTAAAACATGTTAAAGCGCATCATTACAAATCCTACCAAAGGTAATACAAGCTTAGCCAACTTTATACCTCTGAATTATAATGTAGTTTTGATTAAAAAAAAAAAAATGTATAGCTTGTCTATATACATAAAGTCCGGTCATCTTGTCCCATCAATTTCCGAGGAGTTCTGTTCTCAAAGTTTGATGGTGGGAGGTGCCAAGTTCGATCTGTGGTTGAGATTTTCAGCGTACCCATTCGAAATTTTCCAAGGTTTTGTTAAAAACTTTTGTAAATAAGGGAACATCTTAGAACGATCTACACATAAGGCATTCTATATAGGCCTACAACTCTGGAGTAATCAATGTGATTTTACCACCACAATATTATTAGTATATTTAGAAGCCTGTTTAAGACATTATAATCTGACGCGCATTTAAAATAAATCCCAAGACTATGGATTTACAAGTACAAAAAAGTCCAACTTTAAGTTTCTCTTCCTTAAGTTGTATAAGAATCTGTACTTATGTAACGTATTTACTAGATTCTTACATATATGCATGAAGATAAACTTACTGTTGGATATTTTTGTACTTGTAAATTGATAATAATGGAATTTATTTTAAGTATATGCTAATTTAGAGTGTCTTCAATACGCTTATAAACGTACTAATATTTAATCGGCGTTGGTTAAAGCCGTTTGGCTATGCTAGGTTTCTAGACCTATGGGGATTGCCGTAAGTGTAGGTCTTTCTAAAATGTGTTATCCCATATTTATGCAAGTTTTGGAGAAATCTGCGGAAAATTCCGAAAGTGTAGGTCGAAATTCGCAACCTTGGATCGAACCAGACACCTTCCGCCTTCAAACGTTGAGAGCAGAGCTTCTCTGCCAATAGTGGGGCCTTCAAATAATAGGTATTTTTACATGGATAAATTTACCGAGCATTTCGTAATATTATATACGAAATTTACGGAGACTTGGATGTTCATATATAAGTAATTTTACAGAGACTTGGATGTTCTTACATATGTAATTTTACAGAGACTTGGATGTTTTTACGTATGTAACCTTACAGACACTTGGATATTTTTACAATGGTAAATTTACAGAGACTTAGATGCTTTTACATGCTCGAATTTACGGAGACTTGCAAATTTTTACATGCGTAGATTTACAGAGACTTTGATGTTTTACAGATTTAAATTTACAGAGACTTGAATATTTTGATCTATGTAAATTTACAGAGACTATGATTGATTTACAGAATAGTTTCTCTGCATTTTGACAGAATCTCTTTGTTTAATTCTCTGTAAATTTACATAAGACTTAATATAATTAATTACCAATAGATTCTCTGTAAATTTACAGAAAAATTTTTAACAGTGTGCCGTACATCTTCTCTAATGGGCCTGATTGCCGTGTGTTTGTATATATATATCAGTTTGTTTTATTATTTTTTTGTGTTTGTTATATTTTATTTCATTTGTAAACTAACCTTAAAGTTCTAATTATTCAATTAATATTAATTTTTATCCTTATGTTTCTCTCTTTTTTTTAAAGATTTTTGTATCGATAAGCATTCGTACCTGTTTGGAATAATAAGTCAGTGTCCAGAAGCCAAGAGAATATCATAAAGAAGAAATCAAAACAGTATAGTCTACCGAATTTCTGGTACATTGTAAGAAGTGCTAAGCTATAAACTAAGATGAAAAAGATAAAAGATTCAATTACAAGAAAACAAACAGAATTATTTGGAAGTTTTTTAATATAAATGGATAAAATTTTACATTTTGTAACACAGAAGACAATTAAAAGGAATATTTAATAGCATTTTTTTTCTTCTGTTTCTTTTAAAAATGTACAAATAAAGTTATTTATTTAATCATGTGGTGTGCTGTGATTTATTTTTTCAGAATGTTAAATGAATTCAAAAATTTTCAAAAACAAATATACACAGATGAGCATAAATTATAGATTTTTATTTACGAAGTATAAGTTCAGTTATTAGAATTAAAATATGTATTGCAGGCTTCTTGAAGACACAGGCAGACCATTTTTTGTCTCCCGGACCCAAACTTTAGTAGTGAATATCCTCGTACACACATTGCATTCTAACGTGTTAGATAATGTAGTCTATAGAGATATTGATTTTGAGTGAAGCTATAGGGCTGTAAGGATAAAAATGTGATATCCCTCTCCAGACCACTCTTTCGGATGATTCCCAGTCAGTAAACCTTACTCCGCTCAACCTCAGGTAACCAGTCTCTCATTTTATAAAATGGTAGACAAAAACCCGGTGGTAAGCTTGTTGATCTTTTAATTAGAGGATTGAGGTTTCGATACTCAAGCTGGCCAATGACCGTGTGCATTAATCATGTACATTAACGGGTGGCTGGTGACCGTAAAATTCATCGTGGCTGCAATGTCTTTCATGTACTGCAAAATATGGTGAGTATATTAGAGTACTTTTATAACAAAACAGCGTTAAAATATGTTAAAAATACCCAAATCGGGAAATACCTTTTAATCTAAATGAAAATAAAAAAGTTAATAATTATGATAAAAAAAATTTTCCTTGTTATTGCTACACATTTTCAAAACTTAGGAAAACGATTTAAAAAAATTAGTTCTTCACTAATTTTGAGAACATATTATCAGCTTACCGTAAAATAACATTTCTGAGGTTTACTGAAACAAGGGAGATATACTCTCCTCGAAGGATAAAAAGTGTGATATCATGCCACAGGGTTACCACTGGAAGCGAATCCCAAACCATTGGCGATTGCCCATTGCTCAAACTCGACGCAAAAACCACTATACCACAATTTAAACCTCAATCGTTGTGGCTGCAACGTCCTCCATATTCCTTTAAAATAATACCTTCAGCTCTCATTCGGAGTTACCGAATGAGAGCAGCAAGGGCGAGGCATGGTTCAGAAAACTATGAAAGCGCCGAAGCGACGCGCTTCAAAAGGCAGAGAAAATCAATTCAGTCTTTCGACGAGGCGACGTTACTTGATTACTTTTTTAAAATCTTAAATAGGGCGTTCAGAGTTTTCCGTAGTTTCCTCCGAAACTCGCGTAAATACGGGCTAGGACCCCTTAGAAAGACCCCCACGGAGGGCATTCCCCCTCTAGGCCTAGGACACATCAGGAGTCAATCGGCCTTAAATCCTACAACCAACCAACCTTAAATAGGGGATGGATGCTTCGCCACTGGAGGGCAGTCATTCCCTCCACGGAGGATGTAAATTATAATGGCACATCTGCATACCCTCCTTAGGGGTTAATTCTAGACCGTTTCAAATGTTCATTGTGGACAGTCACCTCTAAGGATAATCCGGAGATATCCCCACTAAAAATAATCCGAAAATATTCTTCAGAAAATATCATTTTCTGAAGACATTCTTCAAATATTTTCAAATATTTTGAAGATTTATCTTTTTCAATAAAATGTCTGCAGAAATTTTGAAGACATTATAAAGATATTTTGTAAACTTACTTAAGAAGTGAGCCAAATAACTTAAGATATTCTGCAGATTTTCTTTAAAGAAAATCTTGAGATTATTTTTAGTGGGGATGTCATCACAATTTTGATTTTCTGTGGGTGGATGGCTCCCTCGCTTCGATAACTCTTGAAGTATTATTTTACAAACACGGGGGACATTGCATCTCCGTCGGATTTTACATGCATCAGCCTCCCATTAATGTACACGACGGTTTTGAGCCGATCGAGTGTCGATACCTGCAATTCTATAATTACAAGCTTGGAGTTTGCTAAATACATCAAGTTACATTCACCGATGTAATCTGATGCACTTATATCACTCCAATAACTCTTTGCATTAATAAACCTTAACAAATAATTACATTACGATTTTATCTATTTTTGTCCAAAACCTGAAAAACAACCAAATTTTAACTGTGTGACTTGTAAGAATATGACACTTACTATAATTTCATATACTACAAGTCATACTTTTTACAAGAAAATAAGAAAAGGGGGGGGGGGTGGGGCGTTGTTGTATTTAGGGAAAATGGGTTACTCGAAATTATTATCTTCTTTCTCCAAGAACAATTAACAAGGAACACATGCACTTATTCTCTAAAAAATTATTGAAAAATAATTATTTAAATATACATTTAAATTCGTGATTTTGCGTGAGAAATTTTGTAAGGGTGGAGTATGACTCGAACCAGTTACTGTCAAGTATACAAATGGTATTTCAATTAAAAAAAAAAAAAAAAAATGTCATGTTCGCTACTTAATCTTGTTACCCTATTTCATTATTAATGGTAACCAAAATTGCTTAAATATCTTATATGTGTATATGAATGTGCCTGAATATAAAGATAAGAATGTAAAAATTTAGTTTGGGAGCCTATTTATTGGTAACTAGTGTTAAAAACTGTATAGAATTTACGTAAAAGAAATATATTCTACATTACGATATCTCGTGAAGTGCTTAACAAAACGATATTTATAAATGTTCGTTGAAAAACAGCAAAATTTAACAAATAAATATGTCCAACTTTAATTTATGTAAACATAAATAAAATTTTAAGAGGATATGCTGCTATAACACGTACTATATGAAAATAATATATTAAATCCTTTAAAAGAAGCACTCTTTTTTAAAATAATATCAAGTTAATGATTAACATTTTATTCATACGAATTTCAATACACTATTCGAATTGCCTGCAATTATTTGTTTTTAAGTTACGCTTATGACAACATACACAAAGATCAATAGTTAAAAACATGACTTTAGATTTCAGAGGACCTCAAAACACGCAATTATTACAAAAAATTACTAAAGAATTTATTTTTAAAATTACTTATTTTCCATTTGGGTACGAGGAATAGATTTTCATTACTAAGCAATTTTTCTAGACAGAGTAAAATATAGTAAAGCCCTCCCACTGATTACATTCAGTAGAACAGATTTTTTCGCATAATCATTGGTAGCTTTATAGGTCGTCCTCGTCAATAACTTATGTACAATCTACACTGTGTATTTAAATATAATCATATTTTTTATAACGTAGAGCACAAAATGAAATGCCCTTCCAGCAATTTTCAAATATTTCCCGAGTTTATTCCAATTATTTTGGGGATCTTTATAAACGAATGGTAAATGATTTTCATGCCATATTCGACACGACACGTGTTTTTCACGTATATGTTCATTTCATTTTGCTTCATTCTGCTTTCAGATGTTTAACTGTATTTTAACTGTTGAAATTTCGCCGATAAACGTAATGTATTTAAATTCTCTTGGATATTCCTATACACGAACCATTTGCTTGATTTGAACGAAAAGTTCATTGAAGCTTCCCTGTATGGCACATATTTAGAATACTGACTTTAAACATAAAATGCTATTATTTGTTATTGAATTTTTCTGATAACAGTTACAAAGATATATAAATAAACAAACACACAGATCAACCGCTAAAAACTTATTTTTCGGTTTTCTAGGGCCTCAAAATGCTCATATATATATACATATATATATATATATATATATATATATATATATATATATATATATATATATATATAGATATATATATAATATGTAAATTAAGAACTTTATTGGTATAATATAAAATATTAATGGAATTTGGATAACTTTCTGTTAAAAACGTGGATCAACTTTACAGATAAATGCATTAGCATTTCACAAAAATTAAAATGTATGGTAAAATTTTACTTTTATTCTGTATTTTATAACCTTGAGAATATTAACTACAATATCTTTCATGTTATGAATATGAAATACACTTAAATTCGTCCACATTCTAGACTGTGAACTAAAAATTAATACAGGTAGAATATTCAATTTAATAAGACATTAGGTCATTTTAAGAAGCAAGACAATCATAATTACTGTTTACTTTTTATTAGAATTCTGTCTGCACGTGTCTTAAATTCAGACACATAAGTGTCTTAAATAGTTGTCCTTATTTTGTTGTCCTTAGATGTCTTAAGTTAAGACATTAATGTGACTGGATTTAAGACACTTGAAGTGACTTAAAGCAGCCAATTTTAACCCTCGTTTTTCATAAATAAATAAATAAATACATACATAAGATTGCGTGTACTTTAGTTGCCAGTTAAAAAATGGATTTAGAATTTCCTAGAGCATATATAAAATGCTTATGCTAAAATTTCCACACATAGCGAACCTCTTCGATAGGCTGGTTTCGAACTGAGGATTCACAAACCAGCGACCGAACAACTGAGCTACAATCATCGGTATCACATCGTCTTGGTTAGAAGTAATACATATGTAGAATTCGTCAAACGTAAATTTATCATTTAATATATATATTTTTTCTTTTAATAAAATTATTGACAAAATACCTGAAGCTTAATATACATTTCTATTTTCTATTTTGTGTGTAGATTTTTAGTACTTTCCCTTTGTAAAATGTATGATAAATGTGCAAAAAGTGTAGCCTATAATATTTAGGGAAAAAAAAAAGTTTCTTATTTTTTTCTTATCTCTCTCTCTCTCTCTCTCTCTCTTTTTTTTTTTTTCTTTTAAACTTATATTTAAAGGAAAGCAAACTATTCACATGAAAGCCAAAAAATTGGTTGTTTTACACTGATATGTAGGAAATCATGCGGAATTTTTTTTAAAAATCAAATTAAAAAATTAAGCAGCAGCCGCGTACAAATCGTTTAAGACTGCTCATTTAGAAATTCGATTTCTTTTTCTTTGAAAATTCAGTTTCATAAAACTAAAAAGGTCTAAATAGCTTAAGCACTTATTATATAAAATATTATTAAATGAAGCGATGTGAAAAGAAACTTAAAGACTATATACATATTATAGAATCCGTGTAAAAAATTTGCCAAGTGTTTGAAATTCTAAGTGTCTGAACTGTAACATGTCTGAATTTCTAGGTGTCTGAATTATAAAATGTCTTAATTTTCAAGTATCAAAACTGTAATGTGTCTGATTTTCAGACATATCAATATTATTCAGACACTTAACTTAGCCTATTTTTATAAAGACATTTATGTGTCTTAAATTCAGACGTATGTAGTGTCTGAAAATTACGTGTTTCAAACATTTTTGTGTCTAAATTGGTATTTCAGGCACATTTCTGTATGAATTTAAGACACTTATATTTGCAGTATATCATTCTGTTATCGAGCCACTTTTCTGGTATATTTTGACTTAAGGGGCATCCCTATGAATATTAATAACCAGTGAATGACCCATGAGTGACCAGTGAGCGACCAGTGAGTGAGCCCTGTGTGATCAGTGAGAGACCCATAAGTAATTCAGAATATCAGAAAATTTTACAGTATTTGAAGGATTTCAAAACCTTCGCGTCCTGCTTCATTTCGGTTTTACAGCTATAATTTAAAAAATAATATAATATATATATTTTTTTTAAAGAATGCTTTTTTATTGGCTTCTTAAAAGTAGTGAATAAGGCAAAATTTTCTGTGCTCAAACCAATTAAAAGATTAAAAGCAGTCGATGATGACTGCATCCTGCTGTATAATAACATAGTTTGTCATCAATGAACGCCTTTGATCTTATACTATGTCATCAATGAATGCTTTTGATCTTTGCCATCAATGAATGCTCTTGATCTTTTAATTGGTTTGAGTGCAGAAAATTTTGCCTTATTTACTTCTTTTTAGGACGCCAATAAAAAAGAATTCTTAATTTTATGTATATATATATAGTATTTTTTACCCATTTATGTGGCAGATAAAGTATTGTTTTTCGGTTAAATTTTCAAAATTGATGTTTTGTCATATTTACACGCTTTGAGTTCCCTGAATACGAAAAACAAGCTTGGTCTATGTGTCTCTCTTTTTCCGTGTGTGTGTGTGTGTGTGTGTGTGTGTGTGTGTGTCTTTTTACAGTATATCCCAAGAACAAATGGTGGAAGGAAGTCCAAATTCAGTATTCTAAATGTGTCATGTGAGTATGCTATACACTGAACTTTTCGCCATGATCAAACTAATGGTTCGTGTACAAGAACATCTAAGACAATTCAAATGCATTACGTTTGTGGTTGAAATTTGTGATAGTTACAGTTGCATTAAACAAAATAAAATGAACATATATTTTTTACGTGCAAAAAAATCTTATTTCACCAAGATTATGGAATGAAAATTATTCACCATTCCTTTACAGGACTACCCAAAAGAGCAAGAATAGAATTCGACTATACTTTGTAGCGCTGGAAGTGCATTTCGGGTTGGGCTGTATGTTATCAATACAGGACTCTATACAATGTGGTGTATACGTAACTTATAGAAGACTATACAGGGCTATCAAAACTTAAGCAAAAATATTCTTTATTATTAAATGTAATTAGTGGAAATGCTTTAATATATTTTACCATGTCCAGGAAAACTGCTCAAAAATGGTAAATAAGTACTCACACCTATACGGTAAGTAAAATTATTTTTATTTTCTCTTACTCATAGGGTCGAGAAAGTATTGTTTTAGGGTCAAATTTTTGAACATGAGTTTTTGTTATATTTACACGCTCTGAGGTCCCCTGAATACGAAAATCATGTTTTTAGCGAATGGTCTCTGTGTCCGTCTGTTATCAGCAAATATCAAAAACAAATAGTAGCAGAAATTCCAAACTCGGTATTCTAAATGTGTATCATATAGGGATGCTACAGTAAGCTTTTCGTTGAGATGAAGCAAATGGTTCGTGTACAGGGACACTCAAAAGTATTCAAACACATTACGTTTATGGGTGAAATTGCAGGTAAGTAGAGTTTAACATCTATAGACTGCACTAAACCAAATAAAATGAATATATATTTTTGTAATAGAGATAGTCAACTGGGAAAAAAATTTCTGTATGTAGGAGCTTCCCTCGCCCCTGGGGTGGGGGGGGGGGGAAGTCCCCCGTCGAGGGGAGTAAATTTTCATGATGGGTATCTTTCAAAAGAGCTCATCAATACATTTAAAATGAATGGTTGAAAATTCGATATGCGATAATTTAAAATAAAGTTATCGAATTTTTTCTTAAAAAAAAAAAAAAAAAATATTGAGAATAAATTCAACTTTATTTTGGATATTTAGTGTTATACTACTTCTCTAATATGGAAAACGTCTGCATTATCATAAAAGATAATTTGTTTAAATAATAATTTTAATAAATTATTTTTTAAAAACAGAATTATTTTTTAATAACTGAATTGAATAATATATAAATTTAGGTGCATTAATGAAACGGGGTTTGAGGGGGGCGGTAACCCCCCCTCACACAGGACTAATTATCACATAAAACTCTTCGGAAGCCTAATTTGAATTGTTTAACATAGGTTTACATAACAGTACTCGTTATCTTACCTCTTAATCTCCAATCTGTATTTATAGTATTAAATTTCAGGGTACGAGAAAGTCGTGTGAGTGACACACCAGATTATTTTTTTTAATTAAATTTTTCGTGATTTATTTATTTATTTATTGTATAATTCCCCTTTTTGAAGTTCCCTGAACACTAAAGTCAAGCTTTTAACGATTGATCTATGTGCATGTCTGTTACCAGCGTAAATTATAAACAAACAAATGCAGGCAATTCAAAAGGCGCATTTTTAAGTTCATATCAATTTGCTATTTTAAATGTTTAATCAACATTGATAAGTTTCAAGGAATTTTATGGGTGAAATTTGTTTTGAATAATTTAGAATAAACGTTTAAGTTGAATAAAAGCCTTGAATTTTATATACATGTAGGTACTATAATAAAGCAGCCCACGTCATACAGAATTATATGTTACATAAAATTTTTCCTAAACCTAGTTGGAATTGTTTTTAACGCAAGTTTATAAACAGTATTTGATATCTTACGTAATCTGCAATCTGTGTTTACAGTATTGAAATGCAGGATAAAATAATGAGTCGTGTGATTACCACATGTGATTATTTAAAGAATATTAAATCATAATAATGCATTATGATTAAATGAATTTATTTATTTGAACATGCCATTTATTTGTTTTATTCAAAACAAAATGGTAGAATTTCCTGAATTTCCTGATAATTGGTTTTTAACGTCAGTTTAGAATATGCTCAGACCTAATGCAAACTACTATATTGCAAATGAATGATCATTCTAAATTTTTATTTCTTTAGTTAAAAAATTCTTTTGGAAAAGATTGTAACAATTTTGTGAAAATAAATAAATAAATAAAATAAAATACCTTGATATCTTCAAATCTCCATCATTTATAGAATGCTTTTTCATTCACCCGGGTTGTCTGTCATTCTGTCATTCTGTCTGTCATCGAGCCACATTTTTGCTATATTTTGACTCAAGGGTCATCCCTATGAATATGAGAGACCTTGGGTGAACATGAGCGATCCGTGAATGACCAGTGAGTGATCCATGAATAACAATTGAACGACCAGTAAGGGACATGTGAGTAACCAGTGAGTGACCCCTGGGTGATCAGTGAGTAACCCATAAGTAACTCAGAATATCAGAAAATTTTATAGTATTTGAAGGATTTCAAAACCTTCGCGTCCTGTTTCATTTCGCTTTCAATTTTTAATTTCGGTTTTTTAGGTTTAATTAAAACAAAAATAATAATAATAATAAAAGATTTTTAAAAAGAATGCTTTTTATCGACGTCCTAAAAAGTATTCAATAAGGCAAAATTTTCTGTACTCAAACTAATTAAAAGATCAAAGGCATTCATTGATGACAAAATATGTTGTAGTCATCAATGAATGCATTTGAACTTTCTCATCAATGGATGCTTTTAAAACGCAGATAAAAAAAAAATTCTCTTTCAAAATCTTTTTTTATATAATTTTTTTCATACTGATCGTCATCTTTCAATATGAGTTCTGTTGCAGATATGTATCTTGGGCAGTTTGTTGAAGGAGACAGAGAAAGTGGGGAAGTTGCAGTTGAGTTTTTTCGATAATCAGCGCTGCAGGATTGGGAGTAGTACAAAGTTAGACCCACACTCTCAGAAGTAATATACTTAATTTTGACGATTCAGATATTCTCGGACTTAATTTCGTTGTTTTTGACAACCATTTCGTCAAGCGATCATGTAATTTTTGAGGAAACGTGAACTCTCAAATATTTCACGAAACTGTTTACTCACAATAGCACGTGCTAGCTTTTTTACCGCCATATTGGATTTTTTCCTATTTTGTTTCAACGTTATGTTACAATGACTTTTATTTGTTTGCTCTGTTTTATTTATATTTTTATCAAATACTAGCAGGCAACGCCCGCTTCACTGGTCCCTATTTTTAAATGAATCGCTATAACTACTGAATTCTCAAAATTGCATTAATTTTTATCACGTGAAAAAAACAGAAAAAAAATCTTATTAGGAAAAATGTCGCACCGGGTTCTCACTGCCTCCAGAAAAAATTCCCAAAATGCTCTAACTCTTATTTCTATTATTTTCCCCCTTCGTCCCCCTCCCGTCTATCCTAATAATTTTAAAAATTCGAAAATATCCGCAATCGATTTGTAGGTATCGAAAACCTCTATATACCAATTTTGAATGCTCTAACTCTATTCTATTTTTTTTGCCCTTCCGCCACCCCTTTCCGGCCCTCCTAATAACTTTACACTTTCGAAAATATCCCCACTCGACTTGCTGGCCTCTAAAACCTATCTGTACCAATTTTGAACGGCCTAACTTTATTTCTATTTGTTTTTGCCCACACCTCCCCCTTCCCGCCCCTCCTAATAATTTTGCAAATTCGAAAATAGCCACAATCGATTTGTAAGTATCGAAAACCTCTATATACCAATTTTGAACGATCTAACTCTATTTTTTTTGCCCCCCCCTCCCCCTTCCCGCCCCTCCTAATAATTTTGCAAATTCGAAAATATCCGCAATCGATTTGTAAGTATCGAAAACCTCTATATACCAATTTTGAACGATCCAACTCTATTTTTTTTTTTGCCCCCCCTCACCCCTCCCCCTTCTCGCCCCTCCTAATAACTTTACACTTTCGAAAATATCCCCATTCGACTTGCAGGCCTTTAAAACCTATCGGTACCAATTTTGAACGGCCTAACTATATTTCTATTTGTTTTTGCCCATAGCCCCCCCCCATACTGCCCCCCCCCCTTCCCACCCCTTCTAATAATTTTACAAATTCGAAAATATCCGCAATCGATTTGTAAGTATCGAAAACCTCTATGTACCACTTTCGAACGATCTGACACTATTTTTATTTTTTTGCCCCCCCTCCCCCCCCCTAAAAAAACAGGAAAAAATCAAAAAATGAGTTTTTGGAAATATTTTCAAGAAGACGCTTGGCGGTTTTTTTTTTTTTTTTTTTTTTTACATCTTTGAGCTATTACTTTTACTCGAAAATCCGTATTTTTCTAAATTTGCCTCCGACAATCATTTATACCCCCTTCTCCCGTTAAAAATCCAAAATTCCAAAATCGCAGGAAACGATTTTTTCGTATTCAAGTCTAGTCTCCCCATCTGCAATTTCTTCACTGTGAAGTTATTTGGAGCCGAGTTATACTTATAAATGTGTTTTTGCCTTCTGCGCCTCCGAAAATCATTTATACCCCCTTCCCCCTTTAAAAATCCAAAATTCCAAAATCGCAGAAAATGATTTTTTTTTTTCAAGTCTAGTTTCTCCCTCTGCAATTTCTTCACCGTGAAGCAATTTGGAGCCGAGTTGTGCTTATAGAGGTGGTTTTTGCCTTCTGCACCTTCGAAAATCATTTTCAGCCCCTCTCCCCCCTTAAAAATCCAAAATTCCAAAATCGCAGAAAATGATTTTTTTGTACTTTAGTCTCCCCATCTGCAATTTTTTCATCGTGAAGTAATTTGGTGCCGAGTTATGCTTATAAAGGTGTTTTTGCCTCCTGCTCCTCCGAAAATCATTTTCACCCCTTTTTCCCCTTAAAAATCCAAAAAACCAAAATCGCAGAAAATGATTTTTTTGTATTCAAGTCTAGTCTTCCCATCTGCAATATCTTCCTCGTGAAGCAATTTGGAGCCGAGTTATGCTTATAAAGGTGTTTTCGTCTTCAGCAACTCCGATAATCATTTTCACCCCCTTCCCCCCAAAAAAATCAAAAATTCCAAAATCGCAGAAATGATTTTTTCGTATTCAAGCCTAGTCTCCCCATCTGCAATTTCTTCCCTGTGAAGTAATTTGGTGCCGAGTTGTACTTATAAATGTGTTTTTGCCTTATGCGCCCCTGAAAATCCCATTTTTACCCCCTACCCCCCTTAAAAATCCAAAATTCCAAAATTGCAGAAAATGATTTTTTTGTATTCAAGTCTAGTCTCCCCATCTGCAATTTCTTCACCGTGAAGCAATTTGGAGCCGAGATATGCTTATAAAGATGATTTTTGTCTTCTGCCCCCCCGGGGGGGGAACGGGGGGGTATTTCGCAAAATCCCGTCTTAGTGAGCGTCAGGGTCCTAAAATCAACCTACTCACCAAAAATTGTGACTCTATCTCCCATAGGATCGCCACAACCGAGTGGCGAGAGTGCCGCAAAGAGTGCGGCAAAAGAGTGCAGCAGAATAAACAGGCAAACCAATTAACCCCTTAACTGCCCCTAGAAGGAAACTCAGTTTTCTAAACTTGCATCATATGGGTATGTTACTTCAAACTTTTTATGGAAATCAGACAAATACAAATAAGTCTTGCTTGCAGAAACATTAATGAGAATTAATTAAGGTATTAGGCGAAATGTCTGATAAAGTTTAACATTTTTAGAATGCATTAAACAAAATTAAATGAATGTATATTTTTATATGCGTAAAATCACGCTCCATAAAAAAAAAAAAAAAAATTATTGAAACCATTTATTATTCGTTTATAGGACCACATACAAATTAATTCGGATATATTAGGGATATAATTTAGTGATTTCTGGATGTGCATATCAAGTTTTGTAATGTGTTTTTTATACTGCGCTATGATTACGTATACTATGTGGCGTATATATAATTTTCAAACATTATACAGGGATGCCCAAAACTAAGCGAAAACGTTCATTCCTGTTGAATGTAATTGATGGAAGTGCTTAACTAAATTTTACTAAGTCCAGGAAAACTACTTAGGAATCTACATATTAAAAGGCAAGCACGAAATTTGTGGTACACTTTTAACATATTAATTATGGGAGTTCAGAATTGGAAGTGGTATGATTCGAAAGATCTAATTCACGAGAGTTGCAAAATACAAGAATTATTTTCTTACCATGTCAAGAGGGTATTTAAAAATACTTTTATTTTTAATTCACTTTCTATCATCTTCTGACTATCATATCTCCAAAACTAATAAAAATATAACTGCAAAACTTCATAATTAAAACAGGACTGGTGTACAGAATTTTTGTTTTCAAATTTTGGGGGAAATTGGAAGTGGGACATCGGAAACCGTATCACAAAAACGACTCTAACGATTTTCTTCAAATTTGCAATATAAGCACTCTATTATATGTCCTTTTGAATGATATAGTTGGTTAGTTCAGGAAAATTGACAGGCGCCCTGTATAAATAGCTCAATTTCAGGTCTCGCATGTGCGTTCCTTTGAAAACGGCTGTACGAATTTTTTTTAAACATGCCATATTAACTCCCTTTTAATTATCCTTTTGTATGTAATTATTGTTTTCCGGTCAATAATTGAGTATGCCAAGTTAAAAGTTGGTGTCTCAAAAACGGTTCTAACGATTTTCTTGAAAATTGTTACATACATTCATTTCAGGTATCATATCCCATGTATTAAGTGGTTATTTGAGGAAAATTAACGGTCATACTGATTAGAGTGGTCAGTTTTAGAACTCGGACATTGGTGTTTCAAAAAATAATTCTATTGGGTAATTCAAGTTGTGTGGTTGTTTCACACCAGATTTTTTTTTTTTTTTTTTTTTTTTTTATGATTTACGCCAGTTCTAATTTAAAGCGATATTAGCCGTACGATAAATTTCCTGATTGTGTATTAATAGGTAAATAAAAATCAGCTCCTGATTCAGTCTGCTTTTGTGGTTTTATTTTATTGTATTTATTTTTCATTTGTCTGGCAACAGAAATGATTATAATTTAATTTATTTTCAGATTGTAGACACATTGTTTCGATATTAAAAGTGTTCTTTGCCGTTGAAATGCCCAGACGAAAAACTTTAATCAGTCGGATTGAGGCAAATTGAGTTAAATAAATAGAGAAGTTCATACGGATATGAATCATCATATAAATAGAAATGCTAATAATGATATATATATATTTAAGTGTAGATTTAATTGCTCCTAATATTGTTTAGGAGGAAATGTTGCATTTCTATATTTATTATTCAAATGCTTACTTAAAAAACTGGTCGAGTTTCGACCACTGGACGATAATAGTAATTATTAATTTCTCATGCCCATAGCATTGCCCATAGTCCAATTTTCAATGCTGACAAGTTTTACTATAATTACTTTTGAAGTCCCCTGTGTACGAAAATCAATTGTTTAGCAGTTTATCTGTGTTGTATTTGTTATCAGCAAAATTTAAAACATATATTTACCGAAAATTCAAATCTGGTATTAAAAGATCAAACGATGGTGCCTCTTGAGAAGTTACACCAAGATTGATTAGTTTTAAGAAATACTGTGGGTGAAAGTTTTTTGATTAATTTGGAATAAACTTTCAAATTTTAGAACAGTCTAATTTATTTTTTGTGAATGTAGGTACTAGTATATGCAAAATGGGAAGGAGGAGGTTAACCAGGTTGTACCCCTTGACATAGAATTTTATCTCAAATAAAACTGTTACTAAACTATATTGAACTATTTTTAAATGACGTTTATATACTGTGATTGCTAATTTATCCTTTAATCAGTAATCTTTCTTTATGATATTTGAATGCAAAATAAGAGAAAGTCATGTGAGTATACTGAAGCAGATTATTTGTTTTGAGAAGTGTCTTCAACTGAAATTCTTCAAGTGACCCTGAATAAATATAGCTTTAATGTAAAATATAAGAAGGGTTTAAACTGCCATTAGTTTTTTTAGCATTTTGCTAAAAGGTATCATATTTTGCTAAAACATGTTGGTCAGAATTTCGCTAAAAAGCTAAAACTGGATAACTGTATAAAATATCTCTATAATAACTCGGATTTTTTTTTTTTTTTTTTTTTTTTTTTTGTAATATTTGCAGGCAAAAACTACGAAAGGACTGAAATTTTTGGGAATGATTATTTATGTAGTAATTTGGATTTATTTTTAACGATTGAATTTAAATGCAAAAATATTTAAAAGTATGTCAGAATTCAGAATTTGATTCATAGAAGCATTCTTATCACTAGTATTTCACGATTATCTACCACTATACTTTACTTAATTTTTCAATTGCTTCTTCATTTTACACATATGATATGAGTATTTGTTTTGAGAAGTGTCTTCAACTGAAATTCTTCAAGTGACCCTGAATAAATATAGCTTTAATGTAAAATATAAGAAGGGTTTAAACTGCCATTAGTTTTTTTAGTATTTTGCTAAAAGGTATCATATTTTGCTAAAACATGTTGGTCAGAATTTCGCTATAAAGCTAAAACTGGATAACTGTATAAAATATCTCTATAATAACTCGGATTTTTTTTTTTTTTTTTGTAATATTTGCAGGCAAAAACTACGAAAGGACTGAAATTTTTGGGAATGATTATTTATGTAGTAATTTGGATTTATTTTTAACGATTGAATTTAAATGCAAAAATATTTAAAAGTATGTCAGAATTCAGAATTTGATTCATAGAAGCATTCTTATCACTAGTATTTCACGATTATCTACCACTATACTTTACTTAATTTTTCAATTGCTTTTTCATTTTACACATATGATATGAGTACCTCTTTTTTTATTGTTAAAATCAAAACATAGTTTCCCTGCTTCATATTTTTAAAGTCACAAATATGGATGCTTGGTTAAAATCATTAATGAACAAAAGAATAGAAAATAAAACTGAGGATAACAAAGCTAAGTAAAAGAAATCAATAGTATCCAAAGAATTAACTTTTGAAAAAGCTAAAATAGTGCTTGCCTATTTTCGCTAAAATGCTAAAGTAATTTTTTTGCCAGGTTAAACCCTAAGAAGTGAAATTTTTCTCTAGTTTTGTTACATAAATCTCTATGAACTGCACAGCACTGTGCAATGTAGAAAAGAAACACAACCGGTTTCTAGAAATAGATAAAAGTTCACATTTCCTTTGGTCACATCCTTTTACTTTTTGTTGCGTATATCTTTCGAAGCCATGTTAATATTTGTGTTCCTCTGTGTGGTTGTTGTAAACTTTTCACCAGGTAAAAATTTTATATCGCATATTAATTGTCAATATCGTATATAAAAAATATATTTATGATGTATCATCGTATACTAATCGATTATTAAAATAGTATTTTTAAGCTTACTTTATAGAAAACTTTTCAAAATTTCTAAAGTTAATGTTACCATAAATTTATCGTTTTTCGATGACTAGTAAAATGTAATTGTTAGTTATTTGTTGTATCTGCAAAATATACTTCTTACTTCTTAAACACTTCTTATTTTTTAAACTTTATAATTACTAAAAAATGCAATTCTTATATCAATATAGTATCAATATTTATTTTCGGTATAGGAAATATAACAATTATTATTTTAAGAAAAGTCATTACTAAAATGGTGAGGTGGTTCGATTAAAGAAAAAATTATCAACTTGAAAATTTTTCATTAAGCTTACGAGCTGTAAAAACTACGTCTATTTGTCGAAAAATATATTATTAAATGTACTGTATGTATTTAATGTGTTATGCTCTGCTAGTTGTATACTACAAGATGTACATAAACATGAAAGAGGTGTTTGTATTGAAAGATGTTTGAAACCAAGATGAATACACTTAAGTTTAATAAATGCACATCTGAAAAGAAAATTTAATGTAAAAGTAGGCATAAATATACAGCATGTATACACGGAAAAAATATGCACGTATAATTGCCATGCATGTTTTAGAATGCATATGGTATGTGCGTAAATTGGTGTAAGTAAATGTAATTGCGTATATTAAAAATATGCGAGCTTATAAAACTAATTATCAAATGATTTCTATAGAAAGACATTATAGTGAGTACGTATTAAGCCATGTAATTTTTGTACGCGTTTTTAGTGTTCCGTATATAAACATTTTAATTTAATACAATATAAATGTATGTTGTAAGTCGAATAGATTCAAAACATATTTAAGTATGTAAAAGAAGATGTATATGGGAGTAAAATATTAATAATATCATAAATTTATGGCATTACTGAGTTCATTTAAAAATGATAAATTTATTAATTTTGTACTTTACTAGTTATTAAACAAAACAAATTAATGGAACTTTATTTTCCTTGGTACTTTTTTTAAATTTTATAATATGTCTAAATTACTGTGATAATAATTATAAGATTAACAACAACAACAACAACAAAAAGTTTTTATATACCATGTTTTTAAATTTTCTGTTGATTCATAGCTATAGAATTATATTAGTACTTTATCAATGTGTATAAAATTTTTAAAGTGATAATGACGTCAATTTTTGTGAAATGAATAATTTAACTTTTTATAATTTTTTAATGTTCACGTTTAATTAAATGTACTTATTTTTATGTAAAAAAAAATGAACTCGTAAATATTTTTTGCAACAATTAAATTACAGCTAATATTAAAAAGGCTAATTTTGAAGCTATTAGGATGTTATAATTATATTCATATTCATATTCATATTTATATTCATATTTTAATTAATTAAAAGAAAACAAATCAAAAATTCGAAAATCGAGCTTCGAGGTATTGCGTTGTCATCGGGTTCTGAGCTGTTCTAACAGTTTCAAATGCCTAGCTAGCTGGGAATTTAGTTAAAAATCAATTGCAAGATTTGTACTGAACAAACAAACAAACAAACAAGAAAGCGAGTTAATAAAAAGATGGTAAGATAGTTGAAAAAAATTTGGAAAAAAGTCTTAATAAACACGTCAAAAAATTTTAACAATATCTTTAGTTTACAACTCATATTATAATTTTATTTTATTTTATTTTTACTTTTTTTGTTTATTCCTTTCGTTCAAATATATATAAACTTCTGGAAACTATAATTATAATCAATATTTAGTATTTTAATCTCATAAAAAGCAGATGATTGTATAAAATATGAGTAGAAAAAGTATTTGTTTTTCTCTTTCGGACTTTATTTATTTACTCTAGCATGTTTTTAAATTCATATGTTTTTTCTATTTAAAATACAATAGTAACAAATTTATGTTGATTTTAAAGAAATTATTATATGACTAGAACTATTCGGAGTAAAGAGAAAACGAAATATTAATTAAAGGATTACATGTATTTTGAAGGCTAAAATTAAAAAAATAAAATAAATAAAAAATAAATAAAGAATAATAATAAAAAAACTCTCTTTCTTTCTTTCTTTTTAGGACTGATGGCCTATTAGTCTCAATCTGGGATTTTTGCGTTGTCGTTTTCGATAGTTGGACATTTGTCGAAATCATTTTTCGATAGTTGGACATTTATCGAAATCTAAAATTTATCGAAAATGTAATTGAATAATTTGAAAGCGATGTTATAATTGGGAGAAAAAAAAAACTAATAGTCTTCCGTCCTAAACTAAATTCTGCTTTTGCCAGAATTTCATCAAAATCTTTTTTTTTTATTTATTATTATTATTGGAAGAAAAAGAAAAGAAAATTAATAATAATCAGTATCGTTACAAGCGATATCTAAAAAGAATTTTTTTAATAATTTTGAATTAGGAAATAAAAAGTGCGCGTGAAATAATATGAAATAAAAATAAGTAAAAAAATGAATTTAATGATTTAATGTTTTTATGATTTCCTTTTTTTTTTTTTTTTTTAATGTGGTTAGGGAGTTAACACAGAATTCTAACAATATATTCACTTTAAAATAAATTTGACAGATATGTTAAGTTTGGAAAACACAGCCGGTGGATCTTGGTTTCCGGAGACCACTCAGAAAAGCGGTGGACACGATTTTTCAAAAATTAATGCATCGATCTTATCGGAATTTTGCACGCTTTTTTCAAAATCGAATTGATTATAGTGCTTCAACAAATGACTAAAAAAATTAAATAAATAAATTTAATTTTTTGGCAGAAGTATGTGCAAAACAATGCAATTTTTGGTACATTTTACTCCACGTTTAGCTTTGTAAAATTAGTTGTAATCGGGAAAAAAAAAAAAAAAAAAAAAATCCTTCTTGCAAGCACTAGTCAAATCTATTTTGAAGAAGTGTGCAAAATTTCAATAAGATCAGCGTATTAGTTTTTCCGAAATCGTGTCCACCGCTTTTCTGTAGGGTCTTCAGAAACCAGGACCTAACGGTTTATTTTTCCAAAATTTTTAATAAGAGCTTTATAAAATATTGCTTAAATGTTATTATTTTATATGCTTGAAATAAAATTAAAAAAAAAAAAAAAATCATTTATTATATTAACAAAAAAAAAAAAAAAAAAAAAAAAAAAAAGAAAAGAAAAGAAATATATATATATATACATATATATATGAAATTATAATATATGTTTTTAGTCATATAAAAGTTGAAAATATGTAACAAAAATATCTAAAGAAAAACTTACGAGAAAATTCAAAAATATGAAACAATTCATAAGTAAAACTTACTGCAAAAACGTAAAATAAATGATTTAAACTGTCAAAAAATGCCCCGTATGACTTGAGACATACGTGTGGGGTTAAAGCTTGCTTTTAATTGATCAAAACTCTCCCCCTAGGCAGACAGTTTAATACAAAAGCACATACATGGCTAAATTCAATATGGATAAAATAAAATTAATAAAATAATATGGAACAGAAAAAACTTATATGGATTAGGCAGAAAATTGATCAAACATTTACACAAACAGCAGCACGTATTTCATAAGATCTCCAGCGAGACAACTAACCAAAATAAGAAACAACCGAAAATATATTACAACACCCATCTATATTCAATTAAAGAAATTAAAACAATAAATAAAGTTATCATAGCTAAATTTAATCGAAAAACAAGGAATATTTAAAAAGGAAAATTAAAAAAAAATAATTTATATTTCAAATGTTTTAAATATTTTTCTATAATATAATCATGTAAAAAATCTATAGAATAATCATTTTCAATAGCTCTATTAAAGAAATCCTGAATATCCTTAATTTTGTCATGATAATTAGAAATTAATCTTTTATTACGATTAAGATAGTTTAAAATGATATTTCTGTAGATAAGTTTACTGTTAGAGCTCCAATGAATCAATTTAATCACATTAAAACCAAAATTATTTCTTTTATCAAAAATAGTTGTAATCATTTCAGTATCTACAATATTTATATCCAAGTCCAAGAAATTTACTTTTAAAGGATTAAAATTAGTACTAATGAGTTTTAAATGAGAAGGATAAAAATTTGTTTTTATTTTTGTGTCATTATTGGTACTAGTAAAAGCGATCAGATCATCAATATATCTGTAAATTATAATATCCTCATTAGATTTAAAATTATTTTTATAAGTATGCAAATACATATTTGCTAAACTGTTGCTAGATACTGAGCCCTAAGGAATTCCATGTTTTCCAAGTCCAATATGTAACCCCTTGTAACCCCTTGTACCCATGTAACCCCTTGACTACAGGTTTCAAAAATTTCAACTCATTTTCTTTCTTATTTATTTTAAACTTCTTCATTAGAATGTTTTAAATTCTATAGCTAAAAGTAGAGTTAATTAGAGAGTTAAAAACAATATGAGTATAGAAAACTTCTTTTGAAGTATTCTTTGTCTTCTATTGTTTTTTATAGACAGTATTTCATCATGAATGAAATAGTTCGTTCAACTTAGTTTTATCAGACATAATTACATAAAATGTCAGTATATTTTACGGAGTATTTTATTTTTTTTTTTAAACTTATCTTTATCTATTGAAGTTAACAACTTATATAAAGTTTCCATTTTTGGTGAATTAATAATTACTTTTGAATTAACATAAATTGTTTTTGTTATACTTTAAATAGAACCACATACGAATTTGATAACATGATAAATAAATACAAACAGTGAGAAGAAATGTAACGTCTCATTAATCCAATTCATATATTCTGTAATGACCTGCTTTTTAAATTAATAAATATTGATTGTAATTATTGTTTCAGGATATTTCTATATATTTGAAAAAGAGATATACACACACAAAGTAATTAAATAAATAAAACGTAGAAAAAAAAATATGTGGATTGTAAATTACAGATATTGACCCCATTTATTGGCGCTTATTAACATATCGTTCAAAATTTCAGTTCATTAGTCCAAATAATTTATAAGTATACTTAAGAATCAGCATAACTATAATTTAAAAAAATCTGGAGTGACTCCACTCGACTTTCCGAACATTGAGTAATTAACAGTTTTGTAGATAAAGTAAAGAAAGAGGAGTTGTTAAACAAACAAAAGAGAGAAAACCATAAAAGAATGTTTGAGTATTTTTCTCCATATATTACACGATGTTTTATTTAACGCTATTGAACTTTGAGCCCATAGATCATAACGATAAAGAATATTTCGTTGTGTCCCTGTAAAAACCTATAAAAGCTAGATTCACCAAAATGCTTATAGTTAGTGCAACAGTGATTTGTAATACTCATATAAATTTTCAGCTGAATTCAATAAGGCGTTTAGATGCTATCGTACTTTTAAAAATTTAGTCCCATAGGCCATAATGATAAAGAATTTTTCTTTGTGTCCCTGTAAAAAAACTGTAAGTGCTAGATTCACCAAAATCTGTACAGTTGGTGCAACTGTGACCTATAACATGTGTACGAACTTTTTGCTCAGATTAATAAGGCGTTTAGACGCTATCACACTTTTAAAAATTTGGCCCCATAGGCTCTAATGATAAAGAATTTTTCTTTGTGTCCCTGTAAAAAAATTGTAAGTGCTAGATTCTCCAAATTCTATACAGACTGAGTATCTGTGACCTATAATATGTGTATAAATTTTTTGCTCAATTGAATAAGGAATTTAGATGCTATCGCACTTTTAAGATTTTGGTCCCATAGGCCATAATGATAAAGAATGTTTCTTTGTGTCCCTGTAAAAAAACTATAAGTGCTAGATTCATCAAAATCAATAGGGTTCGTGCTACGGTGACTTGCAACATGCGTACCAACTTACAGCGCATTCGAGCAAAGCGTTCAGACGCTAGCGTGTTCACTCACACACACAAACACACACACATACATACACAGACACATACATACATCATCGTAAAAATAATGAAGACGGACTCAGAGGACCTCGAAACGTATAGAAACATCAAAATCTCATATTCGGATTTTTGACATGATTACAATACTTTCCTCACTATAGTGTTCGGAAAGTAAAAAGAAATGTAATTATTGTAGAAACGATAAGTTTAACAAAAAAAAATTTCACAAATGCAGTCGACAATCTCAATTAATGCTCTGTAAATAATAATAATAATAATAATAATAATAATAATAATAATAAACCTCCTCAGTTAAATAGGAGGTGGGAAAGAGAGACATTTTTGAAAAGGAAAAAAAATATGAGTAAAATAGTCTAAATTTTAATATTTTTGCAAAACATCACTGAAAAACTGATGTTGAGCCACGAAGAATAAGGGCATCGTAAATAAACATCGTGAATTTCAAAAAACGCACAACATTATTAAAGTTAATTTATTATAAAATAAAATTTAGCGCAACATTAACAACTAAAACATATAAAACTTATTAACATGTATTAACATATAAAATTTTTAAGAGTTACTTCATGGTGCGAAAGATAATTTAGAATTTCCATACAAATAACTTTTAATAAAATGTTCCAAGAACATTTTAATGCATTTTATAAAAATAACTAACTTAGTAACTAACTTTAAAACAAATAACTTAACTTTAAAATAAAATAAATAGCTTTATCGAAATCCTTTAACGTAAAATAAATATGGAGCAAATTTCTAAAAAAAAAAAAAAAAAGAGAGAGACAGATTTTTAAGTTATTAATCATTAAAAATAATGAAATTATTTCATGATCTTGAAATATTAATTCATAAAATGCAGTTTTTGGTTACATTTTAATGCCAGTTATAGATTAACATGCAAATTTTAAGTTATCTTGCGTGTCGTGAAATGACATTGAACGTTTCTGCAACATTAATATTAAATTTTCTATTGTAATTAATTAGGATTATAAATTTTATAATTTTCCGAAATCTGAAACTACCTTTAAAAAAAAAAAATCACAGAATTTTTTCGGTATTGTAATAGGAATTAAGAAAAATTGTGATGAAGTGAAACATATTCATTTTCGTATATAACTATGATACACTTAAAATACATGAACACTTTCAAAACAGTTTATTGATGATTATCCGCTATAAAATAACATAAATTTGCTATAACGGATATGCAAACAAAACTTCCGTTTTCATTCTTCTTCAGCAATATAGGTAAGTGGAAATAACAAGTGCTACCAAAGCAGTACATAAATTGTTTCTAAACTGTTGGAGCTAACCTTAGGAAGTTACGAAATACATTACAACATGCTTCTTAGAAAAAATATATTTGCAATCCAATCATAAAATACAGACATTACTTGAAGTGTTAAAAATAGTTGTCCACAGATCCATTCTATATTTCTCTGTGTGATAGGAATGCACTAAGTAAATACTGTCTCACTAATGAAATGTATAACATAAAATTCTTTAGCGTTGTTAGGACATCTTATTGAAATCTAGATAAATATCTTAAAAACAATGTCACATTAGTTTCAATACTGTTAAAAGGTATGAGCATAAATTTTGATATTTTAAATTACTTTATAAATAAAAACTAAGAAAATTCATTGAAATTATTTAGAACTTGGATTGGATTTTCTCTGTCTGCGCTGTATCAGTTCTGGTTCCCCACTGCTTCTGTTTACACCTTAACCAGACATTCCAATTTAAGTGATAACTGGAAGATAAGTGGCACTGCTGTTATTCAAGAACTACGTTTTTAGGACAAACATTTTTCGAATTGAAGATGATAATGATAGAGTGAATATTATCATCTTCACTCCGTCACAACAGGTGTCTGCACCAGACTTTGTTTTCAGCTGAAAATTTTTAATTAATAAAAAAAAAAGAAAGAAAAAAAGAAAAAAAAAAAAGAAAAAAGTAATCAAAAATTGCAAAATAAGGTCTCGATATGAATGAGCAGTTGTCAAAATGGACCTCCATGCAAAAATCTGTAGCTTTGCAATCAGCTGTTTGCTTACAAATTGATCAACACATTTCTAATTTTATTTTATTTATTTATTTATTTATTTGTCAGTCTCTCGTCAGTTTTACGGTTTAGATCCTATAAAGACATTGAAAAAAAAATTTCTTTTATGCATTGGCATCTTTTTTATTATTTATTTACTTATTATCTGCAAAAAACTAGCACATAAGCTCTTAGAGGATTGAACCCACAATTTCCGTGTTACTAGCATGATGTTCTGAGCAATAGAGTTATCAGGCCACGAAAAATCCCTTTACTTTTACTTTTGTGTCTACAGAATCGATCACTTCAGATGTTTATAGATTTTAATTAACTTAAAAAATAATCAAAAATTCGGAAATCGGGCTTCGAGGTGCATCAAGAGAGATCAATACGAACTTCCATGCAAAATTCTGTAGCTCTGAGATCAGCCGTTTTCCTACAAAATGGCGGACGTTACATACACATACACATATGCACATATTTTATTATATGTAGAGATTAAACTAAGGGAATATTCTGTGCTGACAGCCAAATCCCACGTTAATCTGTGGGAAAAACTGTTATGAGGATTACTATTTACCTAATGTATATAAAATCTTGATATCCAATATATATATATATATATATATATATATATATATATTAAACGAGAACAAATTTGATAGTTATGAATTTTCTGAATGAAAAAAATACGTTAGGTAATAAATATATATACAAACAAATTTCCACATAGAATATCATAGAATATTGTGCCGAGGACGAGGAAATTGTTGCAGGTAAAAAGGAATCTTAAGTGAACTGTAACCTATGGTTATTTCAAGCAAAAAAGTATGTGGTGGCCATTACAAAACGTTCTTCGATATCATTCTTGCATGATATTTCATCGTAAAATTCCATGGTTAAAATAATTACAAGGATATGCATATATACAATATATATATATTAAGGAATGCATTTTCTTCTTGTGACTGCCCTGCGAGTAGCGGCGTATCGTGAATGACGGTTTGGGTATGCGCCACTCAGGTAGTTAGAAACCGTACATTAATATGGATATTTAATCATCTTATTGGCTAATTCGCTTCATTCGAGAAATAACGTAGATATGACGGTATTTCAAAAGTCAATCAGAAGAATTAGAATTTCATAATAACGAGCGGTTTCTAGTCATCCGTATGGAACATACCCGAAAAGTCATTCACGATACGCCACTTCCTGCCAATTACTACGAACTAAGTTTATCAAAATAAATAATCTAAATATCCTATTTAACAATTATAACCAAAAATATTGAAATATTGCCATTTTTGAAGTCGTAGAAAGTGACCAAACACTCGTGTGATATCATAGGTTTTCATAATATACACGTTATATATTCAGTTACGTACAAATGCATGCAGTGGTGTGGCCACCACATGACTTTCTTCTATATAATTTTACACAAAATTTATTCAATAAAAATTATTTATTAAATTATCAAATTATTTTCTATTATAATTGCAGACAATTTTTATATGACATAATTATATTATCACTAAATGCCGAAAGATATCAATTTTTAGCAATTATCAGAAGAAATACGATTTTTTTTAAGATAAAAAAAAAAAAAATCGATAACTTTGTTTTAAATTATCACAGATCTATAGTTCAACCATTCGTTTTAAAGGTATTGACGAGATCTTTCGAAAGATACCCATATTGAAAATTTACTCCCTCCGGGGGGGGAGGGGTACTTCCCAAGGGGGGGAGCGATGCTCCCACATGCACAAATGTTTTTTTTTCTAGTTAACTACTACTATTATCGATAATTCATATTAATTTTATAATCACACGATTAAACTAACTCTCCTTATGTGCTTTTATACGAAAATTTGTCTTATTCTGCTATGTTAAAAATTTAGAAAAAAATGCGACAACAGCGCCACCTGTTGAGCAATTGTTCCCCAAATTTAATCAGCACCAGTTTATGTCAGAGTCCAACTAAATACCAAGTTTGGTTAAACTTCGTTTATTGGTTCGTGAGATACAGCGTCCATAAAATTTGTGATACACACACAGACAGACAGATATTTTCTAAAAACTGTCCAATCGTGTTCAGAACACCCAAAACGTGTAAATCCATCGAAAACTGGAGTTCGAAAATTTTCACGAATCCAATACTTTCTCTATATATACATATGGAAGAAAGTAAAAAAATGGTTGTTGGAAAATTGTAAAAGATGCTGCATAGCATTAGCAGACAGTCTGTCGGATAATATATGCCATAATTTGTCAACATGCTTTTCATAATCATAGTTTTCTAGCCATAGACAATGAGATATACTTAGCACACATATCATAAAAAGTACGGCTGAATAGTAATGACTATCAGCCGATAAGCATTCAAACAGAGATATCCAAATTAAATCAGCATACTTTTTTGACAACAGCCATTTCACTTCTCAAAATTTATGCAATTGTGCATTTTAGAAGCTGAGATATAACCATCCCTTAGATGTGGAAAATTTCCGCAGAACAGCAGCATCTAATGAACGATATATACCAAAATCGTATCAGCGCTATTTTATCTCAAAAAGCAAGCAAATAAAAGGCTCCATATAATTCTGAACATAATTTTCTTGAGATAGAGACCACATTTTGTTGATAACATACAAACATAGACAATTTATAAAAGTATTCGAATTGTCTTTAACATATAAAACCTCTGAAAATAGAGAATTTTAACAAATGTAGTATCTTTGTCTTACGTATATAGAAAAAAGTACGATTATTTGTATTGTTCTATAACCTTCAATATTTATTCTACTTATTTAAACGGTTTACATGGGTTTCGAAAGCCGAAAAAAAAGCATATTTTCTCTAGGTTTTTTTGTTAATAATGTAAAAAAATAAAATGTTTTATTCAAAATTTTCAGCATATGAAAGAGCATTATTTAAAAAATATTTCATAAAATTTTTATTAAAATTTTTTTTTTAATTCAGACCCTTCAAAAAAGCGGTAAACACGATTTTTCGAAAACTAATACCCCGATTTTACCAAAGATTTTCACACTTCTTCCAAATAGAATTGTCTAGTGCTTTAACGAAGGATTTTTTTTTTTTTTTTTTTTTTTTTCCGATTACAATTAATTTTACAAAGTTAGAAGTGAAGTAAAATGTACCCAAAATTGCGCTGTTTAGCACACAGTTCTGCCAAAATGTTTAAAAAAAAACTAGTATGTTGTGGCCACCACAAGACTTTCTTCTATATTTTCCTATACATATTCAATCAGTAACAATATTTAAAAAAAACTAGTATGTTGTGGCCACCACAAGACTTTCTTCTATATTTACCTATACATATTCAATCAGTAACAATATTTAAAAAAAAAAAAAAAAAAAAAAAAAAAAAGTACGGATTTTTTTTTCTAAGTTTTTTTTTTTTTTTTTTTTTTTTGGTTAAAAGTGAAAAAAATCGATAACTTTGTTTTAAATTATCACAGATTTATAGTTCAACAATTCGTTTTAAAGGTATTGACGAGACCTTTCGAAAGATACCCATCTTGAAAATTTATCCCCCCCGGGGGGGTACTTCCCCCCCTAGGGGGGGAAGCGATGCCCCCCCATGCAGAAAATTTTTTTCCTAGTTACATACTACTATTATCAATAATTCATATTAATTTTACAATCACAAGTTTAAAACAACTCTAATTATGCACATTTATACGAATTTTTGTCCTATTCTGCCATGTTAAAAATTTAGATAAAATGCTATCACAGCGCCACCTGTTGAGCTATTGATCCCCAAACATAATCAGCACCAGTTTATGTCGGGGACCAACTAAATACCAAGTTTGGTTAAATTTCGTTAAAAAAAAAAAAAAAAAAAAAAAATTGCGATATTTTTCTGTTTTTTTTTGTTAAAAGTAAAAAAAATCGATAACTTTGGTTTAAATTATCACAGATTCATCGTTCAACCATTCGTTTTAAAGGTATTGACGAGATCTTTCGAAAGATACCCATCTTGAAATTTTGCCCCCCCGGGTGGGAACTTCCCCCCCCGGTGGGGGGGCAACCGATGCCCCCACATGCACAAAATTTTTTTCCAAGTTAACTATAACTATTATCAACGAGACCTTTCGAAAGATACCCATCTTGAAAATTTACTTCCCCGGGGGGGGATTTTCCCCCCCAGGGGGGGAACCGATGCCCCCCCATGCACAAAATTTTTTTCCTAGCTAACTACTACTATTATCAATAATTCATATTAATTTTACAATCACAAGTGTAAAATAACTCTCTTTATGCCCATTTATACGGAATTTTGTCCTATGCTACCATGTTAAAAATTTGCATAAAATGCGATTACAACGCCACCTATTGAGCGAGTGATCCCAAAATCTAATCAGCACCAGTTTATGTCAGGGTGCAACTAAATACCAAGTTTGGTTAAATTTCATTCATTGGTTCGTGAGATACAGCGTCCACAAAAAAATGATACAGACAGACAGACAGACAGACAGACAGACATTTTCTAAAAACTATTAATTCGTGTTCTCCATATCCCAAAACATGTAAATCCATCAAAAAGTGGACTTCGAAAATTTTCGCGAATCCAATACTTTCTCTATATTACATATAGAAGAAAGTAAAAAAAGAATTAGATTTTTTTTTTTTTGTTAAAAGTAAAAAAAATCGATAACTTAGTTTTAAATTATCACAGATTTATAGTTCAACCATTCGTTTTAAAGGTATTGACGAGATCTTTCGAATGATACCCATCTTCAAAATTTACCCCCCCGGGGGGTACTCCCCCCCAGGGGGGGAAGCGATGCCCCCCCATGCACAATTTTTTTTTCCTAGTTACGTACTACTATTATCAATAATTCATATTAATTTTACAATCACAAGTGTAAAATAACTCTCATTATGCCCATTTATACGAATTTTTGTCCTATACTGCCATGTTAAAAATTTAGATAAAATGCTATCACAGCGCCACCTGTTGAACTATTGATCCCCAAATATAATCAGCACCAGTTTTTGTCGGGGACCAACTAAATACCAAGTTTGGTAAAATTTCGTTAAAAAAAAAAAAAAAAATTCTAAGTTTTTTTTTGTTAAAAATAAAAAAAATCGATAACTTTGTTTTAAATTAACACAGATTTATGGTTCAACCATTCGTTTTAAAGGTATTGACGAGACCTTTCGAAAGATACCCATCTTGAAACTTTGCCCCCCCGGGTGGGTACTTCCCCCCCGGTGGGGGGGGAGCCGATGCCCCCACATGCACAAAAATTTTTTCCCAGTTAACTATTACTATTATTAACGAGACCTTTCGAAAGATACCCATCTTGAAAATTTACTTCCCCGGGGGGTACTTCCCCCCCCCAGGGGGGGAACCGATGCCCCCACATGCACAATTTTTTTTCCTAGTTAACTACTACTATTATCAATAATTCATATTAATTTTACAATCACAAGTTTAAAATAACTCTCATTATGCCCATTTATACGGAATTTTGTCCTATGCTGCCATGTTAAAAATTTGCATAAAATGCGATCACAGCGCCACCTGTTGAGCTATTGATCCCCAAATCTAATCAGCACCAGTTCATGTCAGGGTGCAACTAAATACCAAGTTTGGTTAAATTTCATTCATTGGTTCGTGAGATACAGTGTCCACAAAAAAATGATACAGACAGACAGGCAGACACACATACAGACAGACAGACATTTTCTAAAAATTATCAATTCGTGTTCAGGACACCCCAAAACGTGTAGATCCGTCAAAAAACGGAGGTCAAAAATTTTCGCGAATCCAATACTTTCTCTATATTACATATAGAAGAAAGTAAAAATATAGTAAACTAATTTAGAATGATTAAATTAGCCTGATTTTGCACTGCTATGTGTCCTTGACCGTTTTATTATTTTATAAATATCGTGTATGTTACATGTGGTAAATAAGTTAAAATGTAATAAATAAATAAAACAAACAATATCAATATTTACTTACATAGCAATAGATGTAACATTACTTACACCCAGAATGAATTTAAAATAAAATACAGTTGTTAATTTTTTTTTTAAAAGCCGTTGTTTTTTATTGGACTATTTTTTTTATAATAACATTAAGTTGAAAAAAAAAAAAGCTCTTTGTGCTATATGCATAAACATCTGTAATGTGATAGCGTAATGCCAAGTTAAATAAATTTTTATAAAAATAATTTGGAAAAACAAAATATTGTACCAATTTTAATTAGTTAAGTTTGAACAAATGTATGTGAAATTAGTTCCTTTTTAACAATTATTACAATGCGATGTTCGAAATTAAAATTTCGATCCATGATCTTCAATTACATCGTTTATTTTGTCTAGAGGAAAGTTCCTTTCGTAAATATTATGCTACTATATTTCACACATATATTACTATATTTCACATTCCCTAATTTAAAAAAAATCTATTAAAATAAATTTTAAGTTCATTAATAAACTAAAATGAAACAATACACCACTGACTTCAAATAAGAGTCTTGGAAAAACTTCAAGCTTTCGCATTCACTCTTACTATTTTACCATGTTTTTATTATTATTAACTTCGATTCTTGTGTGTTTGTTTGTGTGTTTGTTTGTGGGTTTGTTTGTGGGTTTGTCAGGGACAAATCTTGCAATCGATTTTTAACTAACTTCCCGACTAGCTAGATACTTGAAATTTTCAGGACAGCTCACAACACGGTGACAATACATTTTTCTAATAATTTTAGTCAACTATTTCAAGTCCCGCTGCCTTTGGCAGCGCTTATATGATTCGACAGAAAATTTATTAAACTAACTTCCCGGATAGCTAGACATTTGAAACTTTCAGAATAGTTCAGAACAGGGTGAAAATGCATTTTCTTAAAACCTTTTGCCAACTGTCTTGGGTTCCCGCTGCCTTCGGCAGCGTTATCTGTACAAAGCTTGCAATCGATTTTTCACTAACTTTCCGACTAGCTAGACATTTGAAATTTTCAGGACAGCTCACAACACGGTGACAATACATTTTTCTAATAATTTTAGTCAGCTATTTCAAGTCCCGCTGCCTTCGGCAGCGCTTATATGATTCGACATAAAATTTATTTAACCAACTTCCCGACTAGCTAGACATTTGAAACTTTCAGAATAGTTCAGAACACGGTGAAAATGCATTTTCTTAAAACCTTTAGCCAACTGTTTCGGGTTCCTGCTGCCTTCGGCAGCGTTATCAGTACAAAGCTTGCAATCGATTTTTCACTAACTTTCCGACTAGCTAGACATTTGAAACTTTTAGGACAGCTCACAACACAGTGACAATACATTTTTCTAATAATTTTAGTCAACTATTTCAGGTCCCGCTGCCTTCGGCAGCGCTTATATAATTCGACAGAAAATTTATTTAACTAACTTCCCGACTAGCTAGACATTTAAAAGTTTCAGAATAGTTCAGAACACGGTGAAAATGCATTTTCTTAAAACCTTTAGCCAACTGTTTCGGGTTCCCGCTGCCCTCGGCAGCGTTATCAGTACAAAGCTTGCAATCGATTTTTCACTAACTTTCCGACTAGCTAGACATTTGAAATTTTCAGGACAGCTCACAACACGGTGACAATACATTTTTCTAATAATTTTAGTCAAATTTTTCAAGTCCCGCTGCCTACGGCAGCGCTTATATGATTTGACAGAAAATTTATTTAACCAACTTCCCGACTAGCTAGACATTTGAAACTTTCAGAATAGTTCAGAACACGGTGAAAATGCATTTTCTTAAAACCTTTAGCCAACTGTTTCGGGTTCCTGCTGCGTTCGGCAGCGTTATCAGTACAAAGCTTGCAATCGATTTTTCACTAACTTCCCGAATAGCTAGATATTTGAAACTTTCAGGATAGCTCAGAACACGGTGGCAATATATTTTTTTAATACTTTTAGTCAACTGTTTCAGGTCCCTACTGCCTTCGGCAGCGTTCATATGATTCAACAGAAAATTCATTTAACTAACTTCCCGAGTAGCTAGACATTTGAAACTTTCGGAACAGTTCAGAATACGGTGAAAGTGCTTTTTAAAAATATTTTTATCCAATTGCTTCGGGACCCTGCTGCCTTCGGCAGCGTTTCCAGTACAAAGCTTGCAATCAACTTTTAACTAACTTTCCGGCTAGATAGCCATTTGAGACTTTTATAATAGCTCAAAAAAAGACGATAGCAAGGAATTTTTTTAATACTTTTATCCAATTGCTGGGGTTCCGGCTGATTTCACTAGCGTTTATATGATTCAACAGAAAATTAAAAAACATGGTTTATAAAAATTTTTTTATCTTATAATTATTTTTATTTATTTATTTATTAACAATATATAATAGTGGCATTTTGTTCGCTGAATGTTTCTATTAAATACTCAGTTTTCTGATTGCTTTATGTGTCATTTTCAAATTACTATTGCAAATAATTTAACAAATGAATATAAAATGAGAATTAGTGAACATAAAATTTGATAAAATAAAATTTCGTATTTTTATTTTTATTTTTAAGTTTGTGCTATTTTATTTATTTTTATTTTTTTTTCGATAAATGATATCAAACAACAAATTGCTGATAAAAACAGTTGTTAAACGAACTAACTTCTGTAACTTTTTTCTTTTCTTTATATATATATATATATATACACATATATATATATTATTTATGTAATTAACCTTAATTTGAAGTGTTGTAAAATTTAATATAAACAAATTTTGCGAAATTTCTATGACTAATGCTTATGCATTTATACGAAGTTCATGCCCTAACAAAAGGAAATATTTTCATTTTCATTTTTTCTTTTCTTTTTTCTTTCTTTCTTTATTTTTTTAGTTCTGCAGTTCGTTTGAAATATTTACTTTTAGCTTGTGAATGTTATTGTTCCAAATTTACACTCATTAAGGATATCAATTTGATAATGATGATAAAATTTTCAATGCTATTTATATGGGAATATTTTGTAAAATTAATTTAAATAACTTGTATTTTAATTATCACACGAAAGCAATATACAACTTTAATTTATTTTAACTTATCTAGAATCATGAACTAAAATTCTAATCCTATGTTTTTTTTTTTTTTTTTTTTTTTGCGCATGAAGCATTCAGTTTTGTAAGTAAATAATTAAGCAAATAAATAAATAAAAATAAAAATAAAAATAAAAGTAAAAAAGATTTGTTACAATGAATGCTCAATCTTTGGCATTGAAGAAGGTCGTTCATTACAAGTAATTTCCGTGTCGTTCACAGCTTTTAAATCAGGAAACAAAGTGTTTAATATTTCGGTTTGTTTGTCTAGTCGCTCGTCCGTGAACGGTTTATTTATCATAAATTCTCTTTGTATTTTGAGAAAGCGATGTACTAAAGTTATATAAAAATTATCTTATTGAAAAAGGCCATGTAGTACTAATAGGTCGTTTAAGGGAAAGCAGAGAAAGTTTCGGATACATTACGATCTTAAAACAAACTTCGTGTAAAGCTAATTAATTATTTAACTTTTTAATTTCATATTACTTTGAATATGCTGAAAGTAATGCTATATTTTTGGATTAAAAATAAGATATTCTTTATTGAATACAGAGTGAAGAATATGAATATTTCATCGACATGGCTATTTAATATTTCGAATATTTTACGAAGCACTTATTACTTCGGTTCATTTATCTAACTGTCCATACATCAACGTTCTATCTTTTATGAATTTACTCCGATACCCTCAGAATAAAAATATGTTACTAAAACTATATATAACGTGTTTCATATTGAAGACAATCGTGTAATAATAATAATAATATATATAAATTTTTTAAGGGACGCAAAGAAATTTTCAGATACATTAAGGTCTCTGTTGAGATATCGTATCAAGTTAATTTTTTGAAACTTTATATTTCTTCAATTTATCAAGAATATAATATGGTATATTTATATACATAATAAGATATTACCTATAAAAAATAAAGGGTTTAGCTTTAATGACTCGTCTTCATGGAAATTTATTATTGCGAATGCTCTACGGTCATATTTTGATGATTCTTGAAGAACGTTTTAGTGGTCTTCACCTTTTTAAGAACCACATTTAAAAAAAGATATATTACTTAATATCATAGTAGTACTTTTATTATTAATTTATAGGAATTATATGAGAAACAATTTAATTGCAACCTGTATATTTATTTTAGACTTTTAAAAAATCTAGCATTAATATGTAAATTACTATAAAACACAAATTTAGTAGTTTTATTTTCTAATCTATAACCACAGCATAAAAAACTAGGTATATTAATTTTTTAATATATTAATTTATTTATTTTTTAAATAGTGTTAAATAATATATTTTACATATTTCATTAAACTCATGCTGGGGAAATAGGAAAATGAACAATACATAAATGATTATAATGACTTTTACTAGTGAGTAGTTAAATTACTGATTTGAAATAACTTGAACTCGTAATATTTTAATAATTATAACGCCATAGAGAACAAAATTCATCGTAATAATTGTCGAATATCATTTCATCATTCCAATTTGCTAAAGTTAATAAATTGAAAATAAAATATTAACTTCTTTAAAAATAATAGTAAAAGTTTATTTAACAGAAAAATATACTTTACAAAAATAAAGTGTTTTGAGAAAATAAAACATTTAGAATGTCCCCAGAAAACTTATAATTCAAAAGTATTAGTTAATTTAATAGGATGCTAAATTTAATGGGATACTGTTAATTTAATAGGATACTAAAATTTGTACGTATATCATATTTTAATAATTGTTGGTTGAAAATAAAATATCTTATAACATTGTTGCATTGCAAAATAAGAAAATTTGACTCAGATTATTATGTGGTAGATAACACATATAGAGTGATTTTTTTTTTTTTTTTTTTTTTTTTTTTTTTTTAAACATTTACTAAGAGCAATTATTAAAGAAATTCTACAATGGAATAAAACGTTTTAACATATTGTTTTATTATATTGTATATATGGATATTAAACGATTATATTCCGAGTATAAATTAAAGAAAAATATAATTTGTTTATATTTCTGCTATTTATTATGGTCATTCCATAAGGAATTTAAATTAAAAATGTTAAAAAAAAAGCTGAAATTTTAAATAAAGAAAAGTTGTTATTATTTTTTAATCTTTAATGCGCAACTAAGCACGCTTCAGAAACTCTTTCTTGTTAAGCCAGTATCGTGTCAAATGGTACGTTTTGAACTAAATGTCATGGCCAATTAAGCTCAAGGATTACAAAGGATATGGGTAACTGAAGAGTTTTACTTTTTTTTTTTTTATGTAAAACTCACATTTTATATAAAGCTGTCATGCGGAAAACTACCGTGGAAAGTTAGATATTTTCTTTTAAATCTTCTTGATACTATTAAAAAAAAAAGAAAGAAAGAAAGAAAAAGAAAAGTGAAAAGAGAAAAGAGAAAAGAGAAAAGAGAAAAATATTATTTAAAAATAATATAAGAAAAAAAGAAAACAGTTTGCATGAAGCTCTTGAAATTTAAAATAAAAAAAAAGAGAAAAAAGACAAGCACGGAAATCATGCTTTATGGTTTGTTAATTAACACTTTCCAACTCTACTCACGCGTTGCATATCGTTAAATCATTGTTTTTTTTTTTTTTTCCTATTTTATCACACAACGGACGGACAGAAGGACTGAAAGGTAGACAGAAGGACAGGAAGGAAGACTGATAGACTAATTTAATTCAAAGTTATTCTTAAACATTGTTGGAAAGTGCAAAAAATGCTTAACAAAAACGTAAAGGTAATTCCAACAATTTCCAAATGGATCTAAACGTTAAGCATATCTTATTCTATACAAAGCATTGTTTTAGCATATTAACAATAAATGTAAATTTCACTATGATTTTTACAGTAAAAAATTATTTAAAATTGATCTATAAAAATTTCCCTCCTAAAGCGCAACGCATTCGCATTTTTTAGAGTGTCCTTGTGCACAAACCAATTGAACAGAGCACTGTTAAAAATGGTTTCTTAAAAATGAGCTAAATTGTCCCAAAATAGCTCCGAAACAATATATACTTAAATTTGAAAACTTATTTACTCATTTTTGAGTATATTGACATGTCATACATGGGGATATTGGGATTCTTTTTGGTCAACCCCATTTTTGAGCAAGTCAGTATACTCAAAAATGTGTACATGAGTTTTTAAATTTAAGTATATATTGTTTCGGAGCTATTTTGAGACAATTTAGCTCATTAAAAAAAAAAAAAAAAAACATTTTTAGTAGTGAGCTTATAAATTTCATTTTTAAGAGGGGACATCTGATACTGAACTTAAGTAGCATATTTCAATTTCATTAAGATTTGCGTAAACTAAAGATATTAAAATATTGTTTACAAAATAACCTCTCCTATAACGCAAATGATTTGGAATATTTCCGGATGTTCTATATTGTAAAAAAATTCTGTAAATTTAATGAAATGTTTATTCAGATTCTCTGTAAATTCATAATACTTCCTAGTTAAAAGTAAATAATCTAGATTTTCAATCTTTATTCTGTATTTTGATCTTTTTTTTTTCTTTTCATTTCTCAATAAAAATTATACATGAATGTTTCTGCTTTAAAAAAGCAGGTGTCACAAAAATACTCTCGCCAATAATTAATTAAATTAACACCAGTCACTAAAATGCATACATAAAACAGATTTTTTAACATCCTCGTTTCTTTTCATCTGTAATTTTACATGTCTTAAGACAATTGATTACCAGTAGTTTTCTGTTAAAATTTTTAACACTGTTGTATTCACAAACCAGTAGTGGTATTTACTCCATGTTTAATAGCGAACATTCCATAGTGAACTAGAATAACATATATCAGTTTCAAGGAATTCCAATAATATGTACGGGAGTTAGAGCGCGGACAGACAAATAGACGGACGGACATATGTCGCTAAAATTCTTAACGACTTTATAAAAATCATCATTCAAACACATGTCGCTACTTTGGCGACTCATTTCAGATATATCTTTTCATATATAGTTATTAATAAACAATTTCAGAATATTAAATTTAAATAAGGTAAATATCTTACCTTATCGGTCCAGATTCGTGGGGACTGCCGGCCTCTGTAGGTTCCTGTCTATTCATTGGAGTCGAATTCAAGACATAAATCCAAAATAATAGGAGATCAATTACGGCTACACACATTTATTACATACTACAAAAAACAAACACGAAGAACACACTAAACTGAAAAGAAGAAAACAAAACATTAATATCGGCGCGCAGCGCCATCTACAGGTTTAGATTTGACCAATAAACAACACATTGGCCCCCGCATGAACATTAACTTTATGTTCATTTTCCCATTCTAATTATATCTAATATTTCCATATCTAAATATTTCAAATTGTAAGTCCACTCAAATGTCATAGTTTATAAATGAAAGTTTTTAAAGTTTATTTAGTCCTTTTCAAAAATTTCAACTGGATAAATCAACTGGAAAGGACGTCTCAATGTACCTGTAGAGGTTTTTATCTCACAAGATCGAACCTTTCCATCTCTACCGGGAAACACTTGTGTTATTACTCCCAATTTCCACAAGTGCCGTGGCAATTTGGAATCGTGGATTAAAACAACATCATTTGGAGTATATTCACGAATACTGGAGTGTCGACTTGTCATGGCGTTTTTGAGCTGTAGAAGGTATTCCTTCTTCCATCTTGACCAGAACTGGTCCAATATTCTTTCCTTTTGATTAAAACGTTTGATATATGTTGCCGAAGTTCCAGGAAGCTCATGTGGTTTCATATGCACGATAGGTAGGGTAGTAAGTCGCTGACCTACCAAGAAGTGTGCTGGCGTAATTGGGGAAGGTTCTCCTGAGTCTGCATATGTGTATGTAATGGGTCGCGAATTTATTTACCCTTCAATTTCACATATAACTGTATGTAGTTGTGTGTGTGTTAAAGTGGTTTTGCCAACCACCTTTCTTAAGGCAGATTTTACAGATCGCACAAGTCGTTCATAGAAGCCTCCCCACCATGGCGACATTTCCATGATAAACTTCCATTTTATTTTATTACTACTATAGTAATCTTTAACGTCGGGATGGGTAATTGTTTTCCAGATGTGCCTTAACTCAATATCAGCTCGATGAAAGGTTCGTGCGTTGTCGGAGTAAACCGTATGGCAAAGACCCCGCCTTGCTACTATTCTTCTGAAGGCCAATAAAAATGTTTCTGAAGATAGGTTCTCTACCAATTCTAGGTGCACTGCTCTTGTGATTGCGCATGTGCACAATAATATATATATTTTGCTATCCGTATTTCGGATGTATAAAGGGCCTGCAAAATCAAGGCCTATCACTGCAAATGGCTTTTGTTCATTGATACGATCTGCAGGTAACGGAGCTGATATCTGGGCTCCAGCTCTAGAATTAAATTTTATGCAAATTCTGCATCTTCTTAATACGCTTTTTACTGCCTGTCTGCCCTTGATTACCCAAAATTCCTCCCGTAATTGTACTAATGTATCATTAATGCCAAAATGGAAAACTTTTTCATGCGCATTTTTTATTAACAAATCAATTAATTTACCCTTTGAAGGCAACAGGATCGGGTGTTTTTCGTTAAAGGAATAATTTGATTTCTGAAGCCTTCCTCCGATGCGCATTATTCCTTCGGAATCCAAAAATGGTGAAAACTCAATTAAATTTGAATTTTTAGAAATAGGTTCCCCATTTACCAAACAGTTTAATTCATTCGGAAAACTAATTTTCTGTGTATATTTAACCCACATTGTTTGCGCACTACCAATTTCTTCTGCCGATAATGGACCGCTAACTTTCTCGTTTTTAGGATTCGCGTTGTTAAGAAATCTCTTTATCCATGCCGTAATTCTGAGAACTCTTAAAATGTTACTATATTTTTCAAGATCCAATATTGGTTCAACTGTTTCTATAGAGATTTTAAACTGAATTATTTTTTCAGGTGTTTTCCTTTTTTCTTCGGTAATATATTGCGTGTCTACCTTTTCCCCAATATCATTACCTTTACCATTTAGCTCAGATAACCATTTTGGACCTTTAAACCAAAAATCATTATTAACTAACGCATTTGCGCTAATACCACGAGTAACTAAATCTGCGGGATTGTCCTTTGTATTACAATATGACCAATTTTCGGGTACTGACAATTCTTGAATTTCAACTACTCTATTTTTAACAAAGGGTTTCCATTGTTTCGCCGATCCCTTCACCCAGTGTAAAACAATAGTAGAATCTGTCCAATAAAATTTCTCGATGTTAATTTCCTTAAATATATCACAAATATATTTCGCTACTCTAGCTGCTATCACCGCTCCCATTAACTCCAATCTTGGTAATGTTAGTTTCTTTAGCGGCGCAACTCTAGCCTTTGACATAATCATACTTACATAACATTTTTTATCATTACTGATAACCCGAAAATATGCAACACAACCATATGCAAGTGGTGAAGCATCTGAAAAAATGTGTAGTTCTACACGCGAATTTTTCAAATCAACATACGTGAAATACCATCTATCTATTCGAATTTCTAATAAATCCTTAATTTCGTTACACCACTTTATCCAAATTCCCTTAAGATCATCCGGCAATTCGTGATCCCAATCCATACCTCTTTCCCACATTCTTTGAAGAAAACACTTTATCCTAATTAAAAAGGGAGATATAATCCCAATAGGATCAAAAAATTTTGCAGCTGTATGTAATACATATCTCTTCGTACATACCGATATATCCAAATTTTCAACTATAGATTTCAAAGCTAATCCTAATTTATCACTATCTTTATCCCACACCAATCCAAGAATATTTATTACATTTTCATTATTTACCTCCGAAAAACAATCATTTTTATCCCACATGTTCTTTAATTTCTGTGAATTCGTACTAAACTTTCTTAATTTCATTCCAGCCTTTGCTAAAATATTTACCGCAGTAGAAGTTAATTCATAGGCACCGTTTACGGTATCTGAGCCATAAAGCAAATCGTCCACAAACAGAGCTGAATTTAACATTTCATAACTTTATCCGGATAAATTTCCTTATATTCCTTAATGTGTTTCTTAATTGTTGCCGTTAAAAAGAAAGGAGAAGTTGTACAACCAAATGTAGCTCTGGTCATTCGCATTATTTTATAATTCTCGGTATCCTCGTCAAACCATAAAAACTTTAGAAAATTTCTATCGGGTTCCGCGATTTCTATCATTAAAAACGCCTTTTCAATATCTGCGCAAAACGCAATCTTAAACATTCGAAATCTATTAATTACATCCAAAATTGGAGGTGTAAGACATGGCCCTTTTACGAGACAATCATTTAAAGATTTACACCCCGATACTCTACTGGAACAATTAAAAACAATTCGTACCTTTGATGTTTGTTTTTCCCGTCTTACAATTTCTCTATGTGGAGCGAAATACTCTTTTTTTGTGCGACCGCATTCTTCAACGATACCCAATTGTTTTTGTTCTGTGATTATCTGCCTATATTGCTCGAAAATCCATTTATCCGCTTTTAATCTTTTTCTCAAATAATCGAATTGTCGTCTTGCATTTTCAAAATTATTCTCAAACTTATCCATACCATGATCATTCCATAATAAATGAGTAACATAATGACCCTGTTTATATTCTAACTGTTTATCAAATTTATTTATTATTTCCTGATCGGAAGCAGAAATCAATTTATCATCATTTATTCCCAAAAAATCCAAAGACCATAACCTTTGCAAATCATTACCCGTAGAATCGGATGATTCATTTTTTTTTCATGCATGGATGGTTTTCATGTAAACAAAAAGAGTTACCACATTCGATCTTTAACACGCTGGCGCCAGTAATTAAGTTGTCTGGGTTGTTTCCTGAATTATTTTTGCCTGACAATGTCCATCCGAATAATGTATTTACAGCAAACAACGAACGATTAATTTTCTTTTTATTTTTTTTTTGCAGTTTCCAAAATAAACCTGCGCCGATTAATATCTCTGGAGCCTTCGAATGGAATTGCGCAATTTTATTTTCTTCCCCCTCTCTCGAAACCAAAAGTTTTCGAAATGATGCGTCATCCAGAATCTGTAACTTCGTAAAAGAGATTTGATTTACGACCAATGCCTCTACATAACATTTCTGTTTGTGGTTTTTTAAATGAGACAATTCGAAATTTACGACTGAATATTCGTTAGATTGGGGCTGTTCACACGAAAACGGATAGATTAAGAGAGTTTCTTTTCTAATCACCGGCAATTTTAATTCACGGGCGAGTGATATGTTTATGAAATTTCTTTGGGATGCATTATCGAATAATACGGCACACTTTAGAGAGTTTAAATTAGAACTATTTGTTATTCTTGCGAAGCAAGTTTGTAAATATATTTCATTATTCTCAAGCGGATTTTGTACAGGACACTTATAGGACAATACAGAATTATCATTTTCGCAAACACTGTTCTCAGAATTATTTGTTTGGGTATGTTCGATGTGATTTTTATCTTTCATATGAGCCGTTGGAGTTTCCGATTTTTGCTTATAGCAAATTAATGTATTGTGTTTTCCTGAACATGTGTCACATTTGAGACCCGATAAACAGAATTTTGCGGTATGTTTACCTCTTTTGAAACATAAATAACAGATTCCCTGTTTGCGTAAAGACAATTTTTTATCCTCTAAATTTAATTTACACATTTTACTGTCATGATCGTTATTTGCATCAACACAAAATATACATTTACTAACAGTTAATTTAAAGGCTGATGCCTTTTGCATTGTGTTAGAATTTTTATATCCCGAACCAGATTTCCGGTAGTAAGCATTATTATTATTATTTTCCGATGATTTTGAATCAAATCTGGAATTTGAGTTTTTATATCCGCTATTGTGAGTTTCTACTTCGCGTTTTAAAAATAAAAAGGTTTTTTCCCTAGTCTGAACTTCTAATTTTAAATGTTTTAACAAATCTTGTACATCCCATTCCTCGGATTCTGTTTTCATTTTATTATAGTCTATCATAATACTGGTGGGTATTAATTTTGTAACAATTGGAAATAACAAATTTCCGTAAGATTTTAAATCCACACCTAAATTTTCGAGAGATTTAATATTAACATCAAGGGCGTCGTGCAGTAAGCGTAATTCTTTAATTTGATTTGGAGATTTAACAGGGTTCAAATTTAATAACGCGTCAATTTTATATCTTATTATAATATCTTTTTTTCCGAATCTAGATTTTAATAAATCAATTGCAGTATTGTAATTTTGATCTGAGAGTGCTAAACCCTGAATAGCTGTTAAAGCTTCGGCTTTTAAAAAGCTGCGTAAATACACAAATTTCTGCACATTAGAAATGTTGTTGTTGTTATGTATTGTGATTTCATACTGACTCCAAAATTCAATCCAGTTTTCTGGAGAACCGTCATAAACAGGAATTGATAACTTGGGTAATCTCACAGAACTAGCATTAATTCTTTCTAAATGCGGATTGGGTGTTTGCTCATTTCTTGGCTGCGATAAGATCGGAGTAACGTTTAAATTTTTAATTTTCTCTATCTTATTGATAATTTGAGCTTTTACATCAATAATTGAATCTCTATACTCTTGTCTCGTTTCTATTTCAGATTGTAGCTCGTTGAGATCCGTGATTTTGGCCTCAATTTGATCTTCAACTTCTATAATTTCGTTATTCTTTACTTGCAGTTTTTCTAACTGTGATTCTAATTCAAAAACATTTAACCCTTCGTCGGGTTCATTTAATTTTATATTTATCGTGTTTATCAATTTTGTACACAATCCTTTTAGGGTAGATCTTTTTCTCTTCAATTTTTCAAGTTCGGTAGCCATATTGATTTAATTTACAAATTTGGACTATATTATAAGTAACAGCTTTAAATCATATTTAAGGGCCTGGCTGTCCCTGTTCGGGCGCCAATAATTGTGTCGCTAAAATTCTTAACGACTTTATAAAAATCATCATTCAAACACATGTCGCTACTTTGGCGACTCATTTCAGATATATCTTTTCATATATAGTTATTAATAAACAATTTCAGAATATTAAATTTAAATAAGGTAAATATCTTACCTTATCGGTCCAGATTCGTGGGGACTGCCGGCCTCTGTAGGTTCCTGTCTATTCATTGGAGTCGAATTCAAGACATAAATCCAAAATAATAGGAGATCAATTACGGCTACACACATTTATTACATACTACAAAAAACAAACACGAAGAACACACTAAACTGAAAAGAAGAAAACAAAACATTAATATCGGCGCGCAGCGCCATCTACAGGTTTAGATTTGACCAATAAACAACAACATACACACAAATCGAAGTTATAAACCGAAGATTTTCTTAACACTTTCAACTATGTTGGAAAGTGTTAAAAAGAAAAACAGAATTTTGTTAATGGCCACACTAAAATATATGACCATTCCTTAATATAGATTTAAATCACATGATACATTCACAGTAAGGAAGTATTCTTCCTTGTTATGTATATTATCTTTCTTAAAATGCCGAAAGATTGAATTTAATAAGATTCGTTTAATAAAACACACCAGCATTTTGTTAATGGACACACTAAAATATATGACCATTCCTTAATATAGATTTGAATCACATGAAACATTCACAGTATGGAAGTATTCTTCCTTGTTATGTATATTATCTTTCTTAAAATGCCGAAAGATTGAATTTAATAAGATTCGTTTAATAAAACACACCATAAGCGAAACTCATTTCATAACGTATAGAATAAACTGCATATTTATATCATGTTTGTTAATTTTTAGTGAATTTTTATTTTAGAACCAATAATTTTTGTCGTTGTAAAATAATTACATTAAATGTTAATGAAAGATATTGAATTTGTATTGAAAAAATTTTGAAAAAAATTCGGTCATGGAGATTTCTTCAATTAAAATATGTTTTCTTGAGACTAACTGATATTTCATTCATATAACAATAAAATTTCTGTTAAAAAAAAAAAAAAAATTACGCATTGTAAGCATACATTTTTAAAGAATGCTTATATTGGAAATATATTCTTTAAATGTACGTAACTAAGAGTGTAAGTATGTAGATTTACACATCTATGTAAAGTGTGTGTGATATGATGAAGAAAAGGATCGCTGTAAAGGATTTCCTACATCTGAATTAAAAGTAAAATAATCAAATTTTATTAGCTAAGTAAAAAAACATATAAATAATTAAAAATATAAATATCTATTTTTTAAATACTTGTATATATATACTAGCAGGCTACGTCTGCTTTGTTGCTCACGCCCGCTTTGCTTTTTTCAAACGAGTCACTATAATTAATAAATTCTCAAAATTGCATTAATTTTTATCATGTGAAAGAAGATAATAAAAAAAAAAATTCTGCACCGGGTCCCCACTGCATTCTGCACCGCAGGCCATTGTACGCTGTGCGCGTGAATTTATGTTCGACACTCTTAATGAATCACTATATTATCGCAAAGGAAAAACAATAAATGTAAAATACAAAAAAAAAAAAAAAAAAAAATCTTCTCTCATCAATGGAATAATTGGTCCGGGCCGCATATTATGAAAGCCTCGCGCTTTCCCTCTTTGGCGCATTGGCGAAACCGCTGAAGCACAGCCAGTTCTACCGCCAATTCCCATTCCGCTTCCGCTCCATAGTTTTGTTTTGACCTTGATCAACGTATCGTTTCTTTTTACAGTCTTGCTTATTAGATGAAATTCTTATAATGAAATACATTAGTGAATAGATAATAAAATTAATGAATTAGATAATAAAAATGAAAGAAAGAAATTTCACATTTATGTTAAAATAATAATTAAAAAAAAAATAACTTTTCTTTTCTTTCTTTCTTTCTTTTTTTTTTTTTTTTGCTATTTATTTAATAACTAATCACACATTTAATTATTAAAACTATTTTATAGAAAAGTTTGATATATTATATGTTTATTACTCAGTGAAAAAAAAAAAAAAATGAATGAATGAATGAATGAAAGTGGAGGCGACAACTTTTATTTGTTTCGAAAATATTAAAATTAAATATGTCAATTGAAGTGAAATATAATACTTAAAACAGGAAGAAAATATTATCTGACTTGCATAGAGCATAAATACTTTCCAACTGTATTTACTTGTTGCATAGTTACTTGTTACATAGTTACAATGCTATCTATATTCTTTAGTATAATTTACCTCGCAGGTGACACTTAAAAAACATTTTATTTTTAACTAGCAGGCTTTGCCCGCTTCGCTGGTCACTAAATTTAAAGGAAACTCTTTTCTATATAGCTTTATAAAAATAAAATAAAATACTAAAATTGTCAAAAGCTCGCTTCGGATCCCTGCTGCCTTCGGTAGCGATTTGGTCATCCGCTAAAACTCGGGCGCTTGTCCCTATTACCTGAGACAATGGTTTACCAATAGGCTTGCATTAAGTCCTTATTAGATAACAGTTTCGAAATAGATAGTATCGGAAAAAAAAAATGAAGTATCCCCTTTATATTTGAATCCCAGTTACATATGAACAACACTATACGTGGTGCACATAATATTTGCTTTTACGTTATTTCCTACGATTATTTTGTTTATCCCCGATCAACCATAAAAATGATAACAATTTCACGCTAAATATTATAATATGCTATGAGCGGCTACGTCTGTTGCATGAGACAATTAATTTTTTGTGGTTATTAGTATTCATGGTTTGTAAGCATGATCATAGTACCGCCTTAATATAGCTCTCTTTGGCGACTTTTGAATTTTTGTCACCATTTTAGATTTTATCCCTAGTAAAAATAAGACTTAATACCTTGTAACAATATGCTATGAGCGCTATTTCTGACATATATTAGACAACTAAACTTTTAATGGTTATATATATTTCCCATTAAGCATATTTTTATTTTCATTTATTTATTTAAATATTGATGAAATTTGAACTTCAATTTGGTCTAGTGTTGTACAGGCTGTATACTACACGTTTGTGTTTGTGAAAGAAAATTTATAAAATACATACATTAGTTAATTTTAAAAAATCTAATTGTCCGATCGATAAGCTGTTTAATCCGTTGGATTCACAAAAATTGCATCTTTCATTTGGTATCTTATTTTTAACGATACGACTGATATTTCTAATTTTTTTAATTTACTTTCCTCATTTTAAATACATGTAATTTTTATTGTTCACGTTTTTTTTTTTTTTTTTTTTTTTTTTTCCGTCGAAAAAATAATGATAATTTTTTTGGCAACAATTAAATTAAGGAATAAAATTAAATATTTTAAATAAATGTAATTTTTATTGTTCACGTTTTTTTTTTTTCTTTTTTTCTGTCCAAAAAAGAATAATTTTTTTTGGCAACAATTAAATTAAGGATTAAAATTAAATGGCCAATTTATCAGTTATTAGAAGGTTTTTATTTTAACATTTTAATTAATTAAAAGAAAACTAAAACAAAATTCGAAAATCCGGCTTCGAGGTGCATCAGGGGAGGTCATTACGAATCAACATGCAAATTTTTGTAGCTCAGCCATCAGCCGTTAGGAACACACCTAAACTTTATTGAATAGCAATAAAGTTCAAATTGACTCTAGAAAACGTTTGTATGGGAAATAGAAAAGGGCTGTTTTTAGGGTTTTCCCGGAAATTATTCGATTTTTTCTCGCCTTTTAAACCTTCCCTAGACCTCCACGAACATTTCAAGACTAAGATAAGATAAATCCGTTCAGCCGTTCTCGAGTTTTAGTGAGACTAACGAACAGCAATTCATTTATATATATATAGACTAGCAGGCTTTGCCCGCTTCGCTGGTCATTATATTGAAATGAATCCCCAAAACAGCATATCATTAATAATAATAAAATATCTTTAAAAAAAAAAATCATTGAAATCCGTCAAAATCTAATTTTAAGTTCCTGCTACTTTCTGTCACGGTATCCCCGCTCGTCACAGTCGAGTCTGGACCCCCAATGCCTTCGGCAGTCCCTTACCTGCTTTTTACTCCCCCTCCCTCGTGGTTACAGTTGAAAGCTTTACAAAATCTCATCAAAGTGCATATTTCGCACACTTAATTAACACCCACACACCAAAATTCGCCATTCTTAGGTAATTTGGACGGATTTAAGCTTCAAAATGTGGTTTTTGCCCCGCCCGCCCCAAGGGGAGGGGGGGGGTAAATTTCCAAAATTATTTTATATTGCATGTTGCATACACATACCTAACCGACACATAAAAAAATTGAGATCCTGAAATTATTTAAAGCTGAGCTATGCTTTAAAACTTTTTTTTTTTTTAAATCTCTCCCCCCGTTCTTAAAGGAGGGAAGGAGGAGGGAATTTCGCAAAATCTCTTCATACTATGAGTTATATACATATAATCGTCCCTTACATAAAAAAATTCCAACCTCAGATAACTTAGTGCAGCGTTACGCATGAATACATGTTTTTGCCCCCCATTCTCCAAAGGGCGGTAGGGTGGAATTTATAAAATCCCTTTGTAGTGTGTGTTCAGTTCGATTTCCTCGTGTGTTGAGTACCCTTCTTCCAAAACCTTTTCCCTTCCCTCCCCCCCCCCCTTAAAAATCCAAAAATCCAAAATCGCAGAAAATAATTTTTTTGTACTCAAGTCTGGTCTTTCCATCTGCAATTTCTTCACCGTTAAGTAATTTGGAGCCGAGTTAAGCCTTCTGCCTCCCAAGGGGGACAGGGAGGGGGGTATTTTGCAAAGTTTCGTCTTAGTTGGGGGTCAGGCTCCGAAAACCAACATGGTCACTAAAATTTGTGACCCTCTTTCCCACAGAATCGTCATGGCAGTGTTGAGTCAGTGAATCAGTGAGTTTACTCTTTTATATGTACAGATTTGTTTATATTTTTTATGGACTACTTGGCTTAAGGTTGCTGTCACAAAAATAGAGTCCTTGGAGTAAAATGTCCTATCTACTTCAGTATTAAAATTAAAAATATACCCAGGATTATCAACTAATAAAGCTCTTTAGTACAGATCTGAATTAGCTTTCATTTTCTTATTATTTAATTTTGATAATGACGTTATGTTGTCATGTGCCTAAGCAAATTTAATATTTATTATTATTTTTTTTATTATTATTCGCGTGAAATATTCTTTGGCAACAATTAAAAATTAAAATAAATTATTTTAAAGTTTTATTATAGAAGAAATATCTATATTATATAGAAGATTAATTAAAAATTTACATTTTTCCCGGTATAAATAGTAGCCTATGTCTTATTCCAGACTATTATCTATTTGTACAAAATTTCATCCAGATCCGTTTACCCGTTGTGGCGTGATTGAGTAACAAACATCCATCCAAACTTTCGCATTTATAATATTAGTATAGATTACTTATCATGTGCATGTGTTAGATTGAGTTATTTTGCTGTCAAATTGACAAAATTTTAATTTTGAATTTCAAAACTCTGTCGTTCTTGGCGCTTATTGTATTTGGTGATCAAAAACGTAATACGAAAATATGCATGCCAGATGTAATCAATGTGTAAAAGAAATTTTTAATTAAAAATGACGTCAATTTTTGTGAGATGCATAATTTTTTTTATAATTTTTTATCGTTCACGTTTAGATAAATGTATTTATTTTCCTGTTGAAAAAAAGTTCGTTTTTTTTTTTTTTTTTTTTTTTTTTTTTGGCAACAATTAAATTATGGAAAAATATAAATGGCTAATTTTTTGCTATTATTAGCTTACAAAATTGCTATTTTATGCATAAAAATCGCAAAAACAATTTTTTTTTTCGGAATAAAAGGTAGCCAACTTTTTAAGTTAGGGCTCTTTGACGTTAGGAACACACCTAAATTGCTTAGACAACAGTGAGTGATTATAATTTAATATGAACTTTATTGAATAGCAATAAAGTTCAAATTGACTCTAGAAAACGTTTGTATGGGAAATAGAAAAGGGCTGTTTTTAGGGTTTTCCCGGAAATTATTCGATTTTTTCTCGCCTTTTAAACCTTCCCTAGACCTCCACGAACATTTCAAGACTAAGATAAGATAAATCCGTTCAGCCGTTCTCGAGTTTTAGTGAGACTAACGAACAGCAATTCATTTTTATATATATAGATTACGAAAGGAAGACAAGTCGCAACAATTATTTTTGTAGCTTTACTTTGAAAGAAAATCGTACTAGAGCTTAGTTAGGTGCAGCCCTGCGCGTTTTTAAAGAAGCAGGTACACAAAATTATATTTTGTTTTTAACTGCAGAGAGAAAAAAAAAAAAAAAAAAAAAAAAAAAAAATTATCATAAAAGCATATTTGCCAACTTGTACTTTTTTTTTCTTTTCTACTGGTAATTTTTTATAGAAATTTTTAATGAATGTTTTAGTAGTTTTCTGTGATTAAACATGATGAAACTTTTTGCAAAGAAATAGTGGTGTTAAAAAACCGTAGAAGTTGGAACCTATGTGAAAGAAATAGTTTATAATTTTATTTCCAAAATGAAAATATTTAAAAATTTCTGTAACCTCTATGTCATCTGAAATTTTCATGTCTATACAGTGTACTTGAACAAAAATCTTAACACTTTAAATCAACTTTGAGCAATTTCCATTTACTCAGAGTATATCTGAACATAAATGAATGATTTACGCTAATCATAACTTATTCTACAAGAGAAAAAGGTTTATGCGTTTAAATAATGTGTAATTATTTAAAAATATCTCTCACAAACCCCAATGCAACGCAAATCATTAATAAATGTTAGTAACACAAAACGGTTGCACAGTTAACGCAATATTCGGTTAAAAACGCCTCCAAAAACTTCGATGGTGTTTTCCGAGTATAAAAATAACTGTGCATTCTGATACAAGAATGAAAGAAGCTAGAAAAAAAGAAACTGAAGCCTGTTTTTGTCGTCTAAATAATCAATATAAAATTTCCTACAAAACAAAATTTAATTTAGGACGATAACTTTTTTTTTTTAGTACATTTTTTCACATAAAGATATGGGGTAACTGTTGCGTTCCTTAGCATTGGTTACTCTATTCATTTTTAACAATTTCTTTCGCATGTTTTCTTATAATTTAAATTTTATTACTAAGTATTGTTTTGCGATCAAATTTTCGAAAGTGAATTCTTATTGTATTCACACGTTTTAAGATCCATTAATCCAAAAATCAGGTTTCTAGCGATTGATCTGTGTGTCTGTCTGTGTACATGCGCCTGTGTGTGTGTGTTTGTATCTCATCAGCATATCTCAAAAATATAGTAGCACTATATATAACCATAGAAAAAGTATTTTTCTGAATCTAATTTTCAAAAATGAGCCACCCCCTCTTTTTTTTTTTAAATATATATTTGCATGTTTTGAAGTCCCCTGAATCCGAAAATCAGATTTTTATCTGATCTCTCTCTTTTTTTTTTATCTCTCTCTTTCTCTCTCTCTCTCTCTCTCTCTGTGTCTATGTGTTATCAATCAACATATATAAAAAACTAGTATGTTATGGACATTGTGGATTGTGTGTCCACAAGACAAAGTCTTGTGGACACACAAGACTTTCTTCTATATTTACCTATACATATTCAATCAGTAACAATATTAAAAAAAAAAAAAAAAAAAAAAAGGACGATTTTTTTTTTTTTTTTTTGTTGTTAAAAGTAAAAAAAATCGATAACTTTGTTTTAAATTATCACAGATTTATAGTTCAACCATTCGTTTTAAAGGTATTACCTTTCGAAAGATACCCATCTTGAAAATTTATCCCCCCCGGGGGGCCTAATGCCGATGGCCCCACATGGAAACAGGAACCGATGGCCCACAGGAACCACACAGGAACCGATGGCCCCACATGCACAAAAATTTTTTCCTAGTTAACTACTACTATTATCAACCTGATCTTTCGAAAGATACCCATTGTGAAAATTTACCCCCCCTGGGGGGGGGGGGGTATTTCCCCCCTAGGGGGGAAGCGATGCCCCCCATGCAGAAAATTTTTTTCCTAGTTACATACTACTATTATCAATAATTCATATTAATTTTACAATCACAAGTTTAAAACAACTCTAATTATGCACATTTATACGAATTTTTGTCCTATTCTGCCATGTTAAAAATTTAGATAAAATGCTATCACAGCGCCACCTGTTGAGCTATTGATCCCCAAACATAATCAGCACCAGTTTATTTCGGGGACCAACTAAATACCAAGTTTGGTTAAATTTCGTTAAAAAAAAAAAAAAAAAAAAAAAAAAAAAAAAGTTATTTTTTGTTAAAAGTAAAAAAAATCGATAACTTTGTTTTAAATTATCACAGATTTATGGTTCAACCATTCGTTTTAAAGGTATTGACGAGACCTTTCGAAAGATACCCATCTTGAAACTTTGCCCCCCCCCGGGTGGGTACTTCCCGCCCCGGTGGGGGGGGGACCGATGCCCCCACATGCACAAAAATGTTTTCCCAGTTAACTATCACTATTATCAACGAGACCTATCGAAAGATACCCATCTTGAAAAATTACTTCCCCGGGGGGGTACTTCACCCCCAGGGGGGGGAACCGATGCCCCCACATGCACAAAATTTTTTTCCTAGCTAACTACTACTATTATCAATAATTCATATTAATTTTACAATCACAAGTGTAAAATAACTCTCTTTATGCCCATTTATACGGAATTTTGTCCTATGCTGCCATGTTAAAAATTTGCATAAAATGCGATCACAACGCCACCTATTGAGCGATGGATCCCAAAATCTAATCAGCACCAGTTTATGTCAGGGTGCAACTAAATGCCAAGTTTGGTTAAATTTCATTCATTGGTTCGTGAGATACAGCGTCCACAAAAAAATGATACAGACAGACAGACAGACAGACAGACAGACAGACATTTTCTAAAAACTATTAATTCGTGTTCTCCACATCCCAAAACATGTAAATCCATCAAAAAGTGGACTTCGAAAATTTTCGCGAATCCAATACTTTCTCTATCTTCTATATTAATAAAATCAGAGTTTTGTCTGTAAATTTGTCGGAATCGAAAAATTTTGCGATATCTTCACGTTTCACACCCCATGAAAGCCGAAAATGACTTCAGAAAATTTTGCCTGTGTGTGTGTGTGTGTGTGTGTCTGTGTGTGTGTCATCGTGTCCGAATGTCGCTTTTTTTGTCCGGGCATCACTTGAGAACGGCTGGACGGAATTCAACGGCGCTTGGCAGGAATTTAGGTCTTCACCCAACTTAAAATTATATCTATCAACTTTTCAGAAATTCCCCCCCGTTCCCCCCCTAGGGGTAAAAGACTAAAACACGTTTGTCCGGGCATCACTCGAGAACGGCTGGACGGAATTCAACGGCGCTTTTCAGAAACTTAGGTCTTCACCCAACTTGAAATTATATCTATAGAAATTTTCAAAATTATGATTAGTGTTTAAATTGTGTGTAAAAAACGCCTGCGCATGCGCCATAAATATTTTTTCACTAAAACACTTTGAATGGAAAAATAAAATGCAAAAATAAATTTTTAAGATAAAGACTTTTGTATTCGCGTGATTTTCACTACAAATTATGAAAAGATTGAAATGAAGTGTTGCCATCTAAGTTTCATACTTTAGTTAATTTTATAAAATCTAATTGTCGTATCGAAAAACTGTTTACACCCCAGAATTCAGAAAAATCACCTCTTTCATTTGGTACTGAATTTGTAACGATAGGTCTGATATTTCTAATTTATTTTCCCCTTTTTCCGTTTTTCCGTTGCCACTTAAATTTCACACTTTAGTTATTTTTTAAAAATCTAATTGTTGCATCGAAAAACTGTTTGCACCCCTGGATTCAGAAAAATCACCCCTTTCATTTGGTATCAAATTTATAAATATAGGTCTGATATTTCTAATTTATTTTACCCTTTTTCCGTTTTCAACTCAGATTCGATATGGAACAGCTTCAGTATTGGATCCCTTTGGCAAAATTTGAAATTCGGCACCGAAGTAGCTCGGACGTTTCTCGCCAAGATCTTTAATTGCACAATTGAGATAGCCAATACAGTTCATCGCAAAAATGGCTTAAAATATTTAAAGTCACCAAAGGGTTCCGATACTTAAGCTGTGCTTTTTTTAGTGCTAGAGGCCTATTTCAGTCGGTACAGTTGTCGAATTTTTATATGTCACTCTTAATTAGTGCTATACGCCTATTTCAGTCGGTTTATTGAATGGGGATTTATTGAATGAAGTTTCCCCAAGGCCCAACTTTGACATGAGTCCCCCCCCCAGGCCCAACTTTGACATGAGTCCCCCGCAAGGTACAACTTTGACATGAGTCCCCCCAAGGCCCAACTTTGACATGAGTCCCCCCAAGGTCCAACTTTGACATGAGTCCCCCCCAAGGTCCAACTTTGACATGAGTCTCCCCCAAGGTACAACTTTGACATGAGTCCCCCCCAAGGCACACCTTTGACATGAGTCCCCCCCAAGGCACACCTCCCCCTCATTGGGAAAAAGAGAAAAAACGTTGTTTTGCGGCTATAAGACAGTTTGGACTTCCAACTTTATTTGTTACAATATCTGCAGCTGAAACACATTGGTTTGATTTAATGAAAACTTTATCATGGAATTTAGATCGTCACGAATTAACTAAAGAAGAATTTGTCGATATTAACAAATTTAGCAGTAGGCCTCTGGCACTAAATTAAAATCTGTCAATGTCAGATTTTCATGTTTTAAATAATGAAATAATGTCGTGTCTGTATAATTTTTATTTTTTTATTTATAATATTGCCTATTAAAGACTTCTGTGGTCACGAAATTTGGTGCGTAAATTGTTTGTATGCACCCGGCACTTATTGTAACTGCATTTCACGAAATTCGAAATCCCCCCCCCTTCTCGGAGTCGGAGGGCAATAAACATGTGTAAAAACATGTTTTCCGTTTGAATTCGCTTTGAATTATTTTAGAATGGCGAATTTTGGTGTGTGGATATTGATTAAGTGTACGCATTATGTACATTAGTGGGATTTTGCAAAACTTCGAACTCACCCGCTGAGGGTGGGGAAGTAAGAAGTGGGTAAGTTGTGCCGAAGACAGTGGGGACCCAGACTCCTCACATTGGGAGCGAAAAAACTTCTACCAATCACAGCGAGAACTTAGGTTATTAATAAAGATATGGCATTTTGACAACTCATTTAAGTTTAATGTCCAGCGAAGCGGGCAAAGCCTGCTAGTTCCATATAAAGGTGGAATCAACCCAATGCAGAATACATATCCTATACTATTAAGTGAGCAATATTTGTATGTATATTTCACTGATCTCGAAAACGGTAGCTCGGACAGTCACGAGATTTAACACAAAGGTGCATCCCGAAGGGTCATTGTGCACATCGAAATCAGACTTTCGAATTTTTTATTAGTTTTTTCTTAATTAATTAAAATGTGAAAATCATAACCTTCTAATTTCTGATAAAAAAAGCCATTTAAATTTTAACATTTTATCCATAATTTAATTGTTGCCAATTTTTTTTTTCGACAAAATAATAATAATAATTAAAAAAAACAACATACATTTATTTAAAACTAGAATATAACCCCGTCAAAAATGACGGAATGTGAGCGATAAATCTTGAAAGCAATGTTTAGATCATGATGGGGAACAACTATAGTATTTCCCCACAGCTGAATTTGGCGATTTATTTTTGGCGATTATGGCTAAACCATAAATCTAAAAATTGTAAATCATATAGCATAAATGATAAAATCATAAGCTAAATCATAAATCATAAATCCAAAATAAATAGCATGCAGGCTGCCATATTATATCGCAAACAGTTCAGAACGACATCGTTATCGTTTAAATCGGCGCCAAAGAAAAATCGCCAAATTCTGCTGTGGGGAAATATAATAGTTGTACCAATTTTCGTTCTGAAAAAAAAAAAAAAAAAAAAAAAAAAAAAATGCACTCCGGGAGTGCAGACAGAAGTGAAAACGTGAACAATTACGTGTGTATTTCTTGAATCGTCAGGAAATATTTTATTGTGCAGGAAATACTTTTAAATGCAGTTTTTTTATTTATTAATATAAACTACTACTACAAAAATTATATTACAATTTCATTTAATGCGCTAACGGACAATAGAGACAGTGTCCGGAGATGAGAAAAGTCGTGTAGAGCCGCACCAGATTGTAAAAACGTGAGAAAAATGGCGGCTTTGACCTTTCTCACTGTTTTGTGAGGTCTAACTGCAACGTTTCCGGCTGCAATCATTAAGAGGCAGTGTCCGGAGATGAGAGAAGTCGTGTAGAGCCTCACCAGATTGAAAAAACGTGAGAAAAATGGCGGCTTTGGCCTTTCTCACGGTTTTGTGAGGTCTAACTGCAATAGAAACAGTGCCCGGAGATGAGAGAAGTCGTGTAGAGCCGCACCAGATTGTAAAAACGTGAGAAAAATGGCAGCTTTGGGCTTTCTCACGGTTTTGTGAGGTCTAACTGCAATAGAGACAGTGTCCGGAGATGAGAGAAGTCGTGTAGAGCCGCACCAGATTTTAAAACAATATACAATATACAATTATTAACGCGTCACATTAGCAAGTTAATTGTATGATACATTATTTGTATCATACAAGGATGGAAAGCGTCAGGTGACGGTGACGTGAGTTCAATGGTTTTTGTTCACCCAAAAGTTTTCACTTCAAATGGAAAGCGTCAGGTGACGATGACGGGAATTCAATGATTTTTGTTCACCCAAAAGTGCTCAATGCGTCTAAAGAAGTTTTCACTTCAAAAATTCTACCCGATCAATAAATATGAATGACAATAAAAAAAACTGCTGGTTGACAAAAAATATAGGCCCGACAACACAACAGCAACAACACATCCCAGTGTTCTATTAAGTGCTCTATACGCAAGCGAAGTGTGACGTCACTGACCATCCGTGGATGCAAGAAAATTATTTCCTATGTTAATCGCCCATTGGATTTTTTTTTTAATTATAAAAAATCGAGGATAATTATTTCCCGATTTGAATCCCCATATTTGGGTATATATATGTATTAGTTATCATGTGCATGTGTTACATTGAGTTATTTTGCTGTCAAATTGACAAAATTTTAATTTTAAATTTCAAAACTCTGTTGTCCTTGACGTTTTTGTATTTGACTATCAAAAACGTACTACAAAAATATACATGCCAGATGTATATTTTCGTAATATGTATTGTACGAAATATTGTTTCATATTATTCATTACTCTCTTAATATAAGTTTTTAAAATAACTATGATTTTTGAAAGGAATTAAATTATATTCGCCAGATAATTTGGCGATATATATATATATATATATATATATATACATTTTCTGCCAAGGGTGACCGATATCAAATCTATTCCGCTGCAACATATTAGTATCTTATATCAGATACTTTATTTAGACATTTGAAAACAAATTTCACTTCAAATTATGATAGAATATTTATCATTTTCCTTTTAATTAGTATATTAGTTGGATATTAATTGTGTAAATATCATCCTTTGAAATGAAATGTTTATGTTTTCAATGGAATATGGAAGTTTTTTTTTTTTTTTTATCTAGAGTTTTGAAATTTAAAATTCAAATTTTATCAATTTTAGAACAAAAACAACTTAATCTAACGCATGCACATGATAAAAAATACATATGTAAACCTAAATATGGGGATTAAAATCGGGAAATAATTTCCCTCGATTTTTAATAATTTTTTACGAAAAATCCATTGGGCGTTTAACATAGGAAATATTTTTCTTGTATCCATGAACGGCAAGTGACGTCATCACTTCGATTGCGTATTTAAAGTCCTCATAATAAGAAAGAACGATTCACTTCATTTTACCAAAATACTCTTTTTTAAGACTATGGTAGATCCTGTTTTCAAATTTTCTAACTAACTATCCTGTAACTACAGACACTCCATGCTAACCCAAATTCACCTCTACTCGATACCTCCAACCAGCTATCTCACCCACAACATCGCCAAAATATCCAGGATCCCGCTAGGGACTTTCTCATTCTCAACCGAACATTTTACCTTGACTCGACATTATCACCTTAGACTACTCTACTTTCAATACTCATTTCAACTGGTGACTTTTACTTGCCCAAGCAAACATTCTATTCCAACTACCATTTTACACTAATTTCAAAACTAAAATCAACTGGCGGCATTTACGTACTAAACTCGACGCCAATCATACCTTACAATGTAAACAAACAATGAAGTTTGATAAAAATATTTAAAGGCTTTAATGCGTTTTTACAAATATTTTAAGATTTTTAAGGTTTTAATATGTTTTAGAAATATTTTAAGCGTTTTTTTAATGAAACAGTCGAAGAGTCGTTCATTCGGAATTAAAAAGTTGTCCATTTGGAATTTGTATTTTCTGAATGGCAACAGTTTTGGTTTGTTTTTATTTGGTATTGCATTGTTTATAATCATGAAGTTGGAAGTTACATAATTCTATTTATAGGTTCATGTTTATAATAGCCAGTGATTCGTTATATTTTATTTAGATATTTAAACATTACAACTGAATAGTTTTTCAAAGTTTTATAGCAAATAAATAAGAATATGTGCGATACAAAACATGTATGAAAATGGTATGTATGTTTCCTAAGTTGAATTAAACAAACGGAAAAAAAATGGCTGCCAAAAGTTTCTGTTTTGAAGCGGTACTAACCGGATTCGTTCATGACAGATGAGGATCATTATATATATTAATGAGGAAAATAAATCAGAAAGATTAGAAAATAAATTAGAAATATCAGTCGCATCGTTACAAATAAGCTAGCAAATTGAAAGGGAATTTTTTTTTTAATCCGATGCATTAAACAGCTTATCAATCGGACAATTAGATTTTTTAAAATTAACTAAAGTATGAATTTTAGGTGACAACAGCAGAAGTTTGTATGGAAACCGTTAGGAGAAAAAAAATGAAAAATCTGCTGAAAAGCCACAATGAAAAGTCACATGATTTTTAAAAGGGATTAAAAATTGCAGTTTTCAAATTCTTTTAAATTTTCTCTCACGAACACAAAAATATAATATACAACCTGTACCCCACAAGACCAACTTGCATTTCAAATTTCATCAATTATTTTGGTTAATAAACAAAAGTTTTTTTTTTTTTTTTTTTCAAATTAAGTTTTATTCTTTTTCGAAAAGATTTACGTGATCATAGATATAATAATATATATAGATCTATCATCCCCATATTATCGTGCCAAGATTTTTGATGCCGAAAAAAAAGCTTTGGAATCAGCCATTAAGCGGTATTGAAGGGGAAAAAAAAAAAAAAAGAAGAATGAATTTGAAACTATATCTGGGGCTTTTCATTCACCTTCAGTAAATAAATTATTCATGAATTTTATTTGCTAAAACATTCGTGCATATTCCCGTGTGTATTCACTCGGGGAAAGACTGCCATATTTTGGTGAAATCGCCGTCTTTTCCCGAGTGAAAAGAAATCACTTTTTTGTCCCCAATGATCAATCTATATATTATTACTATATCTATGTATGTGATACGATAGATTAATAATTTGGGTTTAAAAAAAAATTTTAAATAGATTACTTAAACTCTATGAACCATATTTTTATTTTATCAGCTTCATTAACAGATCCTGCTGGGCGATTTTTTAAATTTTGGTGTTGAAGTACACCGAATGTTTTTCGACAAGAAGTTTAATATAGCGACAGCCATTTTAATCTAAGTAGCGCATCAAATATATAAAAACATAAATGATTTATTTTTACACAAAATTTACAGAACAAATGCAGTTTTAAAGATAGGAAATTTATTTCAACAAGCACTATTTTAAACCTAAAAAGCATTAAAAATATAAGCAGAATATAAAGGATTCTTATGTATAAACGAAAAAGAGTCTGATAAAATTATTAGCAAAATAGTCTTCCCCTTTTCATACAAAAAAAAAAAAAAAAAAAAAAAAAAAATCCATCGCTAATATGGCGACAAAAATTCAAAAGCCGCCAATGGAGCGACATAATAAAGTTGTGTAACACGATAATGTTTACCTATTTATTTATTTTTTTTTTTATATAATAATCACTATTCTAATTTATCATTCAGACAAATGAACCTCTGTGTGTTACTGCACTCTCACGCTGTCGAACAGAAATATTTGAAAACTTCAAATTAATATTTAAATAAATAAATAAAAATATGTTTAATGGGAAATATATATAACCATAAAAAGATTAGTTGTCTAAAATACGGCAGAAATAGCGCTCATAGCATATTGTTACAAGGGATTAAGTCTTATTGTTACAATGGATTAAGTCTAAAATGGTGACAAAAATTCAAAAGCCGCCAAAGAGAACTATATTAAGGCTGTACTATCAGGTTTACAACCCATGAATTATATATAAACACAAAAAATTAATTGTCTCATGCGACAGACGTAGCCGGTCACAGCATATTGTAATATTTGGCGTGAAATTGCTGTCATTTAATGGTTGATTGGGTAAACGAAAAAAAAAAAAAACATATGAAATAACGTAAAAGCAAATATTATGTTGTCTAAACCCAGTTACGTTTGAGTCCAGTCCGAGTTACATGTGAACAACACGTATAGTGTTGTTCACATGTAACTGGGATTCAAATATAAAAGGGAAACTCCAATTTTTTCGATACTATCTATTTCGAAACTGTTATATAATAAGCACCTAAATGGAAGCTCATTGGTAAACTATTGTCGCAGGTAATAGGGACAAGCGCCCGATTTGCAGTTGATGACCAAATCGCTGCTGAATGCAGCAGGGACCTGGAGCGAGCTTTTGAACAATTTCAGTAATTTATTTTATTTTATTTTTATAAAGCTATATAGAAACGAGTTTCCTTTAAATTTAGTGGCCAGCGAAGCGGGCAAAGCCTGCTAGTATTACATATAGAAGAAAGTAAAAAAAAAAAAAAAAAATCTATGTTTACGCACTAGTTATTTCTATTATGAAAAACTGAGCAAAATTTTAATAAGATCCATTCATTAGTTTTTGATAAATCGTGTCTACCGCTTTTCTGACGCGTCTCCGGAAAACAGGACCTACCAGCTCAAAAATTTTAATGTAAATTTTATAAAATATTGTTTAAACGATGCTCTTTTATATGTTCAAATTTTTGAGTTTTATGTATTATATTAAGGTGAGAGAGGGAGAGAATATATATATATATATATATATATATATATATTTAGCTTTTGAATCCCATGTAAGGCCTCAAAATACTTTACTATAAAGCGTAATTTTTTTTAATTAAAACTTTGCAAAACGTAAAAGGTTTTTTTTTTTTTTTTTTCTTTTTTCCAAATCTTTATTAGAAGCTTTTTATTGAAATTGGATTGTGTCATCATGTATTCGTGTCACGTTAAAAAAAAAAAAAAAAAAAAAAAAAAGTTGCCTCTATTTTAAAGTAAATGTATGCATCTCTTTTTATCGCTCGTTGGCTCGATTGCTTAAAGTGTCATGTTGCTAACGCGATGGTCGTGAGTTTGATCTTCAAAGGGCCGATGTGGTAATTTTTGCAGATGATTAATAGAAAAGGAGTCAATTCATAAATGAACATTTTTCATTGTCTATACAGTACCCTAAGAATTTTTTAAGAGTTTTTTTAAACCCTCTGACCACCTTTGAAAAGGATAAGATTGTAATGTTGTTTTCACAGCACAGATTTAAATATGTAATAAAATAATGCTTAATATAACTTGAGATTGAAAGTATAACTATGCAGATGATTATAAACCTTATGGATGTTACTTAAAATGTTCAAACCTAAAAAATGATTTAAAAATTCATAATTTTTAATTTATTGTGGGAAAACGAACAATTCAGTGATCGGATATATCTGCCAGCGGCGGTCAGATGATTTAGAAACCTATTATTGAAACTGGATTTTCGTCATCGTGTCTTTGTCTCACGCTGAAAAACAAGGCGCCTGCCCTTAAACGTAAATCTAAGCAACTGTTTACGTCACTGGTTAACTCAGTTGGTTAGAGTGTCTTATTGATAGGGTCGTGGGTTCGATCCTTCCTTGAAGGCCCATGTGGGCTCATCGGCTCTTGCAGCACTGATGAGTTAATTTTTGGGAGATAATTAATTGTAACTAAAAACCAAAAAATAAAAATTTAAGTAAAAGAAGCATTTTTTAACAGTAGAAGCTTTTTGTTGTGGAGCCCTAAAAACCATAAAATAAAAATTTATTCTTAGAAAGACGTGCTATAAAGAAATGAAAGACACTAAGAAAATTTTAGAGAAATATAGATATTTCATTTTTGAAAGAAATGACATTTTTTAAATGTTCAAAATATTTTAAAAAGCTTTCGGGAGCTTAAAAATGTATGGCTTAATGAATATTTATACAAAAACAAATAACTACGAATATGGTCTCGAATACTTTTAAAAATATTTTGAATATTTAAAAAACTTCATTTCTTGCAAAAATGAAATATCTTTCTCTAGAATCTCCTTAGTGCTGAAACTTTCATTTCTTTATATGTCTTTGCAAGAACAAATTTTATTTCATGCTTTTTAGGGCTCCAAAATAAAAAGCTTCTACTGTTAATTATTATTATTTTTTCATATTATTATTATTATTATTATTATTATTAAATAAAAAATTTTTTCATGTATGCTCTTGATAAATTATCATTTGCGCATAATTTCTGAATTTATTTTATTAATTTTAGATCTAAAAATAACCTTAGTCGACTCCGTTTGACTTTTTTAACTCATAGAATCGTGATGTATCCAAATTCTTTGTATGTCCTTATAAAAACACTATAAATGGTAAATATACAATTTCCAGTAACTTCAATGCTGTAGCAAAATTCTAAAATCTAGATAGGTTTCGCTCTCTTTATTAATTTTTTGGATTTTAGATTATTGATTATGGGACGTGATATATATTAATTTTTTCATGCTACCTCATAGTAATACGCACCTATTTTCCACAGCTTTTACTATAGTATTTGGCGTACCGTCATCAGTGCATAAAGAAACAAAAGGAAAATGCAAATTAAAAAAAAAAAAAAAAAGAATCGGATTCTACGACTGCTTATACAACCAACTGAAGTAGGCGGAATGTAGAGGATTAGCCTAAAAGAAATTGAGACACTGTAGTCTTGAAAAATGTTGAAAAAATTAAGAAAATGTGGATTGAATGTAAAATTCCTAACCATTAAACAAAGGGGGTAACGCAAAATGACAATTGACAATGTTTTTAAGATTCTTATGGATGTAAAAAGCTTCAAAGAAATTGAGTTCAAGTTCATACTTGAACCCACATTTTTTTTTTTTTTATTACTTTATAAGAAATTCTATTGTTTGATTAAACAGTCATAGAATCCTAATTCTATTGATAGTTTAAATAGTTGTAGAATTCCACTCCTTTCAAATATGTTGAAGTACTTTCTTTCCACTTCTTTATGCACTGATGACGATACGATAAATGCTACCGAAACAGCTGTCTGATGTTTCACTATTTCCTTTGGCGTTCAAGACGTTGACGATATTTCCTGTGTTTATTTGTATAGTGCGAAGATTCCTTTTAATATCATTAATAATTTGAGTTCATAGATCATAATGTATAAAAATTTTAGTTTGTATCCTTATAAAAGAATTATAAGTCCCACATTCATGAAAATCTGTATAGTTCTTGCACTTATGACCTATAACATAGCTGCTCAATTTAATGTTAGTCGAATGAGTGGTTTTGATGTGTACATACTTTAACTAATTTTAGACGCAATCGTCACTCCCATACGCACACACATATGTACAAATACGTACAGAACCATAGCATTAACAAAAGAAATTCATGTCCGAACGTATCAATGAACACGAACATGCCCATCTGCCTGAACGTATGTATATACAGATTTTTTTTTCTTTCTATAATTAATTTTTTTTAGAAATATTATTATTATTATTATTATTATTATATTAATATTATACATTCAAAAACGTACAAAAAGAAGTTGTCTCGAAAATTTATTTAAGGAGTTTTCTGTTTGTTGAACAAGTAGGATTTACTTCAGTATGGCGACTTAGCGACTATTGTTGCCGGGCTATTAGCAAATTTCGCCAAAATAATTCACATGGAGGACAAATTTATCATCTAATATATTACCGTAAACATATTTTCTATTTACATTTTTTAGAAAGGGGAAAAATAATATATGATATTTACAGAATATCGGTAAGAAAGTCTTTAAGACAAAGGAATCCTCATCTTTAAAATAGTCTTTGATCTTCAGCTTTCACTGTTTTGTAAGCACTGTTAACAGCTTAATAATAGCCTTCAAGATTTTCAGTCTTCAAAGTTCTATAACAGTACTTTGACTCTGCTACATTGCTTTGTTTCTTTTACAGTACACTCCAGCTTACTTTTTTTTTTTTTTTTTTCTTTTGGTGATAGATGAAGAATTGTACTGAAGTATTACGAGGCAAAACAATTTTTTTTTTTTTTGGTATTTTAAAATTTATAGCTTTGAAGTTCTTCGTCCTTCAAAACCAGTTTTCATGTGCATTTTGCTGCAAATAGTTAAAATACCACTTACAAAATTTTTATGTTTAATTTAATTACTGAAATAATTTTTTACATTTCTAGAAATTAGTATTAATAAAAATCAGAATGACATAAAATGTTTGTGTTTAGAATATCTTAAAATTAAAGTTTTTGTACTGTTTCACATGACAACATTTTAAATGCAGAAAATATATGTATAAAAATTTTTCACTCGTGTAGGTCACTCGTATACTCACTATACTCTTTTCACTCGTATACTCACTATCTACCAATAAGCATTTGGACACGTTCGAATTTAGACGTTTTGTTAAATATCTGGAAAAGTTCTTGAGGAATTGTTTTGAAACTTTAGGCATATAAACAACATCTTGTACCTCATAAATTTTAGAGAAATTTTTGTTCGGAAGAGGAAAAGGGGATCAATAAAAAATTATAGAAAAGTCAAAATGTTTTGGATCACCCTGTAAAAAGTAATGCTTGAAATGCGTTTTTGATGTGATTTTAAAAATTGTTCTAATTATCTGTACAAAATTAAAAAAGAAAAGAAACCTTTTATTATTATTATTATTATAACACGTAAAGTATTAGACCCAATGCAAAGTCCTTTTTTGAAATCTTGGCATGCTACATTAGACACAACACACTGCAATCAGGATGGAAAAATGTTAAATATCTTATGAAATATGAACATTTTTACTAAATATTTTTTAAATACGAATGCACAAGCTTTTGCGAAATTTCATTTGCCTAATTTAATAGCATAATTTATTTAGCTATTCATATGATAGCCCAAAACGAACATCGTGTAAATTCAGAAAGTTGTAAGAGATAGAATGAAGAGAATTTCAGTTCCTCTCGAAATAAAAACTAAACTATAAGGGGTTTTACTCACATTTTTATTTTGATTTAAAACAGTGTTCGCTGATTATAAATAAGTGTTGATAAATCCCCCTATCATTCCCCCCCCCCTTTTTTTTTTTTTTTTTTTTTTTTTTTCAGAGAGAGAGAGAGAACTGAAATTATGTTCATTCTTATAACTCATAACATTTGAATTTAAATGATACTTCTTTGGGATTTTCATATAAGCAGTTGAATACTTTTGGCTATTAAATTATGCAAATGAAAATTTTTAAAACCTTGAGCATGCTTAGCTAAAATTCTTTAGTAAAAATGCCCATATTTCCTAAGATATTTAACATTTTTGCATTCTAATTGCAGTATGCTGTGTCTAAAGTAGTATGTCATGTTTCATAAAAATGGCTATGCACTGAGTCTATACGTGTTATAATAATAAAAATGTAGCATTTTGTTTTGCAATTTTTTAAAGAAACACTGTTAGATCTCCATGAATATATATGGTAGCCTCATAAAAATTCATACAGATAATTAGAACAATTTTCAAAATCACACGCTACAGCAAAAACGTATTTAAAGACTAATCATTTTGACTTTTGTTTAATTTTTTACTTGTGCCCTTTTCTTTTTTCGGATAAACCTTTTTTCTGAACATTATGAGGTATAACATGTTCTTGATACGCCAAAAGTTTCAAAACAATTCCTCAAGAATTTTTTTAAATATTAGACAAAACGTCTAAATTAGAAAGTGTCCAAATATTTATTGGTAGATAGTATATCTACCATTTGTCACCAACTTATAGCCTAGTTAGCATTTTTAGTTTTTTTTTTTTTCTTGCTGGCTTAAATCCTACGAATAAGAGTTTTGAAAACTCTTTAAACAGATTAATAAAAACCACATTTTTCATTTAAATGCCCCTTCTTATCAGTAAATTGCTACATTATTATTTTTTTTTTGCAAACATCGGTCAAACATCACTGTATGATGTGTATGCGTATATGATTAAAGTTACATGTAGTATGTGGCATGCCTTTTTAAGGTTGCATGTAGTTTATGTTATATATCGTGGAAGTATGATATTATAAAGACATTTACAATAAATTATACTATATAAGTAAGTATGTTGTATCTATTACAAAAAATGTGAAATTAGCTAAGATTTATGTAGTTTTATTTATCCTATCATATCACTTACTGTTTTTTATTCTCATGTTTGGATATCTTAACCTACTTGTTCATTTACAGTGTCATTTTGAATAATCCAATTGCAGAATGTTTACTGGCCTCTTGTTAATCTTATCTTCCGTGTATACATCACACTTAACTACGTATATCATGATTTAAGTACGATGTTGGATTAATGAAAATTTTAAACAATACGTGATTTTAGAAACATTGACATATACATAAAATCTTCGAACTTTCTTTTTTTAAGCTTTGTATTTGTATTTGTTTTTGTTTTTGTGTTTATATTTTATTAAATTAAAATCATTTTTATTTTCAGCTTTCTCAGATCAAAGCAATGTTCAGATATATAAACGTTCCGATAATTATGTACCTTGTGAGAGAGGATGGTATTACTTTCGTAAGTAAATTTTTATTTTCACTACTTGTTCATAATCTTCTTAATAAGAACAATCTTCATTTCACGGCGATAATACCACGGGTTTCAATCACTTTGCTTGAGATTAATTTTCACTCTGTAACAATTTATTGGAATAAAGAAAAAATAATATTCAGGGGCTTGAACTGAGACAAGAAAGGCTAATTTGAACAGTGCGTCACACCTGCAACAATGTACTCAGTAAAAATAAAAATTTTATCCATGGCTTGGAACAAATACAAAAATAAAATAAATGAATACAAAATAATATATATATATATACTAGCAGACCCGGCCACGCGTTGCTGTGGCTATGTTATACGTTGAATTATAATGTAGTAAAATATTCAATATATTAAAATTATTATTTACGAATAAAGACCATCCTTGATAACATCCTTGATCTTAGCAGACTTAGCCCGCTTCGCTGGTCCCTATTTTTAAATGATTCACTATAATTAAAGAATTCTCAAAATTGCATTAATTTTTAACATGTGAAAAAAAAAGAGAAAAAAAAATCTGATCGGGAAAAATGTTCGACACTCATAATGAATCCATATATTATCGAAAGGAAAATGATATAAAATACAAAAAAATCTTCTCTCATTGGTGGAATAATCTGTTCGGACCCCCACTGCCTGCGGCAGTGTATACCTGCGCAAACCATGCGCACCGTTTCTTCATCCACCGTTCCCGCCCTTCTTAATAACTCTATACTTTCGAAAATATCCGCAATCGATTTATCGGGCCTTAAAACTTAATAATACTAATTTTCAAAGTTCTAACTCTTATTTCTATTATTTTGCCCCTTTGCCCTCCCCCCTCCCACTGTTCTAAATAATTTTACAAATTCGAAAATATCTACAGTTTATTTGTAGGTGTCAAAAACCTGTATGCACCAATTTGAACGATCTAACTATATTTTTATTTTTTGCCCCTCTGCCCCCCTTCCCGCCCCTCCTAATAAATTTACAAATTCGAAAATATCCGCAATCGATTTGTTGGTATCAAAAATTCTATGCACCAATTTTGAATGATCTAACTCCATTTTTATATTTTGCTCCTCTGACCCCCCCCCCCTTTCCCGCTCCTCTTAATAATTTTACAAATTCGAAAATATCTGTAATCGATTTGTACGTATCAAAAACTTCTATGTACCAATTTTTAGCGATGTAACTCTATTTTTATTTTTTTGCCCCTCCGCCCCCTTACCCGCCCCTCCTAATAACTTTACACTTTCGAAAATATCCTCATTCGATTTGCAGGCCTCTAAAACCTCTCTATACCAATTTTGAACAGTCTATCTGCATTTCTATTTTTTTTTTTTTTTTTTTTTTTTTTTTTGGTTATTGTTGTTTGTTTGTTTGTTTGTGAAATCACGTTTTGGCCCCTCCCCCCCCCTTTTGGGAGGCGAATTTTGCAATAAAAACTATCCTATCTCTCAAGTTGGACCAAATTGCACACAGTGTCCAAATTTCATTAAAATCGGCTCATTAGTTTAGGAGTTCATCGCGGACAAACATAATAAATTTTATATATAAAGATATATATATATATATATATATTAAATTATAAAGTTTTGATCAATGAAGCACAAATAAGTAAAAAACAGGATTAATTTCACTGTATTATCTTCATTATAATATGAATTCAATTTACACTTCAGTCTAAGTAACACGTGGCCGGCTATGCTAACACCAAAAATTTAAAAAGTGGAAATAATTGAATTTTACGAAATTTATTAATAGGATAAAAAGTTGAAGATTCTTTGTGTAGATGGCAGCACCAAATATATTTCAGCTTTCATTTCAACCCAGTCGAAAGGTATCGACATCTGTTAGAATCATTTGGAGTTAACAGATAATTGTGACTGTCAAATAATAACAGACAAATAATTAGCAATAAATTAAAATTGCGACTATAATTTGAGATTTAAACTATCCTATCTCTCAAGTTGGATCGAACTGCACATGGTGTGCGAATTTTATTATAATCGGTTAAGTGGTTTAGGAGTCCATTGAGGACAAACATTGTGACACGAGATTTATATATATTAAGATTATATTAAATTATAAAGTTTTGATCAATGAAGCACAAATAAGTAAAAAACAGGATTAATTTCACTGTATTATCTTCATTATAATATGAATTCAATTTACACTTCAGTCTAAGTAACACGTGGCCGGCTATGCTAACACCAAAAATTTAAAAAGTGGAAATAATTGAATTATACGAAATTTATTAATAGGTTAAAAAGTTGAACATTCTTTGTGTAGATGGCAGCACCAAATATATTTCAGCTTTCATTTCAACCCAGTCGAAAGGTATCGACATCTGTTAAGTGGAAATAATTGAATTATACGAAATTTATTAATAGGTTAAAAAGTTGAAGATTCTTTGTGTAGATGGCAGCACCAAATATATTTCAGCTTTCATTTCAACCCAGTCGAAAGGTATCGACATCTGTTAGAATCATTTGGAGTTAACAGATAATTGTGACTGTCAAATAATAACAGACAAATATTTAGCAATAAATTAAAATTGCGACTACAATTTGAGATTTAAACTATCCTATCTCTCAAGTTGGATCGAACTGCACATGGTGTGCGAATTTTATTATAATCGGTTAAGTGGTTTAGGAGTCCATTGAGGACAAACATTGTGACACGAGATTTATATATATTAAGATTATATTAAATTATAAAGTTTTGATCAATGAAGCACAAATAAGTAAAAAACAGGATTAATTTCACTGTATTATCTTCATTATAATATGAATTCAATTTACACTTCAGTCTAAGTAACACGTGGCCGGCTATGCTAACACCAAAAATTTAAAAAGTGGAAATAATTGAATTATACGAAATTTATTAATAGGTTAAAAAGTTGAAGATTCTTTGTGTAGATGGCAGCACCAAATATATTTCAGCTTTCATTTCAACCCAGTCGAAAGGTATCGACATCTGTTAAGTGGAAATAATTGAATTATACGAAATTTATTAATAGGTTAAAAAGTTGAAGATTCTTTGTGTAGATGGCAGCACCAAATATATTTCAGCTTTCATTTCAACCCAGTCGAAAGGTATCGACATCTGTTAGAATCATTTGGAGTTAACAGATAATTGTGACTGTCAAATAATAACAGACAAATAATTAGCAATAAATTAAAATTGCGACTATAATTTGAGATTTAAACTATCATATCTCTCAAGTTGGATCGAACTGCACATGGTGTGCGAATTTTATTATAATCGGTTAAGTGGTTTAGGAGTCCATTGAGGACAAACATTGTGACACGAGATTTATATATATTAAGATATATAATAAATAAATAAAAGAAATAAAATTATGTGTAAGTTAATCATATTGTTTGTGATACATCATATTGCTTTGATATACTTTTTTAGTGAAGACTAGCAGGCTACGCCCGCTTCGCTGGTCATTTTGTTTAAAATAATTTTCAAAAGAATTGGATCAGTATTTATTTTTTACATCACATTACAAAAAAAAAAAAAAAAAAAAAAAAAAAAAAAACACTGAAATCGCTTTAGATCTTGCTTTTTCGGGTACCCGTTGCCTAAGGCAGCTCTTTTTTCTGCCCGTACTGCATCGGGTCCAGTTTCCCATTGTCTACAGAAAGGTCTTTCCCGGGCACTTCAATCAGGGTATTTATCGTGACGACTTGTGGATTTTCAGTTATTTAAGAACTACGATATTAAATATGGCTGTATCTCAGCATCTATTATATGTTTTTATTTTTGAACCATGTGTTTTATAGCCCCCGTTATTTACACTATATTACGATTTGATTCCGACCAGTGCAATAAAATAAAATAAAAAAGTAGATTTTCTTTTAAAAGGAATTAAGTACATGAAAAACAAACGAATTTTAATCAGTTTAATCCTTTCTACTATAAACTACCATTTTTTTCACCCAATAAATATTAAAAAAAAAAAAAAAAAAAAAAAGATTTTTCTTTTAAAGGAATTAATTAAAAAAAAAAATGAAAAATAAAAAGTTGCTATACTATATAATTTATACATAAAAGTAACAATTTATTTCTATTGCATTTACCATTTGATTTTCAATAAATATAATAATAAAAATAATAATAATAATAATAATAATAATAATAATAAAATCGACTTCAAATGAATGTATTAAATAAAAAAATAAATTTTGAAATAACCGCTGCTAAGATACGCAGACGATTACAATCGAAAAATTAAATTTATGAAAAATGAAGCATTAAAGCCAATATTTAAAATCGAAAAAACATTAATGTAAAAAATTAAAATTCGAAATTTGAAAAAATCTCGATGAGGTGCACACCTGCAGGGTCCCAGGTACCTATATACCAAATTTGGATGCTCTGCGATCAATAGTGTGAGCAGCAGAGCGCAGACAGACACACACACAGACACACACACACAGAGACACTTCTCTTTATTTATATAGATAAGTTTCGCCTATTGGTTTTGTTTATTTTACAAAAGTCACCAATTATTGCAATATTCTGGTTTGACTCTGGGATTGCAATCTTCCACAATGCAAGTGAAAGAACAAATAGGTGGTTAAAAAATCTAGGAACGTTATAGCAAGGAAAAAAAAACTAGTATGTTGTAGACATCACAAAACTTTATTTATTATTTTTTATACAAATTCACGTCAATCAAAACAGTCACCATTGTACTATTTAATTAACAATCACCACTGCAAAGATCAAAACAGTCACGGCTGTATTTTATGTTGTAAAAAGCATTTTGCATTATAGAAACGAGAAAAGGAAAAGGAACCAATAAAGAGTTATCTTAGATGGTGTTCTTGTAAAAAAATTTGATAGTAGTGATTTTTGCGCGGTATCAGCAGCGATGGCTATTCCAACTACCACGTCCATATCAGAAGGTACAATCGTTTAATAAAATAGAAAAGTTTATTTTAGAGTGCCTTAAATGTAGTTAAATAGAAATGAGAAAAACCAATTATTTAATTAAGGGTAGAGCATGGGTAAAAGACAAAATGCGAAATAAAACCATTTTCAAATATTTTGTACGAAATTTCACTTACAGAATTTTTGTACATACATGAGCAACGTAATTTTACACACGAAATTTACTCCCTATATATTTAATCTTTATTGTATAGACTTTCAGAAAAAATCCAAAAGTTTAATAAACGGAATTTTATTTAGTAGGGTGAAAATGAAGCGGAGGGATTATTTCGTTTATTTTGCGTATTTCAGAAATATTCTAATTAAAACTGCCTCATTATGTTTTGTTTGCTTAATAGTAATTATATATATATATACCATTATTTTAAATATATATATATATATATTCGTTGAATATTAACCTTACTTTACCCTTTAACATTTATTGGTTGCTCATTTAAACGAAACATTTTATATCACTTAACAATTTTTTATGCAACATTTAAAAAAAAAAAAAAAGTTCTCCTAGCTTTAATTGATTTTTTAAATCTTTGTTCTTACTCTGTACGGTAAATAGAAGCACTACTGTGAAATATAGTAGATGATGTTTTAGAGGAAGCCAAAGACAAAAGACACTTAAAAATTCTTAATGGGTGCGAGTACTTGTTGCTGCTTTTATAGTACACTCAGGTCTTGTTTTTTAGTTAATGAGGAGTCGTGCTATTATTTTAATTAGAAATAGTTTAATTTATCATAAAAGGGCAAACACAAACGGCAAATGCGCAGCTTATAAAGTTTCATTAAAACTATGACAATGTGCGCTACAGAATATTTTTGTACAAACAATGTCATTACAGAGCAGTTTTGTTTAAAGAATGACAATGTATATTATAAAGCTTAATTTTCAGAAGAAAAAAATTAAGATCAGAAAATAAAAATTAATTCACTGATAAAGAAAAAAATAGCAGGTCCTCGTCATAAAGGTAAGTAAAATAAATAAATAAATCAAAATAACGTATTGCTTATATTTAAAAACCATTATGTCACTACCTATGGGAAATTAAATCACTATTATTTGTTTTAGGATTGATAGATATAGAGTGTAATTGCTGCGCGTTATCTTACAACATGAAAAAAAAAATGTTTATACTCTTATTTTGACATGCCATATTTTTATTTTCTTAGGCGACAAATGCTATAAAGCTGGAGGGAAAAAAGCTTCTGAGAGACTTACCTGGGAGAGAGCTTTAGCCCGGTGTAAAGGTTGGGGTGGAGATCTTGTATCCATACAATCCCAAGAAGAACAAGGTGATGACATATATCTATCTGAAAAATCAAAAGAAATGGCTTATTTATTATTTATAATAATAATTGAAAAAAAAAATTGTAATAGTTTTATCTATATTAATCAATGTATTGTTTTGTCTCCGTATATTAGACGTAAACTTTCTATATATGTATAAGTCTGTACTAATTTACCAGGCGAATTAACAGCACTGAAGTTTACAAACTAAAATATTGCCCGACAACTATTCGATGTAGTATTTGCATTGTTTATATTTGAAGTGTTTCAATCAATTTCTGTGTCTTATCTAATTATCTATTTAAAAATATTAGAAATGGTAAAAATAACATTAAGTGAAATAAAAACTAATGAATATTTCAGATTTCCTTATTGCTTTTTTACAATTGGACGTCAAATTTTGGGCTTGGACAGGTTTAAATGATCGTGCAAATGAATCAGACTACAAATGGACTGATGAATCAGTTTTTAATTATACGAATTGGAGAGAAATGGAACCAACAGGATTCAAAGATGAAAAAGTAAGTTTAAATTAAGTAAAGAAAATATTAAGAAATATATTCTTTTAATCCAAACATTAATCTTTGTAATCATGACAAACGATATTTCGAAATAATAACAAACTAGCTGGAACCCGTCGAATTCGACGATCACTTTATTGACCGTAATGTTTCAGAAATTGTCGCATCATTATTTAAATGTATTTCAAGTTAAAACATCTAATATAATTTATGACATTTCACTTAAAAAAAAGAAAGCCGGGAAAATGCTTATAAATAGAAATACTCTATATGACATCACTTTCCACAAAGTACTGTCAATGTGACATCAAACTGACTCCAAATAAACAAATGCTATGTTTTATTTTCTATTTCGTTTAATACTAAGACTACATGTTAGCTGGCCCGTCCGGCGTTGCCCGGATCCATGGTAATAACCTTAAATGAACAAATTTGTATGGTTTTACAACTTTAACTCGATTTAGTTTGAATTTCTATTTTTAAATAAAGGCAATGCGAAAAAATAATCAGCTGTAACGAAAAAGTTACCTCGAACTTAACGAAACTCTGCCTTGTGACCCCGGTGCCTTCGGCAGCGCATACGCCGGCCGCTAACATAAAAATATTATCCAAAACTAACCTGGAACCGAACGAATCCGCCCGGTGTTGCCCGGGCCCATTATACCTTAAATGAACCTTAAATTTGAATGAATTTATACCTTTAACACGATTTTGTTTGAATTTCTGTTTTTAAATGAAAGCACCACGAAAAAAATAATCAGATGTAACAAAACAATTACCTCGAACCGAACGAAAGTCTGCCTTGTGACACCGGTGCCTGCGGCAGCGCATACACAAGCCGCTAACAACATAAAAAAAATTCCCAAAAATTAACCTGGAACCGAACGAACCCGCCCGGCAATGCCCGGACCCATGATAATAACCTTAAATGAACATTAAAATTTGTATAGTTTTATATATTTAACTCGATTTTGTTAGAATTTCTTTTTTTAAATGAAAGCATCACAAAAAAAAAAAAAAAAAAAATCATCTGTACCAAAAAAAAAAAAAAAAAAAAAAAAAAATACCTCAAACAGAACGGAACTCGGGCTCGCGACCCGGTGCCTGCGGAAGCGTATATGCAGGCCGCTAATAACATGAAAAAATTCTCAAAAATTAACCTTGAACCGTATGAACCTCTGACTCGTGTTACCTCTGCCTGTGGCTGCGGCACCGTATAGAAGGCATGCTACGCATGCGCTGTAAAATCCACTTTCCTCCACTACGTGGCGCAGTATGTAGTATATGAACATCACCAATCGCCTTGTATTTCCAAGACCTTTCAAATAAGGTGTCACATGGTGGTATCAACTGCAAAATCTTTTAGTTGCAATTTCCACCGCCAGAGTGCACAGTGTGTTCTATATGAACAACACCAACGGTCAGGAAGTACCAAGACCTTTTTTAAAATAAGGGGTCATCATGATAGAGTCTACTACAAAATCACCTAATACCATTTTTCACCACCAGGGGATGCACTATATTGTATACAAACATCCCCAATCAACATGAAATTTTAAGACCTTTATTACCAATCGTCTTGAATTTCCAAGACCATTCAAATTAGGTGTTACATGGTGGTGTCAACTGCAAAATCCTTTAGTTGCACTTTCCCCCGCCAGGGGGCTCAGTGTGTTCTATACGAACAACACCAACGGTCAAGACATACCAAGACCTTTAAAATAAAGTGTAACATGATAGGGTCTGCTGCAAAATCACCTAGTTCCATTTTTAACCACCAGGGGGCGCACGATATTGTATACAAGCATCCCCAATCAACATGAAATTTCAAGACCTTTAAAATGAGGTGCTACATGTGTGGGTCTAGAACGGATTTCTCTCTGAAACTAATTTCCCCCCTTTCCTTCCCCTTCAAATCTACTTTCCCCCTTTTAAAATCGAAAATTCCAAAATCGGAGAAATTGAATATTTTAGTATTCGAGTCTAGTCCCCCCATGTACAACTTCTATACCGTGTAGTAATTTGGAGCTGAGTTATGCTTGCCAACGTGCGTTTAACCCCTGCCCCCTCCCCCCTCAGGGGGGAACCGTTCGACTTTTTTATTTTTCTCTTTTCATAACATATGTACAGACCAAGACCTTTTTTTAGACACCTCAACCAAATTTTTTTACCTAGCCGTTCTCTCAATTTAGTGGAGACAGACAAAAACATGTTTCAAATTAATATATAGATGTTAAATATATATATATATATATTTTCCCAAATAATTTCAAACTGAAACAAAACAAAATCATTAAAAATGAATACCTTGAATCTGGCTTTAATAAAAGAAGGAGAGGGTACAAATACAGCATGAAAGAGTTTCTGCATTTTAGTATGATGCAATCTTTATTTTATTTTATTTTATTTTATTATTATTTTTTTTTACCTTATGGAAAATCATATTTTGCTATTTCCAAATGGATCAGTGGCGAATTTCTGCAATGTATGATGCTCTTGAATATTTTATTCAATACCTTTCAACACTAGTATTTTGGTGCTTCTTGCTGTGATAACAATCTTTTTCTTTCAATTTTAATGTTTTCAGATGTAGCTTGGCATCTGCTAGGCAGCAGTGCTCGGCATCCGTTTCTCAGTTTGACTGCATATCTGATATTTATATGTGTGTCGGACCAAGAGTTTTGGCGCATGCGCACCACTCATATATCTCCGACTCGAAAAAACGTTATACATATGTGTAAATACAAAACATGTATGCTAGAAAAAAAAAAAAAATGGAATGTCTGCTCGATTTTTCGAACATTAAGTAATTGACGACTGTTTAAATAAGTTAAAGTAAAAGTAAGTTAAAAAAAAAAAAAAAAAAAAAAATGAAAGATGAATTTATAATAGGGTATTTGAGTATTTTCCCACAAAAAGTATGTTGTTTGATTAAACGCTATTACACTTCAAATAATTTGAGGCCATAGGTCATAATGATAAAGAATATTTTGCTGAGTTCTTCTCAAAATCTATAAGTGCTTGATTCACCAAAATCTATGCAGTTCATGTGACGGTGACGTCTAACATGTATGTAAATTTAAAGCCCAATCGAATAAGGCATTTAGATGCTATCGCATTTTAAATAATATGAAACCGTTGGCCATAATTATAAAGACCTTTTCTTAGTATCCTTGTAAAAAAAAAAAAAAAAAAAAAAAAAAAAAACATAAATAAAATAAATAAATAAATAAATAAATGCTACATTAACCAAAATCTGTACAGTTCGTGCGGCAGTGGCCTATAACATGTGTACAAATTTTCAGCTTAATCGAATAAGGCATTTAGACGTTAGCACACTAAATAGTTTGAGCCCATAGGTCATAATGATAAAGAATTTTTCTTTGTGTCCCTGTAAAAAAAAAAAAAAAAAAAAAACTATAAGCGCTATATGCGCACACATGTAGCACCTCATTCATAAAAATCTATACTATTCGTGCTACGGTGATCTATAATACGTACCAGTTTTCAGTTCAGAATAGAGCATTTAGACACTTTCGTGTTCACTCACGCACATACATACATCACAGGGTTGGCTGGGTTGGACCCAATTGGGTCGGACCCAACGGGTTTTTTCTAAAAAACCCACTTGAACCCCCCCCCCCCCCCATCCAATTTTGCCCACTTTTGTTTTTTTTTCAATTTTATAAGACTTGTAAGATAAAACAAGCAAAATACTAAGCAAGTGAAACTCAATTTTTTTCATTTATTTTCATTTTGAGTTATAATTTTTACAAATAGAAGATTTAGCATTGTATTCAGATGCTTAATCAATAGTGCTACAACCAAAAACTAGTTCGTATAGGTGATATTTGCCCTATTCTCCATCATATATTTGGTATCAGAAATATTTATTATAGAACATAACATACTATATTCAAGATTAGAGTAATGAACTCTATGTGATGGCCGTTTTCCAGTCAAAGACTGAAATGCTCCACCAACTAGGGACTTCTTAATCTTATAAATATCAATTTTGTATTTAATTTAGTATGCAATAATTCTCAGAAAGCATATGTATGTGAAATTTTGTCCTATTCAGCTACGTCATGAAAATTTTAATTTTTGTATAAATTTACAAAGTTTACAAATTAGAACATTGAAATCAGGGGATCATTGAATCGCCAGTATCATAAGTGATACTAGTATTTTAAAACTGGTTTAAATTTTTAACCATCATTCATTCGTAAGATATACTCTACGCAAATTAACAATAAACTAACGAATTTAAATACAGACGCCACATCTTTTTTGCCTCATACCTCAAAATTTATAAAAATGTAAAAAAAAAAAAAAAAATGTGATTGAAAATTTTCTTGAATTTATTTTGTATGCCTTTTTTAGCTTTTTCTTAACTTGTAATTAGTTACGAAATACTTTTGTATTAAGTGCATGCCATGAATTTTAGTTAACAAAGATCATCATAAAAATAACACAGGTTGCAATAATTGGAGCATTAAAATATATATATATATATATCTTCTAAAAGTTTAATTTATTCAAAAAATACATAAACATATAGTCAGAAGAAAAATAATGTTCGATTTTCAAACTTCTTTTGGCTATTCTTATTTATTACTTTTGAAAAAAGATTTTTCTAAAAAAAAAAAAAAGACCCAATTTTTTCGTTGAAAGACACCTAAAAACCCACTTTTTCTTGATAAATAACCCACAACTAAATCTGGGATTTTTCGGGTTTTATACGGAAAACCCCTACCCACTTGGTTTTTTCTAAAAAACCCGGGTTTTTGTCAACCCCGGTACATATCGTAAAAATATCAAAAAACGAACTCAAAACGTATAGATACACCAAAATCTCAATATCGAATTTTTGTTACAATGATAATACTTTCCTTACATATGTATGTTTTGAAGAAAAAAGTAAAAAAAAAAAATAAATAATAATAATAATAATAATTATCAACTAGTTGGTCCGTCGTAAAATATATGCGGTAAGTTACAGTCAACTTTCTTATTTAAACGTTTTGCCAGTCTAAATTTTAAGTTTGACAGATTTTTTTTTTTTTAGTTCCCCCCCCCCTCCCCCCCCGCCAAAAAAAAAAAAATTGAGGAGTTTTGGATGGGAATGTATTGCATTCCAGTACGCCGTATTGTCTCTGTATTAGGGTGTATCGAAAAAACATTTTTTTTTTAATATCAAATTTGCAATAGTGCGGAAAAGTTGCATTATGCTATTGTTAGTATGTGTGCAAAATTTTGTTGATCTGAGTTAATATCTTCAGTTGCCTCTGGGGTCGTTTATATAAAAATTCGTTAATTTTATCGTTTTTTCATCATATATATATTTTTTTTCAATAAGAAATTGGAATCCTTAGTTTCTATAGGGCCGAAAAATTGCCATATGGTATCCTTAGAGCGTGTGCAATTTTTTATTCATGTTATTCATTTAATTCATTATTAACTTCAAACTGCATTATGTATGCAGAGTAAACATGAACAGTTTCAACTTTGCTTGACTACTGTGGGTTCTTTTTAAAAGTTAAACAAATGACTTTTTTCCACATTGCAAAAGATAAAAGAAATATTCCATTCCTTTTAAAATAAGAATGAAACTTTCTAAGCAAACAGACTTCTCTTTCCTCCGGAAACGTCTGGTAGTTTGAGTGCGGAACATACTCACACGTCAGTCGCCAGTTTCAACGAAAATGGTACCTTGGAATCGTTTGATAACTTTTTCCATGGTGATGAAAAAGTGCACAGGATCAACTCGCCCAAAAAGATGCATCTATGGGATGTGGATAATTGTTTACTTGGATGTCATGCTAAAGGGAATCAACCAGAGAATTCGTTTCAGGAACGAGATGATCGTTATTAAAATACATTGTTCTGCATTTTCCCCAGCCATTATCAATAAAAGAGAAGCATACTTTTTAATTGATAAAAAGAAGTGAACCTTTTTCTGAATTAGTTACATTGAAATGCATACTAAAAGAAAGATGATATATGAATGTGAGATATAAAAGCTGGTTACAAGCAAAAACCTGAGTTTTGATTATACCACCTCTATTGGTGATGTTAATATCTTCATAAATATCTTCATAAATAACTTCAATGAGTTTTCAAATATTCAACAAATTTTTTTTACAATTTACTTGTAGTTTTGAAAAATGTCAACTTCAAGTGGTAGAAACTATTCTTCAGTGACAGAAGAAATAAATAAAGGTTCAATATTGAATCCGAGATTAGGAATCAACATATTGTTATTCTTTTGCCATTCCACATGTCTAGAACGAGAAGTGTGCAAAGGTTTGTTTTGGAGGTTTATCTCGTAAACGGTTCATTTTGGATGACTGGTTTCTACGCATTTTTAGGGTCTTATTGCAAGAGTTACACAACGATACCATTTTTGTTGAAATTGACTGCTGAAATTTGCGTATATTCTCAAATGAGTTTTATATTATATTTACGAGTAATTTACTACATTAATTCCTTTGTCTAACGACGGGACTTCGTTTTAGAGTAAAAAAAGAGAAAAAAAATCGTATTTTTGGTAAGAATATCAAAAATACTTTTAAAAGGTGAAAGTATGTAATTTAATTTAATTTCACTTTTTGGAAGTAGATGCTACATGAAAGCTCTTTTGTTTATAAATGATTTTATAGCGTGATTTTATAGGTGCCTTCACATATTTATATTCTGGATTATTTTCTTCACAAATTTAGCACGATTTCCTTTCATTTATGTTGCATAGTAAAGCGTCAATCGCGAAGAAAAAAGCATTACGTTCTACGGGGATCGCTCCGAATTGGCATTAAGATTGCCGACTTTCGGTCAATGTCCAGTCTCTCTCTATATAGGGTCCCTATCTTGAACTAGGGACCCTCTATAGAGAGAGAAAGGACATTGGCGCGCCGGCTTTTTGACGAAATTCTCCATTTTAGTGCCAGTTGCTCCATTGCTTATCATTACGCTGAGAAGAAATTTTGATTATTTTACGTCATAATCGAAAAAGAACTTATTACATTTTTACTTTATTGGGAGATAAATTGCTTTAATTTTGGAATACTTTTAAAAGATAAAAATTTATTTTATATCATGCTTTAAAAACTTTGAATTTTCTTATTGCATGCTGTTTTACGTATTTATTTTCTAACATATGAGATAATTACATTATTAGTTTCTAGCTATTAGTTTTTAAGTTCTGTTGTGCAATATATTTAATATGTTAGATCTCAATGTATTTTTCTGATATATTTTAAAATACAAATTTAAAATAACTATACAAAAATACATTTATTTATTTATTTATTTTTTTGCTAGTACGCAAAATATATCAGATTTCTTAAAATAAATTAATAAAAATAAAGAAAATACGGTGCATATTATTTGCTAACATATGAAATAGAAATTTCTTTTAAATAATAATTGCCATAATAAATTTTATAAATAATATTTAAATAAGTAATTATTTTTATTTACATAATATTTAAAAAAAAAAAAAAAAATCAATGAAATAAGCAAATGTAAATAAAATAAATAAAAACATTTTTTAATTTCTAAAGATATTACTTAATATTTTTACAAATTATTATTAATAAATTTTTATTTTTAATATTTAACTAAGTCATTATTATTAATAATGCGTAATTGAAATAAATAAAATGTGTATTTTTAGCTTGTAAAAATATTACGTAAATATTTTTATAAAATAATAAAAAATAATTTTTGTTCTTCTGCCGTAGTTTTACATTTATTCATGAATTACTTCACAAAAACTAAGATTACCATATTTTTGTTAAAAATTTTCTAATTTATTATATATTGAATGTATGTCCTCAGAAAAAATAAGGTAGAATTACTTTCACTAAGGTAGAATTGCTTTCACAATCAACATATTTTGCTTAATATAGAAATATACAACAAAAAATTCCTCTGTTTTCCGATAGGTATTGAAAAAGTAACCATGTCGAAGGTTAAAACAAAATTCGTTTTTCTTCAAATTCTTTTTCTCTAAGACGAAAAAAATTACATATTTATATTCTGCATTACTTTCTGCACAAATTTAGAACAATTTCCTTTCATTTATATCGCATAGTAAAGCGTCAATCACGAAGAAAATAGCATTACGTTCTACGGGGATCGCTCTGAATTGGCACAGATGGCCGACTTTCGGTCAATGTCCAGATCTTGAACTCGATTGCAGCGCCATCTATTCATTTGGGACCCTGCTTTCCTAAGTGATCCTGATTCCTATCACTGCCCACTGAATACTAGCTACCTGTCCGATGCTCCGAAATAAGCGGAATCCAGTAAGGTAGCTAGTTGAGCGAATAGTCGTTCGAGGGCGCTGCAGTCATATACAGATATACTTAGAAAAGCAATGGATATTTCTACGGAAATGTATATAAAAATTTTTTTTTAAATATTTTTAAGTATTATTTTCTACGGGATTTTATTTCTTACAGATGTAGAAAAAACATCATGTTGTTATTCGCTTTTAGAAGTAAATATCTTTAAGAACTAAAAGATGAAATTTTTTTCAAGTTCAAATTCTTTTCTTTCTTTCTTTCGTTTTTTTTTTTTTTTTTTTTTTTTTAATTGTTGAAATATTTTACATTTTTAATTATTTAAAAAATGTCAAAGGGAAATAAATAATCAGAAGATTATTTAGTTTGTCAATTAAATAATTTATTACGTGAAAATTTATAGATTATGCTATGATTACAAATAGAAATTAGATATATCATCGCAATAATTATTTTAAAACATAGAATTATTATTATTTTTTTTTTTTTACTTTTTTTTTCATATTAAATATAAGAAAGTATTCGATTCTTAAAAATTTTCGACTTTCGGTTTTCGATGGATTCACACGTTTTGAGAGGTCTAGAACACGATTTGATCATTTTCACTTTCTTGTATATTCAATAGAAGAAAGTATTGGATTCCTAAAAATTTTCGACTTCCGGTTTTCGACGAATTTACACGTTTTTAGAGATTTAGAACATTAAACATTTTACATTTTTAATCATTTTTAAAATGTTACAATGATATTATTTATAAATCAAATATATCATATGAAGTAACATGATTGAAATTTATATATCTGTTAATCTATAAGTTAGTAGGCATTGCCGGGTTCGATCCCAAGTTGCGGTCTTAAACCTAGACGTTCGCAATCGTTTGCAGTTTTCTTCAAAACTCACAGTAATATGTGCTAGGATCCCTTAAAAAATCCTTTGCGGAGGGGGAGGGCATTACATCCAGAAAGAGGTAAACTCCCAAAAAATATCGAATCAAGGAAATCAGATATATCACCAAACATTAATTTAAAAATTCAAATTATCAGTCTTTCTAATTTTTATTTTCTTTCTTTCTTTCTTTCTTTCTTTTTTTTCTCCTTTTTTTTTTATTTTTTTTTTTTTTTAGGAAGCAGTTGGTTTTAAATATTTTACATGTTTAATTATTTTAAAAATATTATAATTTTATTATCTCTAAAGTGAATAGCTTATGAAATGATTACATGAATAAAATCAGATATAATATATGAAGTTGCATGATCGAAATTTAAACATATGTTAATCTCTAAATTGGTGGATGTGAAGTGCTGGGTTCGATCCCAAGTCACGCCCGTTAACCTAGCCATTTGTTATTTTCTCGGAAACTCCCATAAATACGCTCTAGGACCCCCTTCGAAAGACCTTTTACGGAAGACATTACATCTAGAAAGGTTAGTTGTTGATTTGATGCAGTCATTAAGGCCAATTGAGTATACTGGGTCATAGGCCTATAGGTGGAAAGCGCCCTATGGGGTCTTTCTGAAGGGTCCTAGCTTATATTCACGCGAGTTTTGGGGAAAACCATGAGAAACTCCGAACAGTTAGGACCCTATAGAGAGACTCTTCATGGAAGGCATTACATCTATTAAGTAAACTTTAAAAATATCAGAATGAAGGAAATAATATATAATATCAAATATTAATTATTTTAAAATTTCAAATTATCTTGGGAAAAAGAGAAAAAAAAAAAAGAAAAGGAAGAAAGTAAAGAAGAAACAGTGGATTTTAAATATTTTAGATTTTTAATTATTAAAAAAAAAAAAAAAATGTATGATGATGTGCGTTGTTTGTATTACATTAAGAAATCAGACATATCATATAAAATAGAGTAGCATAACTGAAATTTGAATACGGTTTAGGACCCCTTAGAAAAGTTGGTTGGTTGTTGGTTGGAGGGCCAACTAAAATAACTAGGGGCATAAGCCTACAGGGAGGAAAGCCCTACGTGGTGGGGGTCTTTCTAAGGGGTCCTAGCCCCTATTTATGCGAGTTTCTGAGAAAGCCATGGAAAACTCCAAACGGCTAGGACAATGAATGCTATTGGGATCGAATTCAGCACTTTCCATCTACCAGCTTTGAGCGCAGAACCTCTCAGCCACTGGTGCCCCCACCCCCACCCCTTAAAAAGACGCATCACAGAAGCCATTACACTCAAAAGGTAGGAAACTTAAATATGTATATATATATATATCAGAAATAAAGAAATCATGTATACCATCAAACATTATTTTAAAATTTCAAATTATCATTTAATATTTCTTTTTAAGAAACGGCAGATTTTAAATATTTAATTACTTAAAAATATTATAATGATGCTGTTTGTAAATTAAATAATTTAGAAATCAGATATATTAAACAAAGTTAAGAAGTATAATCGAAGTTTAAACATCTGACAGTCTCTAAGCAAGCTGGGTTCGATCCGTTGCACTCGTTGACCTACCCATTCGGAGTTTTCTATGTTTCTTTTTTTTTTTTTTTTTTTTTTCGAAACTCGTGAAATAAGTTCTAGGACCCCTTAGAAAATCCCATAAGGGAAAACTTTGCATCAGGGAGGGAAAAAATTCCAAAAAATATCAGAATCAAAGAAATTAGATATATTATCAAACATTAATAATTTTAAAATATCAAATTATTATTATTTTAAGCTTCTAAATGCAAAGTGATGGATACGATCACAAGTCCCACTCATCAACTTAGATGTCTGTAGTCTTCAGCGGTTATTTACAAAACTCGCGTAAATACAGGCTAAGACCCGTTAGAAAGACCTCAACAGAGGGCATTACACACAGAAGTAAGAAAACGTTTCAAAATATTAACCACATTCATTGACATTTACTGTAATATTGAATTTACTGGAATTCATATAAACCAAAATGAACAATAATAATAATTGGTATTTCCAGATAACTAATAACAAAAATGCAATTATTCTGCTTTATTTAATTATTTTAATGGAGTAATCTAAAGAATTATAAAACTTTAAAAGTTATAGATTTCGGACATAATCAATATTTTATTTATTCATTTATACATTGCAAAGTACTCTTATTTGTAATTCAATAATGCAATTTTATGCAAAATTTTCTTTGACTTTGCTTTTTTCTACATTTCAAATCAACCGGAATCTCGTGTAATGAAATATTACTAACTTTTACTAATTTAGATTTGTAGTATGGCACACAACCATAAGCCATAATAAATAAAGGATAACAAACAGTTACTAATATAAATTAAAAATATTTTTATATTTTCAAAAATCAAGTACTATAGTAGAAATTCTGTACACTACAACATACGATTGCTTTCATTTTCCAGTAAACGAAAGCAGTGACATCTAGTGGATAAAGTGCAAATTAAGCCAAAACAAGTTTCTCAGGTAATGCGACAGGCAGCTAGTATTAAGTGGGCAGTGTTCCTATCCACATTTTCTATCCCCGTCCAAGTATGTACGTGGAGTTCAGAAACACCCTGACCCTGTATATGTTTTTAATTTAAAACATACAGATACAAATAAATATATAGCGACACCTAATTATTAATAATGATTTTTATCCTTTTTTTTTTTTTCAAAGTCGTGGTTATGATAAATAAAAATGTTTTCGTCAACCGACTAACCAGTAGCCTTTAGCCCCTTTGATTTTGAAAGACACCATTATTTTGATCTAATTTTTTTTGCTAGATCTCATTCAAAAATTGCTGTAGATGATGCTTATCTTCAATATTTAACTTTTTTTTCTGATTATTATCTATTAATGTTTTCCTAACGTTGACTAGTCACGACCAAATTTTGTCGAAAGAATACGACAGTGATTTAAGATGCTATCTGATTGGTGAACCCAGATCGAATGGTTTAAATAAAAAATTCGAGATTTCGGTTGAAAAAATTTCATCTAATACCCTTCTTTAAGAATTTGAAATAAGTATTAACATTTTGTGCTGAAACATTTGCTCAAATGCTCATACGTAGAAGTATATTTGGAAGAATTTAAAGGTAGTCAAGCCTCACTAGTCTTTGTTGGCTATTCGGCAGGACGGTGGTAGTGCCATCTATTGATCAAAAATGAAATCATCATACTAAGATACAAATTTTTGAAAGCCAAAATTATATATTTTTTAGAATTTTCACATATTATACATAGGATGAACATTATTTCTTTTTATCTACTTATTAATTTTGTAGATATATTTATTAACTGTGGTTGTTATTGTTGTTATATGACTTAAGGCCGATTGACTGCATTAGGATCCTAGGCCTATAGGAGGAATGCCCTCCGTGTGTGTGTGGGGGGGGGGGGGGTTCCTTTATTTACTATGGAACTTCTGTTATGTATGATAATACGGCAATTTAATTTCGTGAAATTTTAGGAAACATTTGATTTTTAAATGTAACAGTAATCTAATTTAATTCTAAGAATTTTTAAATGCGAATATATATATATGTTTTCTAAAATTGAAATTATAATGCAAATATCAAAGATTTAAATATCCTTTCTCAAAATAATAATAATAATAATAATAATAATAATAATAATAATAATAACAATTATTATTATTATTATAAATGGAGAAAAACCTGAATTTTTCCAGTGATTTTATTTATAAGATTTTTTAGAAAAACGTATTAGGTATGTAGGTACTATCACGCAGATGTCCTGCTTGGGAAAGGCTAGTATTCTATTATTTGTGTACTTAATATAGCACCTAAAAACAAAGGCATTTTTATGCACTGGCTAACTGATATATTTAGTATTTATCTATTCTAAATCATAAAAAAATGTTAGGTTTGGTTGATGCATCTAAAGACGGCATTGAATGAGCAATAACTATTGGATACAATTTGGACGTAAAGGGTTCAGGAAATGGAAGAATTACATAAATCAAATTATTCATGAAAAATATTATATTATTGTATTTGATCGTTTTACTTTATTATCGATTATATATATTTCATTCCTTTCAATTTGTACTAATTATTATCACGAAATGAAAATGATAAATTTTACGTTGTTTCTCTTAGGAAGACTGCATTCATATGTTGTATGAACCAGGGAATGATATGATAGGAAAATGGAATGATAAGGCCTGTGATGCTACAGATGCGTATATATGTGAAATGAAACCAAGTTAGTTTAGTTTTTTTGTACCTATGATTGTATTCAGCAAAAACTTTTTATTAATATTATTTACATTTATTTGTTTGATATAAGACCTTAAAGAATATTTTCAACAGTGTTATAACATGAATAAGCCTCGGTGCTTTCTTTTCTGTAAATATTTTGAGAATGCCCTGAAAATACTACACGTTATTGTGGATCGCTGAGGTTTCTTATAAAAAATTCTATAAATAATACTAATTGCTTGTATACACCCAAGCGGTACTGAAACGTTCTCTGAATTTTCAAAAATGGTTCTGCTGGAACGTTCAAAGAACGTTCCAGTTGTACGTTTCGAAAACGTCTATCTGTCATCTTGAAGACGTTATATAGCACGATCCAGAGGACGTTCAATACACGTTGAACGTACGTTCTTAGTTCTACAAGAACGTTCTGAGAACGTTCTATATGTACGTTCTCACAACGTTTTACAAAACGTGTATTTACAAATAGTGTAATTTTAAGTGCATGGTGAACGTTATAAATGTTTTCTGTAAATTGCTGTGTTAGAAAATTTTGCATACATATTTATTGAAATATAACAACATCAAGTACATTAAAATTTCTCAGAACCTTTTTAAATTTAAGAAACAAAATCAAAATTTAAATTTTAAGAAATTATTTAAAATGCTTCCTGGTAAATATTTTTAAATTTTATTCTTCCATTTTACACTATTAAATTCTAACAGTAATATCTATTTCAGTATTACTTAATAGATTCATTGAAAAGTAATTAAAAAAAAAAAAAAAATATTTTTATGTATGAATGTTAAAAATTTGGAATAAATTCCAATTTTCTATGTAAAACTTCTTTTAAAAAGCTAACTTATGTTGAAAATTGGAATTTATCTCAGGATCTTTTGTTATTATAAAATCACTAAAATGAGTATGTGAAATATACATTATGAAAAACTATGCTGATTCCGTTTGGGCGTATATCGGCCGATCGCTTGCTCTATATTATGCGATTTTCCAGAAAGCTATAACTCAGTATCTCTTAGTGAATTTCGAAACAAATTTATTGAGTAAAATTTTAATTTTGAGATACAGTGTTTATTAAATTTAATATTTGCTTTAAATTTAAAGCAAATTTAGTAACTCATACTGAAAAGAAAAAACATTCAATTGTACAAAAGCCCCTTTCCTATCGAATACGGCATAATTAGACTTAAAAAAATGTTTAAAAGAGCCACGCAAAGTATTCAGATAAACTCTGAAATATAAATGGAAATTGTCTGACTGACATTTAGTTTTCTTTTACTAAATTTTAAACGCAGTATTAAACGCTTTATTTTACAATATATGGGCTTCACAAAAGCAGTCTATATTGAGGTATGCTTATATTTATACTAATTCTACTATACTATTTAATTAATTAAAGTTGGCAATACAAAAGGCTGTGCAAATATAACCTGTGGCATGGATTTGATATCTATCGTCTATGACGATATTTTGTATTTGACGATCAAGTACGTGATATAAAAATATACATACCAGAAGTATTTATTACACGAAGTAGAATATATACCACTGGCCTATCGTAGTACACGAAATATTATACGAAATAATATATTATACGAAAGTATATTTTCGTAGTATAAACTATTTAAAATATTCTTTCATATCATTGATTGCTCTCTTAATATACGTTAATAAAATATCTACGATTTTTACAAGGAATTAAATATGTTGGTCAGATAACTTGGTAACCTTTTTTTACTTTTTTCGCCAAGAACGTTACATATCAAATCTGCTCGAATAACCTATTTTCTCTTGGATGATTTATTCCTTAAAAATTAAAAATCTAAATATAACTTGAGAAATTTATTACACAGATAAATTACATTGAAGGTAAAACAATGTAATGATTAAACACACACTGTTAAAAAAGTGCAACTTTGCTGCCAGAAATTCTCTTTAATTTGAGAAAGTACACGTAAATTACGATAAAATTATGTGAATAAAACGTACTTTTTTTTGTCATTACAGAGAATCGCTGGCAGCAAGGTTGTATTTTTTTTTAACAGTACAGCTAGAAAGAGTTTTATAACTTATAAGAAATGCCTGATTTTTTTTCTTTTTCTTTTTAACTATTTATCAGCATTTATTATTTCTATTTTGAAAACAGATCCCCGAAAGAGATCACCTAACCTAATGTACTGTTCGTCTGAAGAAGGCGGAGGATGGAAGTTTGAAACTTCTTGTTATCACATTGTAACAGAAATGAAAACTTGGCAAAATGCCGAAAGACATTGTAAAAATAATTATAAAGGCCATCTTGTTACCATTCGCGACACTTTGGAGGATCTGTTTCTAGATTACATATTGGTGAATATGAGGAAAGAGGTGTGGATAGGAATAAAAATACAGGTAAGTTACTTTTTTTCGTTATATTTTTTGAAAATAATAATAATAATAATAATAAATAAAAATAATATAGTTTTTAACACTTAATCTTTTTTTAAGACTAGAAAACCCGTGAAATATTTTTGCAATTCCTTTCTTTTTCTTTTTTTTTTTTTTTTTTTTTTATACCATTAAAATTTGAAATTAATAAATATTATAATTAATTTCACCACCCAGTTTATTTATTTATCTTTTTTTTTTCATCAGAAGCCAAATTAATATTTCATACCAAATTAATAGTGTGCGATACTGAAACCAAAATTATTCAAAAAAAGGTTTCAAAATAAAATTCACGTTTGACGACTCATTTTTCTTACTTCCACTTTTCAGTACAGTTTTAATATAGGATCCCATGGAAACTTGTTTATTTTAGCATAACTTTATGTTAAAAAAAAAAAAAAAAAAAAAAAAAAAGTAATGCCTCTTTCTGTTATATTTTTTAATTGCTTTTTTTTTAGTCGAGTTATGACAACAGTTCATATTCTGAGTACATCTTTAAAGTATTGCTAGGTTTAAGATGGCGCTTGCAAAGATTGCAAAGATGCAACATTTAAAAATACATTTTTCTATAAAATTATTGCATCAGGCAAATGTCGTCACTTTTCTCTTTAGATCATTGAACTGAGCCCGCGTGCTTAAATATTGTTTAGGTTTGAGTATATTTTTATCGTATTTTTATTTCTCTGACTGAAATTTGCTAGTAACTAATTTGATAGTATCGCCCAGTGGTCGAAATTCGACCACTTTTTTGCAAAGCAAAGCAAAGCAAGGCAAAGCAAAGTTATTGCTTTCTCCTAAACGGAATTAAATTGCAGCACAGCTGAGGCAATTGTTTGTCGATATGCTCTCAAACTGAGTTAGCAGAGCTTTACTTAATATATTTCTCTAAGTGTGGTACACTGTAGATGTTGAGCCTTTCCTGAAATGAGAGGAAATCGCGACATGGAAGCGTCCCCTGTTGGGTGATATAGCCCAAAAGCTAATAGCCACCATGTCAAACCAAAGTCCAACCAAATATCAAATTAGGTTAAATTAATTCCATTGGTTCATAAAGTACAGTGTTTTGAACTCAAAAAGACAGGTATTTTGCAAAAATGGTCGAATTGAGTTCGGGAAATCTCAAAATGTGTAACTTCATCGAAAACCGCAAATCTAAAATTTTTCTGAATCTTATACTTTCTTCTTATATATGCAGAGCATAGAATAATAAATCTACTTTTCAAAAAATAAGTAGTCAATTTCAGTAAATTGAAATGCAAGGAAATCTCAAAACGTGTAAATTCATCGAAAACCGGAAATAGATTTTTTTTTCTGTATCTTCTACATTCTTCTTATACATGTAGAAGCTAGTAATATATTCAACTTTTTAAAAATAAGAAGTCACTTTCAGTTAATTGAAATGCAAGGACATCTCAAACGGTGTAAATTCATCGAAAACCGGCAGTAAAAAGTTTTTCCAAATATACTTTCTTTTTATATACTTTCTTCTTATTGGAATGCATTATAATTTAGTTTAAAAACATGTCTTTAAATTAAAGCTGGCATAAGTCACAAAAAAAAAAAAAAAAAAAAAAAGAAGAAGAAGAAGAAAGAAAGAAATTAGATCTTAAATAAATAAATAATATATATATATATATATAGAACTTTCATAAATCAAATCCATTTTTATTTTCCGTATATATTCACCAGTATAAACTTTCGATGTAACTCTCATTCATTCAAATTTCAACCCCTCTGATGGCTATTTTCTCTTAAAATAAAAAAAACAATTGTAGTCGAGAGTATAGTGATGCTACATCTATACAAATTACTGTGTCTATGATTTTACCTGAGTTTTAAAAATTGCCAGATTTATTACAACTTTCTACTTTTGGTGTTTTTTAATTCTTACGATTCTTACACAGACAATAAATTTATTTCCATTTAAATCGGAAGAAAAGTGAAAACCTTCTTTTTTGACAACATTGTTTTTTCTTTTTAAAATTTTTAGTGTGAGGTTCTTTTAGTTTTGTATTTATTAGATAAATACAAAGTATTTCTGCTACAAAAAGAAATAGTGGCGGTATAAAAATTGTCGTTTTTAATAAAAATTTTGTATTGCGTACAACATATGGAATAGATTACTCTTCCAAACTTCTCTTTATCTCTTTTTTTAGCAAAATTGTGAAATAATTTTGAGAAACGTAAGAAGTATAAAATATGTAAGAACTAATATTCACCTAAAGTTAAGTTAAATTTATTGTATTTTGTATTCTATAAGATACTTTATCATGTGGTTATCCCACATGATAAAGTATCCTATGGTATACTATGGTGAAAACTGTAAAGTGGGTATAGTATTAGGCTTAACTTGTACACTCCTGCTCAAAAGTTTAGCAAGATTTGCAGACGAGCAGTTTTTTTTCAATTTAAAAACTTATCTCTCGATGAAACGTTTTCAAATATTGGGTATTTAAAGAAATATATCTTCCTCATGTTTTTGAGTGAAGATTGGTTTAAGACAACATTTATGAGTCCGGTAATAAATTGAGCAAAATCAATAATGTTTGTGATCACCCTGTATCGTTAAGTGAATTAAAAGATCTGTGACTTTAGGATATGTTAATATGCCCTCAGTACAATTTGTGAATGAATTTTTTGACGGTAGCATATCAAATAACGGAGATATATGCATTTATTTAAAAAAAAAAAATTATCATCTTTTTTATTTATAATATACATAGTTTAACTAAAATTATTCCCACCTTCAGATAAGTTGGAAAAACACTTTTTAAACAATATACTGCAATCGGAATAAAAATACCTTAAATATCTCATGAAATATGAGCATTTTTATGAAAAACGTTTTCACTGCGAATGTGCCAAAGATATTTTATTTATCTTTTTTTTTTTGCATAGGTTGGAAGCTAGATGAACTTGAAAAAATTTCTCAAAAGGACATTTGAATAGAACAAAAATTAAGTAAATTATACGAAAAAGAACGAGCAAAATTTTAGATATTTTCCAAGCGTTGAGGTTTCTTAAGGAGTTTTTCACATGCCGCGAAATTAATTTGAAGATCCAATCATCTGAACCCCGTTCCAAATGTACTTTTTTGTAAAAAAAAAAAAAAAAAAAAAAAAGAAAAAAAGAAAAAAAAAAAAAAAACCTTACCATATCACAAATCTTACAAGGAGAGGTCACAACATGGAAAATTCAGATCGGGATGAAATTCGGCAGGATGGTAGTATACTATGAGGGTAACAACATATTAAAGCAGTAGGACCCACTATCCACAAAATTTCGAGAAAAAAGCATTTAAAGTTTCAGTAATCTTTAAATAAAAGTTATATCGGAAGTAAGCAAGCGCCCCAGTGGTAAGATCCTAAAGTGCGAGTCTGCTAGCCAGACGACTTGGGTTCGAGGGTACCTCCAGTCCGGATTACTTTTTTTTTTTCCCTTTAACTTTTTATATAATCTAAACTTTTTATTTATTTTTACTTTATTTTATAATTCAATTCAAAATTTGAAAATTTTAATAAAGTATTATTTAATTTTTTTGAATATAAAATATATATATTTTTTCTATTTTTAATATTTATAACTTAAAAATACAATAAATTTCTATAACTTAAAAAATAAATTTTATTTTATTTTAACTGTAAAATAAGGTAAAACTAAAGAAACTGTTTTTGATTATTTATCGAAATATTTTATTTTATTTTAGGTATGCTTGAAACAATACTAAATTTTGTTTTTTAAATTAAAAATAATAATAATAACACAGAGAAATGATAATTTTAATTGCATATATAATTACTATCCAAATTAAATAATTACTTCTCCAATCAATACAGTTTCTTGAAAAATTATAGTATAGGATTACGACGCTATTAAATTATTACACGTAAAGAAATGTTATCTTTAAATGTAGATTTTAAATGTTAATGAACATAGTTTGTTTTCCGATAACGACTTCCCTTTTTTTTTTTTAATCATTCCTTGCACAAGATAAAATTCCACCTGCCCTGCCCTGCCCTTTGTTATTAAGAAGCTAGAAGCGTTTACGTAATTTATACACATTCAAACAGAATCAGGAAGCTCAAACCAATATTTAAGTAACACCTGCTAACTATTTTACACTTTGTTTACAGCTTGCATATTTTTTAATTATTTAAATATTTGTCTGTTTTTCTTTATGTTTCTTATTTAGGGTTTTGTAAAACTAAACTTTATTTTTTAAGTTATAGAAATTGTATTTTTAAGTTATAAATATTAAAAATAGAAAAGTTATTTTATACTCAAGAAAATTAAATAATTTATTAAAATTTTCAAATTTTGAATTGAATTCTAAAATAAAATAAAAAGTTTAGATTACATAAAAAGTTAAAGAAGAAAAAAAAAAAGTAGTCTCGAGGTAGCCTCGAACCCAAGTCGTCTGGCCAGCAGACTCGCGCTTTAGGATCACACCACTGGTGTGCTTGCTCGCTCGCTTGCTTTAAATAACTTGTATTTAAAGATTACTGAAACTTTAAATGCTTTTTTCTCGAAATTTTGTGGATAGTGGGTCCTACTGCTTTAATATGTTGTTACCCTTATAGTATACTACAATCCTGTGCAATTTCGTCCCGATTTGAATTTTCCATGTCGTGACCTCTCCTTGTTAGTAAATAAACAAACATATGTTAGAGTTACAAGCTCATAAGGGTTTTTTCACAAAAAAGTACATTTAGAATGTGGATGAAATAATTCGATCTTCAAATTAATTTCACAGCTTGTGAAAAACCCATGAAGAAATTTCAACTCTCGGAAAATATTTAAAATCTAGCTCTTTCTTTTTCGTATAATTTGCTTAATTTTTACTCTATTGAAATGCACTTTTGTGAAAAGTAGCACAATAATCTAGCTTTCAACCTATGTAATAATAATAATAATAATAATAATAATAATAATAATAATAAAATTATCTTTCGCACATGCGCAGTGAAAATATTTTTCATATAAATACTCATATTTCATGAGATATTTAAGATATTTGCATTCCAATTGCAGTATATTGTTTTAAAAATATTTTTCCAACTTGTCTGAAAGTGGAAATAATTTTTGTTAAAAACTGCGTATTATAAATTAAAAAAAAACACTGTTGAATTTTTGGGAGTTTTAAAATGAATGCTTATATCTTCGTTATTTGATATGCTATCGTCACACAAATTCATCCACAAATTGTACAGAGTGTATATTAACATATCGTAAAGTTACAGATCATTTAGTTCACTTAACAATACAGTGTGATCACAAACATGATTGATTTTGCTCAATTTGTTACCAGCCTCCTAAATGTTGTCTTAAACCAATCTTCACTGAAAAACATAAGGAAGACCCAGTTCTTTAAATACCCAATGTTTGAAAACATTTCATCGAGAGATAAATCTTTAAATTGAAAAAAAAAAAAAAAAAAAAAAAAACTGATTGTTTACAAATCTTGGTAAACTTTTGAGCAGGAGTGTATATGGCTAATTAATGAGGAATTATATGACCATTATCATGAAAACTGTCATTATGAGAAAACTGAAGTGGAGGGAAAGCTTTCGATTATATATATATATATATATATATATATATATATATATATATAAACAGATATGTATGTAATAGCTTTATAAGAAAAATATACATCCTGTATATTAATCAAAATATTTAAATTAATAAATTAATTTAGAACACTGAAAAGTAAGAGAATGACAGTTATAGTAGGGTGATGATGTTTTATTAGAATACGCTGCTTTTTAATTTATTTAAAAGTTACAAGTACAATAAATCTGAGATAGTCATAATAGGTTTTAAGCCAGCATTGCAAGAAAGTGATAATTGTCCCCAAGTCATACACAAAATCGCATATATGGACAAGAAACATAACGCCAAAATATTTTTTCTGATAGCTTTATTTTGAATTTATATATTTTTAAATATGGAAAATATATTTTGATAATCACAAAATGGCTGTAAAGTAATCCTTTTAGAAATTGACATTTATTTTAAATATTGTTAATATATCGATCGATTTTATGGTTATGCACCCGTGCTGCTTTCCTACTGCTACAAAATGCTTTGCTTTCACATTACACTTGTGTCTACACACTACAAGCGTTTTATCTTTTGAAGAACAAAGTTTACACAAAACAATTGCTGCGTGTTTCTGTAATTTATGGTGTTTTGACAATTCTTTTATGTTTGTGCACCACTTCTTAGCGCATAATAATGCAAGTTTTTAAAAATCTCTCTCTTGAGTAATTTATTTAATTTAATTACGGAATTAATCAGGAACATCTCATAGTAAACATGAATAGTATATATTAATTTCAAAGAATTCCATGTATATTTACAGGAGTTAGAACCAGGGCCCGATAAACTTCACTGAGGCCCTGGACACGCATATATTTTTGAGCCCTCACCATTCCCCTCTTCGCACTCAAACAAAAGTTTCTATTACGATATTTATGCTTTAAAGCGAAATTGTTGAATCAAGTGTACGAAAAATGAGTTTTAGGGTCTCCTCCCACTCTGGGCTTGGAGCATGTGCTACGCGTGCACCTGCAATAATCTGATTCTGGTTAGAACGCGGATAGACATACAGACGGAGAGTCAAAAGTAAAAAAAGACACACAGGTAGACTGATAGAATTCTTAATCACTCTTAAACATTGCTGTAAAGTATTGAAAACGCAATAAAACTGAAAATCTATTTTCAGCAATTTCCGGTTATAGCTCTTAATTTATGTGAATCTTTTTGAGTGGCCCTGTAAATCTTATTGCTAATAAAATTGTATTTATGGATTTTTTTTTTTCGTATGAATAAGAAATGTTAATTTCATTGTAATATGTGCAAAATGAAGGTTCTAAAATGCGATTTAAAAAATATATCTCATGGAACGCAATGCTTTGAAATTGCTTCCGGTGTCCCTGTGCACAAACCACAGGTACTATTTACTCCATTTTAAGCAGGGGGCATTGCTTAGCAAACATAAATAATATATATTCATTTCAAGAAATTCCATGAATATTTACGGAAGTTAAACAGCGGACAGACACACAGACGCAGAGTGAGACGGACAGAAAGACAGAAAGGTGGGCCAATCAACTCATAATCACTCTTAAACATTTTTAGGAAAAGTCAAAAATGCTTAATACGATCGAAAATTTAAATCCAGCAATTTCTGGTTGCAGCCCTTAAAGTATCTGAACATGTTTGTGTGGCCCTGTAAATCTTATTGCTAATCATACTGTATTCTATAGAAAACATTTTTTGTGTATAAGTAAAATTAATGTCAATTTCATTATGATCTGTGCAAAATAAAGGTATTAAAAAGTGGTTCATAGAAATACCTCCCATAAAACTAAATGCTTTGGAATTCTTCTAGTGTCCCTGTATATAAATCAGCAGTGGTATTTCCTCCATTTTCAATAGAGAACATGCCATAGTGAACTTAAATAGCATATATCAGTTTTAAAGAATTCCATAAATATTTACGAGAGTTAGAGTGCGGAAAGACGGACAGACAGACAAACCGAAGTCATAAACTCTTTTAAACTTCGTTTAAGAGATGTTAAAAACACTTTTCAGATTTGTTGGAAACCGTAAGATTTTCTTGCAATTTTGCTACCATTTTACTAATCACCCACATTACCCCGACAGACTACTCACTTTACCCCATGTCATGGGGTAAAGTGGGTATAAAACTTAGTCAAATCTTATTTCAAATCGCTATTATTTATTCATTTTTAAATATTAAATCAAAAATTCAAGCGCAATGTATTCTCAACACTTGTAATTTATATATGCAACAAAAAATTACTATATTTTTTTGAATGTTATATAAATTTTCTGCTACTGATTTTCAGAAACGGTGTTTTTATACCAATATTACCCCCACCTGAACCTAAAGTTAAAATGGGTTTTTATTTAATATCTTTTGAATTAATTATCCTATTATTCTAAGAATTACGGCGTTAGATAGATTTTTGTCTGATTGATAAGTATGCCGACTTTTGTAGTGATGGGTGAAATGGTTTACTTTGTATAACGAATTATAACACGACATCCATTTTATCAAAATAAAACCGCGTTCCAGACATTTTTTTGGAGTGGTCGTACCTGGCACCGTTCGGGAGGCCTCTTGCTTATTATTATATTTAATTAATTTGATTTTGGTAAATAATTTGTTTTAAAAAGCTAAGCAATATTTTAAGCATGATATGCAGAAAAAATTATATCGAATATGCATTTAAAATGTCAGTATTTTTATAAATTCTATATTTACATTAGTACATCTATCATGCATCAATTTAAAACATATTTACAACTATTTTATAAATTTTACAGAGTTGATAATATGAACTTGAATGAAGAGTTTTCATATAGAATATAATTTCAAACTGAACAGCATATGCCCCTCCCCCTTCTTTATAAAGGTTCAGCAACTTTTTAATGACCTAGATAATATGTCGAGATCTTAATATTGCTAGGAATTATAAAGTTCTCTAATCGTCGCCCGAATTGCATAAATCTTCAAGAATGTAGGACTTATTATAGCTTCCTTTACAACGGCCAATATATATATATGTTACCGTTAAAGCTCGAAATCCGTTAATGTGCAGATTACCTAGCTAGTCTGTAGATTAACTAAAATGACCCGTTAAAATGCAGAATCAAGAGTTTTCCGCATTTTAACTAGGTAATCAGCACATTAGCGGCTTCTGTATCGTTAAAGTTCAAATGTTTGTTTTGAGCCTTAGTTTTTTTACATTCACTATGACGTCAAACAGTCATGTGATACAGATACACGAATAAGCTTCAAACATAAACTAAAATCCCTTCCACTCCGCTATTATAAACAACGGTAATCGCAAAACGTGGAGGATCGAAGCCATGATTAGATTTCTTATTATGACCAACACAAAATTTAAAATAGCAAGTAAATTATAATAGTTTTAATTTTGATTTTATTACTTCTCTTTTTTAATTCTGTCAATATAAGTTTGATAAGGGTCTGTATTTTATTAATGAAATCTAATCTTAATTAAAAGCTCTCTCTCGTGAAGCTCCATTTTAAATTATAAATATTAAATCTACAACACAGTAGTTATTTCCTCCCGAAACAAAACTATTAAACCACAACTTTTTAAAACTAATTTATTTAAAAATTGATTTAAATTACTATTACTTACTGAAAAAAAAAAAAAAAAAATGTATTAATTTTTAACTCTGAAAAATATTGTGGCATTATTTAATAAATACTTAATATGAAATGTGTGTGCATTTTTTAGCATTTCATTACTTTTTTGTTGTTGTTGTAGTTGTTGTTGTTTGTTTCTTTCAATTTTAAGTTTCCTTTATATATTTTATATATCATCATGATTATTTATTTTATTTTATTTTTTTAATTTTGTTCGCTTTTTCAGATAATTTCGTTTTAGTTTATCACATAAAATGTGTTAATAAAGTTTTTTTTTTTTTTAATTGTAAAATTAATATATTTGCTAAATTAGTACAGATATATGTATGCTCCAAAATATAGTTTAATAAGGCATTGGAAAATTGTCATTTTAATTTTCATGCGTTCTAAAAAACATTAAATCAGTTTTAATTATTTGAAGTATTTCTTAAATAATGTTGTGATTTGTCTAATTTAATATTTCTTTAGCGAATTAAAATTGGTGCATAATAAAAAAAAAAAAAAAAAAAAAAAAAAAAAATAGTAATAGCAATAGCAATATAATGGTTAAAATTTTTATTTTGAAAAGAAATCGTTTCTGTATTACAATTTTAACATTCATTTATAAAATAGTATTTATTGAAAGCTGTGCAAGGTATTATATTTCATATTAAAAATGCATAACATCTTCAAACTTAAATTAACAGAATAAAAAAGATAAAAATAATAAAATAATAATAAAAAAAAATAAAACAAATATAACAAATATAACTTTAAAAAACATAAAAATTAAAACACATGCAGATTAAAATAAGTAAAGAAAGAAAGAAAAGAAAAGAAAACTTTTTTTTTTTTTTCGAATGAAAAAGAAAAATATATACAACACAGCATGCTGTAAAATTACAACACCAGAGATCTTATTTTCACTTTAACGAGTGCCTAGTAGGTAATGTGCAGATTAACGAGTGTCTAGTCATTAATGTGCAGATTTTCTAGGTATTTTGCAGATTACCTAGGTAATTTGAGAAATGAAACAATTTTTCTCCCTTTAACGGATCACTCTAGTTAATGTGCAAATTACCTAGCTAATCTGAGATTAACTGATTTCTGCACTTTGTGGTAACATATATATATGTTTCATTACAGCCTATGAATTCAAATTGTTTGAAGTGCGTTAGCGTTTAAAATTTGCGTTTCATTAAGAACAAAATGAATAAACATATTTATAGGCTCTCGTCGAAATAACTATATGAATTTTCTTGATTGTAGTTATTATAGTTTAGGTACAGAAATATAAAAAAAAATTCATATATTTACTATGGTCTGATGTTATTTTAAGTTTGTTTAATTTATATTTGTTAGTATTGTTAAATTTTTTAAACTAGAAAATAATATATGTTATATTATTTTACTAAAGTATCATCATTATGGGAAATAATGTGCGTATCACGAATAATTCTTTTACAAAGAAACATGAAAGAATTTCCACATATTACGTTAATTTCACAAATTACAAATAAGCGCAAAATATCTGCAATGTATTAAAGTTTTTAAAAGAGAACAACATGTTTTAGAATTTATCTTAGCATAGTTGTAACAGGAAATTGCTTGATTACCAATTCTAGTGCTTTTATAAGGACGCACAAAAGAATTTGCATAAAATATGTGTCATTGTAGAAACTTCTCAATAAATACTACGTGCTCTAATTTCATTTTTGGTGTTGTTTACTTACTGATTTATTCTCTTATTTAAATTCATTTAAACGATCATCACTAAATTTTCGAGAAGTTGATTGGAATCACTTTGGATAATTTTCCTGATGATTGGTGTAGTATTATTATTGTTTGAGATTTGTAAATTAATTCAAAATAATAATACGATAGCATATTTATTTGGTATTCAATTAAAATTACGTCATGAACTGAAAATTCATAAAAATAATCTATGAAGGATAATATCATTTTAGTAGTATTAAATGAAAGATTAATTTAGAATTAGCAGGAAGCAACGATATGTTAAATTTTGTGCAAAATTTTTAATTAAAAGAAATTTTACTGCTGGTGTTTAAGGGGCAGAATTTAAACAAATTAAATTTTCATGGATTTATTTTACACGGATAAAATTATCCGGGGCGTAATTTAAATGTGGAAAATTTTAAAAGTGTAGTTTTGCTAATCACAGATACTACAAAACATCAAGTGTTATCAGATGTGATCGCATTCCGTATGGACAAATTTTCTTATAGTGACATTTAGCTATCAGAAATTTTCTTTTGGATTGTCCTATAAGTATTTGCTGAATTATGCAGGCTGATTTAAAAATCAACGTACAAACTTTTAGGGGTGGTAGGACAATCATAAGAATTGGAATTTGTGTAGGAACCCCATGACTGCAAATGCATTTTAACCCTAAGTACCGGACGTTTTTGCGTGTCTGACGAATGTTGCATTTAATAATAATTTAAAAAAAAAAAAAAAAAAAAAAAATGTGTATAATTTTGCGAAAAAATGAAGCATACAAGATTTTAAAACTTACACAGTAGGCGGGGTCAGTAAAGCACAGTAGCCAAAAACATTGAGTTTTTAAAGACTTAAAATGACATAGTTCGTATAGTCCTTGAATTTTCTTAATTTTCTGCACGAGTATTATTTAGCAAATTTTGATATTAAAAAAGGCCTTAAAACTTAAAAGAAAATATATTGTATAAAAATACTGGTGGGATAGTCCTTGAAAAAATAGTGTGGCCGCACGAACCATGAATGACGTTTGCGGCAATGAGTTCCTGTACAATGTTCAATCTTTATGATGTCCTTTACCACCCTAAACGTTTGTACGTTGACTTTTGAATCACTCTGTATTTATATGCATATATATTTTTCTAGAAAGATGTCTTTTTATTTTTATTTTTGTAAACTTTTTTTTTCGCTTTGCTGTTTCAGTTTTAGATGCAACTATAAATAATTTTAAGCTTATGAAGAATATAGTTAATATACATATCTATCTATCTATATTTGTTTTTTTCTATTTTACAGAAAAATATATTCTTAAATTAAAACATCAATTGAACATTATATGTTCATTTTACATAAATAAATAAAAAGACTATTTTATATGAGGATTGAACTTCCTTCTTTACATCAATAAATATACTACAAATTAAAAGATAATAAGAATGTAAAAGATGAAATTAGTTATATTTGAAACTTGTAAAATGAATCTTTTAATAAAATGTGATATCATTTTTATTTATTGTATAATTTCATGAAAAGTTTATTTACTATTAAAATTTAGGATCAGCTGCAACAGAAATGGACATCTGGTTGGTACGTTTCATACAACGATTTCATCAAAGACGATTTAGATTTCATAGAGGGAACCTGCGTTGCAAGGAAAGGCAGAAAAGAGTGGGTTACTGTACCATGTGCAAAACAATTATCATTTGTATGTGAAATATCAAAAGGTACTTGAAACATTAATATTATCTTTTTAAAAATATACTTGATGAATTTTTTTATTAATTTGGTTAATTATTTATCTTAATTATCCAAGACAAGTATTTGGAAAATTTATTACTATTCATTTTAATTTTCTAATTTATGGAATAAATGTTACATATAAATGATATCGACAAATTCAGGAATGGAACATGGGCTCATAATTCATACCGGTATTTGTTTAAGAAATTTCTCTAGCTCTAATATCGTTGATTTAAGAAGTAGAAAATTATCTTACATTGATAGTGGTATGAATTCTGCGCCCGTTTCCATCCCTGCAAATTTAACAGAAATCTCAAATTATATTGAAAAGTAACCATCGCAAAATTCTATGCTAAATTAGTTATCTAATTTACATTATTCATTTATAGTTTAACGTAAAATTTGGAGGAAATAAAATTGGGCTAATCCCCAAATTATTCTGGAGATCCAAGGAATTTACATACAAATTAGTGATTTAAAAATGCATATTTTCTGAAGTTTTCTCACCTCATCAGTTACATTATGCCATAAATAATCGAGTACTCCTTTCTCTCTCTCCCTGTCACCCCAAAAGCCCGAAATTTGCTTCTTACCTTGGGTGCCATTTATTTATTGGAAAAAAAAAAAAAAAAAAAAAAAAGTTTTATAACTTACAAAATATTTTATATAAAAGAGAAATCTGAAATATTCTGCAATTTAGATTTGTCCAAGAAAATATATTCTTTGTGAAGACGAGTGGTAGTGGCACTGTTCTTTAAAAATAAAATGATTTTTGAATTTTATTAGTTACAAAAGAAATTGTATTTAACGTTACGTTTTTCACAACTGTACAGCGGGAGGATTTATAAAAATTTTTCTAGCTCTTACACCAGGAGATATTTTTTGTCCATGCTCGTAGACGGAAAGGCGGTGTAGAAACTCCTTTATGCATATCGGCCTGGCCTTTAGGAGTTTTCCGTGTTTTTCTTGGAAACTCGTATGAAAATGGTCTTGGAGTTTTTAGAAAGAGGACTCACAGCAAAAGAATTCTGAATCTGGAGTCTCCAGATTCAGAATTCTTTTTGCACTGTAGATGGTGCGCTTAAGGCTACCGGAACAGCTGTATGCATCTCAAATATTTTTCTTTGGCGTTTCTGACGTATTAGTTTATTCGGGTTTTAATAAATGATGGGATAAGTCGAATTAAGATTACTATATACAAATAAGTTTAAAATTAAGGCAATATTTATACTGTACACAAAAATTACGAATTATGACAAATAATGTGTATTCATAAAATTTAATTCATTGTTTGTGTTTATCAAGCTGCAAATGTTTAAATAAATAAATAAATAAATAAATTTTCCTAATATGGCTTAAATTTAAATTTCTCTGCACTTTTTTTTTTTAACATAAAGTTATTTAAAACTAAAATTTAAGAATTTGAATCTACTGAAAAACAGAATTGTATTTCAAAAAGATGAGTTTACTTAAACCACTAATGATAGATAAAAATAAAATTGAACAGAAAAATTATTATACGAACATAAGGTGCAAATAAAAAAAGTAGGTTGCAAAATAAAAGTTCAAATAGTTTAGAAATTGAATTGTATTATTAAAAAGGAAGTTAATTAAAAAAAAGTCAATGATCAAAACATATTATGTAAACTTTAAAAAAAAAAGAAAAAAAATTGAACAATAAAATAAAATAAATAAATAAATAAAAAGACGCTTTTATACCACAAAGTTCTAAAATCTCTGATTCCGCAAAAGTAGTTTTAAATATAACAGCAAGATTTAATACAGGCAGATAAGTTATAATCCAGAAATCTACCCTTGATGAGATGGAATTCTGAAAATATTTTCGTTAGAAGTGCATTAAAAAAAATTGCAAGATTTGACGCACGGTGACAGATTTTTACAACTGACATCTGCCTCCGGTTAGATATATTTCTAAAATTTTTGGTGTGTCTACTATCATTAATCATGGATTTGCGTCCACTTTTTGATCCAGGAAGACAGAAATATCAACTTGAATAAAAATGCATAAAGGGGAGAAAAAGAAAATACTGCAAACACATTTTAACACATTATTAATTCAAATAACTTGGAGAATGAACTTTATTTATATTCGGAAGGCATTTTTGGCTTCCTTGATATCTGAAACTGTAAAAATATTGCAAAATTTTGCCGTTCTGTACGGTTTATTTACAAGAGAGCTATTGTGCATGCGGAAAAGTTTTTTGTTTAGCACTCTACAACTAATCAAAATTTTCAAATGTCCTATACATAGTAATTTAGGTTTCGTAGAAGCCTAATCACCTGTCAGTCGCCATTCTATTCCGTCCAACCATTTCTACATGATAAAAAAAAAAAAAAAAAAAAAGTTTTAGACTCTCCGTTCTACCCTAACAGAAAACATTTTTAGATTCCGGAATGTCTGAAATGTGGATATATTACAATTTATTTTAATGCAGAGTTTTTTAGTGACAAAAAACTTATTGTGCATGTGAAAAAACTTTCTCTCCATGTATCTAAACCCAATTAAAATATCGAAGTAGTACACAGATATAATTTTAAGTTGGTTGCAGGCGTAAATCCCTGCCATATGTCATTCTATTCCGCTCAGCAATTTTCACGTGATATCCAATCTAAAAAAAAAAAAAATTCTAGACATATTTTAACACAGAAAATTTTCTAAAAGGTATTTTTGTCTTCTTTAATTTATCTGAAACTTAAAGATAGTGCAAGTTGGTTTCCATTTGTTATGTTTTACTGGCAAAAGCATTGCTGCGTATGCGCATGATTTCGTTTTCATAGATTTTGTTTTCGGTTGGGAAACATGCCTAAAATCTGCCAAGTGTCATTCTATTCCGTCCTACCATTCTTCGATAATACCTAAATAAATTATTTAAAAAAAAGAAAAGAAAAAAAAAAAAAAAAAAACATCACAGACACATTTTTTCTCCCACACATACACACATAAAATATTCTGAAGGCATTTAAGGTTTATTTTACGTTTGAAACGTGAAGATATCGCAATACGTTTGACATTTTGTGCGTCTTACAGACGTTTTTTTTATTGCGCATGCACAAACATTTTTTGCACATATATCTAAGTTAAATTAAAATTTTGAATTGTTCGAAAAATATACTTTTAAGTTGCTTGCAAGCGTAAATCCCTGCCAAGTGTCATTTAATTATATACAGCCATTTTACACAGCTCCTCCTACATACACGCATAAATAAAAATATTCTGAATGCATTTTTGGCTTCCTTTATGTTTGAAAGGTAAAGATATCGCTCCCCCCACCCCCCCTTATGAACGTTTTGCCAACATGTGTTACTGCGCACGTGGAAATGCTTTATTCCCATGTATCTCAATTTAAATAAAATTTCAAAGTGATTCATACATATAATTTTCAGTTGGGTGCAGGAGAAACTCCTATTTTCATTCATTTCCATCCTACGGTTTTGACGCAATATCAGGACAAAAAAAAAAAAAAAAAAAAAAAAAAAAAAAAGGAAAAAATTCTAGACTCCCTCTCACACCCAGAGAAAGTATCCTAGGGCATATCTGTCTTTTTTTATGTCTGAAATGTAGAGGTATCGCAAACTCTTTTCCATTCTATGCGTTTTATTGAGTAAAGTTTTACTACACGTGTGAAAGCATCCCCCCCCGCCCCCGATATCTCTAAATCTATTTAAAATTTTGAAATGTTCGCTAGCTATGATTTTAAGTGTATGTGTGTGCGTGTCACTGAAACACTGAAAAATTTCTGGAGGTACTTTTGGCTTTAACAGTGTGTAAAACGTGAAAATATCTCAAAATTTTTTGATTCCGAGAAATTTATAGGCAAAAGTTTGATTTTATTAATCTCGATACACATTTAAATTAATTTTTTCAACATGGGCTTAAATATGCTACAGGTATTATATTTTTTAATTTAAAAAAGAAACGAAGCAAAAAAAATATTTTAGTGTTTGAATAATATTATATTTTTGAGAATCATTTTATTATATTTTTGGGAATCGTCTTTAAACATTTCCAAACAATATAAAGATCATGTTTTGTGTGTGTGTGTGTGTGTGTGTGTTTATAAAAAATATTATATTAATTCTTTTTAAAGCTATATCCTTTATTATATTATTCAGATGTTAAAAGTATATTCTTTAAATTTAAGTAAATTGATTCTATTTCTATATATATGTGCATATATGCTTTTAAAAAAGCATTTGTTAAAAATAATCCAAATTAACTTTCGTATTTAAGTTGTTGCAAAATGTACATTAATTATAAATTTTTTCATTATTCCCAAGTTATTATAGATAATGTGACAGCTTAAAGTGCATTGCATAAAGAATCATACAGGATATGCAACATCATGTGGTGTATGTGCGATTCTCTATTTACTGATGTGAATGTCTGTATTAATAGACAGAGATTCTAGCAGATATATTGCTATGAACTATTTTTCTGTTTCAATAGCCACAATAATCCAAGTGAGCGCATTTGGTTCATTTGCATACACAGTGTCCTCGGCATAAGCCCATCTGAAAAAAATCTGGAGGGACTCCACTCCACTTTCCGAACATTAAGTAATTAAATGTTGTATTAATAAATTAAAGTAAGAGAAGTCATTAAATAAACAAAAGAGAAAATTATAATGGAATATATGAGTATTTTTCTCTATATAGTATGCTGTTTAAATTAACGCTATTGTAATTCAAATAATTTAAGCCCATAGATCATAATTACAGGGTGACAAGAAATAACTTGGACGAAGTTTCAAACCAACTATCTGTAACTACCACTATCGCAAACTCATATTGGAAGATGTTGTCTTACCTTGGTCGCAAAAGTTCTTTGGAAACAAAAGATGGACCTTCCAACAGGATTTCGCACCTGCACACAGAGCTAAAGGCACTCAAGATTGGTGCAAGACAAATTTTCCTGACTTCATTGGAGCTCAAGAATAACCACTGTATTCCCTAGATTCGAATCCAATGGATTATTCTGTTTGGTCCATCTTAGAGACAAGGGTGTGTGCTAAATCTCATAAAACTTTGGCATCCCTAAAAGAATTCTTATGCAAGGAATGGGATAAAATATCAGTAAGTGAGTTGCGGCCCATAGCCGAAAATTTTGTGACACGTTTAAAGCTCTGTATTAAGGCTAAAGCTAACCACTTTGAAAATTTATAAATATAATAGACAAAATAATATATTCATATTTATTGAAGTTTGGTCGTAATATTTTCATTAGCATTAAAGTTATAATGTATCATGTGTGTCCAAGTTATTTCTTGTCACTCTGTATAATGATAAAGAGTTTTTCATTGTGTCCTTGTAAGAAAAAAAAAAAAATATATATATATATATATGCGTTCTAGATTCACCAAAATCTATGTAGTTTGTGAAATGATGACTTATAACATGTGTATAAATTTTCAGCTCAATGGAATAAGGCGTTTAGACGCAATCGCATTTTAAAAATTTTGAGCTCATAGACCATAATGATAAAGAAATTTCCGTTGTGTCTCTGTAAAAATGTATAAATGCTAGACCCACCGAACTCTATACCGTTCGTAAAATATAAACTTTTATTTCTGAATAGTTCTATTTAATCGCCCAGTAAAATAAACGCAAAGAAAATACAACATATTTAAGTTACTGAAATCTCTTTATAGGTATCGAATCACCACTTCTTTATACACCACTTTTTATAATACACATGTTTTCCAAACGTTTGCATGTGTTTTTTTCAATTGAACAATTTGAAGATCGCATTATAAAAATTGTGGTATTCAAAATGGTATCTGCGCCGCACCCTGCTTTAACAAGCTTTAGATTTTTACTGTAGAGATTACTAGATTTTTGTATTAATATCGTGAGATTCAATATGATTGTACTTGGTTGACTTATTATTACTTTACAACTAATGCATTGCAGTAATAAGCACCAAACACTGGTGTTGAATGGGTGAAACTTAGAATTTTTTAATTATAGTTATGCACTTTGTGTACAATCTATTCTATAACATTTTTATATGTATTGATATATTTATTGTACTAATTAACCCATTTAATAACATTGAATTTTACAGTTAAGCCACCTGTTCTTCCACCGCCTTCAATACGTTCTCATTGTCCAAATGAACCAGAAGATTGGAGAGATTTTGGCGGAGAATACTGTTATTATATTGCAGCAGGAAAAAAACTAAATTTTTATGAAGCTAATTTTGACTGTAAGAGAAGAGGCAAGTTCTTTTTTTTTCTTTTTTGAATTATTTTTGAAAAGTGAAATCATATAGTATCTCTGTCTTTTCTGTTGCATCAAATTATGGTGTCCATGCAGGGATCCTTCGGAAACAGCTATCTTACCACAGCAGCAAGCGTCATGATTAGAAAATTTTAAACCAAGTTGTCATAGCACGGGTTAACAGCATTTATTCCGCTTTTGCAATTTTAATTAAAACATTAATTCCTTTATATAAGCAAAATATATGATTTGGACAGCTCATCACTTCGTTGTATTAAATTATACACATTGTTGTGAAAAGTTTACCTTTTTGTGCATGAAAAGTGATACAAAAATAAACAGGCAGGAAGATTCTTGTAAACGAATGTACTTTATTAGGAGAAAATTCTCAAGTCATTCCTGTAAAAGTAATGTTCATACTAAGTCACGAAAGACGTATTATAGGATAAGAGGCAAGTGCTTTTTTCTTTTTTTGAAGCATTTCTGAAAAGTGAAATCAGATTGAATCTCTGTCCTTTTTGTTGCATCAAATGATGGTGTCCATGCAGGGATCCTGGAGGAAAATCTATCCTACCACAGCAGCAAGAGTCATAATTAGAAAATTTCAAACCAAGTTGTCATTCCGCTTTTGCAATTTTAATTAAAACATTAATTCTTTTATCTAAGCAAAATATATGATTTGGACAGTTCATCCCTTCGTTGTATTAAATTATATACATTGTTGTGCAAAGTTTACCTTTTTGTGTATGAAAAGTGGTGGTACAAAAATAAACAGGATTGTAAACGAATGTACTTTATTAGGAGAACATTCTCAAACCATTTCTGCAAAAGTAATGTCCTTACTAGACGTATTATACACACTGCAGCACGAAAATAGCTTGTTTAAGAGTAATAATGAACAGCTTGTTTCTTAATGGCAAATGCACATCTGAGAAACAATATTTCAATGAAATTCACTTGAGTTCAGATGTTTTCTTTTTGTACTCAATTTCTCACTGCCTAGCTCTAGTGCGACGTTAAACACACGCAATCTCAATCATAACCCTTTATACTCTTTAGCGAAGTCTAGTGATGAGAAATCGGTAGATTTTAACACCCACCCCACCCCAAAGGAGAAAAAAAAAAGTTCATTTTACTTGAAGTTGAAATAGGTCTTCCAGATCTTGTGAAGTCCACTTTATTATTTTTCGCAAAACTCACCAAGTCGTTAGAACATTGCCAAAATTAGTCAATAGATTCTTTTTGCTTTTACATATATTTTCACCGCAAGAGCAATTTCAATAGAAAATGGAGTTTTATCCTATTTAATAACATTATTTGGTGGGCTTTGCTATCAGGTTCTTACGAAATTTCTAAAATAGTAGATCGTACAGTAAACATTTTGTGTGTGTGTGTGTGTGTGGATGGCTGAAAAATATAAGGTCATATAGAAACAAAAATGAGATGCACAACTAAATGTTTTGACAACACTAAATGAAAAATTTCAACATTCCACATCTAACCGTTTTTAAGTTATGCGAGATACATATACAAGTGTGTGACAAAATAATGGAAACACTTTCGCATTTTTACGTCTTGTCGAATATCTTGAAAAACACCTAATGTATTGTTCTTGAATTTTGGGAATAAGGAAAATATGTCCTCCTTATTATTTTTCAGCAATGATTTTGTCACGAACGCCTTTAGGGGACGAACAACAAAGCGAATAAAATAAAAAGTATTTGTGCTTATCCTGTATCTGGAAAAGAGTTGATTCATCTATAAATTTTAGATATGGTTATAAATGTAATGTTTTATCCGTGTGTAGAGTTTTGTGAGAATAGCTTGAATATTTAATGAATAATTAATAGTTTATTAAAAAAGGAAAAAAAAAATCGCAAGTTTTTACGGTATAACTCTGAACGTTTTGCTTCAAATTTCACGAAACTTTCGGAAAACAAGCCAACATACAGTCAGTAACAAAAGTTTCCGAAGACTAGCAAAAATTCCTATATATAAAAAAGTACACTTCATACAGTTTTGTTAAATAAATCCTTGTCGAATCCTGTTCTTAATCAGTCTAAAAACAGGATTCGACAAGGATTTACTTAACAAAACTGTATTAAGTGTACTTTTTTTATATAGGAATTTTTGCTAGTGTTTGGAGACTTTTGTTACCGACTGCATGTTTAATGCATTATACAGTAGTTTAAAACAAATATATTTAATATTCAAAGAGATATGGACAGTTGTAATAAATAATTTATTACTGTGCATACGTGAACTGCAGCAAGAAAAAAAAAATGGCATAGTTTAATATTCAACTGTCTAGAGCACCTTATAAAAAAATCCAGTTGAATATGATGAAAATTCACAGAGATATTGGTGGTTAAATGTTGTGTTTTTCAGCTATTTTTTAAATGGCCTTTACGGTAAGGAGACATTCACAAATGAAGATTTGTATCATAATAAACTACGTTACACAATGAAACTTAATACAATATTTGTGATTTCTTTTTCTTTTTTCTTCTTTCATAAGTATGTACTACATACTTATAAAAGAAAAATAAATTATTTGAAAAGAAAAATTAAATATTTTTTCTGATACAAATTTTCATGAGTGAATGGCCCCTTTTCGTACAGACCTTTTTAGAAAATAGCTGTTCATTTAATTCCCGGTATCTCTATGAATTTTCATGATATTCAACTAGATTTTTTTTATAAGGTGCTTGCTCTATACAATTGAGTATTAAACTATGTCAAAGTTTTCTTGCTACAGTCTGCGCATGAGCAATAATAAATTATTTACTACAATTTTCTATATCTCTTTGAATATTAAATATATTTGTTTTAAACTATAGTGTAATGATTTAGGCATATATTGTCTTGTTTTACGAAAGTTTCATGAAATTTGAAGAAAAGCCTTTAGAGTAATAAAGTAAAAACTGGCAAAATAATTTTGCATTTTTTAATAAAATATTAATAACTCTTTAAATATTCAAGCTATCGTCACAAAACTCTACACATTGGCTTATGTTATTCTATGGAATAATTTGTTACCATTATTGCTCATTGCTTAAGGTATTTTTTTTAATTTCATTTTCACATTTAGGAAATTCACAATCATTAAATTGTTACTTAAAAAAAAAAGGATTTTTTAAATTTTTAATATTTTATTTTGCGGTTAAAAAATGTAAAAAATGAGAAAAATGCAATTTGTAAAAATTCGCATTTTGGAACCGAAAAAATGAAATATAAAAGCTTTTAAAAGTCGATTTTTCGAAAATGAGTACTAATTTCATGGTTGTGAATTTTTTGAAAGTGAAAATGGAATTTAAAAAATTGCATTAGGCAAAGAGTAATTATGGAAACAAATTTTCCCATAGAGTAACGCGGTCACGTCTGTCGGCGAGATTACGTATTGTAAGCTCTTAATCACCGCTATCTCTATGAATTTTTATGATATTCAACTGGATTTTTTTTTAATGTTATATAAGTATAAATATAATAATATAAGTATTTGTATAATGTATAAAAAAGAAGAAATATGAACTTGGATATATTTATTCACTGAAAATTTTGTTAGTAGAGTAATTCTTACACCGATTCTACTATATATATACATAAACTTGCTGCATGACGTCTTGTGTCGCCTTACGAAGAATCTACAAGAGTCCATTTCATTTTTTCCAGTCAAAGGTCCATTTCTTTTCGTGAACTCTATCCCTCGTTGTCTTCCTCATTTTCTTTTTTGATTTGTTTTGCAATTAAGTGCAATTTCTGGTAGTCTCTCGTCACTCATCTGTTTAACATGACCGTACCAGATAAGTTCCTTTTTAATATCATCTAGTATTTTTCTCTTTGTTTTCATCATTTCTCCGGTTCTCATTCTTTCATTTTTGACTGTTTCTATTCTTGATACCTATATGATCGTCTTAAAGCAGTCATTTTTATTGTCACCATTCTTTTTTGTTTCTATCTCCATAATTCTTCATCTCTGCGCTCTGTATAACAATATACCTTTTACTATACAGTTGTATATATTATAGTTCCTTTTTCTATAAATCTCTTTGCTCCATCAAATAGAAATTAACAGTTTTACAGATTTCTTCCTTGAAAAATCTATTTTTAATTTCTTGAGAACCTTTGACTGCTCTGTGTCTGCTATGGTATTCACAGATTTTTGTTTTTATGTTATCATTTAATTTTACATCCGTCTCATTTCCTCCTATGGTGATATTTGGTTCGATAACATTCATGTAAAGCCCTTTCATATTTTTCCTTAATTGCTTTGTCATTTTCTCTAAATGGCTTTTATTATTTTTTTACTTTCTTCTATATTCAATAGAAGAAAGTATTGGATTCGTAAAAATTTTCGACCTCGGGTTTTTGATGGATTTACACGTTTTGAGAGATGTAGAACACAATATGACCATTTTTAGAAAATGTCTGTCTGTCTGCCTGTCTGTCTCTGTGTGTGTATGTGACAAAATTTTGTGGCAACTGTATCTCAGGAGCTACTGCACAGAATTTCATACAAATTGGTATGTAGTTGCACCTTGACATAAATTAGTGCCTATCAACTTTTGGTAAAAATTGTCTTACAGGTTGCGTTGTCATGCCGCTTTTTCTAAAGTTTTAACATGGTGATATAGGACAAAATTTTGTATAAATGTGCATAAAGAGAATTATTTTTTAGTAATCATTATGAAATTTACAAGAATTATTTATAATCGAGATTGTCAACTGGAAAATTTTTTTTGTATGTGTAGGAGGCTCGTCAATCCCCCTGGGGGGGGGGGGAAGTCCCCCCTAGAGGGGAGTAATTTTCAAGATGGGTATCTTTCGAAAGGTCTCGTCAATACCTTTAAAACGAATGGTTGAACTATAAATATGTGATAATTTAAAACAAAGTTATCGATTTTTTTTTACTTTTAACGAAACAAATTTTGGATATATATATATATATATTTTTTTTTTAATATTGTTACTGAGTGAATTTGTATAGGAAAATATAGAAGAAAGTCTTGTGGCGGCCACAACATATTAGTTTAATTATGACTTGGTCATGTGTAAATTGGAAAATACAGATTGCAATTCTACTAGTGTTTCTTTTTTAATTGTTTTAATTTAATTTTTGTTGTAACCTAAAGCTAGATGCACCCGATAAAAGCATCAAATAGAAAATGTTTTAATATGTTTTTTTCATACAATTTTTCTGTCTTTTACATAGCACGTATAACCGTATAAAATTGTTTTTAAAAGAAAATTTCTACTTTTTAACAAAGTAACACGATGTTGTTTTGTTATTCTGCTGACAATGTTTTTTATTATTTATTATTTATTTATTTGCGATAGTTTATCAAAAGGTTAAATGTATCATATAATAATTAAAAATCACATAAGATGTCTTAGATTCAATGAGAACCTCGATATTTGAATTTTGCATGAACTGAAAAAAATCATTTGACATAAAGGATAAAAATTTGCGATATTCATTTCAAACATAGCTCAATCGACCTTTATTGAAAGGAATTAACATTGGGGATGAAAATCGGATGAAGAGATGGATCGAAAAATATTATGATCCAACCATAATGAGAGGACGCAAACCACATCGAAAGTTGAATTGGATAATATATATATATATATATATATATATATATGATGCTGTCAGTTTGGTTGGATTAGAAAAGTATTGTGTATTTTGAGGGCTTTTAAAGCAACCAAACGATCATACGATGCAACCAAACGATGCTTATTGCTATCAGCTTATGAAACAAAGGAAGCAATCAAAAAGTAAAGCGCACAGTTGGAAAATCGCAAAACAATCCTGTTGCATCACGGCAATGTGACATATCTAGCAACATATACAAAATCATTGGAGTATGGTTAAGTGATGTCGTATCCCCATATTCCCGACTTAGGACAATTAAACTAAAGAATCTAATGAGCACTAAAAAGGTACTCGCAAAGATAAACAAATGACGCACATTTTAACTAATCAAATATAATGGAAATTATGTTGTACTTTAATCTCCCACGATAGAAAACGCTAGTATAAAAGAACTTCCATTTAATTTTGTCAATTTCAAAGATATTATATACATATTGTATGGTTTTTGTTAGTCTCTTTAGACATTTGACATATGTAAATTATTTTTTTATTTAATTTTCGCCTGTGTTTTCTATTGCATGCCTTTCATGTAAACTAATTTTTATATCTTTGAAAAAAATTCTTATATTACAATATTTTTATTTTTATTATTTTATAACATATTCACAATTTTTAGTGATATTTCATATGTTATGGATTCCATTCCTTTCATATAAACTTTACATATTTTTGAAAAATTAATTCTCATTATTTTTGAAGAATTAATTAATTATTTTAATTCTCACTTTCCCTTTTTATAATTATTCTTACAGGAGGAGATTTGGTGAGTTTACACTCAAAAGAAGAATCCGAAATTTTGCAACCTTTTGTCCAATATAGTCAAAGGACTATCGGACCATCGAGAGTTTTTATTGGTCTATTTAGACTTATGACAACTGGTAAGTTATTTGTTTAAATTTTAATTGAAATAAAAGTACTTTTTACTTATATTAATTTATTTTGTGTTTTATTTGAAATGATATGCAAAAATGATTTATCCCGAAAATTACAAATAATTTGTTCACACTAACAAGGGAATTATGAATCAGTAAAATTGCTATTGTAACCAAACCAAGATCAAATTAAAGAGCGAGCATGGTCGAAAGCATAGGTAGAGTGCAGTGCAAAATTTGTATAGCACCCCTCCCCTCCCCCACCCTCGGATCAAGATCTCTAGAAGTTTTAGCTGTTTCTATAAAAACCAACATAACACAGACCACAGCAAGAAAAAAAATTCCTTTCACGAGAATAAATTTTTCTCAAACCGCGTTTCATTCTACCAAAGTCTTCATTTTTTTTTTCTTTTTAAATATCTACCGCCTCTACTAATATAAGCTGTTTAATGTCTACTGTAAACGTTATAAAATGAATTATAATTATATAGATATAAAATGAATCGATGACGTTTGTTCATGATTGGCTAGAAAATCAGCTTGTAGACTGTGCTAATCCATGATGGAAATACCACTACCATCTGTTCAAATATGGCATGGTGATTGGCTTCCACAAGGGTATTTCTGTAATGGATGCTCAATATCAAGGCATATTACGGTAGGAACCTTATTAGAGAAGTTACTGTTTCTGTATATAATAGAGCATCCACAGTTAAGACATTCACTGCTACATAAAATATAAATATTAGCAAATTTCTCCCGGATATCATTTCTTTTTTTCACAAAATTCTCATTATTATTTTTTTTTTAACTTTATAAATAACCTGTTTTAAATATTACTTTTAAGATTTACGAGTGTTTATTTAACACTTTATTAATATTAAAATAAAAAAATGCCAAAAATTTTATAAAAGCATTTTAAATCCTATAATTGATATTTGATTATTTTTTTTTAATCTGTGGATAACTGGATCGCTTTTATATCATACTAGCAGGCTCTGTCCGCTTCGCTGGACATTAAACTTAAATGAGTTGTCAAAATCCCATATCTTTATTAAAAACCTAAGTTCTCGCTGTGATTGGTAGAAGTTTTTCTCGCTCGCAACGTTAGGAGTCTGGTCCCCACAACCTTCTTCAGCAACTTACCCACTTCTTACTTCCCCTTCCTCAGCGGGTGAGTTCGAAGTTATGCAAAATCCCACTAATGTACATAATGCGTACACTTAATCAATATCCACACACCAAAATTCGCCATAAGATAATTCAAAGCGAATTCAAACAGAAAAACATGTTTTTACACATGTTTATTGCCCTACAAACAATTTACGCACCAAATTTCGTGACCACAGAAGTTTTTAATAGAAAATATTATAAATAAATAAATAAAAAAAGCACAGCTTTAGTATGGGACCCCTTTGGTGACTTTAAATATTTTAAGCCATTTTTTGCGATGAACTGAATTGGCTATCTCAACTGTGCAATTAAAGATATTGGCGAGAAACGTCCAAGCTACTTCGGTGCCAAATTTTAAATTTTGCCAAAGGGATCCAATACTAAACCTGTTTCATACACAAAATAAATAAATAAATAAATAAAATAAAATAAAAACTTTTTTCTGGTTTAAAAAATAATAATAATAATAGTAATAATAAAATCCAAATTATAATCATTTACAATTAAGGGGAGAACATAAGAGAACCTCATAAGATACATAATAACAACAATAAATTTTGTTTTACTGCAGGAAAGAAAAGTACTGCTTTATTAAATAAAAATATTAAACTAGTGCCAAATATCTCTATGAAAATATTTATCCACATACAAATTCCTGATTAAAAAAAAAAAAAAATCCCCAACTTTTGTAGATTAACTACTTATTTTTCTCTCTAATTTTTATTGTTATTCACGTGAAATTAAAAATATTTCATTTTATTTCTGGAAAATAAAAAAATACATAAATGCGTACATATAAATATAAAACCTTCTACCGAATCTGGGTTGAAAACGCAAAAAGGGTAAAATAAATTAGAAATATCAGACCTATATTTATAAATTTGATACCAAATGAAAGGAGCGACTTTTATGAATCCAGGTGTGCAAACAATTTTTCTATGCAACAATTAGATTTAAAAAAAAAAAAAAAAAAAAAAAAAAAAAAAAACTAAAGTATGAAATTTAAGTGGCAACAGAAAAACGAAAAAAAATAAATTAGAAATATCAGACCTATCGTTACAAATTCAGTACCAAATGAAAGGGGTGATTTTTCTGAATCCTGGGTTGTAAACAGTTTTTCGATACGACAATTAGATTTTTTGAAATTAACTAAAGTATGAAATTTAGATGACAACACTTCATTTCAATCTTTTCATAATTTGTAGTGCGAATCACGCGAATAAAAAAGTCTTTAACTTAAAAATTCATTTTTATATTTTATTTTTCCATTCAAAGCGTTTTAGTGAAAAAATATTTATGGAGCATGCGCAGGCGTTTTTTACCCACAATTCAAAAACTAATCAAAATTTTGAAAATTTCTATAGATATAATTTTAAGTTGGGTGAAGACCCAAGTTTCTGCCAAGCGCCGTTGAATTTCGTCCAGCCGTTCTCAAGTGATGCCCGGACAAAAAAATCGACATACAGACACGATGACACACACACACACACACACACACACAGGCAAAATTTTCTGAAGTCAGTTTCGGCTTTCATGGTGTGTGAAACGTGAAGATATCGCAAAATTTTTTGATTCCGACAAATTTACAGAAAAAAGTCTGATTTTATTAATATAGATTCTTTTACAATATCCCATAAAAATGGAAAAGTTTCTGCTTATTTAATGAAGACAGAAACCTTGATTACCTGAGTTAGTGCTATTATTAGCACAATTTTTTATGTTTTTCAATAATTGGTTAAAATAATTTTCATTGTGCAGATTTATGTGAAATTTTGTCTGATACTGCAATATTGAATACTGGCAGGCTACGCCCGCTTCGCTAGTCATTAAATTTAAATGAATTTTCAAAAGAATTGAATCACTATTTATTATCACGCTTTTATTAGCTTCACCAGTATGTATGTTTGCATGTATAATGTATGTTTGTAACCGCTCTGGGAGCAAACAAAAAATCCATATTGTAAAAAAAGACTTTCCCTACGTGAACGCTGTGGTTGGGAGGTAAAGCTCCGCGCTACGAACCTAAAGGTCTAGCGTTCGAACCCAGTCAGGGTAGATTTTTTAAAAATGGTTTTTGTTTAATTCTAAATTATTTTAATTAAAGATTTAAACGTATGTAAATATTATGGTACATCACTCACACGATTTTCTCTTACCCTGCATTTTAATACTAAGATAGATATTTTGTACTTTTTAGTTCACATTTCTATAAAAGCGTGTTCTTTAATTTTTTTAAAACTATAATATTACTTAGATCACATTTTGGGTTTTCTAACATAATTAAAAATTCTTTTTAAGGTCAAAAAGTCAAAATAACATATTACAAATAAAATAAAATAAAATATTTCTTTCGTTTCGCACTCGTTTTTCAACAATGCTCTATGGTATTATGTGAAAGATTCTCAAAAATGAATCAACAATTGTTTAAAATTTAATGGATTATGTATGGGAAATAGGTACGCTGTATTTTAAAAATTGCAGCTCTTAGAAGTTCAAAACTGATAATTTTTAAAAAGTATTTATTATTCTTTAATATTAGATTTTTTTTTTTTTTTTTTTTTTTTTTTTAATATTAGACCCTTATTTTAAGATAAAACCAATCGAATGATATCGCGTTGTGACACTTTGCAAAATGCTTTGTCCCCTCAAAAAATGAACAGTTTTTAGAGCTCTTAAAAAATATATAACATTTATGCAGTATATTTTAAAAAAATTCATCAGTTTTTACTAAAATAAATGGCCGACCTTCTTCAAAAGCAATTGAATGATATCACGTTATAACACTTTGCAATGTAATATCTTTAAATCTAATAACTTGGTGTATATGGTGTCCTCACAAAAAATGAACAATTTTTAGAGCTCTTTTAAAAAAATATAACATCGATGCAGTATCTTTTTAAAAAATTCATCAGTTTTTACTAAAAATAAAATGGCCGACCTTCTTCAAAAGCAATTGAATGATATCATGTTGTGACACTTTGCAACGTAATATCTTTAAATCTAATAACTTGATGTATATAGTGTCCTCACAAAAAATGAACAGTTTTTAGAGCTCTTTAAAAAAAAAGTATAACATCTATGCAGTATCTTTTAAAAAAATTCGTCAGTTTTTACTAAAAATATGGCCGACTTTCATCACCAAAATACTTAAATCTAGACTAATTAAAAATAGGAGTGGTCCGCCCGGATGTGTTCCATCGACAAACTCTTTGCTTTATTTATATAGATAATGAAAAAAAAGGAGTGTTAACGCCATCTGTCAAGCGATTTTTACCAAAAGTTTATATGTATTAGATTAGGGAAGGTGTAACTAAGTATAAATTTGTAAAAAATCCTCTGGAATAATTTTTGAGCTAGATTTACAACAAACATTTATCACACACACACACAGACAATATTTTCTAAAAATGATAAAATGGTTTTTTGGGCTTCTCGAAACGTGTAAATCCATCGAAAACTTTTATGAATTCAATATTTTCTTCCACTAAATATAAAAGAAAATAACTAAATGAAATAGGTGCATTCTGTTCAGTACCGCAGCAAAAAGTATTTGTTCTCAGACATTTCTGCTAAAGGGCAAGCTATATTCATGTTCAGAGAAATGAACTTTGAAATCACTATTCGGCATGGTTTCCGTATGAAACGCTTCGGCTACTAGGTTAACTTCTTTCAGAATATGTACATTTACAATATCTTAATTTGTTAAATAATCTTATAAGTATCAAATCTTATAAGGAAAATTTTATAAGTTTTATATTTTAGTTTTACTGCAACTAAATGTTCTTACCAATGCAATAATCTTAATAAAGTGCATTAATGCGAAATATTGTTACTTTTTGTCATATTATGGAAATCTAAAAATTCGGATAACTTACGAAGTTTTCAAAGTAGAATTTTTATATAGTTAGTGACAGGAGCGGACTGGGTCCTCTGGAAGGGCGCATACCTTGGATTTTCAGAGGGCGCAAGTCGCTATTAGTTAGTTATATATAAAGGGATGGTTCAGGCATTTTACAGATAAGTAGTAATATTTTACATAATAGTCTGCTGAAGTTGAGTGTTTGTGTGTTTGTTTGCGCCGCATTCCTTTATCCTTTGAGCTATCGTTTCCAAATTTTGCACACACATTATTTAACGGAGGGGGAGGGAGGCACATAATGATGTATTTTTAGCTATTAAATTTCAGTTAGCTTTATAATTTCTTCTATATTCAATGGAAGAGAGAATTGAATTCGTAAAAATTTTCGACTTCTAGTTTTCAATGGATTTACATGTTTTGAGAGGTCCAGAACACGATGTGACAATATTTATAAAATGTATGTGAGTGTGTGTGACAAGAATTTGTCGCGATTGTATCTTAAGAGCTACTGCTCAGAATTGCATATAAATTTATATACAGATGCACCTTGACATAAATTAGTGTATCAATTTCTGGTGCTAATCGCTCAACTGGTAGAGCTGCTATACAGCAATTTCAGCAGTTTCAGGGAAGACTATATCTCAGGAACTATTGCACAATAATGCATATAAATTTATATGTAGATGACCTTGACATAAATTAATGTCTATCAACTTTTGGTGCCCATCGCTGAACAGGTCGCACTGTTATACTGCAATTTCTTCAATTTCAGGGAAAGCCATATTTCAGGAACTACTACAGATAAATGAATATGTAGATGCACCTTGACATAATGTCTATTAACTTTTGGTGACAATTGCTCAACAGGTAGCGCTGCTATACAGCGATTTCCGCAATTTCAGGGAAGGCAATATGTTTCAGGAATTACTGCACAGAAATGCATATAAATTTGTATGTAAATGCACCTTGACATAAATTAGGTTACGTCAACTTTTGGTGCCAATCATTTGACATATGATTCTGCTATACAGCGATTTCCACAATATAAGGGAAGGCTGTATCTTTGGTTCTATTGCGTATAATCGAACAAAACTTGATATATGTAAAGGCCATTATGAGACATTACGCTGACTAAATTGAGTCTATATTCGCCATAGGTGGCGCGGTTATATTGCAGTTTTTCCCGAGGACGTGAAGAATGTTATCTGCGCGGTAAAATTTCACTTTTATTGGTCATTTAGTGTAATACTTCTCTAAGATGAAATTCATCTGCATTCATAATTAATAAAAAATAACAAATAATTTGTATTGCGTGAATTTGTATGGGAAAATATAGAAGAAAGTTTTGTGATGGCCACTGCATACTAGTTTTAAATTAATTTTTAAGAATTTAAACATTAGCTCTATGGGAAATTTTAATCTTTTTCATTGTTGCATTGTTTCCGATTTTCTCCAATCCGATGTTCACCAATCCTGAAGAACTTAAAACAGAAATTAAATATATAAAGAATTTAACCACGCAAGCAAATTATCCCAAGAATTTAGTAGGTAAATTTTACAAAAAGCGTCTAAAACAATTAGACCATATTCCCAGCCACCAAAAACCACACATAAAAATACACTAACGCCATCCCATACAATCAAGGAGCCGCCGTTAAAATAGGAAATACAGTGTGTCCTAAAAGTTACAGTACTCCAATATAAAGAACTCATTGTATCCATGATTTTTTTTTAAATATTAAATTTTATCGTCTGCTTATTACTGCATCAATTCGTTAATATTTATCGTTTGTTTCTTTTCTCGCTCAAGTCCCTAACAGCACAGTTAGGCTTAACTTATCCACAGTACATCTTAAGGACGTTTCTGGGATGCCTTTTCATCCAGAAGACATCTTGAAGATATCCTGGGGAAGCGATGTGCTGTCTGGGGTTGTGTAAGAATAAAGTTTTACGTTATTTTATAATTCATAGTGAAATGAGTTTATCACGCATTCCAAAAATTACGCTGTTTGAAGCTTATTTTGAATGTGAATCGTATGAAAGATGCAAAGATGTTTAGCGATATAAGTATCCAGATGATGCAATACCGAGTAAAAATATGCTATTTCAACTCGTTCGACAATTTCGTAATACAGGTTCTGCGCAGGTGTGTACAGGTTTCTCTACAAGAAGTCACTCCCAGCATGTTAAAACGCGTTTCTAAACACATGCGCAAACGAGTTCAGCTTTTCCTCCTAAAAAAGGGTGGACATTTTGAACATTTCTAAATGTAAGTTCTGTATTTTTTCCTCCGTTATTTTAAATGTGCCTTTTATCATTAGCATAAAAATAATCGTTTTAAGGTTTGTTGTTCTGTAAATAAAAAATACATCAGCGTCAGTACTGGAACTTTTAGGACACACTGTAGTATTGCTAGAAAATTAAAGGTTAACATCCCAATTAAATCAAACCCCAATATATTTCAAATTATCCGTAACGATAAAGATAAAATTTCTCCTCCCGAAACCGCAGGTAGGAGAAAGATTAAAACCCGTATAAATGAACACCATAATAATATAAAATTCGGAAAATACACCACCGCTCTAGCCCAAATCCACAAAAACGAAAATATAGAAATCGATTTTAGTTGCGTTAGGAAAATTGCGAATTACAATAGCAACCAATATGCCCTATTCAAAGAAACAATTGAAAAATTGAATCAACCATTTGCATGCAACTATGAAGAATCGAAAACAGGGATAGATGCCAACTGGCGCCACCTACTTGATGAAAGAACGAAGCACAACAGTTCAAAATGTTCACGAAAGAACAACACTGCCGATGTGACTGGTGCCGATGATGAGGGGGGATCCTCCCACCTGAAAGTACTTCATCAGTAGAAAGTCACCAAGTGAAGCTGAAGTAAGGTTTCTAATTATTATATATATGAACTTATAGCTTCATTAACAAGGAAACTTAACCATCATTCTGTGTCTTACCTGTTAGGTAGTGTGTGTGTAAGATTTGGAACCGATATCTCAAAGAAGAAAGGAATGCGGACAGAACAAACGCACAACTTCAAAAAATTAAATATTAAGATGAGAGCACCGATTTCTAATTTGGGAGGGTGGGGGGTGCTAAACGTGCCAGTGCTAAATGTGTTGTTTGTTTCAATTCAGTTATTTCACTTAATTATACTAGGCCATCTCCGAAATTCCTTTGTATTTCGGATTTAAATTAGTTCAATCACTCACCCTAATCTCCCGTTAAAAATTGTCTTTATTTCCATATTTCCAATAATGCTGTTTATAAAAATTTCATTTGATTGATGCCACGGGTTTGACACTCAGATATAAACTCTTGTGCACTCCACCCTTCTTTACTTATGGGATAGAAATCGTGGTAAGTTTAAAGGCATATCTATAAGGCCTGTGTATTGCACCCCGCCCCCCCCCCCTTCCATCCGCCTCAAAATCTCTTTTCGGGGGTTTAAACAACCCCACGCGTTAAATGAGCAATGTTTCCTTTCCTAGTAATGCAGTTTTCATGGAATAACGTATGTATTACGGTTGTTTTTACAAAGGCTCGGATTTGCCCCTCATATGCAATGATAATATGCAATAAAAAAAAAAAAAGTATTTTTAGTTCCCCATCATACTATAGGTACGGGGAACTTAGGTAATCGTGAAAATTTTTTAGTTCCCCATCATACTATAGGTAAGACAGGTGACACGCAAGCGCGCCCCATCATCGACTGACCCAGATACGAGGGTATCCATGCAGTCCCGTCTCAAGACGACCCAACATCGTGCAGGCCTTAGCCGCTACGACAGCAACATACCAACTTCGCGACTGCAGGGAAGTGGCCCAGGTAAGGTTCGACAATCAGCTATAGCAAGGCTCATATCGCCCCTTCGGACCAACCGGAGTTGGTCAAAGTTGGGTGGGGAACTTAGGTAATCGTGAAAATTTTCGACCTCGATTTTTTGACTTTTCTACACGTTTTCAGATGTGAGGAATCCGAAAATGACAAAATTTCTATGGTGTCTGTCTGTAGGGTGTCTGTTAGTGTGTCAGTCCGTTAGTGTGTCAGTGTGTTAGTCCGTTAGTTTGTTAGTCTGTTAACACGATATCTCACGAACAAATGATCGCAGAGAGGTCAGATCAGTTTTAAAATATTACTTTTGATACTGGCAAGAACCCTATTCATTTGCAACATTCGAATTTAAAAACTTCGTAAGTTATGATAAATTTACGATTTTCTTAACATGGGAGAATAGGAGAAAAATTCACTTAAACGTGCATTTAATGGACACTTTTTACTGTAAAAATGTCAGACCAGGTTTAAAATATCAGTTTTGATGCCGGAATGAACATCAGTAACTATAAATATGCTACTTTGGAAATTTCGCAAGTTATTGGAAATTTACGAATTTCTTAACATGGCAGTATAGGGCAAAATTTCACATAAACGTCAATTTTGAGAGATATTTTCATCGTAAAGATGTCAGACTATTTTTGAAATATTATTTAGGACACTGGCATGAATATTAATGACTATGAATTTTCCAATATAAAGATTTCGTAAGTTATTGGAAATTTACGAATTTCTTAACATGGCTGAATAGAGCAAAATTTCACATAAACGTCAATCTTGAGGGACATTTTCATCGTAAAGATGTCAAACCACTTTCGAAATATTATTTAGGATACTGGCATGAATATCATAGACTATGATTTTTCCAATTTAAAAAATTCGTAAGTTATTTGGAATTTACGATTTACTTAACATGTCAGAATAAGGCAAAATTGAGCATAAACTTCCATTTTGAGGATCCTAAATACATTAGACAACTTAAAAATTACGGTTATGATATTTGTTTGAACATGATTGAATACAAATATTCTGATAGGAAAATTTCGTAAATTATTCGTAATTTACGATTTTATCAACATAGCAAAATTGTAAATTTTTCATATAAATAGGAATTTTGAGGATTATTGCATTGGAAATAGTAGCATGAAAACTAAACAACGGAATCGACCCCGATAAAATAAATTAATAGATTAGAATAAGCTATATATATCGAAGTGAACGGTGGATAGCCTATTAGGCGGGGATTTCATTCTGTCACTGTATCAAGCTTTGGTCAAATTCATTTCTTTTAACATGATTATAATATGTCTCGCACTAGAAATTTCTGAGAACATAAATAGGATGGGGAACTGAGCAGAGTCCACCTATGCCAACTAGTTTTTTCTTTTTTTACACTACGATTCTTTGAACGATTGTGGTTGATTGATCATAGTTGATCGATCGATTATTTGATTTCTGAAAAATTGCCACTCCCCAAAAAGTGCTACTTTACCTATGCATAAATCCAGACATACCGCCAACAAGGAGAATTGAGTTATTAAAAAGCATAAAATTAAAAATTATTACAAAGCGTAAAACAAACAAACTCTGTTTCTTTATATATATGTAAAGATTTCTACTGTACAGTATATATTTTGTATTTATAGCCGCAGTAGCCCAGTCGGTAGAGTGACGAGCTTGTAATTGGAAGATTGCAGGTTCGGTACTCGAGCCGACCAAAGACCGTTGGGTACATTAATGGTGGCTGGTGCACGTAAAATATGTCGTGGCTGCAGTGTACTCCATGTTCCCATCAAAATTATACCTCTGAGGATTACCGAAGCGGGAGAGCCATCCTCTCTGTGTAGGATCAAAATTGTGACGGCATGTCTCCGGACCACCTCTAGGGGTGAGTTCCAGTTGAATTCGTCACTCTCATCCATTTATTTTTATCACAAACTTTGTATTCCAATAAATGGCAACTCTAATCTCCCTAAACTATCTTTTTTTATGTTAAAAATGACAAATTCTGGCATTAAGAACAACAATAAAACAGATGTCATGGCTTTTTTTATTTTCTGCATTAAAAATAATAATAATAATAATTAATTGACAGGTGAAACTCTCAGTAATACAAAGAGGGTGCTGACTAATCCATCCATTTCTACAAGTCCCGTCGTGTTACTCATATTTCTATTGACTTCATAAAATAATGTCTTTATTATTTGTACAAACATTTTCTTTTATCATTAAATCAGAATATCGTTGCATTGTAAGACTAAGAGGGCATTTACTTGGCAATAGGTTAGCACATGGTGTATGACCAGGGCGCATTGAACACTCATTCATCTTCACCTAAAGCGCAAAAAAAAGCCTCTAATAAAAAAAAATCAATAAAAAATTTCCCGACTATCACCCATGTGGGCGCACCAGCCTATTGCCTATGAGGGCGCATCGGCCCAAGGGCCGGTGGGCCGGCGGCCCAGTCCGCCCCTGGTTAGTGATGCTTATGTCAGTAACGTTAATAGTATTTTAAAGCTGGTGAATAATATATTCCTAATAATGTTGACCTATTCTCCAATGTTATGAAAAACGTTAATTTAAAATAACTTACGAAATTTACAAATTAGACCATTGAAATTCAACAGCGTTCTTTCCAGTAATCATAAGTGGTATTTTATAATTGCTCCGACCTCTTTGCAATCATTTGTTCTTGAGATAATGTTCATACGGACTAACAAATTAATTACCAAACTTACTAAATGAATAGAATGACATTTAGAAGGGGCCTAGGCATGTACCAACCTAATAATAATAGCGGAATTCAGTATTATAAGTTATTTAATTTATATTTTGCAATCCCCTCCTTTTTTTTCTATTAACTTCCTATGTTCATATAACACTTGATTCATTTTTACGGTTTAATTGAATCGTGTTTAAATTATTGAGTTTAGATGAACTCATTGGTCTACAATTCTTTTTGCAGTTGATTCACTGTTTAAAATTTAGATTTCAAATAATCTCTTTTTTAAAAAAATAAATGCACATTGCTTTAATTTACACTTATTTGTGTACTAATTTTAATCCTAATCCCTTGTATTTTTCTATTGACATTTCCAGTTTACTATACGTAGGACGGGTACAATAGCTAGTATATGTATACTTATATATATTATATATATGTATACGTATACACACATACGTACGTATATGTATATATGTATGTGTACTTATGCTCTTTTTCTTGATCATACAAATATCTTGTTTTGTGTCTAGAAAAGTCTACATTATACAATAAATACTTGTCATGTGGTGCAAGATATTAAATATAAAACAAAGTTATAAATGAAAATACCTTTCAGCCAAATTAAATATTGTGTAAGTATTATTATTGTCATCATTATTATTACCTTGTTATTTGGTGTGTGTTTGTTTATAATGCATTTTTAGAAATGTCTCGTGAAAAGGACACTAGGTATAAATGTGAATTAAACAAAGTCATAACACAAAGCACTTGATTGATAAATTATTTGTTTTGTCCATAGAACTTGAATGTATAAAAAAATTGCATTTCATTTTCGGTAAAGGAAAAATAAATAAATTAAAAAGAAAGTAAGAAATTTTCTGATCTAAAGGGGACTCTGCACATTCTAAACTTACCGTCATTACATCGCAATTTACCGTCTGAAAGTTAAGAAATTTTTCATACATATGCATTGCAATAAAAATAAAATAAGGTCTATAAGAGTTTTTTTTGGCCCTGAGGAATTTCCAGACTTATTTTATTATATGAATGGCTTGACCACTATAAATAAAAAATAATGGAAATTAACTCCAAAAATTCAGTATAACTGCTATGAAGTTACAAAGCTGCCAACCAGATCTGGCAAATTGTTAGTACCGCCCATTTTTCTACACCACTTAATTTTTAGAGTAATTCTCTTCAAGTATATTTACGATGAATTAAGAAAACAAATAATCTAACAATTAAGTGGTGTAGAAAAATGGGCGGTACTAACAATTTGCCGGATTAGATTGGCAGCTCTGGAAATATGACATTACAGTGTCAATTCGTAAACCTCTCAATAGGGGTGAAAGTGTTACATTAATATTTGTGATTATGATTAATTAGGATAAAGATCATTCTTAAAAAATATTTGTAGAAGAGTTCCTCTTTTGATGGAACTATTTTACCCTTGCCCTTCACAGTCGTTCTTGGCATAATGTTAAATACAAGCTCCACCTGTGGGCGGTGCTGTTGAGAGTTACATAATTTTAGAACAGGATTTTCTGTATTTATGTTTATATTACAAAAGAATATAGATTATAACTCCATTGTACATTAATTGTACAAAGACGAATATTGGATACACTCTTAAGAAATATTGTCGCATACAGATTGCAAAAGAAATATTGTAGGCGGAGTTAAAGTTTTCCAAACACAGTGTTGCCATGTTCCTCAATTTATTTCGGAGCACTTTTAGCCCCGCCTTTATTCCACGCCATTTAATTTATAAAATAATTATCTAAAATATATAACTACGATAAAATAAGAAAAACTTTTTTTATAGTAAAAGTAGTATGAAAAAAAGGCGGGACTAAAAATGCTGAGCCATAAATTAAGGAACTTGTCAACACTGCAAATATAGCAGACTTTACTCTCCGCCCATTTAATTTTAACTTTTTTTTATACGAGCGCAGTTGCGCAACACTTTTATCTTTATCATATATAATTTGAGTCATAGTATTCTTCACAATATATTTCAACAAAAATGTGTTGCTATTTTGCTCTCATATAAAAAAAGTAGGTCAAGGGTCCAATAATGGGAAAAATTGGGCCAAAATGGGAAATTGTGAATCTTTGGGGCCTGGGGAACAAACAATTACTTAAACAATGTAAATAATATTGATTGAAACTTAAAGTATACATGTTCTAAAACAATTAAATGTAAAATTAAATGTACACATGTGATCAATTTGCTAATTTCATCAATTTCGGGACCGAAAATCCCCTTTATGGACCCTCATCTTTTCTTCAAAACTCTTGAAATAAAAAATAAAAAGTAAAATTGAGAATTTTAATTGTTTTGGTAGAAAGATTTAATTTTTTCCAACTTTGCTAATTTTACACTAAATTTCACAAAAAAATTATAGTGAAAATAATACTCTATAGGCCTTCAAATATATCTGTGCACACATTTTAGTTTTTCGTCTTAATTTAATTAAGTTTTAAAATCTGAAATTTGCAGGAATTTTCACCATTCAAACATCAAACTCTGGTAAATTATTTTCTCATTTCATTCAAAAAACAATGACCAAAAATGTATAAAATATATATATAAACAATAATAATTTGAATTTCAGAGAGGAAATTAAAAATTTGCAAGAATGAAGAATTGAAATTTTCCAGCAAGAATTAAAATTTTGAATTCATTTTTAATATTTTGAAGAAATTTTAATATATTTAATATTGCTAAATTTTAATGCAAATGTATGCAAAATTTGTTAATTTTATGACTAAATTTACAAATTAAGATTTACAATGTCCACCGCTCAACCTAAGAAATTTTTTATTTATTTTAAGAGGAGGCATTTGTATGGACTGACGGCAGTACAATGGACTACGAAAATTGGAATTATAATGAACCGAATAATGAAGAGGAGAAATGCGCCGAAGCTGTAACCAATACTATGGGATGGAATGATTGTAATTGTGAAGACAAAAAAGGCTATATTTGTTCAGTTAAGAAAAGTAAGATTTATTTTTGTTTTCTAATTATATATATGACACAATAAAAAATTACAGAAGCATGTCTTTTTACATAATTGTATTTTTAGAGCAACTCACATTTTTGAAAATTATTCATTGACTTTTTGGAAACATTTCAAAGCGAAGACAATCAGGAAATAATAGATTTTCGAAAATAACTAAAATCTCATTGTGAAAGTTTAAATTTCGCAAACGATTTCTTTTATGGTACAAACATTTCTGTGTATTTTTGACGGTAACAAAACGACTTTGCGATTCAATGTTAGATATTGCTGTTCTAAAATTAGTTGATTGAACATAGGAAAATCTTTTAACTGCGTTAATGAAACATTTACTTACAAGCGATCTTTATCGATAGGTTATATTATAATCTAGATGTTATTCTAAAACTGTTGTATCTAATACAAATTTATATCTAAGGTAAATAGAAAAAAAAACTCATTTAAAATAAAAAGTCAAATGTTTTCCCTTGAAATCATACAGGAAAGAAAAATGCTCAATATTAAAGAGTAATAAAACAAATAGTAATTACCGCACGTAACAGTAATGAGAATAAACTATTTGCTAATAGCTAGGTACATCGCCAAGGCCGATCTCCGTTCAAACCAATTAAATATCCTTATATTTTCTCGTGCCTTTTCATGCATTTTCACTTTAAAAACAGTTAAAATGAAGGAAAGGTTTTTTTTTTTTTTTTTTTTTTAATAACAAAATTATCATGGATCCCCTTAGAAATACCAAAGTGAGAATATTTCACCTAGGACTAAGTCCCAAGCTTACGCATTTCGACTTCGTTCCTCCATTACCACATTATCATGGAATTTTATTGCTATAGAAACTTATTACGACAATGCTACATCTTAAAGAATGTTCGTGATAAATGTCCATCATTTGATTTCTAGATTTGTATTGATGGATAAATTTAACATAATTTCCTTAAAACTCTGATTATAAACACTCTCTGAAACAGAAATGTCAGTAATGGCAGAGTTTGTAATTCTTCAGAAGCTATATCAGCGATATCAGAAGCTTCTTCAGAGTTAATTCTTCAGAAGCTATAAATCTTTTTATTTCATAAACTAAATGCAGGTTACACTATATGTAATATTTATTACCACGTATAAGATATACAGAGGGTGTTCGCACATTTTTAGACGATTTTGATGGAGTATACTGAAAAAATTACACTCATATTTCGTGTTTTAAACGTTCAGTTTGATAGCCCTTGTTCTTAACTATAATTTTACATCGTAATTTCCATGATAATAATGCTTTTTGTAATATCGGAAGAGTTATTTTGTTCCATTCCTCTTCAACGGCTTTCCAAAGTCCACAAAGCGTTGCAGGCAGGCGTTTGGGTAAGGCAGATTTTAAGAGTCCAAAATCATAAAAATCCGTTAGTGATACATCAGGAGATTTAACAGGAATATCAGTGAAGGGTATGGTTTTAATTCCCGTTTCTTGTTCCATTTTTTCTAGAAAAGAAATTGTGGATTGTGATGTGTGACTGCTTGCTTTGTCTTGATCCAGTTCAACGGACTGATGGCATTGTGGATAAAGATGTGTAATTTCATATTTCAAAATTGGAGTTAAAATATGTTCTTGATAGTATTTAGAATTGATTTTGATACTTTTGTCAACATTTTTTACCTTTATCTTGCCTTTGTATGAAAAAACACCGACAATCATAAATCCTTTAGAAAAGAAAAACTTTCTTTTGATTCTTTGAACCATGTAGCAAAAATTTTTTCTCCTCTTTCATGATAATAAATTGATCTTTTTTTTTTTTTTTTATTGTAATCATTTAAATAAACCCAAGCTTCATCTATTGCTACGCCATTTTTCTATCCTTCCATCCATTGTCTTTTTAAAAGCGCCATTTTGCATGTAAACAAAAATTCTACATATCAGACTATAAATAAAACTTCTAAAAATACAACTGTTGTGAAAATAAAATTTTCCATGCAGACGATTTTTTCTTACGGCGAAATAAAGTCGTCTAAAAAATGCGCGAACAGCCTCTGTATATATAGTAAAATGAAAAGTTTATTGCTAAAGTATACGCAAAAGTTTTCATGAAAGTCCATTTTCATTTTATTGTAACAAAGGTATAATTATTTTAACAAAGGTAAGTCTGATTATTTAAAAAATTAAAACTCTTTAATCGTGTTATGATAAAAAGGAAGAAAATTTTTAATCTTATGTGTTATTGAAAAACTTATCGAAACTATAAATGAAAGAAAATTTACCTAATCATAAAATATTTAAAGCATTAAGATTTTTCACAATAAAACTTAGTTTTCAAAGAAATTATAACTACTTAATATGTTTATATAGAATTATATTATAATCGCGGAAACATCAGTAGAGGTCTGTCTCTGCAGACACTCAAAAAATCGTTTGTGTATCTCTGTGTATATATATCTATGTCTGACAGTAGTCCAATACCGACCGCAAATTCAACCACATAGTAGAGACACACAAAGAAATTTCGTCACAATATTATCTATAGACTGAATTTCTTTTAAGTAAATTTTAATATGGTCACAGACCATTCAGCATAATAAAATTAATATATTTTATTTGAATATTTTAATGCATGTGTTTCTATAGACAATGGCAGGCACAGATATAGTAATTAGTTTACAGAGATACGCAAAGGAATTCCGATATGTTATGTAATCATTTTGCATCAAATTTTGTGTGCAAATGAGTGATAAATTTATGAGTTACAAGGAATTAATGCAAGGTTATAATGTCACGAGGAAATATATATACAGACACGTATGGACAGATATGTACAGTTCTGAGATTCTGAGAAGGTGCACCACTAAACATAATCTCAAGATTTTCTCTAAAACTTTCTACAGAATATCTGCAGAATATCATATGTTATTTAGTCCATTCTTAACAAAGTTTACATAATTTCTTTATAATGTCTTCAAAATTTCTGAAGATGTTTCATAGAAAAAGATAAATCTTCAAAATATTTTAAAATATTTGCAGAATGCCTTAAGAAAACACTATTTTCTCAAGAATATCTTCGGATTATTTTTAGTGGGGGTGGTAGTCCCTTCAGGAACTTATCTGGCAAGCTAATAATGTAAATGTATGTGTGTTTCTAATTGGTGTTTTCCACTAGTTTAATCTAGAAAGGATGTGAAATTTTATATAGATATTTATGAGTTCCACGGAATTAGTTATGTAATTTTTATTTGTGTATATTTAATTTGTTGCTCGAATAGAGGGACACGCAAAAGATTTTCGTACAATCACGGTCTATAGAAATAATTTCTTTTAAGTGCAATTTAACATGGTTACATTCCATTCAACATTATTCATTTCATTCAACATTTTCTACGGGCCGCACGATGTCTTGAGATCAACTTAATATACACCATTGTTCTATGCGCATAGAGACCACCCTGACAAACCTTTCTTATTGTTCGGTTTGATACCCTTCACCCTGTTACCACCAAGAGCAACTGGCTTTGCAGCTGAGTAGCACTGCCTGTTCTGTCTCAACGAGCTTCTAACAGGATATATCGGTCATGAGTCGATGCGGTAACATGTGGCCTACCTTGCCTTGATCGACATTTAACATTCCATGTTACTTGAAATCGATTTCACAGCCTTGCAATGACATTTCTTGTAACTCTAACAGCGTCAGCTCCACTTTGCTGTGTTTGCCTTCATTCAAGTCTCCTGATAATACACCAAGCCATGGATTGAGGTAAATCATATGCCTGTTTGTTTCTGGAATTTTACGGGTCGTGTATTTCATGAAACAATGATTAGAACTCTAGAAAACTTTATATTTGTTTGGACTTTGACATAATTTGGTGGGGGTAAGACCTAGACATTTACTGCCTGTCGCTGTTAGGCTGCAATTTTTTTTATTTGAGGGAAAACCTTATCTTAGCATTTATAATATGTAAGCGCACATAACTTGATATGTGAAATGGCCATTTTGAAAAATATGCTGTTTTAATTTGGTGCAAGACGACAGGTGGCGTTACAATGCTGCAATTTTCTGTTTTTAAGGAAAGACTGTATCTTAGCATCTATGATATATAAAGGCTTTAAACTTGACATGCTATAGGTAAATTAAGAAAAATTTTGCTGATTTGATATAGATGTATATCGGTTGACAAATCGCTTTATTATTCTTTTTGTGATTTTCAAAATGGTTATATCTCAACATCTATTCGTTAAATTTGTACCAATTTGTATATACAGTCGAACCTCGTTAATGTGAATCTCAAGAGGGCTAAAAAATTTGTTTATGTTATCAGTAGTTCTCTCTATCACTAACTCAGAAACTAACCTTCTTTTGGACGGGGATTGTGGGAACAGTTCATGTTAAAAGTAATTCACATTAAGCGTGTTTACGTTAACGAGGTTCGACTGTATAACATTTTTAATATGAGAAACTGTGTTAATTAAACTTTTATGCGCGGTAACATGTGGTGCCGTTATATGGTTATATGGTGCCGTTAGTAGAAAGTTTTATAGTGATCAGAGCATATAAGAATAAGGAACATTCGGAGAATATATATGGTTAATACGCTATTATGTTTTTTGTATTTAAAAAATAAAATTTTCACCAACAAGCTATCATACTCTTAGCAATACATTTACAGTTAGTTCTTCGTTTAGAAGGAATAGCATTTTAAAAATTATTATAATGAAGTTGGTTCTAAAAAATAATTTCCAAAACTTGTTTATATTTGTTAAAAACAATTTATACATTGCAATGTTTTGTTTTGATATTGAGCTTTGTATAATCGATATGAAAATACGGTTCATTTTATCCTGTTTTGATTATATTTTTTAACTTCATTTTTTTTTTCTTTTTTTAGTCGCACCAAATTCAACTGTTGCTGGAGAAGCTGCTGGTTGTGCAAGTAAGTAACAGTTTAGTTCAATATCCAACGTGATTACTGCATAACTTTTGGTTTTACTTGATTTAAAAAGAAGTAAAAAATTTTAAACTGTATTTTGCACCATACATCTAAAGTAATCGTGAACCTATTCCACGATTTAGGGGTTGTCTGTGACGTATAAAAATTTTATAGTGCTACTTTCAGATTTTCTTTTATATATCATAGACAGTATAACATATAAATTTACTTCTCTTGATTACACTTTTCCACATTTTTTTTTTTTTTTTGGTAGAAATTAACATTAGCATTAGAAATTTGTTAAAAGTGAATACATTAATTCTTTAACCCATTACCCGCTGGCGTTGCGTTCACGCAACACCAGAAATAATTGCGCTTAACAGTTAACTAAAAAAGATATTTTATATTAAGTATTGTTTTTAAGTAAGATAAATAGTAGACGTTTACTTAATTACAAAAAATTTTATGAGAAAAATTGTTTTATGTTTAAAAATGAATTTGAAACTTGAAGCACTTTTCAATCCAAAACTTTTGAAAATTTTCATATTTGAATAAGTTTACTTAACTTGTAAAAAAGAAAAAAATCATAATAAAATAATTACTTTTGAAGCCATTTGTTGCTTTTGCTGTTTTATGCTCCCTCAAAGATATTTCCGTAAACATTTATTTGTATTCATTTTATACCCTTATTCCGCTAAAGTTGTCCAAATACAACACTCTGTTTTTTGTAAGACTCAACACTTTATTTGTGTACGACAAAGTTTTATAATTATATTTTAAATTATTGTTATACATGATCAAAATAATGAGTGTTACTGTTTGTATTTAGAAATAAATCATTATTTCTAGTTTTGGCGGTTAATGGGTTAATTTAATTGATTGCGAAGAATATCCCACAGGCAATGTTATTTTTACATGCAAATGTATGACATTTTCAGACTATAGTTTGTATTTTTTGGAATAAAATTATTTTATTTTTTCATTAATTCTATCTCGATCAATTCCTCTCATGCGATAACCTTCCTTAGATAATCCTATTTGGAAAGTCTTCTCTACCAACTTTTGTATAATTTTCTAAAACAACCATAGACATATTTATTGAAATTTAATTTTTCCGACTGAGTGAAAATTAAATTTCAATAAATATGATTTTCTTCCACAGTTGATTGTGTGATTTTAATAAAAATCATAGACATATTATTTAGAAATATACAGAAATTTAATATTTGATGTATATATTATAGAAATTCGTTTAAGCATTTTAGAAATTCCTTTTAGTAAGTACTTTTTAAGTACTTCCATAGCTATACTTTAAAAAAAAAAAAACTTTCGTGATCATTTGGTGTCCGATTAAAAACTTAATCTGAGTTGATGTCTTTAAAAAAATTTCATTTTATTTTATGGAGAGCCTATAAATTTTACAATCTATAGAAAGGTAAGTCATATATTCATTATTTTTCTTTATTCTCACATTTAATAAATTTTGTTTAGTTAGTTTCTTTCCTATTACGAATCATTTTCTGATTTATCTATTATTCATTTTATTTTCGACATTTTACTAAGATTAACTTGCTCAAATCGAAAGACATAATATATAACTGTATTGCTAACCTGTAACCTGTAAAACCAAATTTAGTGTTTACTCTTTCATTCCTACGTGTTACATTATTTTATTGGTTCTTTCGGAAAGTTCGTGCAGATTTATCATAAGTGGCATAAGGGTGGGTCTGAATACATCAGATTGATTCAAATAGGCTTCGCACACAGATGAAGATCAGATTGAAATACTGATAATGTAAAATCAACGATATGCCCGTGATTCAGCAGAAATATTATAAATATCAAAATCCACCATCCATGAGCATTTACACCAAAATTTAAATTTGTTATGATTCAATATTCCTTCAATATCGGAGCTAATTTATCGGACAATCCAAAGTACTCCATGGATAATACACCAATATTCCAAAATAATTGTGCACATTACAGTAATTTTAATTATTTTCAGGATATACAAAAGAAAATTTTTGATTCGACAAAATTTTTTAAATGCTAATTATGGATGTATTATTTCGTAAAAATTAAATTTCATTGAATTATCCTTTATAAACAATTTTATAAATTATGATAAAGTATGTCCACAATTCTAAATATACTGATTAGTTGTATTTTTATATTTTACAAAATTTAAAGAATATATTTCATATTAAAATTTAACTGGTCTTATAAATGAGAAGCAAGTTATTTTGGAGATTCCTAAACGATGTAAAAGAGTACGTAGGAAAATGATTAATATTTTGCATTTAAACTTAAACAATTATTTATTTGATTATCCTTATACTGATAGTTTTTAACATTTGATTAATGACTTCGACTACACATAGTTAGAAATTATAATACATCGTAGTTTCTATTTTTCTTTAAATGCAATAGAAACAGATTTTTGTAAAAGTTAGCGACTTCATATATTTTAAGACTATATATCTGTACTGATAAGTATAAAGGATTTAAGTCCATATTCTTGATTTTTCAGGAGACGAAAAATAAAGTTTAACTAGTAGCTAAAAACAAATCAGAAGAATCGATTAGGAAAAAAGGGATTCCGTTGATTTATACCCTTTATACCATTCAGTGGTTGTCAACCTTCATTTAATAACGGGAAAAATTGAATTAAATATTTTATACCATACATGAATGGTAAATTTCTGAATTGGTCCTTTTTTTACCAATGGATTTTCTCAAAGACTAAATGACATAGAATTAAATCCTTTATACCAATCGATAGAGAATTTTTTTCTGAGTCTGACTATGTACTTAACTCAAAATCGACATTTTTGGACTTAAATCCTTTATACTTATCAGTACAGATATATGCTTCCACTGTATAGACACTTTCGAATTTAGACGTGAAGTATTTAAGAAAATATTTGATCGATTTTTTTTTAACTTCAGGGATATAGAAAACATCATATGCCACATTTATTTAAAAAAAAGTTTTGCCTCGAAGGTTCAAATAAGGCTATAAGAAAAATATAAGATTAATATCAATCCGTAATAAGAAAATACTTGAAAAGCGATTAAACTGTAACGTATGTGTATAACCATTCCCTTAATAATTCATATGCATTTCTACGATATTTGCATGCATATTCGTAGGCTTACTTTGACAATATATAAAAGTTTTTACTTTTATTTATATTTTTTTTCCTTGGAAAAAAAAAAAACGAGTAAAAAATTAAAGGAGAAAATGTTTGCGGCCCTTCTGTATTCATTTGTATCTTGGTCACGGCACCATATGTAAAATAGTGGTTGTTATTGTGATCGTAAAATGAAATTAGTTGAAATTGGAAAATAATCTATAACTATAAAATTAAGACATCTGTTTTAATTGATTAAGTATTGAAACAATTGCTTGCATCCAAAATTCAGGTTCTTTATCTTCCTTGTGGCATAAGCCAAAATATACATGGATACTAATATTTTTTTTAATTGAGAACACAAATCCTAATAAAGTTTCATACCTTAAATCTTCATCTGCAAAAAAAAAAAAAAAAAAAAAAAAAAGAATACTTGCAACAATAAAAAAAGTGACTAGAAACTGTTGATTCTTGATTTCATTTCTTTATTTCTTGAAAACCTTAATTAGGGCAAACACCGGTCAGCATAACTTTCTGTTCTGTATTACATACCGGCATAATAATGAATTAGAGACCATATCTAAACAAACCTATTTACTTAATACAAATAAACTGTTTAGAAAACTATTATATTATACTGTGAGAAATATTTAGTTAGAATTAGTTAAATTAAAAAATATCAAGTTATTGAAGAAATATACATTTTTTAGCTATTAAGAAAAAGCAACTTTCTTATATCAATGAAATCTCCACAACTAAACTAATTTTTAAATTCGCCACCGACGATCGTTTTTGAGACACGCCCTTGCTTTAAATTGATTGGATGAAATGAGGAGCCACATAGGTCATGTGATGCTATGTCACAAGATTTGTGGCCAATAGGGAACGATGTGGGCGTGGTTTATAGCGATGATGTAATTTAATCAATGCCTGTACCATAGTGGTGGAGAAAAAAAGAACAATTAAGTTTTAGAAAATAAATCTGAGAACAAAAAATTGCAATTTACAGGGCACATGTGAAATAAAATAAAATATTGAAATATGAGTTAAGATTCCAATTTCAAATAAAGATAAGATTGCCAATTTCAAATAAATTCATTTTACGATCACAATAACAACCACTATTTTACAATTTGTATGGAAAAATCAAGACTATACATTGAGATACAAAGGTTTCCTTAGTACAGGGTGACATAAAATAACGGAGACAATGTTTTTTATCCATATTTTATTAATAGAAAATAAATCAACATATGTAACAATTGCAAACAATAATATGGACCTCAGATTATAACATATTAATTTGGTTTCAAAGTGGCTACCATAAGCGTCAATACACAGCTGCAAACGAGTCTTGAAGTTTTCGGCAATTGGCCGCAAGTCCTCGGGCAACAATCTGTCCCACTCACGTAGCAGTGATTGTTTCAGTGACGCCAAACTGCTGTGGCGTTTGGCACATACCCTCACCTTCAAAATCGACCACATGCTATAGTCCATGATGTTTAAATCCGGCGAGTAGGGGGACATTCCGTAGAAGCAATGAAATCGGGAAAGTGGGTTCTGCACCACTCCTGTTCAAATTCGCTCTGTGAGCTGGGGAGGAGTCTTGTTGAAATGTCCAAAACTCATTCTGGAAGTGCTGCTGGGCTCACGGAAGTACCACAGCATCAAGGATGTCACGCTGGTACACATTTTGTTTGATTTTGACCCATTCTTCAATGAAAACGAGAGGGGTCTTGACACTGGCGCAACGCCGCCCCACACCATGACAGACTGAGGTTTTTGTCGGTGTTTCACTATTGCCGATGTGCCGGGAGCGTCGGAGGACCAACCTCTGTCGTTTTGGGAGTTGTGCGCCTGCTGCAGGGTGAACAGCTTCTCGTCCGTGAAGAGAATGCTCTTCCTTCTTTGAGCTGCAAACCGACGCTTGAGTTGCTGGCATTTTTGGATTCGTATTCGCTTGTTGTCTTCCGTGAGCCGCTGAACTTTTTGGAACTTATGCGACTTGAGATGGAGTTCATTTTTGGCTATTCGCCTAACTGCTTCGCGATTGATTCCGGTCTCACGGGCGATTTTTCGCATGGAGACTCTCGGCCTTCGCTTGACTCAATTCTGGATGACCTTGCTGTTCCTGGGCATGTTGGTGGTACGTTTTCTTCGTCTTCCAGGACGGTCACCTTCATGGCCAAGCTCTTTAAAACGTTTGATGGCTTTGGATACAGTCTGTCGCGGCACAATGAGTAAACGAACAATTTCACACTGCCGCTTTCCTTGACGAAACAGTTCCAAAATTACAATATGTTTGTTTGACATTCTAAAAGGAAAAGGAAATATGTGAGCTCACAGTTATACATGCATATACTAGTAAAAAAATGTATGGGTATTTCAACAGAACAACTTTTATTTGTATACGTTACAATTATTTCGCGTCATGATGTGTTAAAGATTGTCTCCGTTATTTTATGTCACCCTGTATCATTAAAAATTTTTCATTCATCTTTTGTTTTTAAACCAATATTCAGAATATTCAGGGTTTTCAAACCAAAGAAAACATAAAATATAATAATAATACTAGTAATAATAAAATGAAAAATAAATAAAAAATTGCCATAATGTATCAAAGACTGCATATTGCAACAGAATATAAAAATATAAAATGTTTTATGAAATATTAAAATATTTACTAAATAATATTTAACTACCCATGCATAAGATTTAAACAATCTTCTTTTGCATAATTTTTTAACCCAATGTATACAGTTATTGTTATAAAATAAAACTCGTGTAACTATCTTGAAATTTGAGAACGATATCATCGACAGAATAAGTTTAATTTCAAGTATTCTAAAAAAAAAATTAACAAATCATTAAAAAGTTTTATCAACAATTTTATTTTGAATGAACATAACATTATATTTTCCCTATATGATTCAAAGTAAAATCTTTATAGGATGCATACTCTATCATAAATATGGTTATTTTTAAGAAGACAATTAAGAAGAATTTTATAATGAGTAAGTGTGCATTAGAACAATTTATATATATACCGGGTGATCCAAAAGTCACAGAAAAATAAAAAAATTCATTATTTAGAAAGTACTGACTGTAGCTCTAAACAGTTTTTACTGAAATGTACAGAAAAACGTGGGATTTTTTTTACATATGTAAGAAAAAATATAAGTTGCATTTTTCACCGATATATTGGGCTGTATTCGCAATATCCTCTCAAATTTGAAACAAATTCGTCTGATCTAATGACGCCATATTGTAAATACTGATTTTTTTTTAGGAGAATTTCCGACGTGCAACGTCTAACAGTCATTCTAATGAATAAAGGCCATTACACTGAGCATTCATAGTCCTAGTTACATTGTTGAATGTACTGCACCACTGCAAAAAATAGAAATTTACTAGCGCCACTTTATGAAAAAAATTTAAACTAATTTGCTAATAAATCTTTTGTTACCTAAAAAAAAAAAAAAAAAAAAAATAATAATAATAATAATAATAATAATAATAATAATAATAATAATAATAATAATAATAATAATAAAAATCCCATGTCTTTCTGGGCATTTCAGTGAACACCGCATAGTGTTACTGTCAATATATTTTGAACAATAAATTATTTATTTATTTATTTATTGTGATTTTTGGATCACCCGGTATATATACAGTCGGTAACAAAAGTGTCGGAACACTAGCAAAAATTCCTATGTAAAAAAAGTACACTTCATACGGTTTTGTTAAATAAATCCTTGTTGAATCCTGTTCTTAGTCAGTCTAAGAACATGATTCGATAAGAATTTATTTAACGAAACCGTATGAAGTGTACGTTTTTTACATAGGAATTTTTGCTAGTGTTCCGACACTTTTGTTACCGACTGTATATATATCTATATGTGTGTGTGTATATATATATATATGTATATGTGTGTGTGTGTGTGTGTTTTATTTATTTTGTTTGTGTTACATTTTGCTTCATTTGTAAATTACTCTTAAAATTCTCTTGATTCAGATAATGTTAATTTTGGTCTTCATCTTTTTCTCTTTTTTAAGATTTTTGTATCGATAAGTCATCGTATCTCTTTGGAATAATAAATCAATGTCCAGAAGCCAAGAGGTTATCATAAAGAAGAAAAAAAGTATTATTTACCAGATTTCCAATTATAAGAAGTGCCAAATTATAGATTGAAAATGGAAAGATAATTGATGCATTTGGAAGAAGTCAAAGGAACGAAATTATTAGGAAGTCAAATATTAAAATGGATAAACATGTTTGCAAAAAATAAGAAAATTAAAAGCAATGTCGAATCATGAATTTTATTTTTTTTTTTCCCCTTCGTGCAGCTATTTTTTATTTATTTTTTTTCTTTAAATTCATTTTTTTTTTATTATTATTAGTCATGTACTATGCTGTGATTTATTATATTCAGATGTTTACATGTAATTTGGAATTTTATAAATAAAGATGAACTGTTGAACACGATTTTCAGATATTTATTTACAAAGTGGAACTAAAGTTATTACAGATGAAAAATATATTTCAGATTAATGTATACAGGCAGAACATCTTTTTTTCTTTCTTTCTTTTTTTTTTTTTTTTTTACACATCCTAAACTTTTGCATTAAAATTATATTTTCGCACATGCATTGTGTTCTAATTGCCGTGCTTAATATCGAAGTTTTTATAATTAACCAAAAATTTTAGAAATTATCTAACACAAGAATAAATTTATACATTAGAAATACTAAATTCAGCAGCATGCAGATTTCTATTAAAACTTTCTTAAAAACAATGGTCTTGCGGTAACTAGTTTGTTAAGCTGAATTTCCAGTAGAAGACCTAAAATAAATAAGCCCTGAATGCGATGGGTATTTAGGAGATTTATGCGTCCTTCGACTAGTCTGCGCTGAGATCAAGGGTGTGACGTAACATGTTCTTCATTAATTTCTTCTGTTCCTTAAAGTATTAAATTTCAAACGACAATCTTCGGGCTATCAAAGCGAGGGAGTTACGCCCTCCGTAAAGAATAAAAATATAAAAACACTTCTCCAGTCCGTGCTTAGGGATTAATAATAGGCAGTAACCAATAAAATTTACTCCGCTTAACCTCAGTCTGTGCAATAGTCCACAGTAGTCGGGTTGTATGGTATCGAGCTCGTAACAGAAGGATTACGGATTCGGTACTCAATCCAGCCAAAAATCCTAATGTACATTAATGGGGGCTAATGCACGTAAAATCCGCCGTGTTGCAACGTTCTCCATTTCCCTGCAAAATAATTCCTGTGTGGATTAACGAAGCAGGAGAGCCATCCCAAAATTGTGGTGACATGTCTTTGAATCACCCCTAGGGGGACTGATGTTAAATGCCAAATGTCCACGTCGTTTGGCTATAGCTCTAATGCGACGTTTAACCTATTCAACTTTAAACTCAGCAGTCTGTAAAAACAATGAATCTCGAAATCAATTCTCTACTCCTGTAATTATCGAAGCAGGAAAGCCATCCCTCAACAGAGACTCAAAAGTACGATGGCATTTCTCCTGACCACACCATGGAGTGACGGTTTAGGATTTATCTATATGGATGATCCGGAGAAATGCAATTAAAATTTTGAACCTCCTAGGACAGACGGCTCCCCGCTTCGGTAATCCCAAGAAGTATAATGTTAAGGAGCATTCATATTACAACCATAACGAAATTTACATGCACCCGCTACTGTTGTTGGTGATGTTCTTTGGCTGACTCGGGTATCGAACTTTTCAATCCTACTATTACAAGTTTGAAGTTCTCCCAGCTAAGCTACCACTGTCCCTCACTAACAATACTTCGGTAGGATCTGCAGTCTGGCTTAATGTAGTTCTGTCCAAAACCTTACAAACAGCCAAATTTTTTCTCTTATGACAGTTCTGATAAATAAAGTTATTATTATTGTTATACTTTTATATATTACAAAACATACTTTTTACAAAAGAAGAAATGTAGAACCTTGTCCTAATCAAGGCAAAGGGGTAAATCTGAATTGAAGTCTTCTTTTTCAGTGAACAATTCACAGAGAAAAATTGCACTAGTTGGCTAAAGAGTTATTTAGAAAATACATTTAAAAATAAGAATAAAATAAAATAAAAATAAACAAAAAAATGAATTAGCAATTTTTTATCAGGAATTTTGTAAGTGCAGAGTACGACTGTCTGTCAAGTGTAAGTATACAAATGACGTTTCGGTTTAGAAAAAAAAAGTTCATTTGACACTCCAGTGAGAACGGTAACCATAATTGTGCGTTATTGCTTAAATATCTTATTGGTATATGCACACGTGAGTGTAGAAATAAAAATAAAAAATTTCAGTTTGGGAGCCTATTTATTGGCAATTTGTGTTAAAACATGTATAAAGGATTTACGTAAAATTATATCACATTGTATTTTATATTACGATCCTTCGTTGAATACTTAAAAGCACAGTTTATAAGTAATTGAATTTTCATTAAATACATTACATCAAAATTCAACAGAAAAATGCGTTCAACTTTATTTTATATAAATAAAAATCAAATATTAAAAAGATATGTTGTTATAATATATGACATTATGGAAATAATATATTAAATCTTTAAAAAATTGTGCTAGTGTTGTTCATATAATTTCAAAAATTCAAAAGTTTCTTCAGAACGTAATGGAATGGGAGGTGAGACAAATAAATACTGAATAGGTGTTTTGTGTGATACATATAGTTCGTCAAAAAAGCGATTGGGTACTTATTACAACCTTAAATAATACGCAGTGGTTAGAGAACCGGCAGCCCAGTCTCTATTATATTCCCGGCAGTTCTGATGCTTGCACAGTATGACTATCGGGTGATTTATTCATCGGCTGGTAAAATGACCAACTCTTATCAATACGTTCTTTTGATAATCCATATTGCTGCTTTAATTCGCATTTATTTGTATCGATCACGCTTCATATTTTAACTCTCTCTCTCTCTTGATTTTTCTCGTTAAATATTTGTTTCTTTATTAATTTTTATTTTCTTTTATATTTTTTGCTTTATCTGATACGTTGTCTTTCGTTAAATAGATTAATATAATTAATCTAAATAAGCTAAATAAATCCCTCAAATTGCTACAGATATTTCTGAGTACTTATATTACTCCACAATGTAAATTAAAATTAAAATTTAAGAAAACTGATATCCAAAAATTAAATATAATTTTCAAATTTTAAATTAATCTGTATAGTAAAAGAAATTTAATTTTAAAACTTTGCAAGATTTCTCGAAAGATTACTCTAATATATTATTATATTCTTATTTTTAAAAATTTAATATCTTTTTAAAATTTTTTACTTTAATCAGTATAGTACAAAAAAATTTTCTTTTTCAAATTTTCGTGGTTTTTCCAAAGATTATTCTAATTTATTATTATATTTGGATTTTTAAAAACTAAATCTATTTTTAAATCTTTAATGTAATAAATATAGTACAAGAAGTTTAATATTTAAACTTTGCATGATTCCTCCAAAGAATTTTTAATACATTATATTTAGATTATTAAAAACTAAATATACTTTTATAAAATAATACGTCTTTTCTCGAAACCTTTTATTCTGGACTGGAAATTCTCGCATCTTCTTTTTCTCCAGCATTTTGAGTTATCCGAACGCTCTCAACAATTTCACATTTAAACTAAAAGTAAAATGTCCGAAATAAGTCAGAAAAAAAAAATACTTAAACAATCAGAAAATGCTTTTATACATTGTAGAAGGCCAACAATCACATTATCTCACAAATTTTACTTTTTTTTTTTTTTTTAAATCTAAAATAACTATTTCTAGCATCATAAACAGGAATGTAATTTTTTTCTTAAATTAAATCTGTTGCAGGTCACGTGACTCTCAAAGCTTTGATTGGCGTATCTGTTTGTATTATTCTGGTGATAATTTTGCTGGGTGTTGTAGTGTACTACTTTCGACCTTGTGGCGCTGATTATAGAAAAAACTCAACAGCAACTTCCACAGCACCTCCTTCTCCTTCAACAGACCGCCCAAGATACAGATCTACGACAGAAATCACCCTGAAAGATGATCCGTATGAAATAATGACGTAGGTTTGAAGCTCTTTCTCGACGAATTGCTGTATTCCTATTCAAACTGTACCAAAGAACTGTTCTAACCAAAGAAATGAAAATCAAACGGTGATTTAACTGTATCATAGAAGTTTGTATTAAATATCGATATCATAAAAGGACGTAAAAACCACTTGCAGTGGAATTCTCTCGCAGCTTGTTTTACATTTCACACAAAAAATACGAGAGCATATCAATGAGTAATGGACATAATGTAAAACTAAAATAAATAAGCGAGCAACTAATAACGATATGCAATAGGAAGGAAAGTATTACCCAATTATTACATTTTCTCGTAAATTCCATGCCATTCGAGACATTTATCCCAGTTTGAATATCCCAGTTTCGTAGAAATGCAAGGCATGAAAAAGGAGCCACTTTCTAATGGCTCGTTTGAACTCCTCTACAGTAATTCTCACTGAAGTATTCCCGAGGAATTTACTTATGGGTGCAAACAGAGAGAAGTGGAAGCGTGCCAGCTCGAGCTGTATTGTTGGTGCTTTTGATATGTACTAAGAAAAGCTTTTACCTAAGAATTTTATGCGGACATTATAAAACAAATAAGAATTAATATAATTTGTATAATTTTTATTTGGAGACGTGGAACAATATGGCACATAAATGCAGTAGAATTTCACATGCACACACACACGCAAAAAAAAAAAAAAAAAAAAAGTTGAGAAGGGAAGATTTGCAATAAAATTTGACTGTTATATTGTATTTTATATCCCTTTCAATACTAACATCAATATTTTTCACGCGTTAGGTCTGAAACAGCAATTCTCCCACATTCTACTACTTGGGATTAAAAATTAATTCAGATAATCAGTCCAATAAAATACTACGCTAGTTTAAGAGGCAAAACAACAATAACCCCACTTTATTTATTTTCTCCCCCTCATCTTTATCTTATTATTATTTTCTTCTATTTTATATCAATCCAACAAAATACATAAATGTATATATTTAAACATTTATTTAATTAAATCTTACAATCATATATACACCCCGCGACAAAAAGATAGGTACAAAGGGTTTTTCTTTGATTTTTCATAAAATAACATTATATAAATTGTGCTTATCATTCATTATTTTCATAAAATAACACTATTCCCGGACTAATTTTTGTTTTAAGACTAGTTTAGAAAAGTTTTAAGACTAAAATTTTTCTAATTTTAGAGTACACTCCACGACAAAAAGAAAGGAACAAAGAGTTTTTTTTAAATTTTACATAAAATAACATTAGCTAAATTGTGCTAATCATTTATTATCATAAGAAAATATTATCATATCAAAAACATATCAAATATTTTAATCATATTCAAAATAATCATATTAAAAAAAAAAAAAAAAAAAAAAAAACATTTGTTCCTATCTTTTTGTTGCGGTGTGTAGTCTTAAATTAGAAAAAATTTAGTCTTAAAATTTTTCTAAATTAGTCCTTGTTATTTTATGATAATAATAAATTATAAGCACAATTTAGATAATGTTATTTTATGAAAAATAAAATAACTTTTGTACCTATATTTTTGTCGCGGGGTGTAATACAAAATATATTGTACATAAATATATAAAATTTAAAATTAATTTAGAAGGATTTTAGCATCGATAAAAACGGGATTTAATTATTTATTAAACAATTATTTAGCAAATAATTCAACTTATTAATTAATCATTAAACATTTTACTATGCAACATTAGAAATAGAGAATTTCTTATGTAAAATTCCATTAATGCTGAAATTTATAATTTTGAAAATATTTTTTTAAACTGAAATTTTTATGAATGAACATGAATGAATATTAATATATTTATTTATATGTTTATTTATAATCATATAACACTTATTCAACAAAATCAATTAGAATTCAACAAAATTTAAATTACATAATATTTAAAGAAATAGATTTAAAAAAAAAAAAAAAAATGAATAAATAACTTAATAATTGTTAGAAGGCCTGCTTAAAAATTTAAGAAAAAAAATCGCGAAAAATAATTTTCTCTTCATTAAAATCGCAGTGGATAACAAAAAATAGTATTTCAATTTATTTAAAAATTCAACTGATCACTTCAGATTTTTATTTTCTTTATTGATTTATAACTTACATATAGTGGATAGTTAAAATTACGCTGACAGTACTCAGAGACATACAGCTCCCATTCTTACTGATCGGATCAGAGCGAAACTTCAAATGTGTGTTATCTAGATCTAGAGTTTTCCAACCTTTTTACTTTTATGGAACTTTAGTGACAATGTACAAGCTCTAGGGAACGCGTTCCGGTGTCCATGTAACAATATTTTTTTTTTAATAATTTGAATAGCGATTACTAATGAAAACAAACAATGTCTGTAATTTTAATCCTTTATTTAAAAAACAAATGACATTACATGCAATTAGTATTAATTTAAATAAAATTAAGTAATTTAGATAATACATTTCTTCGGAATGATAATTTATTGCAGTCATTAATATAAAATCTAAGACTATTTTTTTTTTTTTTTTTTTTTTTTTTTTTTGTTTAAAAAAAAAAAAAAAAAAAAAAAAAATGTTGAATTTGTGTCTGTACATACGTGGGTTTCATCTTCTACAAAAAATAAGGATTTCTACCCTTACTCTCAATACTTTTTTTTTTTTTTTTTTTTTTTTTTTTTGTTAAAAAAAAAAAAAAAAAAAAAAAAAAATGTTGAATTTGTGTCTGTACATACGTGGGTTTCATCTTCTACAAAAAATAAGGATTTCTACCCTTACTCTCAATACTTGTTAAAAATAAAAAAGCTTGCTAACACATGTAAGATGTTGAAAACTACAGCAATATATAAATTACTTTACTATGAATTTCAATACTCACATTCAGTAGAATTCAAGAATTTATCCAAAACTATGTCATTAATTCTTATTATATTTTCTATGAACCATTCGATTGCAGGTCACAAATTTCTTCTTCCTTAAAAGTTAGGTTTTGTAGATGAACAGACAGACGTGCAAGAGAATGTATTCCTCATTCAGTTGACAGGGATGACAATAATTCTATATTTTCTTTTAAACATGAGAATTATGTCATTTTAATTTAATATATCTACTCTGCCATTTTGCAGTAACTCATTCCTTTGAAAAAAAAAAAAAAACTCAGTTTAGGAGAAAATGTTTGTTATTATTCATTTGATTAAAGTAACGAAAAATGTCGACATCTTCACAATCATGGCATTTTATCATGTCTGTCTTTTTCATGAAAATATGGATGTATTTCTTCCCTTAGCTCAAAAATTCTGCTTTAAACTCTGCCTGTTAAACCAATTTAACCACCAGAATTTTGTGTTTAAAAATCGATTTTTGCGCGCTTTATCCATGTTTTCACACTGATTTTTTTTTTTTTTTCGAGGGAAGTGACTTTCGTTTAATGAAGTTTATCATAACATCGTCAAATACGTTTTGTAGTTCACTACCAAGATATTTTGATAGCAACATTTCTCTGGCGAATCCAACCAAGCATCGCCGAGCAATCAAAGGTAGATTTTCAATTAATATCGACTATATTTGTCGCACACCAAAATTACCGAATCACGCAAATATTGTTTTCTTCATTATGATGTTCGTGGTATTTGCCCTGTTTATTGCGGCATCATCAAAAATGTTTCTAGAAACCGAAGTTGGGAAACGTTGATATAGATCATGGGGCCCTGATTTACATCAAAAATAAAAAGTTTTAAATTTTGACAAAAGCTTTCACTATTGACGCTTGTTTTGTTGGGATTGATGAAGTTTTACTGTTTGTGTAACAGACAATGTTTAGCAGCCTAAAGAAGACGGAAAGAACTTTTTTAACGTGGTTGAAATAATTGAATCTTCAAATTAAATACGCGACATGTAAAAACCCTTTATGTAATTTCAACTCTGGAAATTACCTAAAATGTAGATCACTCTATTGTTTTATTTTATTCTATTCATTTTATTTTGTTCCATTCAAATAAGCTTTTGACAAAAGTTTCCCAATATAGCTAACTTTCAACCTATGTAATGAAAAATTTCGCGCATTCTCATCTTTCGCGCATGCTCAGTAAATATACATATTGTTGCGAAATTGTAAATAATTGTATTTATTTTTGTATAAATTCTTTCAGAGAGGCTTAGTAAGTTGATAAAATATCGACTTTCTGCATTTCCAGCTCTTTTTCGCGTTGAAATGGCTAATTTCCCCTTAAAAACGCATTAAAAAGCTCCAATAAGGCAGGTAATAGATTTGGCGAGTTTTTCCTCCTTGGCGACCTTGGTGAGAAAATCCTTATTATCGATATAACAAATATGGAAGCTGTAATTTGATTGGCTGACCAGTTTCTCGAATTTTCCACACTTTTTTACAAGGGTATATAAGGGGCTATTTTACGCCAAGGCAGTCAGTCTGAGATTAGCTTCCGCCAATGTTGCATTGCTATTGAAAGAGCTGTAAGCCTCTTTGAAAATACAGTTGCATTGTTATATGTGTTAGTGCTGTACAGTGTGTACTGTGGATTTGCTATTGGCATCTGTTAGTTATGCGTATTGGTGGAATTGAAATTGATACGTGATTTATAGACCTGTATTTTTCTGGAACTTTCTGTGAATAAATTACTGAATTTTTGCAAGTTTCGCCTTTCATTCTCGGACAACTACGAACCCCCAAGTACGTAAAAATGTATATATATATATATATATATTTACTATAAGTGCTCAGATCTCAGCGAATATTACAAGTGTGAATTTTATTTTAAAAATAATGTTGCTGTAATGTTTTGTTAATTTTTATGCAAGTTTTCTAAAATTTTATAGAAATCCGATCCAGTTATAAGCAAAAAACTTGCTCCCCCCCTCCCCCCCCCCAAAAAAAATAAAAAAATAAAAAAATAAAATAAATAAATAAATAAATAAAAATAAAATAAATAAATAAATAATAATAACTTTTGAAAAACAAAATTATATCTGCCTAAATAATTGCGCAATTCCCACAACAAAACATAAAATTATTGTACATAGTATGGGAAACAATGTGTTAAAGTTAGAAGTCCTGTGTAGCAATTTATGATACAGGGTGATCCAAAGTATTTGCGCTTTTCTTTAATTTGTTGTTGGTCCAATAATTGCACTCGGGACTAACTTAATAGTGAAAAGTGGGAGTTTATGAATGTTCTTTGCATGTCTAAAGTTACAGGTCATTTCGTCCTGTATTTTTTTAAAAAATCGAAAAAATTGTCAAAATAATAAGAATAACAATTAAATAACTTGATCACCCACTGCATTTGAAGTTTCATTCGGATTCAATAAACAGAACTGTTATTATCAGATTCTTAGAAGGAATGTCTTCGTAACGTTCATTTCATAATCAGAATATTCTAAAAAAGCACTACTATTATGACGAGTTTTTTGTGCTCGTCTTATTTTTGAATTTTGCTAATTATTTTGACTCAAAATTCCATAGTACATTGCTTGGGAAATTCCCCAATTACATTGCATTAACCCAGGATCTACACAGGTGTCAAATATAAGCCGTAGCTGAATGGCACAAACACTGTCTCTCTGTTACATAACCCAATTAATTAAATATTTTCAAACATCCTTATGGCAGTTTTTGTTAACTAACAACTTTAATCTTAAGGCCATGATAACCAAGCAAACAGAAACTATCACAAGTTTAAAAACACTGAAAGAAAAAAAAAATTAAGAGTAGTTTCCACTCCCCTAAAAAAACTATTTAAATATTACAGTGGGCCCAGCAGTAACTTTAGGTCTATCTAGCCAACTAAAAATTCTTACTTTTATTTTTTTATTTATTAACCAACAACATATGTTTCAGAACACCACATTTACAAATACTTAGACAGGAGTCATTAACAGTTACCACTGCGCCCTAAACTACTCTCTATAATTTCACATAAAACTTGAACATAAATTTCAAAAATGAAAATAAAATTATCTGTTTGGGTAAAAAAAAAAAAAAAAAAAAAAAAAAATACATGAGCCACTTCCTCCCCACAAAAATATATACAAAATACAAAATTAAGCACATGTGTCCTGCTTGAAGTTAAAGAATTTTAATAAACAATTCAAATTTTGCACATCCCTTTTCAAGATTATCTAAATTTCAACCCTTTCATAATTATTGTTGTTTACTATTTTCACATCAATTCTCATTAAAAACTTTCCAGCAGAATACTAAATGGCTCAGACAATCAACATTTTCATTAAAATTCAAATATTAATAACATCCCACAATAGAAAATTAAACATACTATCTACCATTTGAATAAATCACACAAAACAAAAATATTTTAAGATTATCAAAATTTTAATTGTTTGTAAAAAACCCTATGGAGGAACCTCTTATACACAAAATCAATATCATTCGATACTACTACACAAAACATTTATCAGAAGATTGTTTACATGACTATTTCAAATACTCTTACTTTCTACTATAAACATATCACTATAGGATACAAATGTAAATATGTTAGGTACAGGGTACAGTCCATACTTAGGTAAATTGTCCATAATAAAATTTTAATTAATTTTCAAGTTTTTTTTTTTTTTTTTTTGTGTGTTTGTTAATTTTGAAGTACATTTTCTAAACTTACACAGTAAAAAAAAAATAAAAATAAAAATAAAAATTTCAATATTGGTGATTACACCCTACAATTTAGCAACATAAAAAAAAAAATTGATAAAAGAGAAATATTACATATTACATATTCACTCTAAACAAAAGACAGAAGTAAATAAAACTGTTACCGACAGTTTTCATCAGGCTATTGGAAAACTCCGGATCTTGAAGCGGCTGGGATTTTCATAACTCACACTGCACCAGCCGAGATAAAGTGACGTTCTGGCTCACTGAATTGGCCTTTATTTCATTGAAATCTTGCAAAACTTTCACTTCAGACCATATAAAACCTTTCTAAAATCTACCTATCTATTGTCAAGACTTCCTCCTCAAAAGATTTCAAAGTGGATGTGATAATAGCAATTGACGTTGTTGCTGATGAGGACAATGTGCAATCATTCTAGAATCTACAGGGAGTGGCAGACAGATCACATACGGGATGGAACCCCTTTTAATACCATTTGAGGAGAAACATTTTTTGCTCCTCAGCTCTGTTCATTTACAGAAAAATATTTAAATATTTCTTTTCCAGCACTTCAAACATATCCTCTGAAAAGTATGACTGCATGATATAGTTAATTCATCCTCAATTCCATCTAAGCATTAGCATATTTTTCCCCAGAACATCAAGACGATAAAACGTAAACAAACACGGTATAACCATAACGACGTGTTTTTTGCTTATCTAAATACTCCAATTTTTTTCAAGGAACCAGTTTCACTCTCGAGCCTCACTTTCGGCTGTTTTCAGGGTACTTTTGTTGACACCAAGTCTTTTCTAGATAAGGTGACATAAATTCGCCAAACAAATAAAATCTAAAGGGCCCACATACAGATGTAAATGAGGCCATCGGGGCCCCATGAAGGGCCTAACACCTCTTACAGGCTTCACAATTTTACATCATGCTTCCCTCTTGAAAAACTGAAACGCAACACTAGTTAGTTTCGTAATATAAGGTCAGTCAATTTTATCTGCGTTATTCCAATATATAATATGTAAAACAAAACAATAAACAAGGACGCAAAATCATGCGGTACGCATTGGTTATTAACACTTTCCAAATGTACGTAATAGTTGTATTGTATAACTGTCAATGCTCTTTGCCTACGTAATCACGCAACAGACAGACAGTGCATCCGAAAGGCATACCGATAGACTTATTAAATGCTTAATTATTCTTAAACATTGTTAGGAAGTGTTAAAAATGCTTGACACTAAAGAAAACGTAGCCCTTATTCTAATTGTAGTCTATAGTGTATATAAATATTTTAGTGTAGCCCTGTAAATCTGAAAGATAACAAAATCATATTCTATACAAAATATTATTCTAACATATTAAAAATCAATGTCAATTACTTTATGATTTTTACAATAGAAAGTTCTTTAAATGTAATTTATAAAAATGGTCTGTCCTAAAATGCAATGCATTGGCTTTTTTTTTTTGTCTGTCCCTGTACACAAACTAGTTGCACAGGACCTGTTAATGTCATTTAAAATAGGGAACATTCCATAGTGAATCTGAATAACATATATAATTTTGTAAAATTTCTTAAGATATTTGCGGACGCTGGGGCGGGTAGATGGACAGAGAGACAGATGGAGAGTTGGACCAATATATACTTAAATTGAAATCATATTCTACCTTAAAAATGTTAAAAAGTGTTAAATCGCTTAATGTAAACGAAAATGCAATTTTAGAAAATTTGCAATAAAAGCTTTCAATGTAACTGATTATTTTTTGTGGTCCTGTAAATCTAATGCTAATCGTACTACATTTTGTAGAAAGCATTCTTTTTTGCATATGAATAACATATTTCAATTTAATTACGATTTGTTCAAAGTAAAGCTATTCAAATTTGGCTTATAGAAATACCTCTCATAGAACGAATGCTTTGTAATACCTTCGGGTGTCCCAGAACACAAACCATTGGTGATGTTTACTACATTTTCTATAGCAAACATCCGATAGTAAACCTGAATAACATATTTCAATTTCATTGAAATTTGTGTAAAATAAAGGAATTAAAATACAATTCATAAAAATACCTCTCATAGAACACAATGCTTTGGAATACTTTTATGTGTTCTTGTACACAAGCCAGTAAAGAAAATCACTCCATTTTCAATAGGGAACATCCGATAGTGAACCTGAATAACCTATAACAGTTTTAAGTAATTTCATAAATATTTACGGGAATTAGAGCGCGGACAGACAGACGGTCAGGCAGAAAATTGAAGTCATTAACACTTTTCAATCTTATTGGAGAGCGTAAAAAACATTTAGAAAGTGATAAAAACAATTAATATAAACGAAAACTCAATTCCAGAAAATTTCTAATCGATATCTATAAAAGTGTTAAGTTGGTTTGTGTACGCTTCAAAAACTTAAAATGTTCTGCACCGATTGAGCTCAAATTTTGACATGATATGCAACTCGCTTCAAAGATTGTTTTTATCTATTTTTCGTGTCAGTAACATACCCGCGACCGCGAGAAATCAGCTTTTTTAACGGTCAGCAGTGTACCAATAAACCCGCCATATTGACACTGGAAATTTGCTTTATGTTTACCATTTATTTTATACAGCGCGTGCTCAGTACAAAATGAAAATGGAAATAATGTTGATGTATCACTTTTTTAATTTTTGTGAATGTATCAGCACGCGCTAGTTAAAAATGTTTGATTTCGATGAATTTTACATTACAGAGCGTGCTCAGTAAAAAATGAAAAGAAAAAATAATGTTGATGTTTCAATTTTTAATTTTTGTAAATGTATGAGCACGCGATAATTGAAAATGTTTGTTTTTCGATGAATGGCATCTGTATAAAATTTTTAGTTTTTCAGAAAAGGAAATAAATTTCCCATTTTTGCTCCGAAATGTCCTGTTGCGACTTGTGTTTATGTAGTCAGATTCTTCGCCTGTTACGCTTTATAAATTCGTGTCCAATTATTTTTTTTCTCAAACTTTCGTATCTCGGACTATACCTATCTTTCAATGTAAATACTTCTCAACTGTTTCTCTTTCCGTCAGTAATGTTAACATCGTAAGAAAGGAAAATGTGTATGCTCTATTAACGAAATAAATGCTTGCTTGAAATGCCATGAATTATTTTGGCCATTTCAAAATGAAAATTTTTCGTTGTTAAACTTTTTGTCCTACCTCTCATTTTTTTCAACCTAGAGCTGTGAGAGCCATGTGAGGTTATAGTCTTATCCCTTCTTTCTGTTCCTCTGAAAACCGAAATAATACCTCGCAGAAAAACGAAATTGGGTCGTCGCACTCGCCACGCAGAAGGATCGAGAAGACGACTTTCGAATATGACTGAAAAAGAGCGGGCATCCGTAAGAGAGAGGAACAGACTAAGCACCATCCAGATGCATGCAACCACAATATGCCACAGCAAAGCGTACAGCTACAGTGGTGGACATAATTATAAGACACCTATCTAATTTGACAAATAGAGAAAAAAAAGATTCAGAGCTTAAAAATGTTTTATCAAATACGTCAAAAACATAAATTTATTCTGTTATCATATATAATTATTTTATAATAATGATATTTTCATACAATTTAATGAAAAACTTAAAAACATAGTGGACAAAATTATAAGACACCCTAACATTTTAATTAAAACATCTGCTTTTTTTCCGAAAATAATGTTCAATATGCAAATTTTCTGCACTCTGCTATGACGTCAGCAGTTAACTAAAGCAAACGATAACCGACTTCACGCATTTACAAACATGCCACGAGGTACAGAATTAAAAGAAAGTGAAATTCGCGAAATTTGGAGATTAAATGGAACTGGTGCTTCAATTAGTAATATTTCAAAAGTTATTAAATGCTCTAGATGTGCAATTAGAAATGTTTTGAAAAGAGGAATTAATGTATAGGTGATTAAAAGATCTGGACGTACTCCTTGCTTGTCGTCGAGAGACAGACGTCATGTGCTTTCGCTCGCTACACAGAATAAGATCACCACTACAGGCATTAAAAATGCTTTAAAACTGAATATTTCAAGGAGTACCGTTCGAAGGGTGTTGCTTAATGCTTCCTATGTGAAATATAAAAAATTTAAGGAAAAAACCACCGCTTCTAAGCCGGCACAAAATGGAGCGTCTAAACTTCGCTAAACAAACTATGGCCTGGACCTCCAAATGGTACTCTGTGTTATTTTCTGATGAAAGAAAGTTTAACCTGGATGGTCCTGACGGGTTTAAATATTATTGGCATGATTTACATAAGGCTCTTCATGTACTAATGAGCCGTCAAATGGGTGGAGGTTCAGTAATGTTTTGGGCTGGTTTTTCGGCTCAAAGGAAAACGGATATTGTTTTTAAAGCATTCAAGAATGAATTCCAAAAAGTATAAGAATCTTTTTTAAGATCAACTAGCCATATTCGGTGAACTTCTTTGTGGCGAAAACTACACTTTCCAGCACGATAACGCGCCGATTCATGCATCACACGAAACAAAAAAGTGACTTTCAGTGCAAAGTATCAATGTTCTCCCGTGGCCTTCTCGCGCCCCAGACTTAAATCCCATCGAAAACTTGTGGGGGATCTTAGCTCTTGCGGTTTACCGAAATGGGAGGCAGTTTATATGTCTGTTATGAAGATTCATAATATTTTGTTTATTTTTTTTTATATTTATTAAATGAAAATTCCTATTCTGTTAAAAAGATAAATTTTCTTAATTGTAATTATGTTGCGAAGTTGTCTGGTAATTTTTTTTTCTGGCTCGTTAAAAGAAAGATATTCTTTCCCTCGGAAGTATTTATTGTGTGGTTTGATAATTAGTGCACTTAAAATGATGTGAAAAAGTGCCGAGCATATGTGTCTGTTATCAAGAAAATAGCCTCCTCTCTTTCATCTATGCGGCTTGTCATGCGTAAAATTGGTTGCAATCTGTTTTTCCCAAAGGGAGAATGATCGTTATCTTTTCTTAACTTCGTAAGAGACATCTCTGGACATCTGGAGTTCGTCAGGCCTGCTAGCGAAGCGCCGATATTAATGACAGTCGCAGGTGTGCGCTCTGCGCTCTGTTCGCGGTTTACAGCTTTCAGGATCGGATCGTTAACTGTTTAGTTAATTAGTAAATGATTGTGTTTCCCAGGTGTGCAAAGTTGAGACTTTGGGGTGCTAATGATGTTTAAATGGCCCTCTCTTCATGAGAAAATTTGCTGGGGCAATTTTGAAGGGGTGTATTTCATTTTAACTAGGAGGGACCAAGCTAATAGTTTCGGTTATTTGTTGTCGAATGAGTGTGTATCTTTATTTGAGGGGGTTGGCAACACTCACGATTGGACTTTACGATAGCGTCAGTTGTTACGTGTATACGTAAAGCGGTGTGCTTGTTTATTATTCGTGGGGGTGTATTTTTTATGATTCCCAGTATTGTTGATAGCTATATCAAGTGAGAGGGGCCTTAGGCCCTCTCACATTCTATGGACTTATTTTCTGTGAACTCACTCGGGGGAGACTGATATTATGTGGATAATCTCATTTTTTTTTCAAGAGGCTGTTCTGATGCTGATACACGCTCTTATATTCTGTGGAGACTCTCTTTCTTTGGAGACGCATGCATACGAGTTAGTTTTTTTAGAGAGGTAGACCTGATGTTAGAAGTGCGTTGTTATTAAGTTGATTTGATACTTCTTTCGAGAAGTAGTTCTGAGATTGTACGCACCCTCTTCTTCTTTCGTAAAATGCACTTATTTCTGCAAGATTTACGCTCTGATGCTAACTGAAGCTAGATGACTCCCACATCCCAGTCGATGATAGGCTGCCTGAGTCTTGCCATGGAAACGGTCCTTTTCTTGTGTTGTTATGGTCCCATTTCCTCCTACTGGTGATGAAATTTTACATCGAGTTCGTCATATTAAATAACACGGAATGTCTTGTTGCCTGAAGGAAAAAGGGGGAAAGCTGAGATTTCTCCAGACGACCTTGTATGGCTATAATATTCACATTTCTGTGACTTCTGCCTGTGTAAATATTGACTGCAAACCAAGGTAATAACATTTATTACTTTCTCAATATTTTGATCTTTTAGATTATCGCGAAAACGTCATCTACGTACCTATCCCAAAAAATGATTTTATTTTTCATTAATTTCAAAATATCTTCTTCAAGTTTTCTTAATTTATATTCAGCAATAATCCCTGATATGGGTGATCCCATTGGCACCCCCCTATTCTGTTTACATACAACGTCATTAAATCTGAAATAACTTTCGCGTAAGATCAAGTTACTAGTGGTTATTAATGTATTCGCAATGGGAGTTTCATATTTGTCTGTTATTGCTTCGTTTATTATGTGAGAAATTTCGTTAATATCAATGGATGGAAACAAGTTAATGACATCAAAGCTGATAAATTGATGGTTATCGTTAATTTCCAGTTCTTTAAGACGTTTAATGAAATCTTCTGTAGAATTAAGGCTATTATCCGATGGTGAAAAATGTTACGGTAGGTAGGGCCTTCTTTTTTATTAACAATCGGTCGAAATTTTGGTGGATTTTTATGATCTTTAAATAGCCAAAGAGGCGACGGGTATTAGGTGCGAAGTTATTAATAATGGGGGGGGGGCGATTGTCGGGCCAATTACCTTGTTTTATTAACCTATTGACATTATCTATGAAATTTTTATTAGGATCGTCTTTAGCTTTAGTGGTTCCTATTTCTTTAATTGTATCATCCATTTTATTATCTGTACGATTTAAAATAGCTATTTTTCGGGTTTTGTCGGTAAGGGTAAGAGCAATTTATTCGTTTTTCTTACTTTGTTTTAATGTTTTAAAATCAGCACATTTAATGTTTTTGTTCTTAATTCTTTTAGTTAATTCATTATATGCAATATTCCTGATATGATTTTTATTTTGTGGGGGGATTTTATCTATGGCGGTTTCTATTTTTGCAATACTGTCATTTACATTAAATGGTTGTTCAAGGACGAATTTCGGTCCGAGTTTTAATAAACCATCTTCATGACTATTAATTTTGTAGTCTGATAGGTTAATGTATGGTTGTTCTTTAATTGACTTATTTTTCAAAACCTCCCCGTTAATCCAGTTTTTTAATTTTTTGTTATGACTTTCTATGGGCAAAAGCAGCCATTTTGTTAAAAACAAAATAATAAAGGTACAAAAGGGCATTATTTAAAAGGAAAAAGAATATAAGAATACAAAAGCTGTTTTACTGAAGACTACAAAAGCTGTTTTACGGCCTTTTAAAAGCCTCAGACAGAAATACAACGTCATATTTATGACCTGCACGTGAACCTCTGAAAGGGGACCACCCGCATTAAGCCCCGTTGGCAACCACCAAAAAAGCCCCTGCGAAGTCGTAAGAAAGGCACTACAGTAATCTAGAAGCAAGCAGATTGGTCGAAGAAGGGCCCAATCAGAAGTAGACCCAATGGAAAAAATGTAAGGGGAAAACCTCCTCCAAAAATTATAATGAGAGACTTAAAAAATTAAAGGGAAAAAAATTCCTTTAAGAGAATTCTAAAAATTGCCTTCGTGTTGTGCAGACGTCATATGAGGTTCTGACAATTTTTGTTTGCTAACATCAGTGTGTTGCTGCCTAGCCGAAATGATTCATCTAAGATACGTAAAGATGTGCTCCCTGCTAGCCAAAATATCCCTTTTGTGCCCTGACTGCGCCATAGCATCTGGTAAATCTGGTGAGAAGTTCTTTTATTCCTTGGTCAGTAAACACTCATTTAACATTGCAAAAACGCATTTCTAGATACATGTTTTCTAAGTACTCATATTCAGCACCATTGATGCAAGATCAAAGATCATTGTTATATCATTTATATTGTATTGTAAAATCATAGAATAATCAATTTAATTAGTATTCAAAATTTGGATATTTAATAAAGAAATTAATTAAAATTATATTGAGTCTAATATCATTTGATGAGAGTAAATTCGTTTATTAATAACCATATTATTTTTCAGATTAATGTTTGCATTCTTAATTAGGTTAATTTTAGGGCATTTCACAGCGCATGCCCGAATATCGAATTGATATTCAAAGTGTACGACCACGAAGACGTCACCTTAGAGCCACGGATGTGAGGGTAGTTTGATTTTTCTAATATCCGCCCAACATCTACCCCCTTTCCGGATTTGGTGACGAATTTGGCACAGTTAACTTTCAAAATTCTTCCGCGTCATTTACTAAAACTTAATCCCATTAAGATTATTAACGTTAGCAAAAAAACAAATAAAGTAAAAATAAAAGATGAGCACAGAGAAAAAAGATTTAACGAAATATAATTATTTGTACATATGCTAACACTCCACAATGATGTGTATTTTATGAGCTGTGTTTTTTTTTTTTTATTTAATTATATGTGTTAAGTGTAGACATGAAAATCAAAGGTTAATGTCAAAAATAATTAAATAATAGAATTAATATAGAAAAGAGATATATATAGCATATCTAGGTTTGTGTGTATATATCATAATAAAAAGCTATATAAGAATCAATGTGCAAACAAGTACAAAATTTTCAAAATATATATGGTACAAGCATATAGTATAATTCAACAATTTTTTTTTTATATCTTGTTTATATCATGGTGTTACAGATATATTAAAAAAAAAAAAAAAAAATTGAAAGTGGTAGAGTATACTGTTGTTTGCAAAAATTTCTAGGAGATTTATAGCAAAATTTCTAATTTTAACAGAGGTATTGTTATAAATTGAAACTTTTTCAAGAAATGGTATGCTTAATTAAAAGCTTTATATACAGGAATAACAACTAGTGTGCAAATAAATAAATTGATTAATTAAGAAAATTGTGAAGATAAATGTACATAATATTTGCAAAAAGTTATTCCTGTATATATGCCAATTGTATTTTATGTACATAAATTTTGATTTTATATACATTGTATTTTATTACATATTTTGGAGGGGTAATCAATTTAATTAAGCAAAAAAAAAAAAGAAAAAGGGGGAAGCCGAAAAATACGAAAAAATCATGCACAATTCAAGTCGCAGCGGTGAAGGAACGTAAGATAATAGAAAATAAAGCACGGCGAACGCAAGTTAGATAAAATAATAGCAAATTATATAAAATAAACAAACAAGAAATAAACCTGCAATGAAAATAAATAAATAATAACTGAAAGAAAAAGCAGGTACATATTAATAATAAAGCTGCAAACAGAATAGATACAAAAAAAAAATTGAATATAGCTCACGCTTATCCAAGTCCCGATAATGATGGCGTCAGAGTAGGCCATATACATATATTGCGAGGGCATCCAAAAATCCAACGAAACACACATGAAACAGAAAAATAATAACAAAAGGGATTTAATAAAGGATAGTAGATAGAAACAGACGTAATTTAAACATAGGTAAAGCAAAAAAGCTTCAGCAAAGCAATAAAATATAGATATAATAAAATTAAACTCACTTGCAAACTAGTAAACAAATTTCTAATTCGATGAACGTGTCTGTCTCTTCGCTTCTCTCGAGTAAATCACAGAAAAATCTTAATGGCTGATGGGCAAAAGCAGCCATTTTGTTAAAGACAAAATAATAAAGGTACAAAAGGACATTATTTAAAAGGAAAAAGAATATAAGAATACAAAAGCTGTTTTACTGAAGACTACAAAAGCTGTTTTACTGCCTTTTAAAAGCCTCAGACAGAAATACAACGTCATATTTATGACCTGCATGTGAACCTCTGAAAGGGGACCACCCGCATTAGAGCTCCTTCAATACAGGCTGGCTCATCAGGAATTTTGTTTCCCACTCAGCGATTGTTGCCCACGCGGCCCGAATTTCAAGTGTTATCAAATCACATAAAATGGAGGTTTTGCAGCCGAAAATTGCTCCAATCATACCAGAACTGCTTGTAGAACGTTTAGATTCCCAACAGATGAAGAAAGGGGAAAGAAATTAGTTATTAATTGTCCAAAAGAAAATTGTACGCTTTGCTTTCAATCACAAATAAGAAGTGTAATTATGATATGTTTCCTTGCATTTTTTGTATCAATTATTTGTTTTTATTGCTGTTTGATTATCTAAATGTTGTATTTTACAACCAACACTACTTTTCAAAGTGTATAAATATTTAAAATTAACTAATTTAACAGCAACAGCGATGGCTACTTTTTACAAGGGTTATGATAAAATTTCGCCAAATATTACCGCCAAACTTATCAAGTACAAACAATAATTCGCACTTCTGTTTAGGAAAACTCGCCCTTTTAGGCGATAAAGACGCCGAGTAATACGTCTGCAACTAAACGTCGCCAAGCTATATTTCCGCTGGGCAACAATGATCAGCTGTGAGCCAGCTCGTATTATAGGAGTCTTAACCCGCATTAAGCCCCGTTGGCAACCGCCAAAAAAGCCCCTACGAAGTCGTAAGAAAGGCACTACTGTAATCTAGAAGCAAGCAGATTGGTCGAAGAAGGGCCCAATCAGAAGTAGACCCAATAGAAAAAATGCAAGGGGAAAACCTCCTCCAAAAATTATAATGAGAGACTTAAAAAATTAAAGGGGAAAAAAATTCCTTTAAGAGAATTCTAAAAATTGTCTTCGTGTTGTGCAGACGTCATGTGAGGTTCTGACAATTTTTGTTTGCGAACATCAGTGTGTTGCTGCCTAGCCGAAATGATTCATCTAAGATACGTAAAGATGTGCTCCCTGCTAGCCAAAATATCCCTCTTGTGCCCTGACTGCGCCATAGCATCTGGTAAATCTGGTGAGAAGTTCTTTTATTCCTTGGTCAGTAAACACTCATTTAACTTTGCAAAAACGCATTTCTAGATACATGTTTTCTAAGTACTCATCTTTAGCACCATTGATGCAAGATCAAAGATCATTGTTATATCATTTATATTGTATTGTAAAATCATAGAATAATCAATTTAATTAGTATTCAAAATTTGGATATTTAATAAAGAAATTAATTAAAATTATATTGAGTATAACATTATTTGATGAGAGTAAATTTGTTTATTAATAACCATATTATTTTTCAGATTAATGTTTGCATTCTTAATTAGGTTAATTTCAGGGCATTTCACAGCGCATGCCCGAATATCGAATTGATATTCAAAGTGTACGACCACGAAGACGTCACCTTAGAGCCACGGATGTGAGGGTAGTTTGACTTTGCTAATATCCGCCCAACTACTTTTAATAGCGATATTTTGTTCAACAGTTTTAAATGTTTCTATTTTATTTTTCATAACGTTATATTCTGCGTAATTACAAGTTTTTTAAAGATTAGAATTGGCTTTATTAATTGCTTCGATAATTTTATAAAAATCTGATTTTCTACGTCTAATAACTTTATTTATTACTTGTTTTTCAAAATAACGCACTTCACGCGGAATTTTTTTTTTTTAAGTGTTTGATTCCTAACTCTAAAGTGTTGCGGTTGAATTTATTTAAAGCAAAAAATGAAATAAAGTAGGTGCTTATGAGTGGATTTAATTATGGAAAATTCAACTAATCTCTTAAACTATTCTTCTGCAACAAAAGTCCCTTGAATAAAAAATATATATAATAAAAAAGCGAAATGTAAGAAACGGTCTGCTTAGTTTATTGTCGATCTTATCTCTCTGGAGTAAAGGAAAGAAAAAAGAGAGAGGGAGAAAGAGAAAGAACTGAAATGAGATTACAATCTTAAAATGAAACTGCACTTTTTCCTTTTCATGCAGCTGTGGAGAGAAGAAAAAAAAAGTGTTTTTTTTTTTTTTTTGGTAAACAGCAGCTGTGCGACTGCGAGGCAGGGCATGTGTTCTTTCTCACACTTACACCGGGCGAATTTAAACTATGCATCATGGCTTCTACATCCAATTTAAGGCACGTCGTAAAAAATTTTATTGTAGCAATTACAAGTAATGTATCTGAACAATTTATGAGATGCAAGTTTTCACGGATATTACATCTAATGGGCGGGTCAGTTTTTCTTTGTAAAGTAGGTGGTCGGTTCCAGGAATATCTGGGAGACAGTGTTGTTTGTCAAAAGTCGCTTCTGGCCATGATATCATGTGTTAAGTCCGGTTTCCATTTGCGCTCATTCCGCGGCTTCTATTCAGAATCCTTTGATCTGATGAGCCGAGCTCACAGGAGCTCAAAGCCTTCGGACGGTCTGTTTCTAACCCCCTGCTGAGATAATTGAGGGGCCGGGAGGCAGATATCTTTGTCAATTTTGCATGCTTTCCTTTGAGTTAACTGCGCGATCTGATAAGAAAGGGCTACAACTGATGACAAGACATTTGGCTCTTTGTGTCGGAAGCGTGATTAATGACGTTTTGAGCGTTGATCTTGAGCCCTAGTCGAAACTGGCCTTGAGTGGCGTAGGTTTTTTTCCCCTTCTACTATTTTGTTTATATGGAGTCAGATCATCGCTGTCCACTGAGAAGTGGGGTGCGGGCTGTAGAAAATGTGAAAATTATCGTAAGGAGACGTTGATTGGTTATGACGTCTTAGGTAGGTGGATCGCGGAGAGAGAGATTTTTTTAACTAGTGCGTAGGTGTGGAGACTGGGGTGGTCGTTGGGGGTAGCAGGTCGAAAAAATGAAGGTCTCTTGGATTCTAAAAAAAAAAAAAAAAAAAAAAAAAAAAAAGAGATCAGAGATGAGGAGAGGGTCTCTTGGAGTGGTCAGCTCTCAGAAGTGGTATGTGTTTATTTTTTTTGGGAAGAGTCAGCTCTAGAGTCTTAATGTCAGTAACTAGCCCATAAGTTTCGCCGTTCAAGAACAAGGAATAACTGTGAAGAAATAAGGAAACAGCTAAGACACCTGGAGTGATATTAATGGAGTCTAAAAAGGGGCTAGGACTCTTGCATATAGGGAAAAAAGCTGGGGAACGTATGGTCCTTTCTGTACGAAGGGCGTACATAAATAAATTTAGTCGCATCCAAGAGGATGCGTACAGCCGAATACTAGGAAGAATTAGAGCTTCAGATGTTCAGAATCTCTCTTTGACTGTCAACATTATGGATTCTACGCTGTTCACCCAAAAGTGCCATTTAGAGCCCAGTTCACACCGGCATCTAGTTCTGGTGACTAAGGATTAACTCCAGTGGACTCCTAAACCCAGTTGTGTTGATAAGTATCATAACATTTTTATTTGTTTACAATCAAATATTCTCCTATTCTCTGATTTAGTGTTCTATGTAACATAACCAAGCGTAGTGGTAAAATTCTTATTAAAAAAAAAATAATGCCCGATAACTACAGTAATGTCTAGTTGTAAATTGAATTTTTAATGGTCAGCAATATTGACCACTTAAACTTTTGGAGTGGAATTATTTAAACATGGGCATGATTCATTTGTTTGTAAAAATAAAATTATGTTTCAATTAAAAAGTTAAGATGTTAAAAGTACTCTGTAGTTAATTTTTGTATATTGACCACTTAAACTGTTGGAGTGGAATTATTTAAACATGGGCATGATTCCTTTGTTTGTAAAACTAAAATTATGTTTCAATTAAAATGTTAAGATGTTAAAAGTAATCTGTAGTTAATTTTTGTATTTGTTTTAATTTGGATGTTACATCATTTAATTTAGGCATAGAGGAGATCATAGACAGTTTGAAAACTAAAAAAAACAACAACAACAACAACAACAACAACAAAAAAAAAACAATAATAGTCCTCTTCATGAATAAGTTGACATTACATGAAATCAAGATGATCTCACAATTTAAAATTATCTCACTTCTTGCTTTAGTCAAAAATTTTATCTAGGATAAATTGACTAAAAAATTCATATTAATTCCTGGGATTAATTGTGGTTTTTTCTTAAAAAAAATGGAAAGGAGGGATTTAATGAAAGTTGCAATTTAAGAAATACTGGTAATCTGATTAAAAAAAAAAAATGAATTCAAACAAATATGAAATTACTAGAGTTTGAGGTTTCTAGTTTTTTGTACATTGAATTATTGCATGAGCTTACAAAAAACCAAATTGGTCTAGAATCTTTGTTTGCTTTGATAGAAAGGTTTTCTTAAAGTTAATGAGAAAATTAAATTTGTTTTCATGAATTTAAATAAGAAGAGAAAACGAAGTTATACTAATTACATAATAAAACATAAAAAACCTAACTTTACTTCGTTGGTCGTTTTTAGATCTTTCGGTACCGGGCACCCGGTCCTCTTCAGAAAACGTTAGCACTGTGATGGCCAGGTTCTATTTGGGGCCACTGCGCCGCTACCGTTGCACACTTCGTCATTGGTGGAGATCTCTATCGATTCGCAATACATAGCATATTGGTAGTTATTGTAATCGAACAATTTTGTAGTTTTATCGAAATGTATTTTAATATCGTTTTCATTGTATGTTTTAGCTAATGCGGTGTTAGATTTTCCGGTTTTAATGTCATGTTTGTGTTCTTTAACTCTAGTTTTGATTTTTCTCTTTGTGACGCCAATGTATGAACCGGGTTTATTGTTTTCATCTGTGTACGGAATTTTATATATGCCTGCGGTTTCGAGAGGGGGGATGGGGTCTTTGTCACTACGGATTAACTGAAAAATATTTTTGTTCGGTTTGATAGGAATATTTGTGCCATATTTATTAGCTGTGCTTTTAATTTTATTTGCGGCTCCGCGGTCAAAAGACTTAAACTTTGGCTTAAAAAACGAAATTATGAACCAATTACCAAAAATGAAATACCTTATATTAACTTATCCGACACCAAAATTAATAACCATCAACACGAACTTCTCAACTTAGGACATAAATATATATTAGATCAACCCGTTAATGTCAAACATAGCATTGCTAAAATCGAATCCGTATTAAACAAAATTCCGAAAAATAACCAAAATAACATCCGTAATGTCGCTATAACAGAAATTGAAAAATCTACTAAAAATAAAAATATTAATAAAGCAGATCTGGCAGAATTAAAAAAACTGAAAAAGAACAATGAAATCACATGCACACTAACAGATAAAACCAGAAAAATCGCCATCCTCAATCGTAAAGAATATGTATCCAAAATGGAAGAAACCATAAAAGAAATAGGAGCTAATACCGTGGACAAAGACCCAAATAACAAATTAATCGATAAAACTCGCAAAATTATTAAAGATGGAAAATGGCCCGATAACACCCCCCCCCCTAAAATATTAAACCATGCACCTAATACCCCGAGAATTTTCGGCAGATACAAAGATCATAACCCCCCCCCCCCTAAACTCAGACCCATAGTAAATAAAAACGAAGCCCCAACCTATACTTTAGAAAAATACGTGGCTAACATTTATCAAAAAAATATTCCCCCCTCATCTTACTGCCTAGAATCAACTGAAGATTTCATCAGAAAATTATGAGAAATAGAAAACAGAGAAAATTATCACCTTTTGAGTTTTGATGTCGTAAACCTCTATCCTTCCATAGATATAAACGAAGCATGTGAAATAGTTAAAGAAACTATTAACGAAAATTATACCGATCCCGAAATAGCCCGAACTCTAAATGCTACTACTAATTTTTTACTCAGGGAAAACTACTTTACATTTAACGAAAAGATTTACCAACAAATTAAAGGCGTGCCCATGGGATCTCCTATATCAGGCTTCATAGCTGAATTTAAATTAAGAAAACTGGAAAATCAAATAATAAAAAATTTAAAAAGTGAAATTATTTATTGGTACCGTTACGTCGACGACGTTTTTGCCATAGTTGAGAAAAAAGCCGATGTTGATAAAATCCTTAACGCTATTAATAATCACGATAAAAACATCCAATTCACCCATGAAGAAGAGAAAGAATTACAATTAAATTTTCTCGATGTTACAATAACCCGGAATAAAAATAATTTTAAAACCACTGTTTACAGAAAACCCACCAATAGCAATGAAATTATCCATTACAAAAGTTAAACACCTTTTAGATACAAAACGAACGCTATCCAATCATATATTAATCGCGCTATTTTAATTTGCAACGAACCTGAAGACCTTGAGGAAGAACTTAACTTTATCAAATGTATAACACGAAAAGCAGGATATCCAAATAAAATCGTAAACAAATTAATTAAAAATAGACTTAAAAACCTGGATCATATACCTAATTACCAAAAACAGCCCATTAAATTTACTTCATCCATCCCTTATGACCGAGGAGCCGCAAATAAAATTAAAAGCACAGCTAATAAATATGGCATAAATATTCCTATCAAACCGAACAAAAATATTTTTCAGTTAATCCGTAGTGACAAAGACCCCATCCCCCCCTCTCGAAACCGCAAGCATATATAAAATTCCGTAGATGAAAACAATAAACCCGGTTCATACATTGGCGTCACAAAAAGAAAAATCAAAACTAGAGTTAAAGAACACAAACATGACATTAAAACCGGAAAATCTAACACCGCATTAGCTAAAACATACAATGAAAACGATATTAAAATAGATTTCGATAAAACTACAAAATTGTCCGATTACAATAACTACCAATATGCTATGTATAGCGAATCGATAGAGATCTCCACCAATGACGAAGTGTGCAACGATAGCGGCGCAGTGGCCCCAAATAGAGCCTGGAATCACCTGATGAAGAGTCAACAAAGAAGTAGCAAGAAGCCTAGTTTCCATCACAGTGCTAACGTTTTCTGAAGAGGACCGCGTGCCCGGTACCGAAAGATCTAAAAACGACCAACGAAGTAAAGTTAGGTTTTTTATGTTTTATTATGTAATTGTTTTCATGAATTAATTTAAAAAATCTATTTAAAAAAAAAAAAAAAAAAAAAAAAAAAGGAAAGGGGGAATAATTAAGAAAAAATAGTTGAAAAATCAACTATTAAGGAAAAATCAAAAATCAAATTATAGGAAAAATCAAAAATTTATTGAAAGTGAGTAGGCCAGTTTGGTTGTGTAGGAAGTACTGACTTTATTATGATAAATAAATTTAATTAAAATCTTGGAAAAGGCATACAGAATAACTTGTCATAAATGACTGTCAGGCCTTGATATCAGAGTGATTGTTATTGTGTAAGAAAGTAATTGTCAAGGAGTGCCAGCCATGGTAAAGAGTTTATTTACAAACTGCTGTTTTCCGAGATTTTCTATGAAATAAACTGAAAGTCATTCAAAGGAATCTTAATAAGATCTGTGGATCATTATTTGGTTATTTAAATTGCAAACACTAGATTGTGTCTTTAAACCAGATACGAATTGCAGATTTTATGCTATTTAAATTAAAATGACTTGTAAATAAAAATTTTTGAATTGAATGAGAGATTTAAGTATTGTAAGCCATGCAACTCGGGACAGTTTATTTATGCTAAATCTGTTGCGAAAATCGCTACTTCCACTTCAACTCTTTGTAATCCGATCGTCTGCGCCTGCGCAAACGAGAGGAATTGTGCGTTCGATAGCAAGAAGAAGAATGTTCTCTAAGTTTAAAATGTAAATATTGTGTATTGTTAGCGCGCGTTAGGTATTTATGTAATTTTATCAGTATTATGTCTTTAATAATTTGTGATTGTGTATTTCACCAGATAAAATGTGTTGATTTAAAGAAAATGACTGTTCCATTAGTGAAAGAATCCATTATTTATTGAATTAAGAGCGAATATTTCATCCCTCGAACAATATAGATGAAAGAAGGTAAGTTTTTCTTACCTTTTATTATTGAATGAAAACATAAATGATTCTATTTGTTTTTATTACGAAATTTTTGATTAGATGAAGATTTGTAGAATCTATTTTGTTGAATACTAATTTATTTAAAATTTAGTATATAGATATCGAATATAGTTATTCTTAAAGTTTGAATTCGATATTTATTGGCATCCGACTGTCGCGATCTGTTTACCTAGGATTATAATGAAAAAATTAGCTAAAGAAAGAACACCTTTAAGAGCGGACAATACCTAATCTCACCGGCAGCCTTCGCCCATGTTATTCTATGGGAAAATTTGTTTACATAATTACTCATTACCTAATGAATATTTTTCAATTCTGTTTTCACATTTAGAAAATTCATAAGCGTTAAATTAGTACTTGTTTTCCAAAAATTGATTTTTTTAAATTTTAGTATTTCATTTCGCGATTAGAAAATAAGAAAAATGCATTTTGTGAAAAATCGCATTTTTGAACTCAAAATTAAAATGTAAAAATTAAAAAAAATGAATTTTTCAAAAATGAGTACTCATTTAACGGTTATGAATTATCTGACTGCGAAAACAGAATTAAAAAATATTCATTAGGTAATGTGTAATTGTAGCAACAAATTTTCCCATAGAATAACATGGGCGAAGGCTGCCGGCGAGATTAGGTATTGTCCCCTCTTAAGAAGTGCGTTTACACGTATCGCTAAATTATTGGAGAATAATTTAATAGAGGAAGATAAGAATATAGAAGAAATTGAAGTTTTATATGCTCAATTAAATGAAAAATGGGCAATGTTATGTCCAAAAGAAAAAGAAATATTAGATGTTCTTGATAAAGTTGATAAGTGTACACAAGATAATTATGATAAAGAGTATGAAGGCTTTAGTTCTTATGAAGAAAAATTTATTAAATTAAGAACAAAAGTTGAAAAACTTTTGAAAAATTCTGAAATTGAAAACAGTTTTCAATCAAATGAATATATAATGAAACGAAAATTCAAACTTCCTGAAATAGAATTTAAATTGTTCGGGGGTGAAATAAAAGAATGGTTGCCATTCTGGGCACAATTTGAGAAAATACACAACGATGAAGAAATACTAAATGAAGATAAATATCAGTATTTGTTGCAGGCCACAATAAAAGGCTCAAGGGAAATTGTTGACTTCTATCCCGCCACAAAAGATAGTTACAAAAATGTAATGGAATGTCTTAAAAGTCGTTTTGGGCGTACAGATATGTTAATTGAAGTTTATATACGAGAAGTTCTTGCGTTAATGATGAATAATGCTATAAGTAAAGGTCCAAAAATGCCATTTTTAAAATTGTATGATAAAATTGAAACATATTTACGGTCATTGAAAATGCTGGGTGTTTCAAGTAAAAATTATTCATCAATTTTATACCCGTTAATTGAATCTTGCTTACCTGTAGATATTTTAAAAATATGGGAAAGAAATTTGAGTTCGACCTTGAACTACGCAAAACAGGAAAATGATGACGAATTGAAATCAGGTAACAAATTAGATTGTTTGATGAACTTTTTCCGGCATGAAATTGAAAGTGAAGAAAAGGTGAAAGTTGCTCGTAGTGGATTTAATTTTGAGAATGTGCATAAAAGTATTTATTCGCCACCCATTCGACGTGAAAGAATTATTCCTACCGCAGCTGAATTATATAATTCTTCTGAAGTGAAAAAATAAATGTGTATTTTTTGCAATAAATCACATGTAAGCAGCGAATGTAAAAATGCTGATAGTTTATACTATGATTATAAAAAGCAAATATTGATGAAAAAAGGTGCTTGTTTTAAATGTTTAGCTGGAAAGAAACATTTATCCCGATTTTGCAAAGCGAAGATTCCGGTCTATGATTGCGGAAAATTTCATTTCAGGATAATGTGCCCTGGGAAAAGCGATCAAGAACATCGAACTAAATTTCAGCAATTTGAAAATTTAAATGCTGAAAATAAGAAAGACACTGTTTTAGCAAATAAAACCAGTACTCAACAAGTTCTTTTGCAAACTCTGATTGTTCGTCTCAGAAAGGGAAATAAAATGAAATACATCAGGATATTATTTGATTCTGGCAAAAGCAAGTCCTATTTGTCAACTTTTGCATTAAATGAAATGGAATATGAATGCATAGGTAAAGAAGATTTGACACATAGCTTATTCGGCGGAGTAGAAACTGTGATACCCGATAAGAAATATTTAATCGGTCTGAGTGACTATAATGATAATTATCGTTGCAGTCTTGAAGTGTTAAATCAAGACAAAATTTGTTCTGAAATACCAAAAATTCCCTATGGTTCATTTCTAAATGAAATTAAGTATAAAATTCATTTGTCTGACCTGAATTGTCATGTTGATTTACTGTACGAATTTTCCCCGAATGAAATCCATGGCTTAATTGGAGCTGATGTCATTGGAAAACTATACACTGGAAATATAAAAGCATTAAAATCTGGTTTAGTCTTAATAGAAACCCGCCTTGGGTGGATGCTAATGGGAAAAATCGGACAGAAAGTTTCAGATAGTAGAAGTAGCGTCATGTCATTACATATAAATGACACGAAAATTTCTGATTTATGGCGACTTGATGTGCTTGGGATTCTCGATCCAGGAGAGAAGAATAGCCGAAAGGAACTTGAAATAAGCCGAAGAGCATTGAAGCCGAAAAGCATTTTAATAGAAGTATCAAACGTGACACTGAAGGGAGATATGAAGTGAATCTCCCATGGATCCAAGGCCATCCTCCTTTACCCACTTGTAAAAATATTGCAGAACGAAGATTAAAAGGTTGTATTGATTCGCTCAAGAAAAAAGGGACATTAGAAGCTTATGAAACAGTATTAACAGAATGGATTCAAGAAGGTGTTATAGAAGAAGTTAAAATTATGGATAATGATGAAAGTGAACATTATTTGCCCCACAGGGCCGTAATAAAAGAAAATTCTACTACCAGAGTTAGGCCTGCTTTTGATGGTTCTGGCAAAGAGAAAAGTTCACCTTCAATCAATGATTGTTTAGAGAAAGGACCTAACACCGTCGAACTGATTCCAGCAATCTTGAATAAGTTTCGATTAAAGAAAATAGGAGTAATTGCTGATATCCGAAGAGCTTTCTTACAAATTGGACTTAGTAAACGTGATAGGCCATTTCTGAAATTCTTATGGTCGGAGGAAGGTGATCCCACGGAACCTAAAGTTTTTCAACATCGTAGAGTTGTTTTTGGACTTTCTTGTTCGCCATACCTACTCGGTGCTACTCTTCGATATCATCTGAAAACTGTTTCCGCTAATTTTGAAGAAACAGCTACCAAGTTGTTAGAATCATTTTATGTGGACAACTGTATCACCAGCGTTGAAAACTATGAAGACCTCGTGAAATTTGTCGAAGAATCCAAGTTAATTCTCAGTGATGCTAAATTTGAGCTTCGAGGGTGGGAGCACAATTTCCCCAGTCCATCAGAAGAAAGATGTATTCCAGTCCTGGGATTGACATGGAACTTAAAGAATGATACCTTGTCTGTAGATTTACGAGATACTTTAGAAGATGATACCCCTGCAACGAAAAGAAAAATACTGAGTGCGGTACATAGAATATTTGATCCCCTTGGCTGCACATGTCCGGTTACCTTGGGGCCGAAGATTCTCCTGCAAGAGTGCTGGAAATTGAAAGTATCATGGGATGCAGAATTGCCTGAAAAAATTACCAAGAAGTTTGAGCAGTGGCGAAAAGAAGTTCCTAAATTGAAAGAAGTCAAAACCCCAATATGCCTCACACTGAATCATGAGGCACCAGATAATTTAAATTTACATATTTTCTGCGATGCAAGCAAGAGTGCATACGCTACCTGCATATTCTTAAGAAGTGAAACTGGAAGTTCAGTGTCTTGTCAACTTGTACAGGCTAGAAGCAGAGTTGCTCCTATGAAAACTACTTCTATTCCAAGATTGGAACTCCTTGCCTGCTGCATAGGAGCGAGATTAGCTGAGACTGTGGTGAATGATCTCCGAATAAAGAATATCCCAAAATTTTTCTGGTCCGACTCCGCAAATGCACTATATTGGATAAAGGGAAGTGAAAACTGGGAGCCTTTCGTTTTAAACAGAGTTAAAGAAATTAGATCTCTGACAGAGCCTGAAAATTGGCACCACGTACCAGGGTCTTTCAATGCAGCAGATTTACCATCTCGCGGCTGCAGTGTTCAAACATTGATTAAGTACAAGTGGTGGGAAGGTGTGCAATGGTTGAGGAAGCCAAGACAAGAATGGCCGATATCTAATGCCCTTCCTGACTTCGATATAGTGTACTCCGAGACGAAGAAAACAGTAATTAGTGCTACAAATCATGAAGATTCAAATGAGAAGCTTTATAACCGTATTTCGTCATACAATAAATTGTTAAGAATCCCTGCTTGGATTTACAGATTTTTTAATAATTGTAAAGTTGAACCTTCACATTGAATTTTTGGATTCTTAACTTCAGAAGATATAAATGAAGCTGAAACTGTTATGTTGAAAAATGTACAAAAAGAATCATTCTCGGGTCCTGAAGATAAACGCCTGAAATCCTTTAACTGTTTTATGGATACGAATGAACTTATGAAAATGAAGACTAGAATCATCATGAGAGAAGATACACCAAGTTTCCGATATCCGATAATATTGTCATCCAACCATCCAGTGGTAGAAAAACTTATCCGAGCCAGACATTTAAATTTGAATCATGCTGGTGTCCAGATCCTCATGAATAATTTAAGAGAAGATTTTTGGATTTTAAAGTATCGGAAGATAGTAAGAAAGGTTATCAGAAATTGTGTACGCTGCTAAAGATATGATGCTAGACCAAAGCCCATCATAGAAGCACCTCTCCCAGTTGACAGAATAAAGGAAGCAGCAGTGTCTGAAGTCATAGGAATTGATTATGCCGGTTCTCTAATTCTTCGAGGAGGTCAAAAAGTCTGGATAGTCATCTTCACTTGTGCGGTCTACCGAGCCTTGCATTTAGAGATAGCTACACCCACGTCGACTGAAAATTTTCTACAGGCTCTCCAAAGATTCATAGCTCGAAGAGGAAGACCCACAATAATTTACTGTGATAATGTCTCGAATTTCATTGGTGCGGAAAATTCACTTAAGAAAATCAATTGGGATACCATTTATCAATACAGTGAAGCTCAGAAGATCATTTGGAAGTTCAACCCTCCATCTGCACCGTGGTGGGGTGGATGGTGGGAACGTTTGATTGGTATAATCAAGGGAATTCTTCGAAAAGTCTTAGGAAGAAGGTCGTTGAATTTAGAAGAAATGAATACTGTTATTTGTGATACTGAAGGCATTGTTAACCAACGTCCTTTAACTTACCTCTCCGAAGATGTTAATGATCTAACTCCACTTACTCCTGCTATGTTTTTACGAGATATTACAGAATCAGGCATTCCCGATCTTGATGTCTTAGATTCATCATCTCTCAATAAAAGATATGCCTATAGACAGCGAAAAAAAGAAGATTTACGAAAAAGGTTTCGAATTGAATATTTGGGGCATTTAAGGCAATCTTCGAAATTTACTAAAAATCAACGACCCATCCAAATTGGTGATATCGAAATTGGTGAGTCTGTTCCAGTGACTGAACCTACTGAGCCAGTTGACAAATGTTCTGTAAAGGACATTCCTATAGAGACTGTTCCACTTGAAAAACGATCCAAATATGGACGTTTGTTAAAGCCAAAAGTGAAGTTTGAGTTTCTCTAAAAATCCTCGAAACTCAAAGGAGGGAGTGTGTTGCGAAAATCGCTACTTCCACTTCAACTCTTTGTAATCCGATCGTCTGCGCCTGCGCAAACGAGAGGAACTGTGCGTTCGATAGCAAGAAGAAGATTGTTCTCTAAGTTTAAAATGTAAATATTGTGTATTGTTAGCGCGCGTTAGGTATTTATGTAATTTTATCAATATTATGTCTTTAATAATTTGTGATTGTGTATTTCACCAGATAAAATGTGTTGATTTAAAGAAAATGACTGTTCCATTAGTGAAAGAATCCATTATTTATTGAATTAAGAACGAATATTTCATCCCTCGAACAATATAGATGAAGGAAGGTAAGTTTTTCTTACCTTTTATTATTGAATGAAAACATAAATGATTCTATTTGTTTTTATTACGAAATTTTTGATTAGATGAAGATTTGTAGAATCTATTTTGTTGAATACTAATTTATTTAAAATTTAGTATATAGATATCAAATATAGTTATTCTTAAAGTTTGAATTCGATAAAATTAGTTTGCCAGAAGCATTTTGGGTTTTTGGGAACTCTTCTGATACCTAAAAAACAAAAAAATGACACAACGCATAGGTATCGGTGGAGTTTGAAGAAAAACCCAGAGTGTTTGATCACTGCCCTTTTGCAAAGACCTCACTTTAGAAAAATTAATAGAATTTCTATTAAGTAAATTAAAGTTCTGAGTCTTTGGCAAAAGAATACATTTTTTTTTTTTGAAATTTTAAGAATTTAGAAAAATCTACTTGACATCAAAGATTAAATGAATATATTATAAAAAAAAAAAAAATGAAATTGAAAGATAAAAAAAAAAAAAAAAAAAAAAAAAAAAAAAAGTAGAATAAAATTTTGGTGCCGTGAAGGTTAGCAATAGTGAGATCAAATTTTGGTTCGGATGGGTGTGATTTAAATAAATGGAGAAAAATGTAAACAAAGGTGTTCCGGGAAAATTGAAAAATTGTATTTTTCAGTTATAAGTTGGCAATTTTTTTTCTCACTACTCTCGTTCAATTTTGAATAGGTGTGTATAAATCAAAGTTAATTTCCGCATCTTCAGAAAAGGTACATTGTAAAATATATAGAATCTGACGATAGTCTACAATCACTACTATATACAGATGGCCTCGGTAAGAACCCTTTTCTATTCTTTCACATGTCTCAAATTTTGTTTTATAATACAGTAAATGGTACATTCTAGTGTAAATAATAGATTGAATTAAGGAAGGATTCCTTTTTTAGTGTAGTATCAAATTTGTACAAAATTTGTTTTGTGGTAAGAAAATAAACAAAAACAAAATAAATAAATAAATAATACTAAGTCTTGGTTAAGTTAAGTAGTGGTGACTAACAATAATATTAATAATAATAATAAAAAAAAAAAAAAAAAAAAAAAAAAGAAATCCTTCTTTTGATATTGTTTGTGATTAAGTCAATTAATTTGTTTACTGACACACTCTTGTTGTTATAATACATTTAAATAGTGGTGATCTCAGAAGTGTGATTATAGATAGATACTAAAAATTAAAAATAAGGAGTAAGTTTACTCGTAAGAATTAAATGTAAATTGAATGGAAGTAATGTGGAAATAACATATTTCTGAGATGGCCAAAGATGTAACTCATATATTTGTTTTAATTTATTGACACGCACAAAATTGTTTTGTTTATGGTATCACGATTTCTTAGCTGTATAACATACATAAAGGTTCATTGTTAGGAGAAGCATATGTAAATGATGTGTTTAGTCAAATTAGTAGAACTGGAAATCATTTAAAATGTAGAGAAGTGGATTAATGTTAACAGACTTTATTTAAAAAAATAAAAAAGTGTGCCTTTCTTAAGACTGATATATAAAACAGTTATGTCATTGTTTTTGATTGTGGGTACTTGTAAATTTTTTTTTCTTCTTTTCATACTGTGAAAACTTATTTTGTTGAAATTGCTTTTGTTATTGTTTATATTTTAGAGAGTGTGTCAGTGAACAGGGGTAATTAAGAAAAAAAAAACAGAGAATAATTTAATAATTGAATACATTTCAGACTATTTCTAAAGTATTAGTGAAATTAGGGTGGTTAATTTAAATATTGCAAAAATGGGAATCGAAAATAAAGAAGAGGAAACGGCAGTAGGTGGGGTGAAGAGACAATCTAATCATAGCAGCACTCCTCAGAATCTAATGTTATGAAATATGCTGGCGCAGGACCCAGACATTGCAATTGCCCAACGGCGTAATGCCCTTACGGACAATTTAGGACAGATTCCTATTTCTACTGGGTCCGATCCACATTTTAAAGTAACGGATTTTTTTGAAAATTAGAATTTTCATATTTTTTAAAATGGCAACCGGAGGATGTTTTTTTTTTGTTGTTGTTGCAACGCATAGATTGGCTGGAGCAGCTCAGAGGATTTTCCTAAATGACAAATCTACAACAACTAATTTCCAACAGTTAGAAAAACTCTTAACAGACAGATTCGCAGAGATAAAAGATCTGCAGCAGATAGTGTCCAGTTTTTGGACTACAAAACATGAAAAAAGTGAACCCGTGATAGACTTTATTGCGAGGGCACGGCAGCATGTTAGACAAGTAGTTAAGGGGCAGAAAACACCTCAGAACCTTTGGCCAGAGACTGAAGATCAGTGGTTGATGTCTATTCTAGTTAAAAATTGGCATCCAGACATTCTACGTGGTGTAGTTGCCCGTGCACCTACTACGGTAGAAGAGCTAGAGCGGATAGCTATTGCGGAGGAGAAAGCATTGAAGGCGATACAAACTCACCAAGATGTAGGAACCCCACCCAATTTCGAAATTGCCTGTGCAGCCCAGGCGGTAAAAAAACACAGATGCGCAATCCCACCAGTTAAACAGTTTGACATCAATTGTTTCTGATCTCCGCAGCAAATTTCCAAACTAACGACTAAATTAGAAACTCTGGAGGCAAATCAAAATCGGCAGGTCACGAGTTTCAGTCCCCCACCGAGGCCAAAGAGCGAAGTTGTTTGTTTTAAATGTGAAAGAAAAGGCCATTATGTGAGAGATTGCCGAGTACGTGGCAACTATAATAATTTTCAAAACAGACCTCAAGGGGAAAATAGAAACCCAATGAGCAGTCAGCGTGGAGGGTTTCGCTCGGGTTCGAGACCGCGTGCCAGAGAGGAAAATAATAGCTCTACAAATGAGCAGGAAAATTCTAATCCGTTAAACTAGACAGGGTTCGGCCCGAGGAGGCGACGGTGTTGAGCCCTGGTGTTGAGACAAAATCGCCCAATCCTTCAGAAGCTTTTTACACTAACTGGGAGAAACGTTTTGTAGGAAAACTACCAATTGTGTCTTTTTTTTTATAACAGTAATGAGTTTAGAGCATTAATTGACAGTGGCTGTTCATGTAATTTATTAGATTATCACAATGTAAATCACAATGGGTTGCAGGATAAACAAAGATGTCAAGTAAATTTGAGAACGCTTTTGGGTGCCGAAGTGACGTTAAAAAGTAAATCTAAAGTAACTTTTAAATTAGGCAGAGTAGTATAGAAATCAAGCACTTAAGGATCATGCTGGAAGGATCCTCACACTTAAGAGTCATCCGGAAGTGAATGTCCTCTCTTTGTTTATTTACATGTCAATAACCTATGCATAACCCCCCCCCTACACCCCCCGGCTCGTCACTTGATTGACCTTGGGGGTTCATTGGGCCCAAATGTCAACAATGTACTTATGTGTGTTGTGAAATTTGCGTAAATATGTAGTATAATTGTATTAAAAGCATGCCTTATTTTGTTTATTTACCTTCGCGAGGACATCGTCATGCATCCCGCGACCACGTGCTCATGTTTCATTTTACTTTGTATTACAAGGTTGGGTGATTCTTCCTGAATTTCACTCTTTGATTATTTACATTTGCGGAAGCATCGTTATGCTTCACGCATCTGCACATCCATGTTTCATTTTTACTTTGTACTACAAGGTTGAGTGGTTATTCTTGAATTTCACTTTCATCTGTTGATGTTTTTTTAAAACACGGAAGCATATGTCACAGAGAAAGTACTTTTTGTATCAGTGACCTACATTTAAAAGTAATGTTTTGTTATAGCCTTGAAAGATTGACACATTTGATCGACTGTTATGTAAGTAAAAACATTTAAGTTGTGACAAAAAATAACTTTTAATGTTTTCAATATTGTATCAACAATTTAGATAAAATATTTTATCTTTTTTATTATCAAAAACATGTATGACGTAATCAAATATAGTTGTTTTTTTTTTAATATGGAAAAAAAATTTTAGACTTAAAATATAATGTCATATAATACTAAATTGTAAATATATCATTTGTATAAAAAAAGTTACAAAACATTGTTTAAAAATTGCAAAAAAAAAATTATTTGTAATTTTTTATTTATATTATATTGTAAATAATTTATTATGAAATATTGTAAATTAGTTGTTAAAAATGGGATCAGACAAGATTTGTTTTATTTACTAGAAGAAAAGTAAAGAGTTAAATTTTTATCTGCAAAAGGAGATAACAATTTTTTAATATACGTTTTTAAAACTTAATTTTTTTTTTTAACGGTAAAAATAAAACATGACAAAAATAAAGACATACACATATTTGCACATTAAAAAAGGATTTATTACATATTAATTACATAATATTTTGAAAAAATAGATAATTTTCACATGCATTGTGAATTTAAAAGAAAATTATTTATTACATATTAATTTTTTTTTCACAATGTGAAAAAAAAAAATATTATAAATGCTTTGTTTTATATAAAAGATGAAAACATACGCATGCATATCAGATTTTAAAAATTGTAGACAGCGAGCATTGTATAGTTTACAATTTATTTTTCCTTGATGAGATTTTATTGCCCAAGATGATCAACTTCTAAAGCACACGAAAAATCATAGTCGACGAATCTTGTACAGTTCACGATTTATTATCTTTGATGTCATTTTTGTAATGCAGTTGACGAACTCGGGATATATACACCAAAAAGTCACAGATGATAAAACACAAGAAGTTGCACAACGGCGAGCACTGTATAGTTTACAATTTATTTTTCCTTGATGAGATTTTATTGCCTAAGATGATGAACTTCTAAAGCACACGAAAAATCATAGTCGACGAATCTTGTACAGTTCACGATTTATTATCTTTGATGTCATTTTTGTAATGCAGTTGACGAACTCGGGATATATACACCAAAAAGTCACAGCTGATAAAACATAAAAAGTTGCATGAAACACAGGGTTTTTTTTTTTTTTTTAATCTTGCAAAACAGATACGAAAGAAATAAAAAAGAAATGCATATATAACACGGAAAAGAAAAAACTAATGTCATTGTTTTTGCGTTTATATAATATTTTATTCATCACATTGTTCAACATTTTTATAGTGACCATAACTATTTGTTGTTATGGCATCAATTAAATATTTTTTATCATAAAATGCCGAAAGACTCACTTTATTTTCTACCATTGTATTGATATCATGTTTTTTAGCTAATATCGAATATTGTTGCTGTTTTATATATGTTTCCGAGAATAAAACATTTTTATATGACTCAAATGTTAATGATTGAATGCTAGTTTTTTTTACGCCTTTAGCTTTTTTTTTGCACTCGTCATCTGTAATAAAACAATACATTTTTGCCTTTAAACCGATAAAAGCTTTTATTGGTTTAATAAACTCGCTTTTGAGCAAACCGAGTTTACCTTTGTTTGAATCATTATACATAGGACGATTTTTCGGATAATTACTACAATCCAATATATTTGCAAAGTGATTTTTTAAATCCTGATAGATATCATTTGTTCGGACGTCGATATAAATTGAATCTGTATCAGAATATAAGAGTTGGACGTTGCTCTTATAAAATTTTTTAAAATGGTCATAGTAAAGAGAATACATTCGAAGTTTGCTCAGCTCCAAAACGGCAAAACCTACAAAAATTGGCTTATCGAGAATTAAATTTTTTTTTTTCATTTTAAATAAAGTGAAATCTTTGTTGATAATTTCGAAATAATCGAGCATTGGATTTGACAACAACTTTTTACACTCATCGATGTTTAACGCCCCTTTCACGTTTAACTTTTTTCGCACATTCTCGCAACATTTACCATAAAATGCGTTGTTTAACTTTTTAAAAAATGTTTTGTCAAAATTGTTGTCTGCTTCGTTTCTTTTGTTATTATTAAATTCTATATAATCTTTTAAGAACGGCGTTTGGGTGAATGCTAATATTCTATGAATTTTTGTAATAATTAATCCGTGTTCGACATAGAATTTTAGATTTAAGTAATGCGTGATGTAATTGTTTTTGTCAAAAAAATTTGGAATTAATTTTTTACACGGAAAAATAGATTTTAAATTGAATTGCTCGCCCATTTGTTTTGCATAGGGTGATAACATTTCCCAATTCAGAGTTAAATGCTCCGGTGCTAAAGGAAAATCATTGTGTGCATCGTGTAACGAAGGCGGATAATGCAAATCCACTTCTAGGAAATAACCAACATTTGAATCGGCGCTTGTTTGTAGAATGTTAAAATTTGCTATTTCGTCTGCAGTTAGCCAAGAAAAGTTATTTTTTGGAAGGGGGAGACATTGAATAAATCCATACAAATTCGTTGCGTCGAATGCCATGATATAATTTTTAGGTAATTTGGGCTTATACGAATTTTCCAACAATGGATTGTTGGCTTTCATATAACGCGTGCCCAAAAAACAGATTCCGCCTCTCATCTGCGATTCGAACCATATATAATCAGTCGCATTGTTTAATAGTTCTAATTCGGTCTTTGTATATTTTAATCCACTCGAAAATGTAAATTGTGAAATGGAAAAAAAATGAACCGGATCTAGCGAATAATATTTAAATGCTGTGCGCCTAAATGATAGAAATACCTCTGCTAACATAATTACATCTGTATTTTGATATAATTCAAGATAGTCTGAAAAAGATTTACAATTAAACGCGTTAAACACATGTAATGCGTGTTTATATTCTTCCTCGTCTATATTTTTATTTTCTAGCACGTTATAAAATGCTTCTTTCGGGGGTAACGTTTTTTCTTTTAACACATCGAGCGATTTAAAATATGCATATGGAAATATTCCTTTACGTTTTAATAAATGCGTGTGTTCGGAACCATAAAAAAAAGAAGTCAAAATATTAAAATCATGACCCGAATCGCTTAAGTTTTTTACCAATGTGTGTAAACTCGCATCCAAGAATTGATAAGAATCGATGAATCTGATGTAATCCAAGGAAAAGCTTAAAAATTTTTGCATGTTTGTGGGAATTATTTTTATTTTATTGGCATATTGTTTTGGTATATGTTTCAATATTAAATGCGCGTCATAATTTTTAAAATTGTGAATGATGATCGGAATGAAATATGTACTTCTGTAATTCAAATTACATGTATTATGTGCAAACCCTCTAAATTCACCGGTGCCGTAATGGGAATGATCGCGCACTCTCGTTTCGTTTAACCCAAACGGTTTTTTACATATGTGACAATTATTTGCTTTTGTTACGTTGCTTCTTACATTGAGAGGTATTATTTCCTTCATTTTTTCAATGAGTTTATTTACCAAATCTCTAAGCGTATTTAAAAAATGCTCCACCGCTTGTTCGCCGCAAAAATATTCATGGAATATCGGCTTATCATTTATATCCGTAGCCAATAATGCATAACTGACTGGAATATGGTTTTCTATGGGGGTCGAATAACTCTGCGAACTAGAAGGCAAAACAGTGCTAACTTTTGAAGTTATGCACTCGAAATCTGCAAAGATAACATAAGGATGTTTAACCATTTTTGACAAGTCCGTAAATTTAAGAATAAGATTTTTAGGTATGCTTGTTTTTTGTGCTTTATATAGACCGCATAAACTAACATGATTATTCAAACCGCTTCTCTGACTAAAACCGTTCATACATAATTTGCAAAAGTATTGACGGCGTTGTTTCGAACTTACCAAGCGTTGAAAATTTGTTATTAAAAAGAAATGATTTTTATATAGTAATAAATCGACGTCTTTGACGATAATAACATTTGGGGATATATATAAAGGATAAATTTCCTTTTCCTGATAACCGTATATATTAATACGCAAATTATTTGTTCTTTCAAATGATGGTATTTGGTTAAGCGCTACGGGAAATGTCAATTTATTTGTATTGAAATATTTTATGTAACTTTTGTATGGTCTGTTTTTGTTATTATGCCGAGGATGTAATTTAGCAGCCAAACAATGTAGAAAACATTTGTTGTCGTCGCATTTAATATTTAATAGAGCGCGTTTTGCAGAAAGTTTACGCGGTAGTTTAATATTTTTACATCCGCCCCTGAGTTCTCTATAATTTCCGATACTAACGTCAATGAAAAGAATGTGCTTTATTATCCAACCGCTGCCATTGCGAATGAAATTATCAACCGAATTAAGAATTTTTTGGAAACATCTGTGAATCGCCTGATCGATCATGTAATTAGATAATAATCGTTCGACGTTAGAACAAAAGTAAAAAGTTTGAGTCATTTCATTTTCGAATTCGTCATATTTTACAAACAAAATATTAATACAAATTAGAAACCTCAATCGTAAAATAACATTTCTGTTTAGAAGAGATTTAATAAGCGGCGTAGATTCAAATATCGTTTGATAGAGATCCGTATAATTTTCATCCAAAACAGCGCGATAACTTTCTACATAGCCTCTGTGTGCAAAATCTCTTAGAATAAAATTAATCATTTTCTCACTTAAAAAAAAAAAAATTAAAGTATGTATGAAATAAATAAACAATTAATAAATAAATTAAAAATAAAGTATATATTTGAATGAACAAAATTTTAAACACAAAAACAATGACTTTTATATATTTTTTTTTAATCCACTGTTTTTTTAATACTTTTTTTAATTTCGATTATGGCCTTTTCCAAATTAGGTAGTTGTTTCAGACCGATGTTAAATCGATTTTTTATCTCTTTCGTGTTTTTATCTGTTTTGTAAAACCCTAAATATAGCTGTTTGCGAAATTCCTTGAGTTCTACGTACACATTTTCACCGAGATACACTTCAACGGGGTCGAATTTTTTTTTCTTTCCCTCATATATGTCTTCGTCGGGAGCTAGATTAATTAAGCGAGGTTTTTTTGATGGCCCGGCTTCGTCTATAGGCGACGGACAGCGCGGGGGAACTTCAGAATTATCTTCATCCTCGTCAGTAAATAATTTATTTATTTTTCTTTTCTTAATGTGCGTGGATGTTCTTTCTAGCAGAAAAAAAAAAAAAAAACTTTTTTTAATTATTCAATATATTGAAAAATTTTGAAAAAAAAAAAAAAAAGATTACTAAATATTAATGTATAATAAATATTTACCTGCAATTGAAGAATCCATCTTTTTACAGCCGATATTATCCAAGCGGTTACTGTCAGAAAAAGTGAATATCTTAAAACTCGGACGCGTATTTATATGGTCGAAGAATAAGGATAATTTTTTGCTTCAATGAGTCGAAAAGCAAATCTAAATATGGGTTAATGTCACGATTGCAAAATATTCACTGTCATGAATAGACAGGAAGAAATGTCATGACGGAACAGGAAAAAAGTGATATAGTTCTTAATATATAAGTAAAATTGTACAAATTATACATAAATGAGAATTAGAAGTATTTTTTATGACTTATCAGAGAGCGGAAGTTATGGCGGAACAGGAAAAGATTTATAGTTTTTTAATATTTAAGTAAAAAATTGTGCAAATGAAGCATAAATTAAGATTAGAAGGATTTTTAAAGGTTAATCAGAGAGCGGAAGTATTATTCTTCGACCAAGTTTATATTAGCATTATGATCGATAAAATTAATAATATGATTTTTTCCCCCCTTTTCATTCATCTGTTAATATCCGGGTTTAAAATTAGCATAATTGATATAATAGAACCATTCCAGAAACAACTTCGTGAACAAATAGTGTGCTTTTATGTTTCTCGCGACGGATTGTGGGTGTTGAACTTGTATAAAAACGGTTCGCCTGGAATATTTTACCATTCACTCGGCACCTAATGACTTTTTATGCGTATGTGAATGCTACAACATGGAAGTTGAAACTTTTTAAATGATTTCTCTTTTTTTTTAAATATTTATGTTTAAAATGAAAATGCTAAAATGAAATACACATAACAAAATAAAGACAAACACATATTTGCACAATAAAAAAGGATTTATTGTATATTAATTGCATAATATTTTGAAAAAATAGATAATTTTCACATACATTGTGAAAAAAAAATATTTATAACATATTAATTACATTCGAGAATGATGGAGTTTGGAGATCTTTTACTATTTTTGAAATATACAATTGTTGCACACAGATCTTTTACTATTTTTCAAATATACAATTGTTGCACACATATAACTCAGTTCAGTTCCATACATATGAATTACATCCAAGAACGGTGCAATTCGGAAATAATTTCCTCGTCTTTTAATATTTTGAAATATGCAATTTTCACATGCATGCTGCATTCAAGTTCTTCAGAAAATTTCTTTTCTTTGTTGTTGTCAGTAATGCACTCCATTAAATCATCGAACAGTGCATATGAATGCGACAATAAGGATATGGGGTCTCCAGGCTTGGCGGTCAGATATAGGTAGCCATATTGAGTGTCTTTCTTCGAAGCATGCAATAATCGAACCATGTCCGAACTTTTTAAAATCTTGAAATAGCTGCACGTTTCATTAGGTTGTTGTCCATAACTTATAGATAATTGCATGCAATCTTTCAAATTTTTGAAAAAATTGTTTTGAACGTGTAAAACCTGACCTTTTTCTTTATTCACATCGTCACAACTTTGTTCAGGCTTATACACGCGGAGAATTCCGAACCGTTCCATCCTCGTCGTTCGAAAGCAAACTGATTAATGTGAACTATTCAAAGAGGAGTGCATCTTTATCCAGGCTTTACACTTTTGTTGCTTGGCGTGGGACAAATGACAACATCTCACGGGTTTAAAACGTTGTAACACAAATTGTTTAATAAACTGATCATTTCTTCTTTTTTTGTTTATAGTAATATCTTTAAGTTTCAAATGTCTTGCGCGACAGTACAAGAAGTATAAGCAATAATGTCCGCAGGTTGTGCTCAATTTGTTTTGAAAACATTCTGTGTTATACATTATTGTGTCGGCATTTCTCTTCAAAAAATTCAAAATATTTTGATTTGTAGGAGCAAGACCGTAACTGTCGAAATAATAAACACTCTTGTTATGAAAATGAATGGCCACCCAATGACTTCCGGGCAACGAGATTGGATCTAAATTTGCAATATACATTGAATAACGAGGATTTCTTTTTCGGGGTAAAATATTCGAAGGGTATATACCTCCGAACGTCGGTCGAATCTTACCATCGCCGCATGCGAGGCGACACAATGTGATAGTGTTCATGTTTTAAAAAGACAAATTTTCAGTGATACTTCTAAAAACTGCTTCACATATTTCATTTTTTTTTTCAGGATGTCGTTGAATTAATTTTTCTGCGAATACATAAAAGTGAGCAATGCGAGAAAGTGTTATGCCGTCGGAAAATAATTCGCCACCAATTTCGGCTATAGCTTCGTCTTTCCATTGAAACTGTTCGACCAATTCTTCAATTTGTTTTCCAGAAAATTGTCGCACTTCATCCATTTTTAAACTTTGAAACTGTTCGATCAGGCTGACAATTTCCTCGTTCATTCTTAAAAATCGGTTGTAATTCCCCGAGATTTGTCTATCTCAACTATGTTTCTGTATTCAGCATACACTACAAGCGTTACCGTCTCTGGCAATGCTGCGTTGAATTTTATGTCAAAAGCGATATTTCCAGTTTTATTTATACTTCCGTGATTCTCACCGGCTGCAAGATCTGGCGTTAAATCAAAAGCATACAAAGTATAACCGTCTTTATATTCCGCATAATTTATGTTAATGTTGGGAGAATTGTGATATCTGTTTAAATCGGTGAAAAGGCTTAAATAACTTCGCGCATAGGCATCATTTTCGAAGTTGGGCTGATATGGTTTTGAGGGTATCATCTGTCCGCCATTCAACACGCAAAGATAATTTAGACCGTAATGATGAAATTTAAAAGGATTTTTACCGAAATTTCCGTTATATGCTTCGTTAGAAACAAACCCCAATATCAAACGCGTAGGTAGTTGACCTATGAAAGCATTTGCTATAGTAGATGATTGCAAACCGGTTGAAAGAGCAAAGGTTTTAACTTCTACTCTGCGAATGGGTAATTTTGCAACGCCTTTCTCCAATGCTTTCTCGTGTGCTATCATCACAGAAGGCGCGACATTGATTTTTCGGATGTACAGACTTGCCGCTTCAATTTTAATCGAATGGGTATCTGTTGTCGACATCAGCGCAAATGCATCCTTGTTCCGTTCTAATTTTATGCGAACGTTAACACCGTTGATTAATAATTTTGGTTGACTAGACAAGTCAAAATGAAGCGGGCCTATGAGATCTATTGCTTTACTTAGTTTACAAGCTTTTTCTCGAGTGTTATAACCTGCATTTGTTAAACTTTTTGTTTTTACATCGTGATGGCCTGCAGTATCTTTGTAGAAGAGGGCGGCGGTCAGCAGACTTTCCTGGGCAGACTTAGAATAGAGAAGCAAGCTCTCCATAAACGCGCGATAAGAATAATTGGCTTGAGACGAAACCTGCTTTTCATTTAAAAATATCGAACATTCCGAAAATAACGTATTTAGAATATAATTTACAGGGGCTACATCATCGGTTGCTTTTAAATCCGTGCCATCGGAATTCATTACTTTAAGTCTTAAATGTAGAATTGCATGAGCCAAATCTACATAGTGTTCCCCGTTTCCGCTAATATAAAATTCGATCGGTGTTTTTTCTGCCAAAGAAGACACAGGATGTATTTCGACAAAGTTGGAATTATCAATTGCAAGCTGCGTCGGATTTAACTGAAACAAGTCTAGCTCACTCTTCAAACAGATTTGCCCGGCCATTATTGCCGCTAATCGAATATGTCTCGTGTTGTCTTGCGACGTTTTGTCTTCGAATGACGCGTTTTATTTCTACGTTTTCTTTTTATACCTTGACCCTGTTGCTGCAATTTTTCAAATATGTCTTTTTGTATATTCTTTGATGTTTCGCCGAAGCGGTTTCGAGCCGAATCTTTAAATGACGTACCACTTGCAACATCCGAAATGACATTTTTTCCAGTTTGAAATAAATTTTTTGCCAAATATCGTCCCGCTCTCATTGCCAGCGGACTGATATAACGTCTCAAATCACCAAAAAACCCATAACCTCGTTGGTGAGCTATCCCTTGAAAATAAGGACCGCCACCGCCGACTTGCGCGCAATAGTATGCCTCGCAATCTTTTGCATGTAGATGCATTTTCCCTATTGCGACAACTAATGAAACAATTTACGAAATGTGCTTTCTATTTATAGATTTTTACGCCGAAAGGATAAACCGACTATTGTTTTCCCGCCAGTAAATATGATGTTTTTACCCGAAGATGATCGCAATTCTATCTCTATAGTGTCTATAAATTGTTTTCTCAAAGGGAAATAAATTGGTTTGTCATAATGTTTTACAATTTGATCTCCTTTTTCATTCTGAGTTGCTATTACTCTCAGAAGAGGTACATAAGAATCGCCGCAAAAATGAGACTCAACGATGTCAGAATAAATAAATATCTCCGAAACGCCGGCGTCCAATTCTAGAGGATATGTGCCAACGTGTTGCCCGCTTTTATAGTGCGTGTCGACAAATCCTAACATGTCTGCGAGACCGCGTCCGAAAGTTATCTCATGATTTTCGGGTACGCGCAATTCTACTTTAAAATCAGGCAGTTGTCGCAATCGAATTTTATTAAATTGTCTAAACAAATCTCCTGCGGTTTTATATATGCCTGGGTTCACTCGTAAATTCTCATGAACCTTTCTATATCTTTTCACTCTCGGATATTCATTCACAATTAACTTTAGGGTTTCGCCTGCTTCGACATTCAATGAGGAATTAATTTTAAATGATTGTTTGTTTTTAATAAGTTGATCATCGTCTTTACCAAGAACATGCAAGAAAGTTTGAGCGACCTCTTTGGAGATTTGCATTTCTGCATAGTCAGATACTTTAATTTCTAACTCGTCTGAATCCGCATCATAATTAAAAGTTACATAATTTTGAAGATTTAGGTGTTCGATGTTTTTGTTAATGTGTAGAAAAACTAGTCCTTCATATGCGAAATAATCGACTTCGCTTTTTTTAATAGGATTGATGGGAATGATATGAGTTGTTGAATTTAATGGATTTTTATCGATAACAGTAAATTTTTGACTTTTTTTTTCGTTCGAGCGACGAAACTTTGTAGTAAAAGTTTTTGCTATGATGGTGTCCTCGTTAGGTAAATAAAGCATATATAATAGTTTCGATGTATCAGATTTTTTCAACTCTATTTCAAATCCTTCTTGAATATCGACTGTAACATTTACTCTATCGTGATCGGGTATAAATTTCACGCTCTCCCGATCGGACACGTGTGTTTCAATTTTTTTATTTAGTTCAATAAATAATTCATCGATGTTTTTTCCGGGGTCATATTCGAATCCTATATCGTAAACTCTCTTTTCCAATACACTTTCCGTTTCCTCTTCATATCGCAAAGAATAGTCGTTGTTATGATCGCTAATGTTAAACCAGTTTCGAGGTATAATAATTTCGGATAGACCGACTTCCCATGAATCATTTAATAACAACGGCGATGACAGTTTCGTACGATAGGATGATTGCGTGTTTTGAGGAAAATACTTTGCACTCGCATTGCTAGGAAGCGTAACATAAAAATCATTTATTGCCGCATCCATGACGCTTTTATCCACGAATTATGCGTTTGATCGAAACCCGCCCACTTGACAAAATATTCTTTGTTTCTGCCTTTTCCTCTTGTCTTTAAAATCTTCTCTATCTTCCAAAAGTCGCGAGAAGTTTTTGTCACTTTCTGAAGTTCTGGTTCGTAAAATCTGCCTTTTATACTCGTTTCTTTAAGATCTTTCAAAAGATAGGTGGGTGGATTCGACGGATAGCGCTTATCTATTATAAAAACTTCGTTCGTCCAACTGGGCAAGTAACCTTTGTGAAACGCGCGTTTTGCTTTCGATATTCTAACGCGATCATTGACCTCGAATTTATAACTAGTATTTGATCTGTAGCCGTAAAGTTTTTCGAAAATTTCAGATTCTAAATCCGGTGTCACATTAATCGGAGCATAACCGATGCTGCGGTGTTTGCTCGCGTTGTAACTTTTCATAACATGTTTCAACACGTCTATATATCTGTAAGACCCGGTGTGAGTAAATATACGATAAAGTTTTTCTTTAAGTGTTCTGATAAATCTCTCTGCGACTGCACATTTGTTTTCGCTAAGCGTAGAATAGTGATTTATATTGTGATGTTTAAATAAAGATTGGACTTTTTTATTATAAAATTCTTTCCCTTCGTCTGTTTGTATGTTTGGAACGTGCTTTACCTGCTTCAGTAATTTTTTAAACGCATCAGCCACGGAATCAGCGTCTTTTTTCTTAAGGGGTATTGCATATGCATATTTAGAGAAAACATCAATTGCCACGAGTATATATTTAAAACCCTTATTATATTTTGAAAGTTTTGAAATGTCAATTAAATCACATTGCATTAATTCTCCGATACCGAAAGCTAACACTCTGCGTCGTTTGAACTTATAGCGCACTGGTTTGTGAAGGGTATAAGCGTCTTGTTTTGTCAGCCATTCGCGAACAGTTTTCAAAGGTAATTGAGCAGACTTTGCCAATCGTGATACGCCTCCGTATGAGCCGGGATTTTCTGCATCATAATAGATTTTTTCTAAAATTTTATCTTTTAAATTGATTGCCATTTTGCCATCTTTTGCGGAGTTTTCATCAAGGATCGAATGCGCTGTTGTGTTTTAAAACGATCTTCTCTTCTTTGCAGGTTGATGGCACGTTTTGTAGACTTACGAAACACGTTCTCTTCGGAATCTTCGCTATCTGACACTATTTGAGAGCGCGGCATTGCTTTCATGTGCGATACTAAATTTTGATTCGCTATCCAGGAAAGAGGAACGTTAATTTCTTTTATGGCTTTCAAGAAATGAAAAAAATGACGCGGTGGTGATGCAGTTTTGGAACTTGTCATGAGATAATGAAAATAATCTATCACACTTGATCCGACTATTGGTTGTTTTTTTTGCAGAAACTCTCCTTTTTCGTTCCAAGAGTATTCTCTAGTTTTCAATTTTTCTGCAATTAGAGATACATATTTCGCAGAACGCTTTGGAATTGTGGACATAATACCTTTCAATATCGGATCCTCAACGATTTGTTCACTTGGCTTGGTGATATTCTCCGGTTCATCTGTTGTCATACTAACGCGAACCGGGTCTGGAGGTGCGTGCACAACCTTGTGGTATCGCATGATAAGTTGGCTCAACAGTTTTACTTTCAAATCATCTGGAATATTTGCTCTCTCTAGTAATGAGTCAATGTCATCTTCCAGACGCAACTCCGGTTTTTGAAGTTGATATGAAGATACCAATTCTTCGGGAATGAGAGCAACTCTTTTGGCCATGATCGCACGTCTTAATTACTTCATCAATTTTTTTGAAATAATCGGTCCTAATATACTGCCCAATGCGGATATTATAGCCGGTGCTATAATTGGTAAGAATCCACCTGATTGGTTGATTAACATTTTCTTTTTCTTTTGCGTTGAACAAGTTTTGCTAGAGAGCATTCTAATCAAATTTTTATATTTTTTCATTTTTCTTACGCTGACGGGTATATTTCCATTCAATATGTTCAAACATATTTCGCAGACAGAATCAATTTGTGCCTTATTCGCCGTTTTTAGCAATGCACGTTTTTGCTGCGGATGAGAACGAGACAATATCCGTAAAAAATGATATTGTCTTTGAATGTTCTTTTTCGTCATTTTGGTTGAAATATCCAACAAAATCCGTCCTGAGAGGGAAAAGACTTTCTCGCATGCGCAACTCCTCTGTTGTTTTTGGATGCAAATCAATGACTAAATAACCAAAAGGTTTGTTAGTCGCTTTTATATATGCATCCATGAAAAATTGACAATTGTGCGGATATATCTGTCTTCCTAAACAATTCACTTGGGAGGCATCTCTCGCATTTTTAAACAGTATGATATAGTGCGCATTCAGACTAATGTCTCTCATTACTTTCAATCTCGGAAACATGTTTTGTAAAATTAGTATAACACTGGTTCCGCAATGGTGGGATGCTGCAGTAAAAAGATCCGCTATTTTGTCGTTCAGATGATGCATTAAATCATCAATAACAATCAAATCGCCTTCTTCATAAGTCGTTGGAAGCCCTTCTATAAATTCGATGCAGGGTTCGTTTACAAACCAAGGTGCAACATATGAATAACACCATTTTACTTTCTTAATTTTTGATCCGTAAATGTTATTATGAATCATTTTCCGAACCAAGGATGTTTTACCGGATTGACTGGGACCGACTATGAGACATGAACTTGGGTGTCTTAAACGTAGCATATTTTTCCGTAATTATTATTATTTTTTAGCTTCAAATCCGAAAAACGCATCGTCGCATGCGAAAACAAAAAACTTAATGTTATACCATTCTGTTTTTATGCTAATTTTATATATTTGACGGACAATATTTGCAGACTTTAAAAAATTCTTTTTCATTCATTTGAACGCCGGTTCTATTGGCTTTCAAAACATTATTTTCATTCTTCCAAAAATAGCGTATGTCATATACATTATTATTATTTTTTCTGCAAATATGGAAAAAGATTCTTCGACCTATATAATCCGAATGCGAACAATTAGAATTTTTTAGATCTACTTGATAATTATCCTTTACACAATAATTCCAATGATTCAATATATAATATAAAGAAAATGAAAAACTAAGTATATTCAATGCGCACAAAACTAAATAAAACGAGACATGCTTTTTAACGTTCATATTTTTTTTTTTCTTCGAAAAATAAATCACGTCAGATACGATTAAAGACTTTCACCGTTTATGAGAACTTGCTTTTCATGCGCGACTGATTTATATTAGCATTAAGGAACACAACATTCGACCTTGCGGTGAAAGTAGAAAAATAAGATCTGTCACATGGATGCATGAACCGTAACGATGTAAATAAACAAAGAGCAAACCTTCTTTTCATGCACGACTTATTTATATTAGCATTAAAAGTCATCATTCGACCTTGCGCCGAAAGTAGAAAAATAAGATCTACCGCGTGGTTGTATAGACCGTGACGAGGTAAATAAACAGCGTAAGACATGCTTTTAATACATTTTATACTACAAATTTCACAACACACATAAGTACATTGTTGACATTTGGGCTCAATGAACCCCCAAGGTCAATCAAGTGACGAGCCGGGGGGTGTAGGGGGGGGTTATGCATAGGTTATTGACATGTAAATAAACAAAGAGAGGACATTCACTTCCGGATGACTCTTAAGTGTGAGGATCCTTCCAGCCTGATCCTTAAGTGCTTGATTTCTATACTACTAGGCAGTAATGAATTTGAGGATAATTTTAATATTTGTGGAGGGTCTTTATCACCAAACTTTCAGGTGATTTTGGGAATTCCTTGACTTTTAAAAAATAACATTCAAATTGATTTCAGGAAGAAAATTTTAGTAGGCGAAAATCTGGAAATTCCCTTTATGTCGGAAGAGGCTCAATCTGTAAATTTTGTAAATAATACTTGTAAGCCAATTCCTGTTTATGCAAAAGCTAAAAGGATTATTCCTCCGTTTTCTGAGTTCATTATTCCTGGTAAAGTAAAAACTTATAATTCAAGTGCGAATAATGTTTTTGTTTACCCACACAAATTCATTGCTGATTCGGTAGTGATAAGCCACACTGTATGTCCAAATCAAACAGATAAAGTGTATGTAAAAATTTTAAACTTAAGTAATGAACCATTCAATGTAAATAAGAACTGTAAGCTTGGTCTATTAGAAGAAAATTTTGATGAGGAGCCAAAGCTCGAAGTTAATTTTGCGGGTACTGAGGAAATTGGGGCAGTTGAAAATATAAATTTACAATGGAGTACAGAGTTTAATTTAAAACATCTAGATCAAGATCTAAAAAGTGAAGTTGAGCAATTTCTGAACAGAAATACTGATGTTTTTGCGGCCTCAGTGCTAGATTTGCCAGGCTGCGACACTGTAATGCACAATATTCACGTTACTGACAACACACCGGTTAGGAGCAGTGCATACAGGATGCCTTATAATTTAAGAGACGAGATGGACAGACAAATTAATACGTTGCTTGAATCCAACATTTTAGTCCCATCAAACTCCCCATATGCTTCCCCTATAATCTTAAAAAAAAAGCAGTCATTTCACTTAGCTTGTGATTTTAGAAAATTAAACAAGAAAATTGTAAGCGACAACTATCCTATTCCAAATATTTCGGAAATAATCGACTCTTTGGCCGAAGCTAAATATTTTTCTACGTTGGATCTTACAAGTGGGTTTTTCCAGCAAAAAATTCCCGAAGACCAACAACACCTCACTGCCATAATTACTCATGATAAACTTTTGCAATGGACTAGGAGCCCTTTTGGCTTCTAAAATCTTCCCCCGCTGCATTCCAGAGGCTTATGAATGCGTTCTTAGTGATCTACAAAACTTAAATATTTTAATTTACATCGACGACATTTGTATCGCCTCCAAAGATATAGAGTCTCATTTTGAAAAAATACATATAGTATTTAATATACTTCGAACACATAATTTAAGATTAAAACCCTCCAAATGTCATTTTTTTAAATCGCAAATTGCTTTCATAGGATTCAATATCCAAAATGGAGATTTTTTTCCTGCAGAAAAAAATGTTGAAGTAATTAGAAAAATTAAACGTCCTGCAAATAGAAAGCAGGTTAGGTCCTTTTTGGGTGCTGTAGGTTTTTATAGGCGGTATATTAGCGATTATGCTAAAAGAACTATCCATTTGACAAACTTAACAAAAGAAAAATTTAAATTTCAATGGTCAGAAAGTGCAGAGGCAGAATTTTTAGATCTCAAACAAGAAATTGCTCGAATTCCATCCCTTCGACTCCCTGATATGTCAAAAGACTTTATTTTGTTTACGGATAGCTCTGTAGTAGCTATGGGTTAAGTGTTGTGCCAATACGATGAGTCTGGTTTCCCTCATTGGGTGGCATTTGCTAGCAGAAAATTAAAAGATGTAGAACGCAAATATTCAACTACTGAACGTGAACTATTATCTTTGGTGTGGGCCACCCAATACTTTAAATGTTATGTTTATCATCGAAAATTTACTGTTTTTACCGATCATGCTGCACTTACTTTTGCCTTAAAATTAAAAGACTAGGATAGCTCGATGGTTATGTTCTCTCAGCGAATTCGAATTTGAGGCCAAATATATAAAAGGAAAATGTAATTCTGTTGCAGATTTTTTGTCACTATTTATTGAGCATAGTTTGGAGGTGGAAAATGAGACTGTGGAGTGTAATGTATTGGAAAGGGTTTCTCAAGAAACTCATTTTAAGAATAGTAACGAGTTATTAGAGGAAATTCGGCTGGCACAATCAAAAGATAAGTTTTGTAAATATATCACTAATGGTTTATATAAAGATCTGATTATTAGGCCTAAGTTTTGCAAATTTTTTTGTAAAAAAATGATATTGTTATGTGTACAAAATTGAAAGCAAAGGCTAAAAGGAATGCTACAGAAAAAATTGTTTTACCAAAGTTTTTGGTACCAAAAATTTTTGAAATGACACATGAATCGGCAATGGCATGTCATGCAGGATTTTATAAAACTTTCAGCAGAGTGAAAGATTATTATTTTTGGCAGTCAATGTACTCTGACATTAAAAGATTTGTGGCAAGTTGCCAGTCATGCTTAGAATTTCGAGCTCATAAGCCGAAACGGCTGGCCGAACTCCAGCGACTTCAGATTCTTGAGGCCCCTTTTACAACAGTACACTCGGATGCTTGTGGGCCGTATCCCCCCACCTAGAAGGGCAATAACTCATCATTATGTATATAGACAGTTTTACTAAATGGCCCGAGGCCTTTGCAGTTCCAAACATCACTTCGGACATCGTAGCTGAAACTTTAGCTGAGTTCGTGTGTAGACATGGCACACCAGAAAAATTAATAACTGATAAAGGAACCAATTATATGAGCAAAGCCATAGCTAAGGTATATGAAAAGTTAGGGGTTAAACACATACACACACGTCCAGTTTATACCCAAGCTCGAGCGCGAAAGGGAAGAGAAACCACTCAACCATGAATAATGCTCTTGCCCAGCTTGTCAACAACCACCAAAATGACTGTGATGAAAAATTAAAGTTCGTTTTATTAGCCTTACGCTCGGGAATGCATTCTACTATTCAGGAAACTCCTTTTTTTATTACTCATGGCAGGGACATTAAATTGCCTTACAATGCTTTAATGGAACATCACACTGTAAACTACAATGATAGTCCATCATATTGCGAGAACTTGATCCCTTCTCTACGACGGGTATTCGCACAAACAAAAAATTTTTTAGAGCAGGCTGCTGCGAAACAGGAAACTTATAGGAAGAAAATTGCAGTGGATAAGAACTTAAGGATTGGAGATCTAGTCATGTTGTATACCCCTATCTTAAAGCCAGGCTTATGTAAAAATTTTAATAAGTGTGACTACGGTCCTTTTCGAATTATTAAACAGATCTCTAAAGTAAATTTTCCAATACAAGAGCACAGGAAATGTTCAAATTGTACATGTAGATCGACTCTCAAAGGTTAGCGAGAAGCCAGATTTTCCTGTGTTGGAGAACTCGAATCAAGTTGTAGACAATATACATGTAGAAAACACGGTGTCAGATAATGTAGCTCAGCCAGAAATTTTAGAAGATCCTTTTGTAAGGTTTGGTAGGTTAAGACGTGAAAAAAGAAGAAGGAGAAATAGGTTTAATCTGGGATATTCATATATAACTTCTAACGCGCCTAATCAGGAAATCCAGGAAAATGAGATTAGGGTGACAAATGTTTCAATTGATGATACGAATGTAAGTGCAATAGCTAGCCCCAATGGCTCCCACACTGTCCCCTCTTCAAGTAGCACATGGCAGAACCTCTCTCCAACTGTCAGTGAGGCAAAGAATGAAGATCAGGTCTCAGATCTTGGTCAGTCTCCAAAACGGGTTACCAAACAGAAGGGTAAATCAAAAATCTCAAACAATGTTCCGACTCATAGTTATTCATTAAGGTCAAGGCGGAAGTAAATTTCTTGTGTTAGGCGAAGATTTGGTGTGATCTCTCACCTTAAAACCTAGGCGACTGAAATTCTTTGGTATGCAGAACTAAAGAAAATAATATAATGTAAATAGCAGCTGTGTATATATAAAAATTTAAAAAAAAAAAGTATTAGTAAGGTAAATTATTGTGTTCATTATCAAAGGGTGTTCAACGAGTTCTTTTTTGTAAATATCAATTCTTGCAGGATATTTTTTTCACTTCTTTCTAATTTGTGCGTATAACCAATATAACATAGAGTAAACCGCAAAAAACTATACTGTGTATACATTTGATGTATTTCTGGTTCAGAAATAAGTAGAGAAAACTAATTGAAAGAAACTAATGCACGCGATAGTGATGTTTGTCGACAATACATTAAATTAGGAAAACGTGAAATTAGTTTTCAGCTGTGCGTGTGTATACATCCCTTAACTCATAATTACACGGGAACAGGGTACTGCAGAAGGTACAGCTGTGAGGTTTTGTTTTCTGAATCCCAGACGGATTAAGTGATATAGTGATTATTATTAGTATCAGTATAGCTTGCTTGAGCATCGGTGTTGCGGCGCGAAATTAATGTATGCATTTTCATCGGTAGTAGTAAGGTAATTAATGTTGATATCGTGTTATGTGTTTCAAAGAAGTGTTAATATGAAAATCAAAAATTTTTCTATGTGTTTTTTTTTTTTTTTTTTACTCCGAAATTTGGGGTAGAAAGATTGGTCGTACCTCATCAGTTGGAGTAGAAGAGTATATTACACCAAATTTTAGATAAAAAATTATAATAGTTCTTTTATCAAGTGATTTGGGTAGTGATCTTGAAAGAGGTTTTAATAAGATGATAAAAAGTTTTGAAAATTTTAACCGACGTGGATCCGGTTGGATATTATCAGAAATTATCAAATTAGAACTGTGTATGGCAAAATATCGACCATTTTAGAAATAACACATGTTTTACTAAATATTGGTTGAATCTTAAAAATTATTGTAAGCTAACAAAAACTTTGTCACAAAAACTATTGTATAAGAACGATGTATGTAAAAATACTTATAATTTGAAAAATAAATATATGTGTATAAAAATTATATTTTTTAGTTTATTACCTGATTATGATTTACCTGATATAAAAAGATTTTAAAGACTGAAATTTTATAAAAAAAATTTTAAAAAGTGAAAACTTTGTTGCAAAAACTATTATATAAAAATGATATATGTAAAAATACTTATAATTTGAAAAATAAATGTATGTGTATAAAAATTGTATTTTAAATTATTTATTTCATACAAAAATTTTTAAGTCTAAAATTTTAAGAAAATTTTGAAAACTATTAATATGATTTTTAAATAAATGCACTTATGTACAGATGTTTAAATAGAAAGTTTCATTTTATCTAAGTAATTTTTTTTTTAACATGTTTTTAAAAACAATATTTTTATGAAAATTCTTTTATAAAAACGAAAAATATTATTTCATAAATAAATTAACTTATTTTATACTAAATAAAATCACAATCTTACCAATTTTAGATAAAGTGTGAAAAATCATAAACTTTACAATTTTAGCATTAACCGTTTGACATATATTCTACGGAAACACTAAACTAAAAGATATGAGAAATCTACCTTTAAAAGTGTAACTTTATTGCATAACTTAACAAATATGTTGCATACATGAAATGCAGGAGGAGTAAATTATCTGTTTTAACATGTTGATAAACTGAAATATTTTACAAGATTTGGCTATTAAAGTAACGTATTTGCCAAGATTTGGAGCTCTTTTGGTGAAAATTTTTAATGTATTTGGCGATAAACTAGAATATTTTACAATATTTGGTTGTTAAAGTAACATATTTGCCAAGATTTGGTGAAATTTGTTAATATATTTGGTGATAAACTAGAATATTTTATAATATTTGGCTATTAAAGTAACATATTTACCAAAATTTAGAGTTCTGTTGGCGAAATTTTTTAATGTATTTGGCAATAAATACTAATTTTTTGTTAAACATAGAGTATGAATACAGTCTCATAGAAAATTTAATCAGTTGCTGACTCGTTTTCGTGGAGTTGCTTCAGTTTTCATATAGCATACTTTGATTATATTCATTAATTATGATGGATCTATCTGAGGAAGTGCAAGTTTCTGTTCATCAACAAGCCTCTTCATCATGATTTGAAGATGAGAAGTTGTCTAATCGTTTAAAGTATAATGAGACTTTACACTTAAAGGTTCATAAAGATGTAAAACCACATATTTGTAATATATGTAAGAAAGCGTTTAGTAGATTGTACGATTGTAAGAAACATTTAAAAATTCATGAAAAACCTCGCATAGGATATGGATGCGAATACTGTATGGAAAATTTCACTCGTAAACGAGATTTATTAAAACATAATACAAGAATCCATAAAAAGACTTTGTATAGACATAGTTGTGACGAATGCACTGAAATCTTTAGGACTAAACAAGATTTATTTAAACATAAAAAAATGCTACATCGAAAGGTCTTACCTGAATATCTATGCATTGAATGCAATGAAAGTTTTCGATATAAATATGAATTATTACAACATTACAGAAAAAATCATCGTAAAGATTCTTCTGCTTACATCTGTACAAAATGTAATGAACGAAATACTCTACCAATTAACAACTTAGACAGCGAAAATATAAACTTAACGAATTTTTTGAATAATTTGAATACTGCTTTTTTAACCAACAGCTATTCTTTAACCAGAAGCTTTCATGATGAAAATAACAATATGTATTTATTAATATTTTTAAACAATGAAAATCTTTTACCTACTGTTAATGAAAATATGAATATTAATACCGAATGTATGATACAAAATAATGAGTCATCAACCAACAACTTTGGGAGTGTAAATGCAGACTTTACGAATGTTTTGGATAATTTTAATAATGAATGTTACAATCAAAATAATGTTTATGATTCATCAACCGAGAACTTTAACAGTGAAAACGTGAACTCATCAATTTTTTCTGATAATAATAATGAAAATGTGTGTAATATTTTACCCGCTGTTAATGAAAATATGAATATTAATATCGAATGTATGACACAAAGTAATATTTATGACTCACCAACTAAGAACTTTGAGAATATAAATGTGGACTTTACGAATGTTTTGGATAATTTTTATGTAGAGTGTATGAGTAATAACAATCAAAATAATATGCACAATTTTTCGCCGGTTAGCGCTGATAACGACTTGTTGACATTTTTGGATAATTTTAATGTAGAGTGTATGAGTCAATATAACCTTAACGATTTAACAACAATTTAGATTCTTATGAACCTGTTTATATACTGATAATAATAATGTAAAATAAAATATTTTAATCAAAAATTGTGTTTTTATTATGAAATTACTTTCTGCACAACATTTCATCTTACAATAGATACGTTAAAACTTAAGTCACGTGTTATTAAAATCTAAAAATGTGTAAACTTTTCTTACACATAACGTATTGTAAATATATTTTTGCTTTCTTATTAACTAAATCGTTTAATAAATTTATATACAATAAGACTTAGTGATTTTAATTCGGTTTAAAGAAAATTACAACTGTGTTATGATATAAAAAATTCTCCCCCACAAACTGATATGGAACGAAACAGGCGAAGTGACTTATAAAAATCGTAAAATAAAGGACTCTAATATTGCTGATTTATTTAATATTTACGCATAAAAAGTGGCTATCAATGCACAGGGTGAATTATTACAAGCTCATAATGACATGCATATACATAAAACCTTTATTAAAAACAAATTTTTGTTATCCTCTATACCCAAGGTGCGAAAACGTTCAAATGTAACCCTATATTGGATAAGTTTTTAATAAAAATATTTTTTAACGTAAAACACATGTATCTTTATTTATGTTTAAATATATATATATATATATATATATTAAATAAATGATATAAAAATTGGACTTACCTCAACACAGTTGTTAATTTGCGTCCTTCTCTTCTATTCGCACAGGGTGAAATGAGCGATAACGCTATTTCTTATCAAGATCACGTGGTAAGCTTTTTTATCTACTACTTCACATGACATTGCCTAGTATGACGTAGTAAGCTACGTATCTACTACGTCACATATACTACATTGGTGGAGGGTTTGTGTTATCAGTCACGTAGCTTACTACGTCATACTAGGCAATGTCGTGTGACGTAGTAGATAAGAAAGCTTATACAATCAACAATATACAGGGATACCCAAAATTAAGCGAAAACGTTCTTTCCTGTTGAATGTAATTGATGGAAATTCTAAATTTTACTAAGTCCAGAGTCCAGGAAAACTGCTTAGGAATCTATATATTAATAGGCAAGCATGAAATTTGTGGTACACTTTAACATATTAATTATGGGAGTTCAGGATTGAAAGTGGTATGGTTCGAAAGGTCTAACTCACGAGAGTTGCAGAATACAAGAATTATTTTCAACGATGTCAAGAGGATATTTAAAAGTACTTTTATTTTTTATGCATTTTCATTTTATACTCATAATCTTTTGTATTAAAAATTTATTTCATTTCAGTCGCCTGCGTTCTTATAGCAACGGCTCGAAATTTTATACTATTGAACATATGCGAAAATTAAAAAAATGATTTGATTTATGAAAGTTTTATTTTATTTTATTTTTTCTAATTTATTTATTATCTAATTTCTTTCTCTTCCCCCCCCCCTTTTTTTTTTCTTTATGATTTACGCCAGTTCTAATTTAAAGAGGTATTAGCCGTACGATAAATTTCCTAATTGTGCATAAATACGTAAATAAAAGTCAGCTCCTGATTCAATCTGCTTTTGTGGTTTTATTTTATTGTGTTTACTTTTCATTTGTCTGGCAACAGAAGTGAGTATAATTTAATTTATTTTCAGATTGTAGACATATTGTTTCTATATTAAAAGTGTTCTTTGCCTTTGAAATGCTCAGACGAAAAACTTTAACCAGTCGAATTGAGGCAAATTGAGTTAAATAGATTGAGAAGTTCATACGGATACCAATCATCATATAAATAGACATGCAAATAATGATTTTTTTTTTCTTAAGTGTAGATTTAATTGTTGCAAATATTGTTTAGAAGGAAATGTTGAATTTCTGTATTTATTATTCAAATGCTTACCTAAAAAACTGGTCGAGTTTCGTCCACTGGGCGATACTAGTAATTATTAATTTCTCATGACCATAGCATTGCACAGAGTCCAATTTTCAATGCTGAAGTTTTGCTATAGTTGCTTTGGAAGTCTCTTGTGTACGAAAATAAGTTGTTTAGCAATTTATGAGTGTTGTATTTGTTATCAGCATAATTTAAAACATATATTTACCGAAAGTTCAAATCTGGTATTAAAAGTTCAAACGATGGTTCCCCTTGAAAAGTTACACCAAGATTGGTTAGTTTTAAGAAATACTGTGGGGGAAAGTTTTTTGATTAATTTGGAATAAACTTTCAAATTTTATAACAGTCTAATATATTTTTTGTGAATGCAGGTACTGTATGCAAATTGGGAGGGAGGAGGTTAACCGGGTTGTACCCCTTGATACAGAATTTTATCTCAAATAAAACTGTTACTAAACAATCTTGAACTATTCTTAAATGACACTTCTATACTGTGCTTGCTAATTTATCCTTTAATCAGTAATTTGTCTTTATGATATTTGAATGCAAAATAAGAGAAATTCGTGTGAGTATACTGAAGCAGATTATTTGTTTTGAGAAGCGTCTTCAACTGAAATTCTTCAACTGACCCTGAATAAATAGCTTTAATATAAAATATAAGAAGTGAAATTTTTCTCTAGTTTTGTTACATAAATCTCTATGAACTGCACAGCACTGTGTAATGTAGAAAAGAAACACAACCGGTTTCGAGAAATAAATAAAATCACATTTCCTTTGGTCATATCCTTTTACTTTTTGTTGCGTGTATCTTTCGAAGCCATGTTAATATTTGTGTTCCTCTGTGTGGTTGTTGTAAACTTTTCACCAGGTAAAATTTTATATCGCATATTAATTGTTACTATCGTATATAAATAGTATATTTATGATATATTATCGTATACTAATCGAATATTAAAATTATAGTATTTTTAAGCTTACTTTATTGAAAACTTTTCAAAATTTCTAAAGTTAATGTTACGATTAATTTATCGTTTTTCGATGACTAGTAAAATGTAAATGTTAGTTATTTGTTGCACATGCAAAATATACTTCTAACTTCTTATACACTTATTATTTTTTAAACTTCATAATTTCAAAAAAATACAATTCTTATATCAATATAGTATAAATATTTATTTTCGGTATAGGATATATAACAATTATTGTTCTGAAAAAAGTCATTACTAAAATGGTAAGGTGGTTCCATTAAAGAAAAAATTATCAACTTGAAAATTTGTCATTAAGCTTACGAGCTGTCAAAACTACGTCTATTTGTCGAAAAATATATTATTAAATGTACTGTACACATTTCATGTGTTATGCGCTGCTAGTTGTATGCTACAAGATGAATATAAACATGGAAGAAATGTTTGTATTGTAAGATGTTTGAAACCAAGATGAATACACCCAAGTTTAATAAATACACATCTGAAAAGAAAATTTAACGCAAGACTAGGCATAAATATACAGCATGTATACACGGAAAATATAGGCACGTATACTGACCGTGCATGTTTTAGAATGCATATTGTATGTGTGTAAAATTGGTGTAAGTAAATGTATTGCGCATATTAAAAATATGCGAATTTATAAAACTAATTATCAAATGATTTCTAGAGAAAGACATTATGAGTATATATTAAGCTATGTGATTTTTACCCCTTTTTCAGTGTTCCGTATGTAAATATTTTAATTTAATATAATATAAATGTATGTTGCAAGATGAATAGATTCAAAACATTTTTAAGTGTATAAACGAAGATGTATATGGAAGTAAAATATTAATAATATCATAAATTTATGGCATTACTCAGTTCATTGAAAAATGAGAAATTTAATAATTTTGTACTTTACTAGTTATTAAACAAAACAAATTAATAAAACTTTGTTTTCCTTGGCACTTTTTAAAATTTTTATTATATGTCTAAAGTACTGTTATAATTATAAGATAAAAAAAAAAAAAAAACTTTTTATAAACTATGTTTTTAAGCTTTCTGTTGAATCACAGCCATATAACTATATTAGCTTTTTATCAATGTGTATAAAATTTTTAAAGTGATAATGACGCCAATTTTTGTGAGATGTCTAATTTAACTTTTTATAATTTTTTAATGTTCACGTTTCATTAAATGTATTCATTTTTATGTCAAAAGAAAATGAACTCGTAAATATTTTTTGGCAACAATTAAATTATAGCTAATATTTAAATGGCTATTTTTAAAGCTATTAGGATGTTATAATTATATTCGTATTCATATTTATATTCATATTTTAATTAATTAAAAGAAAACTACCTACAAATTCGAAAATCGGGCTTCGAGGTATTGCGTTTTCATCGGGTTCTGAGCTGTTCTAAAAGTTTCAAATGCCTAGATAGCCGGGAATTTAGTTAAAAATGAATTGAAAGATTTCTACTGGACAAACAAACAAGAAAGCGTGTTAATAAAAACATGGTAAAATAGTTGAAAGAAATTTTTAAAAAAAATCTTAATAAATGTCAAAAATTTTAACAATATCTTTAGTTTACAACTCATATTATTATTTTATTTTATTTTACTTTTAATTTTTTTGTTTATTCCTTTCGTTCAAGTATATACAAACGTCTGGAAACTATAATTATAATCAATATTTAGTATTTTAATCTCATAAAAAGCAGATGATTGTATAAAATATGAATAGAAAAAATCTTTGTTTTTCTTCGGACTTTATTTATTTACTTTATCATGTTTTTAAATTCATATGTTTTTCTATTTAAAATACAACAACAAATTTATGTTGATTTTAAAGAAATTATTATATGACTAGAACTATTCGGAGTAAAAAGAAAACGAAATATTAATTAAAGGATTACATGTATTTAAAGGCTTTAAAGGAAGATGATACTGATAGAGTGAATATTATCATCTTCACTCCTTCACAACAGGTGTCTGCCCCAGACTACTTTTTCAGCTGAAAATTTTTAAATAATAAAAAAAAAGAGAAGAAAGAATGAAAGAAAAAAGAAAGAAAGAAAAACAAAAAAAGTAATCAAAAATTCCAAAATAAGGTTTTGATATGAATCAGCAGAGGTCAAAACGGACCGCCATGAAAAAATCTGTAGCTTTGCAATCTCTACTTGCTTACAAAGTGACCAACACATTTCTAATTTTATTTTATTTTATTTATTTATTTATTTGTTTTATTTATTTTATTTTATTTATTTATTTTATTTATTTATTTATTTATTTATTGTCAGTCTCTCGTCAGCTTTACGATTTAGATCCTATAAAGACACTGAAAAAATTTCTTTTATATATTGACATATTTTTTATTATTCATTTATTTATTATCTGCAAAAATGTAGCACATAGGCTCTTAGAGGGTTGAACCCACAATTTTCGTGTTATTAGCATGATGTTCTAAGCAATAGAGTTATCAGGCCAAGAAAAATCCCTTTACTTTTACTTTTGTGTTTACAGAGTTGATCACTTCAGATGTTTATAGATTTTAATCAATTAAAAAAATAATCAAAAATTCGGAAATCGGGTTTCGAGGTGCATCAAGAGAGGTCAATATGAACTTTCATGCAAAATTCTGTAGCTCTGAGATCAGCCGTTTTCCTACAAAATGGCGGACATTACATACACATACACACATGTACATATTTTATTATATGTAGAGATTAAACTAAGGGAATATTCTGTGCTTCATTGCTGACAGCCAAATCCTACGTTAATCGGTTGAAAAACTGTTATAAGGATTACTATTTACCTAATGTATATAAAATCTTGATATCCAAAATATTTTTTTCTTTTTTTTTAAACGAGAACAAATTTGATAATTATGAATTTTCTAAATGTAAAAAATACGTTAGGTAATAAATATATATACAAAAAAATTTCCACATAGAATATCATAAGATATCGTGCTTAGGATGAGGAAATTGCTGCATTTAGAAAGGAATGTTAAGTGAATTGTAACCTGGTTATTTCAAGTAAAAAAGTATGTGGTGGCCATTGCAAAACGTTCTTCGATATCATTCTCGCATGATATTTGATCGTAAAATTCCATGGTTAAAGGAATAACAAGGATGTGCATATATATATATATATATATATATTAAGGAATGCACTTTCTTCCTGTAACTGCCTTGCTAGTAGTAGACGTATCGTGAATGACGGTTTGGGTATGCTCCACTCAGGAAGTTAGAAACCGTACATTAATATGGATATTTAATCATCTTATTGGCTAATTCTCTTCATTCGAGAAACAACGTAGATATTACGGTATTTCAACAGTCAATCGGAAGAATGAGAATTTCATGATAACGAGCTGTTTCTAGTCATCCGAAAAGTCATTCACGATACGCCACTTCCTGCCAATTAATACGAACTAAGTTTATCAAAATAAATAATCTAAATATCCTATTTAACAATTATAAACAAAAATACTGAAATATAGCCATTTTTGAAGTCGTAGAAAGTGACCAAACACTCATGTGATATCATAGTTTTTCATAATATACACTTTATATATTCAGTTTCGTGCAAATGCATGCACTAGATATCAATCATAAACTAGTAAGATGTCGCCACCACATGACTTTCTTCTATATAATTTTACACAAAATTTATTCAATACAAATTATTTATTAAATTATCAAATTATTTTCCATTATAAATGCAGACGATTTTTATATGGCAGAATTATATTATCACTAAATGCCTAAAGAGGTCAGTTTTCAGCAATTATCAGAAGAAATACGATTATTTTTTAAAGTTTTTTTCGGTAAAAGATAAAAAAAACCGGTAAAAGATAAAAAAGATAAATTCGGTAAAAGATAAAAAAGATAACTTTGTTTTAAATTATCACAGATCTATAGTTCAAACATTCGTTTTAAAGGTACTGACGAGATCCTTCAAAAGATACCCATATTGAAAATTTATTACCCCTGGGGTAAGGGTACTTCCCCAAGAAGGGGGGGGGGGGAGGGATGCTCTCACATGCCCAACAATTTTTTTTCTAGTTAACTTCTACTATTATCGATAACAATATTAATTTTATAATCACACGATTAAAGTAACTCTCATTATGTGCATTTATACGAAATTTTGTCCTATTCTGCTATGTTAAAAATTTAGAAAAAATACGATAACAGCGCCACTTGTTGAGCACTTGTTCCACAAATTTAATCAGAACTAGTTTATGTCAGGTTCCAACTAAATACCACGTTTGGTTAAATTTCGTTTATTGGTTCGTGAGATACAGCGTCCACAAAATGTGTGATATACACACACAGACACACAGACAGACAGACAGACAGTTTCTAAAAACAGTCAAATCATGTTCAGGACATCCAAAAACGTGTAAATCCATCAAAACTGGAAATTTTCACGTATCCAATACTTTCTCTATATATACATATAGAAGAAAGTAAAAAAATGGTAGTTGGAAAATAGTAAAAGATGCTGCATAGCATTAGCAGACAGTCTGTCGGATAATATATGCCATAATTTTGTCAACATGCTTTTCATAATCATAGTTTTCTAGCCATAGACAATGAGGTATACTTAGCACACGTCATAAAAAGTACGGCTGAATAGTAATGACTATCAGCCGATAAGCATTCAAACAGTGATATGCAAATTAAATCAGCACACTTTTTTGACAACAGCCATTTTACATCTCAAAATTTACTCAATTGTGCATTTTTAAAGCTGAGATATAACCAACCCTTAGATGTGGAAAATTTCCGCAGAACAGTAGCATCTAATGAACGATATATACCAAAATCGTATCAGCACTAATTTATCTCAAAAGGCGAGCCAATAAAAGGCTCCATATAATTCTGAACATGATTTTCTTGAGATAGAGACCATATTTTGTTGATAACATACAAACATAGACAATTTGCAAAAGTATTCGAATCGTTTTCGGGACGTCTTTAATGTAAAACCTCTGAAAATAGAGAATTTTAACGAATGCAGTATCTTTGTCTTACGTATATAGAACAAAGTACGATTATTTGTATTGTTCTATAATCTTCAATATTTATTCTATTTATTTAAGCGTTTTACATGGGTTTCGAAGGCTGAAGAAAAAAGCATATTTTCTCTGGTTTTTTTGTTAATAATGTAAAAAAAAAAAAAAAAAAAAAAAAAAATTGGCGATATATTTTTTTTTCTGCCAAGAATGACCGATATCAAATCTATTCCGCTGCAACATATTAGTATCTTATATCAAATACTTTATTTAGACATTTGAACACAAATTTGACTTCAAATTATGATAGAATATTTATCATTTTCCTTTTAATTAGTATATTAGTTGGATATTTATTGTGTAAATATCATCCTTTGAAATGAAATGTTTGTGTTTTCAATCGAATATGGAAGTTTGCCAATTTTCTTCTAGTGTTTTGAAATTAAAAATTCAAATTTTGTCAATTTTGCAACAAAAACAAAAACATTAAATCATTAAATTCATTTTTACTTTCTCTTACCCAATAGGTAGAGATAGAGAAAGTATTGTTTTTGGGTCAAATTTTCGAACGCGAGATTTTGTTATATTTACACATTTTGAGGTCTCCTGAATACGAAAATCATGTTTTTAGCAAATGGTCTGTGTGTATGTCTGTCTGTGTGTGTGTGTGTGTGTGTGTGTGTCTCTGTGTGTGTCTGTCTGTTATCAGCATATCTCAAAAACAAATTGTTACAGAAAGTTCAAACTTGGTATTCTAAATGTGTATCATATAAAGATGCTACAGTAAGCTTTTCGTTAAGATCAAGCAAATGGTTCGTGTACAGGGACAATCAAGAGAATTCTAATACATTACGTCTATGGGGGAAATTGCAGGTAAGTAGAGTTTAACGTCTATAGACTGCACTAAACCAAATGAAACGAATATGTATATTTTGTAATAGAGATAGTCAACTGGGAAAAAAATTTTGTGTATGTAGGAGCCTCGCCTCCCCCCCTGGGGGGGAAGTCCCCCTCGAGGGGAGTAAATTTTCATGATGGGTATCTTTTAAAAGAGCTCGCCAATACCTTGAAAACGAATGGTTGAACCATTGATCTGCGATAATGTAAAACAAAGTTATCGATTTTTTTCACTTTTAACAAAAAAAAAAAAAAAAAACTTAAAAAAAAAATCATTTTTTTTTTTTTGAGAATAAAATGGACGTTTTTGGATATTTAGTGTTATACTACTTCTATAATATGGAAATCGTCTGCATTTTCATAAAAGATAATTTTTTTAAATTATTTTTTAAAAACAGAATTATTTTTTAATAACCGAATTCAATTTTATATAAATCTAGGTGCATTAATGAAACGGGGGGTTGAGGGGGGTGGTAGCCCCCCTCACACAGAATTAATTATCATATAAAACTCTTCCGAAGCCTAATTTGAATTGTTTAACATAGGTTTACATAACATCGTTATCTTACCTCTTAATTTCCAAACTTTATTTATAGCATTAAATTTCAAGGTAAGAGAACGACGTGTGAGTGACACACCAGATTATTTTACTTATTTTTATTTCATATTATTTCACGCGCACTTTTTATTTCCTAATTCAAAATTATTAAAAAAACTTTTTCGATATCGCTTGTAACGATACTGATTATTATTAATTTTCTTTTCTTTTTCTTTCAAAAAAAAAAAAAGAAAAAAAAAAAAAGATTTTGATGAAATTCTGGCAAAAGCAGAATTTAGTTTAGGACGGAGAACTATTTTTTTTTTTCTTCCCAATTATAACATCGCTTTCAAATTATTCAATTATATTTTCGATAAATTTTAGATTTCGATAAATGTCCAACTATCGAAAAATGATTTCGACAAATGTCCAACAATCGAAATCGACAACGAAAAAATCCCAGATTGAGACTAATAGGCCCTCAGTCCTAAAAATAAAATGTTTTATTCAAAAATTTCAGCATATGAAAGAGTATTATTTAAAAAATATTTCATAAAATTTTTATTAATTTTTTTTTTAAATTTAAGACCCTTCAAAAAAGCGGTGAACACGATTTTTCGAAAACTAGTATCCCGATTTTACCAAAGATTTTACACTTCTTCCAAATAGAGTTGTCTAGTGCTTTAACGAAGGATTTTTTTTTTTTTTTTTTTTTTTTTTTTTCGATTACAATTAATTTTACAAAGTTAGAAGAAAAGTAAAATGTATCCAAAATTCCGCTGTTTAGCACACAGTTCTGCCAAAATTGTATTAAAAAAAAAAAAAAAAAAAAAAAAAAAAGAAAAATCTCTGTTTACGCACTAGTTATTTCTATTATGAAAAAAGGAGCAAAATTTTAATAAGATCGATGAATTAATTTTTGATAAATCGTGTCTACCGCTTTTCTGACGGGTCTCCGGAAAACAGGACCCACCAGTTCGAAATTTTTAATGTAAATTTTATAAAATATTGTTCAAACGATGCTCTTTTATATGTACAAATTTTTGAATTTCATTTATTATATTAAGGAGAGAGAGGGGGAGAATAAATAAATAAATATATATATATATATATATTGCTTTTGAATCCCATGTAATGCCTTAAAAGACTTTACTATAAAGCGTAATTTTTTTTAATTAAAACTTTGCAAAACGTTAAAAAAAAAAAAAAAGATTTTGATGAAATTCTGGCAAAAGCAGAATTTAGTTTAAGACGGAGGACTATTAGTTTTTTTTTTTTTTTTTTTTTTTTTTTTTTCAAATTATAACATCGCTTTCAAATTATTCAATTATATTTTCGATAAATATTAGATTTCGACAAATGTCCAACTATCGAAATCGACAACGCAGATTGAGACTAATAGGCCCTCAGTCCTAAAAAAAAAAAAAAAAAGAATCAAATCTTTATTAGAAGCTTTTTATTGAAACTGGATTGTGTCATCATGTATTCGTGTCACGCTAAAAAAACAAGTTGCCCCCACTTTAAAGTAAATGTATGCATCTCTTTCTGTCGCTCGTTGGCTCGATTGCTGACAGCGTCATGTTGCTAACGTGATGGTCGTGAGTTTGATCCTTGAAGGGTCGATATGGTAATAGAAAAGGGGTCAATTCATAAAAGAACATTCTTCACTGACTACACAGTACCCGAAGAATTTTTGAAGAGTTTTTTTTAACCCTCTGACCACCTTTTAAAAGGATAAGATTGAAATGTTGTTTTCAATGCATAGATTTAATATGTAATAAAATGATGCTTAATTCAACTTGAGATTGAAAGTATAACTATGCAGATGATTATAAACCTTATGGCTATTATGTAAAATCTTCAAATCTGAAAAATGATTTAAAAATTCATAATTATATAATGTTTAATTTATTGTGGGAAAAAAGAACAATTCAGTGATCGGCTATATCTGTCAGCGGCGGTCAGATGGTTTAGAAACCTATTATTGAAACTGGATTTTCGTCATCGTGTCTTTGTCTCACGCTGAAAAACAAGACGCCCGCCCTTAAACGTAAATCTAAGCATCATTTTGACGTCACTAGTTAGCTCAGTTGGTTAGCGTGTCTTATTGATAGGGTAACGGGTTCGATCCTTCCTCGAAGGCCCATGTGGACTCATCGGCCCTTGGAGGGCCGATGAGTTAATTTTTTCGAGATAATTAATTGTATCTAAAAACCAAAAAATAAAAATTTAAGTAAAAGAAGCATTTTTTAACAGTAGAAACATTTTATTGTGGAGCCCTAAAAAACATAAAATAAAAATTTATTTTTAGAAAGACGTGCTATAAGAAAATGAAAGTTTCAACACTAAGAAAATTTTAGAGAAATATAGATATTTCATTTTTGAAAGAAATGAAATATTTTAAATATTCAAAATATTTAAAAAAGCTTTCGAGATCTTTGAAATTTATGGCTTAATGAATAATTATACAAAAACAAATAACTACGAATATGGTCTCGAATACTTTTTAAAATATTTTGAATATTTAAAAAATTTCATTTCTTGAAAAAATTAAATATCTATCTTCCTCTAGAACCTTCTTAGTGTTGAAACTTTCATTTCTTTATATATATTTGCAAGATAAATTTTTATTTTATGCTTTTTAGGGCTCCAAAATAAAAAGTTTCTGCTGTTAAAAATGTTTTTTTACATATTATTATTATTATTTTTTTATAAATAAAATTTGTTGTCACGTATACTCTTGATAAATTATCATTTGCGCATAATTTCTGAATTTATTTTATTAATTTTAGATCTGACTGCGTTTGACTTTTTTAACTCATTATAGTTATAAGTCCTTTAAACAATTTTCATTTCAAAATTTTCATTCATGTAAAAAGCTTCAAAGAAATTGAGTTCGAGTTCATAATTGAACCCACATTTTTTTTTTTTTTTTTTTAACTTTATAAGTAATTCTATTGTTTGATTAATCAGTGATAGAATCCAAATTCTATTGATTGTTTAAATAGTCGTAGAATTTCACTCCTTTCAAATATGTTGAAGTACTTACTTTCCTGACTGATGCACTGATGACGCTACGCTAAATGCTACCGAAACAGCTGTATGCTGTTTCACTATTTCCATTGGCGTTGAAGACGTTGACGATATTTCCTGTGTTTATTTGTATAGCGCCAAGTTTCCTTTTAATATCCTTAATATGGTCATTTAATAATTTTAGTTCATAGATCATAGTGTACAAAAATTTTAATTTGTATCCCTATAAAAGAACTATAAGTCCCACATTCATGAAAATATGTATAGTTCTTGCACTTATGACCTACAACATAGCTGCTCAATTTAATGTTAGTCGAATGAGTGGTTTTGATGTGTACATAATTTATCTAATTTTAGACGCAATCGTCATTCCCATACGCACACACATATGTACAAATACATACAGAACCATAACATTAACAAAAGAAATTCATGTCCGAACGTATCCATAAGCACGAACATGTCCATCTGTCTGAACGTATGTATATACAGATTTTTTTTTCTTTCTATAATTCATTTCCCCCCCCCCCATAAATATTATTATTATTATTATTATTATTATTATTTTAATATTATACGTTCAAAAACGTACAAAAAGAAGTTGTCTCGAAAAATTGTTTAAGGAGCTTTCTGTTTCTTGAACAAGTAGGATTTACTTCAGTATGGCGACTTAGCGACTATTGCTGCCGGGCTATTAGCAAATTTCGCCAAAATAATTCACATGGAGGACAAATTTATCATCTAATATATTACCGTAAACATATTTTCTATTTTACATTTTTTTGGAAAGGAGAAAAATAATATATGATATTTACAAAATATCGGTAAGAAAGTCTTTAAGACAAAGGAATCCTAGTCTTTAAAATAGTCTTTGATCTTCAGCTTTCACTATTTTGTAAACACTGTTAACAGCTTAATAATAGACTTCAAGATTTTCAGTCTTCAAAGTTCTATAACAGTGCTTTGATTCTGCTACATTGCTTTGTTCCTTTTACAGTACACTCGAGCTTACTTTTTTTTTTTTTTTTTTTTTTGTTATAGATGAAGAATTGTACTGAAGTATTACGAGGCAAAACAATTTTTTTTTTTTTTTTTTTTTTTTTTTTTTGGTATTTTAAATATTATCGCGCTGAAGTTCTTCGTCCTTCAAAGCCAGTTTTCATGTGCATTTTGTTGCAACTTGTTGAAATATCACTTACAAAATTTTTATGTTTAATTTAATTACTGAAATAATTTTTTGCATTTCTAGAAATTTGTATTAATAAAAATCAGAATGACATTAAATGTTTGTGTTTAGAATATCTTAAAATTAAAGTTTTTGTACTGTTTCACATGACAACATTTTAAATGCAGAAAATATATGTATAAAAAATTTTCACTCGTGTTTATACGCATTATTTACCAGTAAGCATTGGTCACGTTCGAATTTAGACGTTTTGTTAAATATCTGAAAAATTTCTTGAGGAATTGTTTTGAAACTTTCGGCATATAAAGAACATCTTGTACCTCATAAATTTTAGGGACATTTTTTCTGGAAGAGGAAAAGGGGATCAGTAAAAAAGTTATAGAAAAATCAAAATGTTTTGGATCACCCTGTAAAAAGTAATGCTTGAAATGTGTTTTTGATGTGATTTTAAAAATTGTTCTAATTATCTGTACAAAATTTAAAAATTGAAAAAGAAAAGAAATTCCCTTTTTTTTTGTAATTAATATAACACGTAACGTATTAGACCCAGTGCAAAGTCCTTTTTAGAAATCTTGGCATGGTACATTAGACACAACACACTGCAATCAGGATGGAAAAATGTTAAATATCTTATGAAATATGAACATGTTTACTAAATAATTTTTAACTACGCATGCACAAGCTTTCGTGAACTTTCATTTGCCTAATTTAGTAGCAAAATGTATTTAGCTATCCATATGAAAGCCCAAAACGAACATCGTGTAAATTCAGAAAGTTATAAGAGATAGAATGAAGAGAATTTCAGTTCCTCACGAAATAAAAACTAAACTATAAAGGGTTTTACTCACATTTTTATTTTGATTTAAAACTGTGTTTGCTGATTATAAATAAATATTGATAAATCCCCCTATCATTTCCCTTTTTTTTTTTTTTTTTTCCAGGGAGAGAGAGAACTGAAATTCTGTTCATTCTATAACTCATAACATTTGAATTTACACCATATTTGTTTGGGATTTTCATATAATTAGTTGAATACTTTTGGCTATTAAATTATGCAAATGAAATTTTTTAAAACCTTGAGCATGCTTAGTTAAAAATTCTTTAGTAAAAATGCCCATATTTCCTAAGATATTTAACATTTTCCCATTCTGATTGCAGTATGATGTGTCTAAAGTAGTATGTCAAGTTTCGTAGAAATGACTATGCACTGAGTCTAATACCCTACGTGTTATAATAATAAAAATGTAGCATTTTGTCTTGCAATTTTTAAAAGAAACACTGTTATATCTCCATGAATATATATGGTAGCCTCATAAAAATTGATACAGATAATTAGAACAATTTTCAAAATCCCACGCTACAGCAAAAATGTATTTCATGGCAAAATATGTTGACTTTTGTTTAATGTTTTACTGGTGACCTTTTCAAGTTACTCAAAACAAGTTACTCTAAAGTAACATACCACGATAAAAAAAAATGTTTGTCGTTTGTTTATCAGAGAAACGCGCTGGGTACATGTGGCAACCCCAAGGCAACAAAATGCCTGATACGCCAGCTCGTATATATAGGAGCCTTAACTGGGGCCAAGTCTCCGTTATTTCCAACAGAGTACTGAAAAAAATTTATGAGAACTTTCCGGTATAAGTCTCTGTTATTTTCAACGGAGATTTATACCAGAAAGTTTTTATAAATGTTTTCAGTTTATATAATTCGAATAATTCGTCAAAAATACATGCGACAAATTCTTTTTTAAAAATACTGGTGATAAATCTGATTTAAAGATTACAAGTGTTGGTAGCTATCCACGCGTACCTTGCATCAAACAATGATGCATTCGTCTATGAATGTGAGTATTCGAACAACCAAAGTGTAGGCCTGTTGTTTGAAAGGACCATCCATATTTGGACAACAGGACCATCCAGCCTGTCTTGATGTTATCCAGCTATGTGTAGTTTTTTCCATGCATTCATTTGCAAAGATGAAAAGGGATGATAATACGGTTAAAATGAAAAAATGAGCACTGTAAAATGGAATATTATCAGAAAACTGTTATCTGTTTTAATACTTGTCAACATCCTAATTAATATTACGTAGTGTTGTTAGTCCCGCCCTTTTTCTCACACCAGTGAATTTTTAGAGTAATATTCTACAAAAGCAACTACGATTAAATAAGGATAAAAATACTCTAAAAAGATACTGGTGTGAAAAAGAAGGCAGGGCTAACAATACTACGAAATATTAATTAGTATGTTGGCAAGTATGTGTTTTATAAGTTGTTATTTTCGAGGTAAAAATTTGTAAAATGATAGATATTAGACTTCTTTAGTCATACCACTTCAATCATTTGAATACTCATATGGAGAAAAACTAATTTCCATTACGAATTTTTGAAATCTATTTTTGTTTTAAATTCATTTTCTCCCCTTCTAATCCAAGAAAAAGTCTTGATTTGATAGTTAAGACTTTGAACGAGAGTAATGTTAATTAAATATTAATGGGGAGATGCCTATCTTAAAAATAATTTTATCGAAAAATTACATTGTTGAATAATTGCGATTTATTTAAAATCAAACAGAATTAGATTTGTTATTTTTGTTTTTATTATTTTTAAGATTTTAAGCTAATTATTAATTCAGAATACTACATCCAGACATTGCAGTCTTCCCTTTTTCATTCCATTAATGTTTTTCGTCAATATTAAAAACAATTTCTTGTCGAAAAGTACGCACTATTTTAAATACGAAAAAATATTAAACATCATTGTTATATTCTATTAAATTAAATAGTATGTCGTAGAAACATAAATATTAGAGACTCGTGTAAATGAGGGTTCTAAATAATTTTTGTAAATTACTGTTTTAGGGTATGGAAATTTGCATATGTAAGCATTGAAAAATAAAAATAATAAGAAATAAAAGCTTCTAGAAAAGTGTTTATATTTGAAAATTTTAAATTTTATGAAAAATTTTGAAATTTTGATTTGTAACTAATTAAGAATTTTTTTGTCGATTTTACATTATTACATTATATATGTTCTAAGCCTATTTGGTTATTATTTTGTAAAATCATTGGTAATTTAATTAAATATATATATATGTGTGTTTGTATGAAAGACCTGTTATTCATTAGTATTTGCTGAAAGTTTGCATTAACCCCTTAACGCGCGGCGTCCTCGCTGCGAGGACGCAAAATTTAAGATCCAGCTGCAAAAATTAATCCCGGAAATATTGTAGCAAAAATTTACGTTTATAACATATCAGAAAACTCCAATTTTTTTAACCTTAAAATTTAAAATTTCTTTTAGTTTAACTTAGTTCATCAATTCCGGTGGAAGTATAATTTAAATTATCTGAATTGTCTTGCGCCGCAAAGGGTTAACCCTTTGTTCGGCATATTTTCCGTAAGACACGCCTTTTGGCGTTTCTTTAAAACGTCACACGTATAGTTTTCAACTTACTACCTTATCGCTACCGAAAAATTGTAATAATTTGTTTTATTTTACTTCATCATTAAATAAAATAAATCTTTCTGTTAAAATTTTCCGGTAGCCGAAAGGTAGCCTATAGTTACACGTTTTTAGAAAAATAACATTTCATTTGCAGAGGAACACCTTAAGGCATGGCTCGATTTTTTAATGTCTCCTCAGAAGGGACATACGAGCGACAAGGGTTAAATTTCAATATTCAAAGATAAAAAAAAAAAAAAAAAAAAAAAAAATTACCAGTGAATTCCTAAAATAATACCCAACACTGAAAAGTTTCTTTAAATTTCAGTATTCAAGGATAAAAATATCAAAAAGATAATAACTTATAAATGAATCCTAAAAGTAATGTCAAAATATGTTTAGAATATATTGTTTAACTATAATTATACAAAATCGAGGAAAAATCTAAAATTTATTTAGCAAAGATAATTTTCAAAATTAACAAAAATGTATATATTTTCATAATTTAAACAGATTTCCAGAAATTTAAATATACTTAATATTGTTATATTTCATTGGATTTGTATGCAATTATTCACTAATCTAAAACAGAAATTCACAAAAAAAGATTTATAAAGTCTACCAACCCCTTGTTCATATTTGTCAATGTAAAAACTTATTTGTTTTGTGTATAGTTTAAAAAATATATGGATATTTATGAACGTAAAGAAATTTTGAAATCGAATGATAGTAGATTTACAATTTGTTTGTTACCACATCAAGGACTGCCAAAATAAGCGGGGAAAAAAATCGAGTAAATGAGGAACGGATAATTATCAACAAGCTGTTTTAATTTCCCGCAGTTTCGCATATGTTTAGTGTTTGAAAATAAGGCCTATTGACTACATTTGGCTCCTAGGTCTGAAGGGGAGTGCTCTCCGTGGGAAGTGTGGGGGGTGGGGGGTGTCTTTGTTAGGGAACCCAGCCCGTATTTACTCAAGTTTCGTAAATGAGAAATTGCGTCATTAGGGTTTAATAAGGGTCTGAGTAGCAACCTCAATAACAGAATATTTTTTACCAAATAATAGAAATAGACAGAATTTAACAATAAATATTTTTCGTATTAGATTTGTAGTTCATTTCATTATTAATCTTGTAAAAGATCATTTCAATAAATTTGCAATAAATTGCCCCTAGAAGTATTTCAATATGTTCTAATTCTTTTTAAGGTATAAGAGACTATTCACCAGAGACCATTTCATTGTATCCGATATTATAAAAGATTAAATCTGGAATGCTAGAATTGTAATGCGTTTATCATACGCGTAAGTGATCAGATGTGATGCAAATATAGATTTTTCCTACCCTGTAAACTATTTATTTTAACAATGTGATAATTAATGATACATTAAAAGGTGAGTAAAAGAGCTTTTTTTCTACAAAAGACATTATTAGTACAATTTTAAATGTATACACACACACACACATATATATATATATATATTAACCACATTTCTTGTGACCGTGGTAGACTCTGCGCAAGTGTGGACTCAGCGAGTCCAGTGTTAAAATAGGGGTGATAATCCTTGTCATTGAGAGAAAATGGCGATAAGAAAAACTGAATGATTGGATGTTTACCAAATCCCAACCTGTCGATCAATTTGACACCCCTTGAAGCCTTTGGTGGCGTCCTCACTGCTAGGTTAGGAAACGTTGTTACACTATATATATGTGTGTGTATATTTTAAATGAGAGATAATAATTATTACTGTAGAATCTTTCAGAGGCGCTATTAGAGCAGTTTCTTTCTTCGTCTACCCTACTTACGTTGTAAAAATATTGTGGTGATTAATTAAACTTTTTATGAATTTTTTGAATTTATAATCCGACCACATGATCCCATTAAAAAAAATTGCGCTGTTCGAATACTAAAATATTTGCAATAACCCAAATTTATTTTCAAATAAATTCCAAGTCCTATCAATTATTATTATTCCTTTATCTTTATACATTCATATATATATATTCTTATTATATTTCCTTTTAACTTTTTAAATCTTATCCTTCAACCTAAAAGAACATTAGTTCAATCTATACACAATTATCTAAAAAAATCATAGACACAAGATATAGTATTAATTATCAAATATACTATTTATTTTTTAATTAGTAAAATGACTGGGATATATATATTATTACTCAATTTATCATTATCACTTAAATAGGATGTTTGCCACAAATAAAAATTGAATAATAGCCACTTACCCTTAAACAGATGCGGCACTTTCAGAAAATATTGTTCTTAGATAACCGTATAATCCATAATTTATATTAGCACTGTCCACACATATAAAAAGTTCACACATGGAATTTATGAAGTCCACACTCATGGAAATTTTCATTAATATATTATACACGCAGATTGTTGAGATCGCATACGTTATTCCAGTAAATCTACACCTATGAAGGTTGTTATAAAATTATATTTCGTCGACGCACGAAATTCTTTGAGTACACTTACAATATTTATTTTATTTGAAGAAGCTAATTATATCACACTAATATCGTTGAGTCCACACATATGAAAAATTTTCATAGATAAAGAACATTTTTTTTCGCATCACCGTTCATGTAGCATACTTATAAAAATAACTAATTCTTTGCTCCATACTAATATCGTTGAGTCCACACATATGAAAAATTTTCATAGATAAAGAACATTTTTTTTTCGCATCAACGTTCATGTAGCATACTTATAAAAATAAACTTATTCTTTGTTCCATTTCGAGGTATGGGGTATCTTTTTCTTCCTTTTTGACATACTTCAAAACTGGTCAGCGATATAGCAGCCGGGGAATTTTTCTAATAATATTTTTTCACTCATCAAAAGTCTTCGAGAGATCTTCTGTCCACAACTTCTTTTTTTCTTCTGACCAATCTATATTATTTTAGACTCATTGAGAGGGACTTTATCTCTTTTTTATTATTATTATTATTATTTTTTATATTTTTATTGGTAGCTTGCTTCACCAATAGCTAAGCATCTCATTAGAAATTTCCCTCTCTCTCACACACTTCTTTGAATTTTGCGTTCGCACCTCCGAGGACCGGACGATGGTTTTTACAGCCTAACATCCCCTGCAGCATCATTACTGTTCTCTCCGTAGGGTGGTCCAAGTTTCTCTCTTTTATTGTAGTACACAGGATTTATGAATAGAATGATAGTTTTATAGCTTTATGTTTTAAAAAACGTCCATTTTCCCATGCACATAAAGAAAAGCTTTATCACAAACCCATCTCTTTTATTTATACAACTAACTAATTCTTTATCTTGGTAAGTGGCAATTTCGTGGCACTTTGCATGATATGGGAATTAGGATATTTCCCATATTATTATCTTATCAAATATACTATTTATTTTTTAATTAGTAAAATGACTGGGATATATATATTATTACTCAATTTATCATTCTCACTTAAATAGGATGTTTGCCAAAAATAAAAATTGAATAATAGCCACTTACCCTTAAACAGATGCGGCACTTTCGGAAAATATTGTTCTTAGATAACCGTATAATCCATAATTTATATTAGCACTGTCCACACATGGAATTTATGAAGTCCACACTCATGGAAATTGTCATTAATATATTATACACGCAGATTGTTGAGATCGCATACGTTATTCCAGTAAATCTACACCTATGAAGGTTGTTATAAAATTATATTTCGTCGACACACGAAATTCTTTGAGTACACTTACAATATTTATTTTCTTTGAAGAAGCTAATTATATCACACTAATATCGTTGAGTCCACACATATGAAAAATTTTCATAGATAAAGAACATTTTTTTTTTCGCATCAACGTTCATGTAGCATACTTATAAAAATAAACTTATTCTTTGCTCCATTTCGAGGTATGGGGTATCTTTTTCTTCCTTTTTGACATACTTCAAAACTGGTCAGCGATATAGCATCCGGGGAATTTTTCTAATAATATTTTTTCACTCATCAAAAGTCTTCGAGAGATATTCTGTCCACAACTTCTTTTTTTCTTCTGACCAATCTATATTATTTTAGACTCATTGAGAGGGGCTGAACCTCTTTTTTTTATTATTATTATTATTTTTTTTTTTATATTTTTATTGGTAGCTTGCTTCACCAATAGCTAAGCATCTCATTAGAAATTTCCCTCTCTCTCACACAATTCTTTGAATTTTGCGTTCGCACCTCCGAGGACCGGACGATGGTTTTTACAGCCTAACATCCCCTGCAGCATCATCACTGTTCTCTCCGTCGGGTGGTCCAAGTTTCTCTCTTTTATTGTAGTACACAGGATTTATGAATCGTATGATAGTTTTATTGCTTTATGTTTTAAAAACGTCCATTTTCCCATGCACATAAAGAAAAGCTTTATCACAAACCCATCTCTTTTATTTATACAACTAACTAATTCTTTATCTTGGTAAGTGGCTATTCCGTGGCACTTTGCATGATATGGGAATTAGGATATTTCCCATAAATATGCACAATCTGTAGTTCTCTACAAAATGTCTAAATTTCCCACAGATTCCCTTTTAGATTCATGATTTTACATCTTCAACTAATTTTAAAATTCGGGGTAAAGTTTTTTTGAGTAATATTTACCTTATTCTTAAAAAAAAGGAAAAAAAAAAAAGGGGGGGGGGAAGAAAGAGAGAAAAAAGAATCCCGTACAGTCATGTAAACTACAACAGTTAGGACATCTATAAAATTTTATATTTCACAAGATAATAAATAGACTGAGAGAGAGAAATAGTATTTGAATTTGAATTTTAAAAACTGATATTACAAAATTTTTTAGGTTTACCTTTGATATGGATAAATTTTAAGCATTTTCGCATATTTTCTTGTAAACACACACACACGCGAAAATAAAATAAAATAAAATAAGGACTAGATATTAAAATATTATAGAAACTGGGAAGCAATTTTTATGAAACTAAACTTTTATTGATAATTTTCTTTTCTGAATGGAAATTATGACTGTTAAGAACAAATTTTAATCTCCAAAGTTTTTACACCAAGAATCTAAGAAAGCTGATGCAATATTTATACTCGTAAAAGTAATACTTAATTATTGATAAAACTGATATAAATCAATAGTATTTTGAGATTGTAAAAAAAAAAAAAAAAAAAAAAAAAAAAAAAATCCTGTTTTTAACAACTAAGCACAAATTTTACAGTTTTCTTTGAAAGTTTTAAACAACATTTAATGAATAAATATTATAAAATCGGAAGCAAGAACGTGTTTCTACTTCAATATCATACATGAATATTGGAAACTTATAAGAACAAAAATACAAAAAGTAATACTGTGATTGAACGATTGAAAAATTCATTAAAATAAATTAAATAAATATTTCTTTTAAAATTACTTTAACAGCCTTCAAAAATCCTACGAATTAAAAATTTAAAATGACATTTTGAACTGTATCTGCTATCAGGATTCGTATAAATAGACATATGTAACTATTTTTTTTAAATTAAATTTTGAAATAATTACGAAATTAGTATTTATCGAATAAATGTTTTAATTAACAATAAGCTAAAATATTTTAAAAAAATGTTTTAGTTTCGATAAATTTTGATTTGGAATATAGAAAATTGAAAAACATGTTTGCAAGAAAAAAAAAAAAAAAAAAAAAAAAAAAAAAAGAGGTAGCAGACTCTATCGAAAAAAAAGTCATAAGAATAGAATTTGTTCTAGTAGTAGATATCGCACAAAACATAATTTCTCGAATATTTGCGAATAAAAAAATGCAGACTTTCAGAAACACCATTAAAAGAGTACAGGGGGTTTAAGCTCGGCAAGCTCAATAGGCAATCTAGCTAGTAGTTCCATCATTCCAGTATTATTGATCTTTCCTATACGCTTGACAAGGTCGCCAAAGTAAGCAATTATCGAAATAACGTCCCATTGATAAATCCTCACTATACCAGGGGGTTTGGAGCAAAAAGTGTTGCCCCCGCCCGTCTAAGCTTTAATTACTACCCGAAATCGATTTAAATGATCGAAATGAAGCATATGGTTAAGGTTATTTTGGAAAGAAAAAAAAAATACAAATTAAGATTGATTAATATTGAATTCTTTACAATTTGGTATAGATTGAAAGTTGCATGTTTAGGAATAGTCGAGATTCTTCGCTTAGAAAGAAAGAAAGAAAAGAAAAAAAAGTAGAAAATTCAACGTAGATTAAAATTAAAATCTTTGAGTTAATGACTTAAAAAAATATTTCTGTTCATTTATTTGTTTTCGATGTTAGATTAGTTTTACATAATTTTATTCAGTTTTTTTTTTTCCTTTTGGCAATTTTGAGTAAGTTATCTTTGTTGTCCTAATTTTTCTTTTCTATCTTTAGAAAGACAATAAGATAAATAAATTATTTAAAAATCGTCTTTTACTTTAATTATGTTCAGTTAATATCTGAAATAGGAAGAGCTTTAGATAGGCCAGCCTGCAAAAATGTCTTCGCAAAAAAAAAAAAAAAAAAAAAAAAAAAAAAGTTAAAATTTTAACATTTGTGTATAGGAATTATAAAATCTAATTACTAAATTGATCACATTTTAAATACAAATAAAGTCTATTATTCTTATTGAAAAGTTAATAATAAAATAATAACGTTTAATTAAAATTATTATAACTATAAATACCAGAGTTGCCAACTTTTATAATTTATTCCGGAGCATTATTAGCCCCGCCCTTTTCTCACACCGGAAATTGTAAAGAATGATTTTTCCCTTATTTAACCGTTGTCACATATTAAAGTGAAATATTCTATAAAATTTCTGGTGTGAAAAGAAGGCGGGGCTAAAATTACTCCGGAATTAATTATAAAAGTTGGCAACTCTGAAATACGTGTATAATGTGTTCTTATTATAAATATAAGTTATTATTCTTATTTGAAAACCGTATTTTTTTTTTCTTTAAATTCTTTGAACTTAAATTCTTTAAAGATTTAAGTACTGAAAAAAAAAAGTACAATAATGTTTTATTGTTAAATGGTCGTTAATATAAATTTAAATTATGTTATTTAAATATTTTTATTAAAATGTATAAAAAATTCTAAATGTATACATTAAGTTTCTTTCTTGTTTTTAAAAACTGTTATTCTTATTAAAAAGTATTTTTATTCCAATTCGTTAAATTACTATCGAAATAAAAACGAATTACAATATTCATATAATATTACTATTAAAATAAACAAAAGCACAAAAAATATGTTAATATAGTGCCTTTATTATTTATATAAAGCACTATAAAAACAATAACGCCTTATACATTTTCCCTACTCGGGTCACAGGTGATTTAATACAGCGATGTACAAGGTACAAACTTTGATTTAAAGAGTGAGTGAGTTGATCTTACATTGCACTAGTTTTACGCTATGGGCAGTATGTGTAGAGATGATTTGTGTATGTGTGTGTGGGGGGGGGGGGGAGAGGACACCAGGCTTCACATTATTGGCAAGTTTTTTTTTAATCCACTTATCTAAATTTTATGCAAGCAAATATTTCTAAGTTCTGTAGTACAGGTTATCATAGTTTTAGGCGAAAACGTCGAACTTGATACTGCACACTGTATAGTGTAACCACTTTTCTCGAAACTAGCTTTGAGGACGAGTCCAATGGCTTGGAGGGGTGCCAGATTGACTGAGAGGTTGAGATTTGGTAAACATTCAGTCATTCGGAATTCCCTTATCGCTATTTTCTTCCTTCAATCACCCCTATTTTAACACTGGACTCGTTGAGTTAGCACATGTGCAGAAGTTTCCATGGTCGCAAGAAAAGTGGTTAAAGAATAATATCTCGCTATTTTGATAAATTATGTAACTATAGGTCACGCACATAAAATAAAAATGATTATTAATTAGTAATGTGTATGTATATATATACATAGCTAATTTAGTATTCATGTTCATAATTGTGACTACAGTAATTATTGGACAAAGCAAGTCTTTTGATTCGTTTTTAACTCCTTTATTATTATTATTATTATTATTATTATTTTTTAATTTATTCATTAAACTATGAATAAATTCTGGTGCATGCACTGATTTCACAGTATTTCCATGAAAGTTTTCAAACTTTGACGATTTAGATAGGTGTAAAAATAATATTTCCTATTAAATTTCTTTTATGTTTACCCTTTGATGGTCTTATTTAATTTCACTCCTTTGGTCAGTGCTGCAAAATTTAGGGACATCTTTATTCAATATCCAACATGAAATTTTAACTGTAACGATTGCTTAACACTAGGTTTTACGGACATTTTTATATACCTATCTTTACGGATACCGTGACATTGACGAATACAAGAAACGTGGTATTTTTTAAAGTAAAAAATAAAATTGGGTATATATTAGTCTCATTATACCAATAATTATTAGCATAAATTAGAAGATATAATAATAAAGGTTTTTGAAATTTTACTCAATGCATCAAAATGACGCGTTCCGTAAACTTAGTGTTAATCACTTCGAGGTTTAATCGTCTATTGCGTATATCAAATATCACGTCTCTAAATTGTTGGTGATAGTTGAATAAAAGAGTCCCTAAATTTGGCAACATTCTTTAAAGGGTTAATGAATCATTTCTAGAAGGATTTCTACGTTAAAATATTCAATAAAGATTAATAGTTAGAATGAAGAGACTTGCACTGGAACTTGTATAACATTTAAAAAAAAAAAAGATATTCTTTGAATTTATTTTTAACTTACCTGAGAGAAATAATTCGTTTTTCAAATAAAATACGAATTATTTGGATTTTCGAATCCAAAAACACATTATTTGATATTTATGAAAATTTTCTCACGAACTGTTTTTTTGAAAATACTACTTGAATACGTTAAAAGGAATACGCATTACGATTTCTGCTTTTTTATTAACCACGTATCAGAATAACAGATTCCGTGTAAATGAAAATCAGCCGAAAAGTCCCCTTCATTAACAATGATTAAAAAAATATGTTTTGTAGAAGAATATATTTTTTCAACGTACCTCTGAGAATTAATGGATTTTTCAAATAAAATACGAAATCAGTTGGATTTTCGAATCCAGAAACACATTGTTTGATGTTTATGAAAATTTTCTTTCGAACTGTTTTTATTTATTTATTTATTTTTTAAATACTACTTGAATATGTTAAAAGGAATACGTATTACGATTTCTGCTTTTTATTAACTACATAACAGTATAACAGATCAATGAATATCAGCCGAAAAGTTACCATTATTAAGAATGATCAAAAATATGTTTTATAAAAGCAAAAAATTGTTAAAAAATATTTTTAATAATTCTGCATGTTACAGCATAATATATAAAATCGAAATATTATGCTTTTAGGAGGAAACAGGTCTTAGAGAACATCATCATATGAAAATTATATTACTCTAACTTGCATACATCTCAAATGTCGATAAATGGCTGAAGTTCTGACAATTTCTAATAGAAATGATATGAGTAGGCTTTAATATCCGCTGATTTGTATGTGCGGTCGATTTGGATTTAGGCTTTAGGGAATACCAGCGTATGAAAATCAAGTCATTTCAGCTAACATACTTCTCCCATGCCGATAAATGGTTGAAGATCGAACCATTTCCTTTAGAAACATTGTGCTAGAAATTGCTACATGTTCATGCGTATGTTCATACGACATTGATGCATGAGTTTAGTGGTTACAGTGATCTGAAATTTGATAACTTCCATCATCTAGTAAGAGAATTCTGAAGTCTAATTATTTCGCATAAAAGGAACACCATGAAAATGCTGCTATACGCCATAAAAATTTAGCAATTTATTTAAGAGAAGATAAATTACTAAAACAATTTATTTAGAGAAATAAATAATATAAAAACACTTTCAAAACGTCCACTTAAACAATTACAGTATAGCTATTATGTTTATACTATTGCTAGCAATACATTAGAATACTTAAAAAAATTATTTAATTTGGACAGACGAGAGAAGAAAACGTACTTTTTTGATATCGACACATGATAAATGATGTAGATCGAACAATGAAAGAAAAAAAAAAAAAATTCCGGAGAAAACAAACTTAAAAGAGAAAAAGGCTGAATTCTTTATCTCCGTTCTTTTTTGTAACAATAGGAATTACTTTTTCCTCTTTCAGCAAAACATGAAAGAAGCATAACTCGGAGTTTGAATTCAAAACTTTCTTATAAATCTGTTTCTCTTTATACTTGTTCAACTTTAATAAAACTGGTAATAAGTGTAAATGTTTAGCTGTACACAAGCATGTATATATACGTTAAAAACTTATATGCATACGTATATTTAAAATAAAAGCTTACTAAGTGCAGTCTATATTTGGAATTAATGTGCTTTTAAGCTTTGAAATATTCTATTTGTAATTAATTTATTTGGAGGGTACTCATGTAAAGTGCTAAGTGATCTGTTTAAAGTGCCATGTAATCTCGCGTAATCATCTAATGCAATTTTATCTTGCAATATTTGAACTAAAAGCTATTATAAAGTATGAAGGGAAAGCATGCGTGCTGATTAACTCGAATGATACCCCAGTAATAATTTATTATTAACTATACGTAAAAGTTCGTGAAAAATGAAGGGACTTAATGTAATGTTATTGAGAAATTCTTTTGAAATTGTTATATTTTTCGATAGTTTTCCATAGTTGCCAAGCTTTCGAATTTTTAAATCAGATTTATCACCGCTATTTTAAAAAAGAAATCTGGTCGCATTTATTTCCTACGATTACATAAATTAAAAATTGTTATAAATTCATTTATAGTAGATCACCTTACGGAAAAAAAAAAAAAAAAGAAAAAAAAAAAAAAAAAAAAAAAAAACGGAAAATTGGCAGCATATTCTTCAACATACTAATTAATATTCCGTAGTATTGTTAACCGCGCCTTCTTTTTCACACAATAAAATAAATTTTTCCGGTAGCCAAAAAATCCTAAGTTGGTAACTTATATGTATGACCTCTCTGAAATGATGTAGCTTATTCAAGTTTCATACTAAAATTTCAATGTAAAATCTCCTATATGTTAGTGATAAAACCTTTTTTTTTTTTTTTTTTTTTTTTTTTAAGATACTTTCATTAACCACTTTATGGTCGCATATTTTTCAAAGACACGCCCATAATATCCACATTTTTATCTAATTAAAAAAAAAAAAAAAAAAAAAAAGATTGAAAATAAATATACGAATAAAATATATATTTATTCTGTGCATAGTTTCAGATACATAATATATAGTTTGGTACTGACTGGTGTTTTCATGTACCCGAACATATTAAAGGAAAAATACACGTGGGGCATGGTCCGTGGTCACTGCCCGTGAATATCACGGAAGCGAGAAGGAAGGTGTTAAGACAAAGCGCTTATAAAATAAGCATTGACATCAGAGTTCCCGACTTTTATAATTTATTCACGAGCATTTTTAGCCCCGCTTTCTTTTCGCACCTGAAATCTTGTAGATTATTTCTCTTTAATATGTGACAACGATTAAATAAGAAGAAAATCATTTTTCAAAATTTCCGATACGTAAAAGAGGCGGGGCAAACAATGCTCGTGAATAAATTATAAAAGTTGCAAACTCTGATTGACATTTCTGTGAATAGCTAGTAGCAGGTTTGAAAAACGGTTCTAGCAGTTGCAAGTCAAAATTTCCACAATTCATACAGAAATTTCTCAAAAGTTTTTTAATAACTAAAAGTATCGTCAATGATGAAATCAATATTCCGTCATAGTTGTCAGCTTAGCACTTTTTTGGTTAGGGGAAAAATTTAATCAGAATATTCATCTTAGTCAAGCTGTAACAGTTTTCACTGATTAAGTACAGTAATTTCCGGCGTACAGCCCTCATGTCAGATAAGTTAGTTTTACACCAGAAATTTTATTCAATAGGTAAAGTTATATTTGTTCATAGCATAGCCTCCTAAACTAGACGCCTGTCTCGTGGTTCGGAAACTTGCCAACAGTTGAAACGGTAGACAGCGCCACCTGGTACAGATTGCGCGACTTTTTTATTCAACAGCCACCAACAATTTTTAAAAGTGAGATATAATATACACAAAAGGCGAACAGAATCGAAGAAACGTCTATTACATATATCACTTCTTCCACTTGGTAGCATTGGAATAAAAAAGTCGCGCCATCTGTACCAGATGGCGCTGTCTACCGCTTGAACTCTTGCCAAGTTTCCCAGCCACGCGACAGGCATTTATAGTTTAGGAGGCTATGGTCCACAGCCTCTTACACTAGACAAAAATTCTTCATTAAAATGTTAAAATAATTACTTTTATATAAAAAAAAAGTGATGTCTAATTGGTGAAGTTTAAATTCAATTCTCCAACATCACTGATTTCTTATTAAAAAAAAAAAAAAAAAAAAAAAAAAAAAAAATCCTAATGAAAGTACAGACATTCTCTCATAAATTAATTAAAAATTATCATTAAGAAATAGTGGTGACAATCAAGTACCTGAGTTAAAATTAGGATTTAATTCCAACGCTAATTACTTGATATTTAACTTTTACTCTATGTACTGAAATTAGGAATTGCTTTCAATTTAATGAACAATACTGAAAGAGAATCCATACGAACAAAGAGAATATTGCTTGAATTTATCTTATTTCACTCCTTTCATCAAATTCATAAGGGAATAACTAATCCTTTAAATGGAATTGTATTTGAGAAATGCCATCCAGATTTGATTTGCTGGTACTAGAGAGGTTCGAGTAAAAAAGTTTCCCTTTCGTTTTTACAGCTTGATAAATTGCAACAATGCATAGTCATTGAAAATATACAAGGTGTTTAACAAAATAAGGGATATATTTAGAGGCGTGGAAGTACATATTAAAACAAATAATCTTTGCAATAAACAAGTATATACGAATATAGTAACAGATCCATACCTGCCGATATTTTAATTTATTCCGGAGTATTTTTAGCTCCACCTTCATTTCCCACCACTTTATTTTTAGAATATTTTTCTCCAAAACATAACTACTAGTGGATCTGCAGATCAGAAGCCTCAACGTCCTATTTGCATCAGACATTTTTCAATAGGTCATTTTTATTTATTCCTTATTATATAATAGTATATATTGATTCGATCGACTTATTACCATAATCAGATACATTCCTGAGGGGGGCTGCCGCCCCCCTCAACCCCCCGCTGTATCTCTCTTTGTATACCTATTTGTATATCATATAAAGTGATGCGGAATTGTAAATAATTTCATTTATTTTTGTATAAATTTTTTCAAAGAGGCTTCGATAAAATGCTAATTTTGGGCATTTCTAGTCGTTTTAGCGTTAAAATAGCCTAATTTTTCTTTAAAAACGCAAAAAGCACCATATAAGGGAAGAAATCGCTTTGGCGCCAAATTTGGCGACTGTTTTCCTTTTTGGCGATTTTTTTAGCGACCTTGGCGAGAAAATACTTATTAGGGATATACCAAATATGGAAGCTCTAATCTCATTGGCTGATGAGGTACGATAATTTTCCAGAACAGTCTGTGTACGATAAAATAGTATAAAAGGAGCATTTTTTTAGCCAAGGCGGCCAATCTCAGATCTGTGTCAGTTTCGTCAAATGCTTGCTTTGCTTTGAACCTCTTTGAATGAGACTTGCTTTATGTGTTATTGCTAAACAGTTTGTACTGTTGTTTTGCTGTTAACGGCTGTTGTTTAAGCTATGTTTACTGTTTGAATTGAAGCTGATACTTGGTTTATAGACATGTATTTTTCTGGAACTTTCTGTGAATAAATCACTGAATTTTTGCAAGTTTCGCCTTTCATTCTCGGACAACTTACGAACCCCCAAGTACGCAACAATATGTATTCTTAATAAACGACGGTCTTGTATTATTTCCCTTAAATTCATAAATACCAAATTTCATACAAAAAAAATTACATAGCATATCGGAAATATTTTGCGTAACCTTTAAACTAATTATCAATTCTATGCCCACAAATTTCAACAGGAAAACATGCTTTTAAAATTCTAATAAAATTTCATTATATTTGATGGGGTGTAACCATGTTAAATTACACTTTTAAGAAATACTGACTATAGACCGTAATAGTACGAAATTCCTTTATGTATTCCGGAAAAGTAGCCACAGTCATTATAAACGCCAATAATAAAAATGAACCAAATTAATTATAACTCATTAATTTTCCAAACTAATTTGACATCATTTGGATGATTACAGTACATACTCGGAATTATTTTGTGTGGTCCCATAAATTATTTAGTCTATACATAACCTTTTTTAAGAGAAAACAGGATTTTAAGCTTCTTTATAATGTATGTTAACTTTATTAAGTTCAATTCAGCATAAACGCATTAAAGTGCGCGCTTAAATTAAAAATTTGTCCATAGGCTCTAATGTTACGAAATTCTTTCGTGTGTCTTTGTAAACGAACCATAAACATTGTATACACCAGTAAAAACTATTCAGCTTATTTTGCGTTTAAAATTAATAATTGTTCCAAATTTAACATCGTTTGGATGACTAAATGACATTGTCAGAACACTTTTGTAAGGTCCTGTACATTAATTAGAAAGCTTAAGAGCACATATTTTCTTCAAACAACATAAGTTTAAGCATCTTACTCACGTACTCTAGTTTCATTTTCTTCATTGCAAAGTAATGATATTAAGATGCGTTTAAACGAAATTCACCCCATACGCCATAATGTTAAGAATTTACCGTGTCCCTGTACACAGTTTATAAAAAATATAGCAATAAAAATTATACAGCTACTTATATGCAAATCTGGAACGTGTGCGCCAATTTGCAAGTCAATCGAAGGATTTTTGCGGCCGCTATTGCGGTACATACAAATTCTTCCCATAGGCCGTAAGGATAAGAAAACTTTTGGCGTGTCCCTGTACACGAACAACAAATGGAATACACACCTAACACTATACAGCTAATTCCGTTGGGCTCATGAATATGTGTACAAAATTGAAAGTCAATAGCGTTATTTTTGGGGACGCTATCGCGGTACATACAAATTCTTCCCATAGGCCATAATGATAAAAAAAAACTTTGGCGTGTCCCTGTACACAAACTACAAATGGAATGCACACCCAAAACTATACAGCTAATTTCGTGGGGATCATGAACATGTGTACGCAATTTCAAGTCAATAGCGTGATTTTTGAGGCCGCTATTTCACGACAGACAGACAGACAGACGGACGGACAGACGGAACCTAAAATCCTTTTGAGTCTCAACAGAGGGCCTCCACTGACGTTTCGGCAAAAATTGGAAGTCAATAGCTTGATTTTTGCAGTGGCTATCGCGTTACATACAGATTCTTCCCTTAGTCCGTAATGATAGAAAATCTTTGTCGTGTCCCTGTACACGAACTACAAATGGAATACACACCTAAAACTATACAGTTGATTCCGTTGGGCTCACGAACATGTGTACCAAATTGCAAGTCAATAGCGTGATTTTTGTGGCCGCTATCGCGGTACATACAAATTCCTCCCATAGGCCGTAATGATAAGAAAAACTTTGGCGTGTCCCTGTACACGAATCACAAATGGAATACACATCCAAAACAATACAGCTGATTTCGTGGGGCACATGAACACGTGTACCAAATTGCAAGTCAATAGCGTGATTTTTGTGGCCGCTATCGCGATACATACAAATTCCTCCCATAGGCCGTAATGATAAGAAAAACTTTGGCGTGTCCCTGTATACGAACTACAAATGGATTACATACCAAAAACTATACAGCTGAATTCGTGGGGCTTATGAACATGTGTACCAAATGTCAAGTCAATAGCGCTATTTTTGCGGCCGCTATCGCGCGACAGACAGACACAGCCCAAAACCGTTTTGAGTCTCAACAGAGGGCCTCCACTGACGTTTCGGAAATGATAAAATGAGAAAAATTTACTCTTTAAAAAAAAGTGGTATGGATTAAAGGCGGAGTACTAACTACAGTACTCCGGAATAAATTAATATATTGGCAGCTATGCAGATTTCGAAGTCCCCGCCGTTTTATCAGGACACTTTCAGGTAGGAAAAATTTTTGCCTTTTTACCACTATTATTATTATTATTATTATTTTTTTTTTTTTTAACTTTATCGTATTTTTATAGTTTTTTGCCGTGATAAAATACGGTCGAGATTATTGTATAAAAGCATAGGTGCCAAGTCTCCCGTTTTTCAAGGGAGACTTCAAACCGGAAAATTTTTATAGCTGTTTTCGGTAATATTAACACTTTTGCGACCGCATGTTTTTGTCTTTTTTACACTAAGGCCCGCCTGTAGGCGTCATTCTCCTCAGTTACAATATTTCAGAACAAAATTTTGCATATTCATATTGCAAATGGATATACGTTATAATTATACTCTTTCTAATCAAAGTATTTATATTGATAGTACAAATATGAACAAGCGTCTAGGGAGAGAGTGCAACAATCCAGCAGACCGGAAATGAGGTTTCGGCCGATGACAGATCTAAGATTTCAGCTCAGCTGGTGTCGCCATCTCTTGATTAGATAATAAAACATGGAAAGAGTGAAAGTTTCTATTTCCTGTTATTAAATAAACTTAAAAACTAACTAAAATTAAAAAAAAAATAAAAAAAAATAAAAAAAAATAGAGAAGGTAGAGGGAAGGGAAGTAGATAGAATAATTATCGATAAGAATGCATAAAAATTTAAATTTATTATATTTTTTTTCCCATGATTCAAACGCTTTTTATTTATTTATTTTAAATTCTTGTTTACTGCATTAAATATGTTCTTAATTGATTATTTATAAGACTTGTTTTAAACGTGTATTACATTATTATTTTTGTAAAATTTATTTTATAAAATTTTGTAAATTTACAAAAACTGAAAAACAATCAAAAATCATGCTATAATTTTCAAGAAATGTTTTTAACCTATGAGCTTACTAAAAAAAAGAAAGGGGAGGGGGGGGGGAGATAAAATATTAATCTATAACAGGGATGGAACACGGGCGCAGAATTCATACCACTATCAATGTAAGAAAATTTTCTACTTCTTAAATCGACGTATTATACGTAGAGAAACATCTTAAACAGATTCCGGTATGAATTTTGCGCCCGTGTTCCATCCCTGCTATAATAAAGCATAAAAAGAAAATAAATTTTATTTATTTTATACATATTATGACTCAAATGCTTTTTATTCAAATGTATTTTAATACTTGTTTATTATATTTAATATGTTCTTAATTGATAATTTATGAGACTTGTTTTAGACGTGTATTACTTTATTATTTTTATGAAATTTATTTAATAAATTTTTTTAAGTTGTTCGATGAGAAGTTGTTCAATGAGAATGTATAAAGAATATAAAGGTTTTTTATTTCTACAATTTTTTACAAATTCTAGTTTATTGCACTAAATATATTCTTAATTGATTATTAATAAGAATTGTTTTATATTTGTAGGAAAAAAAAAAAATATTTTAAAAATTTTAATAAACTTACAAAATCTAAAAAACAATCAAGAAATCATGCTAGTTTCTAAGATAAGCTTTGAAACTAAGAAATCTAACTCTAAATGCATATGTATGTCTGTACATAATGTATGCATACACATTTTCCCCCCCTTGAGTACACTTAAAAAAAAAAAAAAGACATTAGAATAAAAACATAGATAATAATATTAAATAACATGTAAATGTAAAAAATATGACAAGATAATACTCATTAAACTATAAAAATGTTCTACAAATGAGAAAAGAATTTGGTTAACAATACAAGAAATGTAATTTAAAATTAATACTTGTAAAATGAAAAAAAAAAAAAAAAAAGAAGAAGAAGAAGAGGGAAGTGTTTCGGATTAAGGCCAATTAATTACGCGATGTATGGTAATTTAGTTTTACGTGAATATTATATCTAAGGAATAATATTTAAATAAATTAATCTGCTCACTAAATTTCTAATAATAATAATAAAAAAATAATAACAAGCTGTTGCGGAGTTATTTATTCAGAATGGTGTGTGGTTTTTATTGGTATATCCATGTCTCTTACCTAATATTAAATATTCAATAAATAAATAAAATAATAAAAAGAAAGAAAGAAAGAAAGACACCCCCCTCCATAAAATATGAATTAACTTTTAGGTATAGATTTAATATATTTTAATAATTTTAATCTCAGTAAAACACTTTTTTCTCTCCATATCACACACATATATATATTTATTCAAAATCTTATAATGCTGAAAATTTTTATATAGTTTTACATTTAAATAGTATAAATTATTTTTAGAAATTTAGTGAGCAAATTAATTCATTTAAATATTATAAAACTTTTACTATTATTATTATTTATTTATTTATTATTATTATTATTATTTTTTTTTTTTTTCAGTATACTTTTGCAGAAATATATATACATACATATATTTAACAGAATAAAGTGTTATTATGCTAATATTAATATTTTTTTTAAATAAATTATTATGGGTTGTAATAAAAATCTAAAATTGTGTTATTCACTCATTGATTCATTTTTATTTATTTATTTACTTATTTTTGACATATTTTATGAGTTTTAATTTTATTTTCAAGGTTTGTATCATCACATAGTCATTGTTGTTTTAAGTACATTACAAATTTTTGTCATTTTATTATGATGTCAATTATTTTTATAAAAGTAAAGAAAAGGTTTTGTTGTCACTTAATAAAAAAAAAAAAATACAAAACAGTAATAAAATTAATTTTAAAACAAATTAGTTTCCCTTATACATTTATGTTATTTCAAAAGTTTATCTTTTCATAAACCTGAAAGGAAAAAAAAAAAAGAAAAAAACTCATGTAATATTAAATTATAATAAAAAAAAATAATAATAATAATTTATGAGAGTGTGTTTTTCCTTAATACCAACAGATGGCAGCATTAACTCTCATGTTTAGATTGAAATGAAGAATATTTGAGATGGAAGCGCATGCTCAGACAGCCATTTCCGTTATTGCTGGAAAGTTGCACTCTCTCCCAGACGCTTGTCAAATATGAATATTGGGTATATTTCTATGAAATAAATAACATATAAATTGAGAAAGAAACGCCTACGAGTGGAATGAGAGATTTTCAAATGACGTGAATCTACGTCTCTAGTCGCGACAGTGTTAGTCGTCTAAAATATGTATAACATATGCCTTTTAAAAATACTGGTGTTAATTCTGATTTAAAAGTTAAAAATATTGGCAACTCTGTAAAAGTTTTAGTAACAAAAAAGGAGGAAATTTCTTATTCTTGAAAATGTACTGAAAAAAGGGCGGAGACTTCGAGCTCTGTAGCAGGTCGCGCAGTCTTCCTAAAATTTTACGCTCATTTTATTACATAGATGCCAACATTTTAATTAAATTAATAACGGAGTATTTTAAGCACCGCCTTTATTTCATACCACTTATTTTTTAAGAGTAAAATTTTCTTATTTTATCGAAATAGAGGAGAATTTTTTATTATAAATAAATCGGTGTGAAATAGAGGCAGTACTAAAAATAATCCGGTATAAATTAAAATATTGGTATCTGTGTTATTATATTATTACCATAGTTTTAAGACTTTTTTTTTTTTTTTTTAACACGCTTTTATTAGCTTCACCTGTATGTATGTATGTATGTTTGTTTGTAACTTCTCTGGGAGCAAACAAAAAATTTATATTGTAAAAAAAATACTTTCTCCACGTGAGCGATGTAGCGTTGAGGTAAGGCGCCGCGCTACGAACCTAAAGGTCCAGCCACGGAGTATTATTTAACTTAAATAATACTCCGTGGGTCCAGCGTTCGATCCCCGTCAGGGGAGAGTTTTTAAATAAGTTTTTTGTTAATTCTAAGTTATTTTAATTAAAGATTTAAATGTATGTAAATATTACGGTGTGTCACTCACACGATTTTCTCTTACCCTGAATTTTAATACTAAGATAGATATTTTGTGCTTTTTAGTTCACATTTCTATAAAAGCGTGTTCTTTAATTTTTTAAAACTATATTATTATTATTATTATTATTTTTTTTTTTTTTTTTTTTTTGCATAACATTTTTGCATTCAAACAATTCAAGAAAAATTTCTTATTGACGATGATGGTGAAAATATAATAAAACGCGAGTAAAATTTTGGAAACGATGCGAGGCTGTATTTTAGTAAAAATGCATTGTAAAAATACTGAATGCGTTGTAAAATGTTATATATAAGAAAAGGTTTGTGGTATGTATTTTTGAAGTCGCATGCACTGTAAGAATATAGTATTCTCTATGTATTATATGTTGTTGTATGTAAGCAAAGCCACCAACTTTTTATTTATTCCGTATCATCGTTAGTACCTGCATTTTTTTTCCCCCGCACAGCTTTCATTATTTTCTTTAATATTTAATTATGGTTAAATAAGACGAAAAGCACTCTTCTAAAAATTGTGGTATATATAAAATGGGCGGTGGGAGGGTAATAAGGCTATAGAGTAAACTGAAAAGTTGGCAGCTCTGTATGTAAGTATAAGTTGTATCATGTACATTGTATCCTTTGCAAAATGTAAGAATGTAATATGTATTTATAGCTGCCAACATTTTAAGTTACTCCGGTGTATTTTTAGTCCCGCCCTTATTTCCGCACCAATTTATTTATAAAAAAAATTTCTTAAATATATAACTGCGATAAAAATAAGAAAAAAAAACTTTTAAAGAATAAGTGGAAAAAATAAAAGCGGGGCTAATTATACTCTGGAATAAATTAAAATGTTGGCAGCTATTTGTATTTACATACGTAATGTGTGAAGGGCAGGGTTCGTACTCTCCGCCCTTTTTTCAGGACATTTTTAAGGATGAGAAATTTCTGCCTTTTTTGCTTCCACTAATATTATACAGAAATCTTTTTTGTATTTTACAGCTATTTGATGTTATTAAATAGGACAGTTATTCTTATATAAAAATAGTGGTAGCAATAAAGGTGGAAATTTCTCATCCCTGAAAGTGTCCCTAAAATAGGGCGGAGAGTACGACCCCCTGGTGAAGGGATAAATTAATAAATCGATTAATGTATTAAGTGAATTATTGATGGAGAGATGGACTGATAAACGAATTGATTGCTTTGAATTTTTTAAAAGTATTAAATTTCGACCACAAGGCTACATAAATAAAATGTGCCAGTATAAATCATTTTCTTACTTTTTATGCGATTATAAATTTAGTTTATGCGATGACACATTATTTTTCCTGTATTATGGAATGTTGGCTTGAAAATTTTTGAAATTTTATGCAATTTTATTCAAACGTGATTATATTTTTTATTTAAACGTAAAAATGAATTTTTTTTTTGATAATGATGTTCGAATCCTTAATCAGAGCTCGAAGTCTCCACCCTTTTTCAGGACACTCGCATTGATGACAAATTTTCGCCTTTTTTGCTACCACTTCTTTTCTGCAACAACATCTAACCTATTTAATCACGGAACTTTAATATAAAAACACAGTAAATATTTTTGTATAAATAGAGTGGTGGCAAGGAGGCCAACAATTTTTCATTTCTGAAAGTGTCCTGAAAAAAGGGCGGAGACTTCGTGCTCAGCCTTATGTAATGTTTGAAGAATTTTATTATTTTGTATCGTGAAATTTCGTTTGATAGTTTTTGAAGAAGGGAAGGAGGCGGGAAAAAGTACTTCAAAACCAAAATCTTTTTATTTAATTCATGCAAAATTAGTGACACATTTTTTTAAAACAATGGGAAAAATAAACAAGATAAAAAGAATAGCTGCAAGAAACCCCAAGAAATAGAGAGGTATGAAATGAATTATCAGAAAGCTGCTGCTCGTTCTTCTGCTACTTTATAAATTAGAAAAATGAATAACTATCAGTAAATTAGTTTATAACGTCATTGGTGAATTATTTATGAAATATCTCAGAAATCAGTTTTTCGTAATAATTACCGTATTTTCAGTCGTATGACCGTATAACGCGTAGGTTTGTTTAATCAGTTATACACCGGAAATTTAAAAGTACTCTAAAAGCTATTAATTAAAAAGCTTTTGTTTCTTACAAAATTGGATGTATTTTTTTTTTTTTTTTTTTCTTAAAATACCGAAAGGAAGATTCATTATCATTGCATTCAAAACGTTAAAACGTTAAGTTTTCATAACTATCTTTAAAAAAAAAAAAAAAATTGTTTTTAGAATAATAATAGTTTCAGCCCTTCATTTATTTTTTATTATATAATATTTCAAATCTGGTATAACTAATTTTTCATTGTCCTGCAAGCCACAAGAACATATCGCACCAAGGCAAAAAAAATGTGACACAACTCAAAATTGTAGCATTTGAGAGAAATCAATTTAAATATAACAATAAAGCATTGAGAAGCCTACAATAAAACTGACTCAACTGACTCTCAGGGGAATAAATTGAGAAATAGAGATGTACCACTTTTCATGCACTTTGGGGCCTTCATACACATTTTTCAATTATACAAACTCAAAATTTTCATATTTTGCCTTGTGTCACTTTTCTTGCTGGGGTGCGATATGTATGACAATGAGCTTAATATTTGACTTTCCAGAAACATACCGAAAATATTTGAAGCCAAAAGTCGAAGGCGAAAGAAAGTATAATTTTTTAGCATAATGAATTCGCTAAAAATTAAAAAGAAAAGTAAAGCTCAGGAGAGGAATGAAAACTAAAATCGATCCATGTTTTGCAGCATCTGAAAGGTTAATAAACGAGGCGAGAAATGTTTCTTTTATGGGCTACGATTATGGATTCCCATGCGTTTTGCATCGAGCAGCCGTGAAGGGAAAAAGTCCCATCCCCAGGCTTAACATATTCTCGATTGAGCATCAGTGCTTAGAAGAATTTCGAGGGTAATCTGGATCGGTGAGGCGGTACCAAGACGTGTGATGAAGGTCCCTTCGACATATGCTTGACCATGATTAATGCGAGAAAAAGTGCCTTCCCGGAGCTGGAGAAAAAGGATCGGGAAAACCGGAAGAGCCCACCTGTGGAAGTGTGATACGTATCCGCCGAGATTCCGTGTCAGTGTCACGGAGTGGTGATTGATGTGCTGAGTGATGCGCAGCACACGACGCTTGACGCGCCTCACTGGCGACGTCATCAGTTGGCTCCAGCTGCCCGATTCAGACTTGGAAAACTCTTAGCCTGGGATTAGTTAGGGAGATACTACTCCCAGGGATAAAAAGAGATGAAATCTCTTCCTTCACCTATCCTCACACCCACTTCTGAAGAGCACGCGCCCATGACTACGGGATAAAAAGTGATAAAAAGATAAATACGCAAGTGGTGCACTCGAAATTGTGCAGATAAAAAAAAAGTTCAAATAAAACATTGTTTTTGCGGGAAAGAGATACAATACAAAAGTTTTGGCCCAAATCACTTGATCTAACCCGCTAAGATTTGATTTGATGGAAAGAAAAAGAAATTATTTTGAGATACTTTTTGCATGACAGCCTAAGCTTTCCTTGTATCACAAAAAGACTTGCAAATAAAAAGAGTTTTGAAAAATGAGAACGAAATAACTATTGTAAAGATGTAAACTTAAAGGGCGCTTGCCGAGATTAAAGGCATTTAAACCTTTTCATTATTATTATTTTAAAGGCTTTGGATTTGGGGTAAAAAAATTGTTTCGTTTCTCTGAAATTAAATTACTGAATATGAAACAAAAACCTTACATTTAATTGACATTAGACACTTTTTGGGATATTTTTTAAATGGTTATTTGTTCCGAATTTAATGCAAAATTTTTGGATGAAAATAAACTTTAAAATTTTCATTAAAAAGCTAAAAATAGATATATGAAATTAAACTGTCTTTTTGGCAGACATTTTTTATGTTTGGATGGCTAAGATTAAATACCACAAGTCAGTTAGTCAATCAAAGAATCTTAATAAAAAGCACCACAGAACTGGTGTTTTGAAATAATAAGTACAAAACTTTGGATAAACACCATAAAATGCAAGAAACTCGCAACAATTGTTTCAGGTCAAAAGAAAACACGACCCTTCGTCAGCCGAACCATGTAGGCACGAGTGTGCTGCAATCAAAGCCGCAACGAGCAAAACTGATTTAAGTGAAGAGTAAAAACAAATAAAGTCGAATGCGAATATAAAAATATTCAAATAAAAATATTTATATTCGTATTCGACTTTATTTGTTTTTGCTATTCACTTAAATCAGTTTCGTGCGTTGTCGCTTTGGTTGCAGCACTCGTGCCTACTTTGTTCGCCTGACGAAGGGTCGTGGTTTCTTTCGACCTGAAACAATCGTTGCGAATTTCTTGTATTTTATGGTGTTTATCCAAAGTTTTGTACTTATTAATCAAAGAATCTGTTGATAAAAGTTATCTATGAATCTTTCCATTCATAAATCGTTCCCTCAATCAATCACTGAAAATCGATCATAAATCTGACAATGAACATTTACATACTTATACATCCATCTAACATATTTACAACATTCACTACATATACATATCTTACAGCAGGCCTATCCAATCCAAAACTCTTGGTGGGCCGCATTGGAAATTTATTTTATTCAGGCGGACTGCACTGCATGTATACATGTGTATGTGTAATACGTTTGTAAATGTGTGAATCATGTACGTATATGCTTTTTTTCAGGGGAGAGCAAGGTGAAGATTCGGAGCAGAATACATTAATTTAAATTATTTTCATTCATAAATTAACAATAGAATCCTAATATATATATATGACATATAGATTAATAACTAGAATAAAAAGAATGAATAATGGATCTAATAATATTCATTACAAAAGTGTGATTCTGTAGCTACCATAATCGTTGCAAGTTATTTTCACTTTGAAAAGTCAAAAGGAGTTTATTAATTTTTCTTTAAATATCGTTAGTGTCTTCGCGGGCCGCAAAAAACTACACGGTGGACCGTGGGGTGGCCACCCCTGTCTTACAACATAACACATAAAAACTTAAAATACATAAAATTTACAAATATGCTGTATTATTACATAACATATTCAATAAACACAACTCCACAATTAAAAACCCGCACTCGCTTCTCAACACAAAGAGCCAACTTTACCAAATTCAATAGACTCATAAAATTTAACGAACACTCATTACTACATCAACTAAATGACATCGAATCGATAACACAACTGGACTCTTTCACAGAGCATTTTATTTCAACAATAAAAGAAGCAGCTAGCGCTTCACTCCGGTTGAGATCAGTACGACGTCACCACGTCCCTTCCTTCTGGTCCCTCCAACTTAAAACGCTTCGCAACAGACTCACGGCTTTAAGACGGAAATCTACATATACCAATATCAGAATCACGAGCACACAAAGAATTAATTAAGAGACTTGCAGTGCAATATAAAAAACAAATTAACTTAGCCAAACATGCTGCGTGGAAGACCTTCTGCTCTTCGCAGACGTATGTCTTTGGCACAGCAAAAAAATTTTATTCGCAAAAGTACTTTACTCCTCATGAAATAATGTTACAAAGGTCTCCTGGTCTTTCCTCTAAACAAAACAACCTTGTTTTTCTTACACAGCAAATTTTCGGCCCGTCAACAATTCCAAATTCTGCAAACGCTCCAATCGTTTTCTCCGCGCAGGAGGACAAAGCCTTCACGAAGGTGTAAATCCACACCGCGCTTAAAAATTTTAATGACAAAAGCCCCAGGTCCAGACGGCATAGACTTTAAAATTTTAAAACAAATTAACAAATGCATCCCTAATATTTTACACATCTGGATAAATCTCTGTCTGGACTATAATCACTTTCCTAGAGTTCTTCGCCAAGGCCAAGTAGTATTTTTCCTGAAGCAAGGGAAGTCACCTTCTGAGCCAAAATCATATCGCCCGATCTGCCTTCTTCCAACCCTAGGGAAATTATTAGAAAAATTAATTGTTATCCGACTTAATTACTTTTTGGAATCTAACCAGCTCTTAAATGAACGGCAATTTGGGTTCAGAGAGGGCAGATCTTGCGAACAGGCCTTGGAAAATATTTTGTCTTCTAGTGCCCTCAGTTACAATAATGATCAATATACAACTTTAGTATCCCTGGATATCCAAGGGGCATTCGACAATATTGAATGGCCCCACATTCTTAACTCCCTATCAAAAATTGAATGTCCGAGAAACTTGGCGGGAGTCATCCGATCGTACATATCTGAGCGTTCCATCTTAATCGACTGGGGCTCAGGCTCCAGTGTGCACAGTCAACGAAAAGGTTGTCCACAGGGCTCGTGTCTCGGGCCGGTCCTGTGGACACTCATTGCAAATAACATACTTAATTCTATGAGCTCACAAGGCTTTGAATTATTTTCATTTGCGGATGACTTCACGTTAATTCTCTCGGGCAAACGCAGAAAAGATCTGGAGACCTTAGCTCAGGATGCTTTCACTGCTTTTTCCCAGCTGCTCAAAGACCTTAACCTTCAACTTTCACCCAATAAAACTCAATCTTTAACTTTCTCCAAACCACGTATACTGAAGAGAAAGCCGACGATGAGGTTTGAGGGCAAAAGTGTAAAACATGTCGATCACTTGAAAATTTTAGGACTAACAATAGACAAAAACCTTAACTGGATTGAACATTTAAATTCACTTAAAATTAAACTTCTTATACATTATCATAACTCGTGCAAATTAATGGGAAAACAATTGAGTATAAACACCAAAATGTTAAAAATATGGTATCTAAGAATAGTGGGAAAAATCGTAACTTATGGGGCGGGAATCTGGGGGAGGTAATCTTTCAAAAACAGCTATAGGAAAATTAAATTCATTGCAAAGGATGTTCCTCTTGCAACTGTCACGGGGTTATAAAACTATCTCCACTGATGCCCTCCACGTCATCACCGGTGTTCCTCCTTTACACCTCACTCTGAATTACGAATACAACAGAATAAACGTACTACATCTAAGAAACAAAGACTTACAGAAAATCTTATTTCCAGATGAAGAATTTCAACTCAAAATGGGCAGCTGGTTCATACACCCAGCAAAGGACTTTACGCATGCATTAATTAATACTAACATTAACTCCTTCTCTGCTACAGCCCCTGTGGCGATATATACAGATGGATCTAAGACAGTTTATGGTTTGGGTGCCGCATTTTGCGCCTTCGTTGACGGGGTCTTGGTTCATCAGTGGTCCTCTAGGCTTGGGGACTGTAACACTGTTTTCCAGGCTGAGATTTTCTCTATCAGCCAAGCAATTTTTTAGTCAATCTCCTATTTTACCAATTCCAAAATTTATATCTACAGTGACAGTCTCTCAGGTCTTCAGGCTCTGGCTCGCCACAGGAGTAACCATCCTATTATTCAGAAAATCAAATTAGATCTCCTGTCCAAGCCTGATACTTTCTATTTAGCTCATGTCTTCGCTCACAGGGGCGTCGCGGGCAATGAAATGGCAGATCTATTAGCAAAAACTGCCACTAAAAAGGAAGCAGTGGATTACGTTCTGGCTCTTCCCCCCTCTTACATCAAAAGATATCTTAAATCACGATTAAAGAAAGAATGGCAGCTATACTGGGATACATCTCCCAAAGGTAGATTTACTTTCAACCTCCTCCCAAAAGTGTCAAATTATAACTTTGACCTTTCCCCAGCCATAACAGCCTTCTTAACGGATCATGGCCCGTTCAAATCACATCTTTACAAGTTTCATTGCTCGCGCACTCCACAATGTGAGTGGGGGGCTGAGGGTAATGCAAATCATTACTTTTTCTCATGCCCACTAACTCATGATTGGCGTATCCTTAACCCACCCAATATACCTAACGACTGGCTTTTTAATATCTTTACCCGGCTTCCCCTACGTCAGAAACTAACCAGAATCTATAACTTCTTAATGAATATTTCTAATTTGATCGACTAATTTTTCAATCTTCCAAGGCAGTTACCAACTTTTCTCTTGGAGATCCATATATTTCTTCAACACAAGCCTTTACATGCGAGGGAGCAAGTCTCTCTCTTCTTTTATATTCTTGTTACCTTGTCGCCCTCTGTCGTGTGAAAGCTCCTCTTTGGCGACCTCTGTAATTTTTTTTTCTGTTTATGCAATAAACAACGGAGGAGGTTTAATCTTTAGACACGGGCTCTTTTGAATCTCCACAGTGCCATCGGAGCCCCTCTCTAAAGGTTAAAAACGCTTTAAACCGCTGCATAGTGGTGAGCGACCACCTTCCGTCTTAGAATCTTATAAATATGCTGTATAATTAATTTTTTATGAGGAAAATGCAGTGTAATACAACAAAACTAAACAATCACAGAATAATTACAGTAATAACTATTGTAAACAACCACAGTAGTAACTACAGAGTTAAAACCCGAATAAACACTACGTCAGAAACGCCAAAGAAAAATTTTGCAAATGCATACAGCTGTTTCGGTAGCCTAAAGCGTACCGTCATCAGTGCAAAAAGGATTCAGAAACAGGAGAAGTGCTCATATATATAGGAGAGGGGCCGGATTTAGTTCAACCAATAGGATTATGGGAAAGGTGGGGATAGTGGCCAATAGGAATTTAGGAAAGTTAGCTGCGTAAACAGTAGAAAAATTAAGAAAATGTGGTCTGAATATAAAATTTCCAACAGTCAGACAAATAGGGAACAGCGAAATCACAATTTACAAGATTTTTAAAATTTTTATAAATATGAAAAGCTTCAAAGAAATCGAGTTCATGAATGGATTTAAGTCTGCAAATTATTTTAGCTGAATTAAATTTAAAATTATGATTTTCCTCCCAGCAATGTTTAGAAATAGCTGATTTATTGGTTTCTTGTTTGCGGACGTAATTTATATGTTCTTTTAGACGAAATTTAAGACTGCGTTTAGTTTGGCCAATATATGATAAACCACACTGGCAGGAAATACTATAAATGCCCCAAGAATTATGCATATCAATGGGATTTAACTGAGAAAAGGTGAGTTTATTGGAAGGCGAAAATATTATTTTAAAATCATATTGTTTGAGAATTTTAGCTATGGTTTGACTGGATTTAGGAAAATAGGGTAAGACAATACTGATATTAGAAGAGACTGATTTGGTAGACGAAATACGAGGGAGTTGTAATTTTTCGATAGCTTTGTCTATAATGGAAGGGTCATAACCTCTGTCAATTGCAATGGCTTTCAGGTATTTAATTTCACATTTTAATAAATTAGGATTTGAACAAATATTAAGTGCACGGTTTACAAAAGTATAGAAAGCAGCCATTTTTTGGTTAGGTGGGTGACATGAACGCGCATGGGGAGAAAGGGAGACAGCAAAATTTTTTCGATGGACGGTGGTTGAAAATCCATTTACAGTGCGAGAGACGAGGGTATCAAGAAATGGATGGGAGCCATTATTTTCAATTTCATATGTAAATTGGATATTATTGTCAATTGAATTTAAAGTTACTAAGACATGGTCAATATTGTGATGAGATATGTCGATAAGGATGAAGGTGTCGTCAACGTAACGGGTCCAAAAAGGAAAAGATATTTTCTTAAAAAGCTTGCTTTCGAAATAGTGCATGTAAATATCTGCGAGAATTGGGGAGAGAGGGGAACCCATGGCTAAACCTTCAGACTGACGATAGAATTTATTTCGGAAAGAAAAAGTGGTTTGTGATAAACAAATGCGGGTAAGAGAGATTAATTTTTGTATTTCAAAAGATGTGAAATGAAACTCTTTTAATCTATTTTCGAGACAGCAGAGGGCGCCACTTATTGGAACATTAGTGAAAAGAGATTTTACATCAAAAGAAACCATAGTAAGATCACACTGATCTTACTATGGTTTCTTTTCGTGTGTGTGTGTGTTTATTGTACTTTCTAAAAAAAACAAGAGAGTTTTTAGACAATCATGTCAAATATGGTATTATGAGATTTTTTTTCTAACTGCATAGTTTTCGTCACATATCGAAAGCATTTATCATAAACGCATCAAATTAGGAGGCATTCTAAATCATATACTTTTAAATCGAGGTGAGTTTTCTATTTTTCTACATTGATTTACCCAAAAAAAAAAAAAAAAAAATCTTAAAGAGGATACTTTGAGTTAATTTAACACTCTTTTTGTTCAGACGGGCTAGAAGAGAGGTCTTCATTAATGTAATTTAATAAAAAAAAAAAAAAAAAAAAAAAAAAAAAAGTGTTCCAGTTACCGTTACATTGAGTCTCAATTATATAGTTTTGTGTAGTAAATACAAAATAATTCTAAACGTAATATTTTCAATATTAATAATAACGATGCGTTTTTGAATTTGTTTATTACACTCTCGCGCACTCCATTTTTTTCTTCTGTGGAAGCACGACAATTGTGACTGATTATCATATCTATTTTGGCATTATAAGCCACGCCTGTCAATAGCATGATTAATATTCCGTAGTACTGTTAGTCCCACCTATTTTTTCACACCAGTATTATCTTAAGGCATTTTCCTTCGTAATCAATCGTTATTGCATTTGCAGAATATTGCTCTACTGACACAAAACTGCGGAATATTACTATGATGAGCTGAATCAGGGGTCAGAGCGGTCACTTTTTTTCATATCACTATTTTTATAAAGCAATATCTGTATTATTCAATCGAAGATATACAGCTGTTGACTTCGATTGAATAATAGAAATATTTATAAAAATAGTTGTGTGAAAATTGTGACCGCGCTAACCCCTGTTGATTTTCGTTCCTAATTGAGTAGTCACTGGACGAAATGATATTTCATTAGTGCAGTAAATTAAGACAATCTAAATAATAGGCAATTAAATCGAATTGTGTTTTATATATTTCTAAAAGAACAATATATATATACGATATAAGAAATGGATACATGTATAGTATAATATAAGAACAGAAAACTATGTGAATCAGGGGCAATATCCAAACAAATGAAATGGAAATAACAAGAAGAAGAAGCAGAGGCCGCCATGGCTTAAGACGGGTGGAAAGGGTTAAACAAGTTTTACGGGCGCCCAACTTTCCCCAAAATTTTTGTAAGACCATGTGATAAGAAAGAAAAATTTAAGATAATTTTTTAAAAATTATTATTAGGGGAAAAACAACAACAACAACAACAAAAAAAAAAAACTATGTATATATATATCTATATATATACATAAACGGCTTGAAGTTATTAAACACTATTTTCAGCCAAAGGGGCTAATGGGTAGGTTGTCACAAACATGTTTTGATTAAGGAAAAAATATATATATATACTAATTGAGTTACTGCTACACAAAATAAGTTTCGTTCCGCAATTCTATAATTTGGTGTAGCAATTACAAAATAACTTATATCTTAATATTTTTAATAATAATAATGGTTATTATAATGTGATGTTTTGAGAGTTGACAAATTTATAATTTATTGAGAAACATTGTTAATACTGCCCTTTTTTCCATGCTGCTTTTTTTTTTTTTTTTTTTTTTTGTAGAGAAATTTTTATCAAAGTGTAACTACGATTAAATAAGAAGAAAATCACGCTTCAAATATAGTGGAATGAAAAGAAAGCGGCATTAAGAATGCTCCGGAATAAATTACAAAAGTTGGCAACTCTGTGTTTTTAGGATTTTTTTTTTTTAAGTGCGAAAAAGTAAGTTTTGACTCAACAAAATTTTCAGTATTTGTCTTTCTGGCGTAATCAAATTGGCATAAAAATGACTTAATAACAACAAAATGAATAATAATAATTATCATAAATATATTATGATGTATCACAGTATCTCGGATGGAGTAAGAGGACTGAGTTTTTTTTTTTTTTCTTTAAATTGTAGTAATAACGGAGGGAGTAGTATTTTTACTACGCGCATGTACACATTTAAAAACGCAGACCAAAACAAGGGATTTGAATACGGCCCTGCTTCAAATTGCTCGCAGTGAGAATTCATAATTAATTCGATTTTATTGTTTACTTTATTTTATTGTTTACCATTTGTCCCCAACTTATAATCTAGTTACTATATTAAGATCACCTTGTCTTTTTTTTTTTTTTTTTTTTTTTTTTTTCTGGAATAAATCCTACGAATACGAGTAAGCGTTATGGAAACTCTTTAAACAGATTAATAAAAACTACATTTTTTCTTTAAATGCACCCTTTTTATCAATAAATTGCTATATTATTTTTTTGCAAACAACGGCCAAACATCTCTGACTGTTATTCACCAATAACTTCATCTCCCGGTTGAACACAAAAATCTGAAAAGCGTATAAAGGCAGGGTGCAAATTTTGACGCGTTATTTCTTCCATTTAGCGGTATAGCTATTTTAAGATTTTTCAAGTGAAAATAAACCAATAAGAGATTATATGAAATCCTCGACGCTAGATGGCAGAAACAGCGTGCCAAACTTTGCTGGAAAGCTGCACCCTGAATTTAGACGCTTTTCAAATTTTTGCATTCAACCGGGAGTTGAAGTTAATGGTGAATACGGCCATCTGTATGATGTGTATGCGTATATGTTTAAAGTTACATGTAGTATGTGGCATGCCTTTTAAGGTTGCATGTAGTTTATGTTATATATCGTGGAAGTATGCTATAAAGACATTTACTATAAAATATATTATATAAGTAAGTATGTTGTACCTATTATAAAATATGTGGAATTAGCTCATATATATGTAGTTTTATTTATCCTATCCTATCACTTACTCTTTTTTATTCTCATGTTTGGCTATCTTAACCTATTTATTCATTTACAGTATCATTTTGAATTAGCCAATTGCAGAATGTTTACTGCCCTCTTGTTAATCCTATCTTATGTATACATCACATTTAACTACGTATATCATGATTTTAGTACGATGTTGGATTAATGAAAAATTTAAACAATACGTGATTTTAGAAACATTGACATATACATAAAATCTTCGAACTTTCTTATTTAAGCTTTGTATTTGTTTTTATGTTTATATTTTATTAAATTAGAATCATTTTTATTTTCAGCTTTCTCAGATCAAAGCAGTGTTCAGAGATATAAACGTTCAGATGATTATGTACCTTGTGAGAGAGGATGGTATTACTTTCGTAAGTAAATTTTTATTTTCACTATACTTGTTCATAATCTTCTTAATAAGAAAAGTCTTTATTTCATGGCGATAATGTCTCCAGTTTCAATCACTTTGCTTGAGATTAATTTTCACTCTGCAACAATTTATTGGAATAAAGAAATAATAATATTCAGGGGCTTGAACTGAGAGAAGAAAAGCTAATTTGGACAGTGCGTCATACCTGAAACAAGGTACTCAGAAAAAATAAATTTTTTATCATTGGCTTGGAACAAATACAAAAATAAAATAAATGAATACAAATATATATATATATATATAATAAAGAAAAGAAATAAAAGAAATAAAATTATGTGTAAGTTAATCCTATTGTTTGTGATACATCATATTGTTTTGATATACTTTTTTGGTGAAGAAACAGTTTAGCCTATTGATTTTGTTTATTTTACAAAAGTCACCAATTGTTGCAATATTCTGGTTTGACTCTGGGATTGCAATCTCCCACAAAGGAAGTGAAAGAACAAAAAAGTGGTTAAAAAAATCTAGGAACTTTATAGCAAGTGAAAAAAAACTAGTATGTTGTGGACATCACAAAATTTCTTTTTTTTTTTTTTTTTTTATATACAAATTCTCGTCAATCAAAACAGTCACCATTGTACCATTTAATTAACAATCACCACTGCAAAGATCAAAACAATCACGGCTGTATTTTATGTTGTAAAAAGCATTTTGCATTATAGAAACGAGAAAAAGAAGAGGAGTCAATAAAGCGTTATCTTAGATGGTGTTCTTGTAAAAAAAAAAAAAAAAAAAAAAAAATTAATAGTAGTGAGTTTTGCGCGGCATCAGCAGCGATGGCTATTCCAGCAACCATGTCCATATCAGAAGGTACAATCGTTTAATAAAATGGAAATCTTTATTTTAAAGTGCCTTGAATGTATTTAAATAAAAATGAAAAAAACCAATAATTTAATTAAGGATAGAGCATGGGTAAAAGACAAAATGTGAAATAAAACCATTTCCAAATATATTCTACGAAATTTTACTTAAAGAATTTTTGTACATACATGAGTAACGTAATTTTGCACACGAAATTTGCTGCCATATTTAATCTTTATTGTATGGACTTTCAGAAAAAATTCAAATGTTTAATAAACGGAATTTGATTTAATTGGGTGAAAATGAAGCGGAGGGATTTTTTTCCTTTATTTTGCGTATTTCAGAAATATTCTAATTAAAACTGCCTCATTATGTTTTGTTTGCTTAATAGTAATTATATATATATATATATAAATACCATACATTTTAAATATATATATATATATTTTTTTTCGTTGAATATTAATCTTACTTTACCCTTTAACGTTCGTTGGTTGCTCATCTAAACCAAACATTTTATATCACTTAACATTTTTTTATGCAACATTAAAAAAAAAAAAAAATCTACTAGCTTTAATTGATTTTTTAAATTTTTGTTCTTATTCTGTTTGGTAAATAGAATCACTACTGCGAAATATGGTAGATGATGTTTTAGAGGAAGCCAAAGACAAAAGACACTTAAAAATTCTTAATGGGTGCGAGTACATGTGGCTGCTTTGATGGTACACTCGTGTCTTGCTTTTTTAGTTGATGAAGAGTCGTGCTATTATTTTAATTAGAAATAGTTTAATTTATCAAAAGGGTAAACATACAAACGGAACATGCGCAGCTTGTAAAGTTTCATTAAAACTGTGACAATGCATGCTTCAGAATATTTTTGTACAAACAATGTCATTACAGAGCATTTTTGTTTAAACAATGACAATGTATATTATAAATCTTAATTTTTCAGAAGAAAGAATTTAAGATCAGGAAATAAAAATCAATTCACTGATAAAAAAAAAATTAGCGAGTCCTCGTAAATAAGGTAAGTAAAATAAATAAATCAATCAAAATAACGTATTGCCTATATTTAAAAACCATTATGTCACTACCTGGGAAATTAATTTACTATTGTTATAGGATAGGTATAGTGTGTAATTGCTGCACTTTATCTTACAACAGGAAAAAAGTTATGTTTGTACTCTTATTTGGATATGTATTATTTTTTACTTTCTCAGGTGACAAATGCTATAAAGCTGGAGGGAAAAAAGCTTATGAGAGACTTACTTGGGAGAGAGCTTTAGCCCGGTGTAGGGGTTGGGGTGGAGATCTTGTTTCCATAGAGTCCCAAGAAGAACAAGGTAATGACATATATCTAACTTAACAAACAAGAGAAATTGCTCATTAAAAAAAAAAAAAAAAAACTTTAATAGTTTTATCTATATTAATCAATGTATTGTTTTGTCTCTGTGTATTAGATGTGAACTTTCTATATTGTATATTATAAATTTGTCCTAATTTATAAGGCGAATTAACACCACTGAAGTTTACAAACTGAAATATTGCTGAACTATTCCATATTTTATTCGCATTGTTTATATTTGCAGCGTTTCAATCATTTTCTGTATCTTATCTAATTATCTATTTAAAAACGTTGGGAATGATAAAAACAACATTAAGTTAAATAAAAACTAATGAATATTTCAGATTTCCTTATTGCTTTTTTACAATTGGACGTCAAATTTTGGGCTTGGACAGGTTTAAATGATCGTGCAAAAGAATCAGACTACAAGTGGACTGATGAATCAGTTTTTAATTATACGAATTGGAGAGAAATGGAACCAACAGGATTCAAAGATCAAAAAGTAAGTTTAAATTAAGCAAAGAAAATATTAAGAAATATATTCTTTTAATCCAAACATTAATCTTTGTATTCATGACAAACGATATTTCGAAATAATAGCAAATGTTAAATATATATATATTTCCCCAAATAATTTCAAACTGAAATAAAACAAAATCATTAAAAATGAAACCTCGAATCTGGCTTTAATAAAAAAAGGAGGGGGAGAGGGTACAAATACAGTAATGAAAGAGTTTCTGCATTTTACTATGATTCAATCTTTATTTTATTTTTATTTTTATTTTATTTTTTATTTTTTACTTTATGGAAAATCATATTTTGCTATTCCCAAATGAATCAGCTGTGAATTTCTGTAATGTATGGTGCTCTTGAATATTTATGTAGCTTGGCATCTGCTAGGCAGCAGTGATCGGCATCTGTTTCTCAGTTTGACTGATTATCTGATATTTATATGTGTGTCGGGCCAAGAGTTTTGGCGCACGCGCACAAGCTCATATATCTCCGACACGAAAAAACGTTGTACATATGCGTAAATACAAAACATGTATGCTAGAAAAAAAATATGGAATGTCTGCTCTATTTTACGAACATTAAGTAATTAACGACTGTTTAAATAAGTTAAAGTTAAAGTAAGTAAAAAAAAAAAAAAAAAAAAACGAAAGATGAATTTATAATAGGGTATTTGAGCATTTTCCCACAAATAGTATGTTGTTTGATTACACGCTATTACGCGTCAAATAATTTGAGGCTATAGGTCATAATGATAAAGAATATTTTGCTGAGTTCTTCTAAAAATCTATAAGTGCTTGATTCACCAAAATCCATGCAGTTCATGCGACGGTGACGTCTAACATGTATGTAAATTTAAAGCCCAATCGAATAAGGCATTTAGATGCTATCGCATTTTAAAAAGTATGAAACCGTTGGCCATAGTTATAAAGACCTTTTCTTAGTGTCTCTGTAAAAGAAAAAAAAATATATAAATGCTAGATTTACGAAAATCTGTACATTTCGTGCGACAGTGGCCTATAACATGTGTACACATTTTTAGATCAATCGAATGAGGCATTTAGACGTTAGCACACTAAATAGTTTGAGCCCATAGGTCATAATGATAAAAAAAAAAAAAAAAAAAAAAAAAAAAAAACTATAACCGCTAAATTCATTAAAATCTATACTATTCGTGTTACGGTGATCTATAATACGTACCAGTTTTCAGTTCATTCGAACAGAGCATTTAGACGCTATCGTATTCAATCACGCACATACATACATCACATGGTTGGCTGGGTTGGACCCAACGGGTTTTTTCTAAAAAAACCCACTTGAACTCCCACCCCCAATTTTGCCCAGTTTTGGGTTTTTTTTCAATTTTATAAGACTTATAAGATAAAACAAGCAAAATACTAAGCAAGTGAAACTCAATCTTTACATTTGTTTTCATTTTCAGTTATAATTTTTACAAATAGGAGATTTAGCATTGTATTCAGATGCTTACTAAATAGGGCTACAACCAAAAACTAGTTCGTATAGGTGATATCTGCCCTATTCTCCATCATACATTTGCTCTCAGAAATATTTATTATAGAACATAACATACTATATTCAAGATTAGAGTAATGAACTCTAGTGATGGCCATTTTCCAGTCAAAGACTGAAATGCTCCACCAACTAGAGACATCTTAATCTTATAAATGTCAATTTTGTATTTAATTTATTATGCATAAATTCTAAGAAAGCATATGTGAAATTTCGTCCTACTCAGCTATGTCATGAAAATTTTAATTTTTGTATAAATTTACAAAGTTTACAAATTAGAACATTGAAACACCAGTATCAGAAGAGATACTAGTATTTTAAAACTGGTTTAAATTTTTAACCATCACTCATTCGTAAGATATACTCTGCGCAAATTAACAATAAGCTAACGAACTTAAATACAGACGCCATTTTTTGTTTGCCTCATACCTCAAAATTTGTAAAAATGCGAAAAGAAAAAAAAAATGTGATTGAAAATTTTTTTGAATTTTATTTGTTTATGCCTTTATTTGCTTTTTCTTAACTTGTAATTAGTTACGAAATACTTTTGTATTAAGTGCATGTCATGAATTTTGGTTAACAAAGATCATCATAAATAATTACAAGATAAAAAGAACTTTTTATGTACCATGTTTTTAAATTTTCTGTTGAATCATATAAACGCTACCGAAGGCAGCGGGAACCCGGAGCAATTGGATAAAAGTATTAAAAAAATTCATCGTGTTTTGAGCTATTATAAAAGATTCAAATGGCTATCTAGCAGGAAAGTTAGTTTAAAATTGATTGCAAGCTTTGTACTGGTAACGCTGCCAAAGGCAGCAGGGTCCCGAAGCAATTGGTTAAAAATATTTTTAAAATGCATCTTCACCGTATTTTGAACTATTCGGAAAGTTTCAAATGCGTAGCTAGTCGGGAAGTTAGTTAAATAAATTTTCTGTTGAATCATATAAATGCTGCCGAATACAGTAGGAACCTGAAACAGATGACTAAAAGTATTTAAAAATATGTATTGTCACCGTGTTCTGAGCTATCCTGAAAATTTCAAATGTCTAGCTAGTCGGGAAGTTAGTGAAAATTCGATTGCAAGCTTTGTACTGGTAACGCTGTCGAAAGCAGCAGGAACCCGAAGCAGTTGGTTAATTTATTTAAAAAATGCATTTTCACCGTGTTCTGAACTATTCTGAAAGTTTCAAATTTCTAGCTAGTCGGGAAGTTAGTTAAATAAATTTTTTGTTGAATCAGATAAACGCTGCCGAAGGCACCTGAAACGGTTGACTAAAAGTATTTAAAAAATGTATTGTGACAGTGTTTTGAGCTATCCTGAAAGTTTCAAATGTCTAGCTAGTCGAAAATTTAGTGAAAAATCGATTGCAAGCTTTCTACTGATAACGCTGCCGAAGGCAGCAGGAACCCAAAACAATTGGCTAAAGGTATTAAAAAAATGCATTTTCACCGTGTTCTGAACTATTCTGAAAGTTTCAAATGTCTGGCTAGTCGGGAAGTTAGGTAAATAAATTTTCTGTAGAATCATATAAACGCTGCCGGAGGCAGCGGGACCTGAAACAGTTGACTAAAAGTATTAATAAAATGTATTGTCACCGTGTTCTGAGCAGTCCTGAATGTTTCAAATATCTAGGTAGTCGGGAAGTTAGTTAAATATCGATTGAAAGATTTGTGCTGGACAAACAAACAAACAAGAATCGAAGTTAATAAATACATGGTAAAATAACACAGGTTGCAATAATTGGAGCATAAAAAAAAAAAAAAAAAACATCTTCTAAAAGTTTAATTTATTCAAAAAATAGATAAACACATAGTCAGAAGAAAAATAATGGTCGAATTTCAAACTTCTTTTGGCTATTCTTATTTATTACTTTCAAAAAAAGATTTTTCTGAAAAAACCCAATTTTTTTGTTGAAAGACTCTTAAAATCCCACTTTTTCTTGATAAAAACAAACAACTAAAACTGGGATTTTTCGGGTTTTATACGGAAAGACCCTACCCACTTGGGTTTTTTCTAAAAAACCCGGTTTATTGTCAACCTCGATATATATCGTAAAAATATAAAAAAAAGAAGGACACAAAACGTATAGATACACCAAAATCTTAATATTGAATTTTTTTTATGATGATAATACTTTCCTTACATATGTATGTTTTGAAGGAAAAAGTAAAAAAAAAAAAAAAAAAAAAAAAAAAAATAATAATCAACTAGTTGGTCCGTCATGAAATATATGTGGTAAATTACAGTCAACTTTCTTATTTAATCGTTTTGCCAGTCTAGAATTTTAGTTTGAGGAGTTTTTTTAGTCCCCCCCCCCTCCCCCAAAGATTTTGAGTGTGGCTTTGGATGGAAATGTATTGCATTCCAGTACGCCGTATTGCATGTGTATTAGGGTGTATCGAAAAAACATTTTTTTTTTTTATATCAAATTTCTAATAGTGCGGAAAAGTTGCCTTATGCTACTGTTAGTATGTGTGCAAAATTTTGTTGATCTGAGTTAATATCTTCAGTTGCCTCTGGGGTCGTTTATATAAAAATTCGTTAATTTTATCATTCTTTACTTTCTCTTATCCATGTTGTCGAGAAAGTACAGTGGTGGGCATAATTATAAGACACCTATCTAATTTGACAAATAGTGAAAGAAAAGATTCAGAGCTTAAAAATGTTTTATCAAATATGTCAAAAACATAAATTTATTCTGTTATCATATATAATTATTTTATAATAATGATATTTTCATACAATTTAATGAAAAAAAAAACTTAAAAACATAATGGACAAAATTATAAGACACCAACCGTTTTTTCCAAATACAGTGGTAAACATAATTAGCAGACACTAATGGTCTAAAAGAAAATCCTCTAACATGGTTATTCAATATTTCGTGGAGCCGCCATTGTTTTTTTATAACATGAAAGATGCGATTCGGCATCGAATCTATCAATTCTAACAGAATATCGCAAGACAGTTCTTCCCAAGCACATTTTATAGCATTCTTTAGGTCTTCGACACATATAAACTGCCTCCCATTTCGGAAAACCGCACGAGCTAAGATCCCCCACAAGTTTTCGATGGGATTTAAGTCTGGGGAGCGAGAAGGCCACGGGAGAACATTGATACTTTGCTCTGAAAGCCAAATTTTTGTTTCGTGTGATGCATGAATCGGCGGGTTATCGTGCTGGAAAGTGTAGTTAGCGAAGTTTAGATGCTCCATTTTGTGCCGGCTCAGAAGCGGTGGTTTTTTCTTCAATTTTTTATATTTCACATAGAAAGCCTTATGCAAAACGTTGCGAATGGTTCTACTTGAACAATTCAGTTTCAAAGAATTTTTAATGCCTGTAGTAATTATCTTGTTCTGTGTAGCGAGCGAACGCAAATGGCGTCTGTCTCTCGAAGACAAGCTAGGAGTACGTCCAGATCTTTTAATCACCGATCCATTAATTCCTCTTTTCAAAACATTTCTAATTGCACTTCTAGAGGGTTTAATAACTTTTGAATAATAATACTTGAAGCACCAGTTCCATTTAATCTCCAAATTTCGCGAATTTCACTTTCTTTTAATTCTGTACCTCGTGGCATGTTACTAAATGCGTGAAGTTGGTTATCGTCTACTTTAGTTAACTGCTGACGTCATAGCAGCCTGCAGAAAATTTTCATATTGCACATTGTTTTCGAAAAAAAGCAAGTGTTTTAATTAAAATATTAGGGTGTCTTATAATTTTGTCCATGGTATTTTTAATATTTTTTATTAAACTCTATAAAAATATCATTTCTGTAAAACAATTACATGTGATAGCAGAATAAATTTATGTATTTGACGTGTTTGATAAAACATTTTAAAGCTCTGAATCTTTCCTTTCATTATTTCTCAAATTAGATAGGTGTCTTATATTTATGTCCACCACTGTATTGTTTTAGGGTCAAATTTTCGAACGTGAGTTTTTGTTATGTTTACATGCTCTGAGGTCCCCTGAATACGAAAATCATGTTTTTAGCAAATGGTCTGTGTGTCTGTCTGTCTGTCTGTTATCAGCATATCTCAAAAACAAATAGTAGCAGAAATTCCAAACTCGGTATTCTAAATGTGTATCATATAGCGATGCTACAGTAAGCTTTTCGTTGAGATGAAGCAAATGGTTCGTGTACAGGGACACTAAAAAGTATTCAAATACATTACGTCTATGGGGGAAATTGCAGGTAAGTAGAGTTTAACATCTGTAGACTGCACTAAACCAAATGAAACGAATATATATTTTTTGTAATAGAGATAGTCAACTGGGAAAAAAATTGTGTATGTAGGAGCATCGCCTCCTCCCCTCTGGGAGGGAGTTCCCTACGAGAGGAGTAATTTTTCATGATGGGTATCTTTCAAAAGAGTTCGCCAATACCTTTAAAACGAATGGTTGAACCATCGATCTGCGATCATTTAAAATAAATTTATCGATTTTTTTTTTTCAAAGTCGTGGCTATAATTAATAAAAATGTTTTCGTCAACCGACTAACCAGTAGCTTTTAGCCCCTTTGATTTTGAAAGACACCATTATTTTACCATCTAATTTTTTTGCTAGATCTCATTCAAAAATTGCTGTAGATGATGCTGATCTTCAATATTTATCTTTTTTTTTTTCTGTTTATTATCTATTAATATTTTCCTAACGTGGACTAGTCACGACCAAATTTTGTCGAAAGAATATGATAGTGATTTAAGGTCAATTGGTCTGATTGATCAATTGGTCAGATCGAATGGTTTAAATAAAAAATTCGAGATTTCGGTTGCAAAAATTTCATCTAATACACTTAAGAATTTAAAATAAGTATTAACATTTTGTGCTGAAACATTTGCTCAAATGCTCATATGTAGAAGTATATTCGGAAGAATTTAAAGGTAGTCAAGCCTCACTATTCTTTGTTGGCTATTCGGCAGGACGGTGGTAGTGCCATCTATTGATCGAAATTGAAATCAAGATACAAATTTTTGAAAGCCAAAATTATATATTTCTTAGATTTTTCACATATTATACATAGGATGAACGTTATTACATTTTATATATTTATTAATTTTGAAGATATATTTATTAACTGTGGTTGTTATTGTTGTTATGTGGCTTAAGGCCGATTGACTGCATTAGGGTCTTAGGCCTATAGGAGGAATACCTTCCGTGTGTGTGTGTGGGGGGGGGGGGTGTCTTCCTTTATTTACTATGGAATGTCTGTTATGTATGATAATACGGCAATTTAATTCCGTGAAATTTTAGGTAACATTTGATTATTAAATGTAACTGTAATCTAATTTAATTCTAAGAATTTTTAAATGCGAAAAAAAAAAAATATGTTTCTAAAATTGAAATTATAATGCAAATATCAAAGATTTAAATATCTTTTCTCAAAATAATAATAATAATAATAATAATAATTATTATTATTATTATTATAAATGGAAAAAAAACTGAAAATTTCCAGTGATTTTATTTATAAGAGTTTTCAGAAAAACGAATTAGGTATGTAGGTACTATCCCGCAGATGTCCTGCTTGGGAAAGGCTAGTATTCTATAATTTGTGTACTTCGTATAGCACATAAAAATAAGACATTTTTATGCACTGGTTAACTGATATATTTATTATTTATCTATTGTAAATCATAAAAAATGTTAGGTTTGGTTGACGCATCCAAAGACGGCATTGAATGAGCAATAACTATTGTATACAATTTGGACGTAATGGGGTTCAGGAAATGGAAGAATTAAATAAATCAGATTATTCAGGAAAAATATTATATTATTGTATTTGATCGTTTTACTTTATTATCGATTATATATATTTCATTCCTTTCAATTTGTACTAATTATTATCACGAAATGAAAATGATAAATTTTACCTTGTTTCTCTTAGGAAGACTGCATTCATATGTTGTATGAACCAGTGAATGGCATAATAGGAAAATGGAATGATAAGGCCTGTGATGCTACAGATGCCTATATATGTGAAATGAAACCAAGTTAGTTTAGTTTTTTTGTACCTATGATTGTATTCAGCAAAAACTTTTTATTAATATTATTTACATTTATTTGTTTGATATAAGACATTAAGGAATATTTTTAACAGTGTTATAACATTGTGGTGATTAATTACAACTTTTATGAATTTTTTGAATTTATAATCCGACCATGATCCCATTAAAAAAATTGCGCTGTTCGAATACTAAAATATTTGCAATAACCCAAATTTATTTTCAAATAAATTCCAAGTCCTATCTATTATTATTCCTTTATCTTTATACATTCACATATATATATTCTTATTATATTTCCTTTTAACTTTTTAAATCTTATCCTTCAACCTAAAAGAACATTAGTTCAATCTATACACAATTATCTAAAAAAATCATAGACACAAGATATAGTATTAATTATCAAATATACTATTTATTTTTTAATTAGTAAAATGACTGGGATATATATATTATTACTCAATTTATCATTCTCACTTAAATAGGATGTTTGCCACAAATAAAAATTGAATAATAGCCACTTACCCTTAAACAGATGCGGCACTTTAGGAAAATATTGTTCTTAGATAACCGTATAATCCATAATTTATATTAGCACTGTCCACACATATAAAAAGTTCACACATGGCATTTATGAAGTCCACACTCATGGAAATTGTCATTAATATATTATACACGCAGATTGTTGAGATCGCATACGTTATTCCAGTAAATCTACACCTATGAAGGTTGTTACAAAATTATATTTCGTCGACACACGAAATTCTTTGAGTACACTTACAATATTTATTTTATTTGAAGAAGCTAATTATATCACACTAATATCGTTGAGTCCACACATATGAAAAATTTTCATAGATAAAGAACATTTTTTTTTCGCATCACCGTTCATGTAGCATACTTATAAAAATAACTAATTCTTTGCTCCATACTAATATCGTTGAGTCCACACATATGAAAAATTTTCATAGATAAAGAACATTTTTTTTTTCGCATCAACGTTCATGTAGCATACTTATTTTAGACTCATTGAGTGGGGCTGAACCTCTCTTTTTTTTAATTATTATTATTATTTTTTATATTTTTATTGGTAGCTTGCTTCACCAATAGCTAAGCATCTCATTAGAAATTTCCCTCTCTCTCACACACTTCTTTGAATTTTGCGTTCGCACCTCCGAGGACCGGACGATGGTTTTTACAGCCTAACATCCCCTGCAGCATCATCACTGTTCTCTCCCTGGGGTGGTCCAAGTTTCTCTCTTTTATTGTAGTACACAGGATTTATGAATAGAATGATAGTTTTATTGCTTTATGTTTTAAAAGCGTCCATTTTCCCATGCACATAAAAAAAGCTTTATCACAAACCCATCTCTTTTATTTATACAACTAACTAATTCTTTATCTTGGTAAGTGGCTATTTCGTGGCACTTTGCATGATATGGGAATTAGGATATTTCCCATATTATTATCCCCCGTCACATAAGTATAAAAAAAAAAGTAATATCATAGAAGATACATCTTGATAGCATAACAAAACATTAAACGAACAAATTCTAGTATACTATAATAATATACTTTGTTTGGATAGATATACTTACATACAAAATTGCTTGGCTAAAAAACATAAATCATAATAACTGTTTTATATCTACATAATCTCTAATAAAATAAACATAAAATAATAATAATATTTTGTGTACATATATGGACATAATTTAATGTACTTGAAATAGAAGTGGCAATATTCAACTCGGTTTGTGGCAAACAATTATTCTTTTTTATTCTAAATTCATACTTTCTCATTATTACCATGTTTAAAAATCGAAGAAAAGAGAAAAAGAAATGGATATGATGTGATATGATATGATATGGCATGATATGATATGATCTGATATGATATGATATGATATGATCATAACTAGAATTTTAGACAAAGAGGGTATTAAACTTAAATTGTCTTTTTAAATTAGTATTGCAGTCTATATTTCTATCTATTTTAATTCTTATTATTGCTCCTACCCTAAATGTAACTCCTACTGTATACTTATGCTACAGACGAAAGAGTCTGTTAGTCCGGAGCATTTGTATCGTTCAGCATTTTCTTGTATAACCAAAAACGTCGCTAAGAGATGCATTTATTTTTTTTATTTTTATTTATTTATTTTTTATTTTTTTTATGAATTAAACAAATACATACATATTTATATCTATATATATTAATGTTTCTTTGTATCTAGTTAATCCCTTCTTAAATATCCTGTTTATTTCTACTGTGATTTTATTAATCTTTCTCTATGTATTCCCTTCATTCATCCTTTGTGGCTAATTCCCGATTCAATTAGCGAGGATTTGCAGGGTTAGCGTATCTGCCACCATTGCCCGCAACATTGGCATTTAGAGCTTCCTTGGCACTAATTGAACAAGGCTCAGCCTTTAGAACAATAAAAAAAATATCATATTAGAGTTTTTTTTTTTTTTTTTTTTTTTTTTTATGTGTAATTATCTATTGGCTTATTTATTAAGATTGTAGATTACCTAATAATTCTGGTTTTTGATGACTCGTCCTTAAATAACTGCAGTAGACATTCCGTATTCTCTTTATACCTTTTATTTGGTATATAATTTTTATTACTTCTTCATTCATCATAGTTTAGACTGCATTGAAGTTTACCCTGTATTCTCGTTAACGTCTTTCTGCCTGAGGCGTAACCTTTGTCTCTCACGCTGTTTTATTTATTTTTTTAAACTGAGTTTATCAGTTATTTTCCTATCCAAGGCACATTGCGCATTTTTTTTTTTTTTTTTTTTTTTTTTTTGTCTCCATATCTATATTCCAATGGGTGAACAAACCCTCATTTTTTGAAAGAAAATAATCTCTATATATATGACCATATCTATTCTACATCTGTGATATGTACTAATTCATATTTACACCATTATAGCCATCTCTTAAACTTCCATTTCTTTATCTATTCTTTGTATATCTATATCAACGTGCATATTGATATTTTAATATGATCATGTCATGTAGAAACCTGTTTCATCTTAATTTTAATTACACTATGTACATCAATCCTACGTTTTAATCGTTGAGGAAGTTGTTTAAAGCAAAATACTCATTTTCTTGGAGTTACTTTGTGTGTGTGTGTGTGTGTGGGGGGGGGGGGTTGCTATTTAATCCTCTTTTTTTTTTTTTTTATCGTTTGTTCTATCTAACTGTGGTGCCTCTTTTAACCTAATATAGACTAGTAACTGTTTCTTTTATACATCTATCGCTACGATTGAAAGATTCTACACTTCCTAGCGATTCTTTTCACTTCCCCATCGCGATCAACAACTCGTTTGAGCATCTCCTCTTCGCTCTAAAATTTTCTCTTGTATCTTCCGGTGTCGTGAGCCGGGGCCTTCGGAGAAGTCGCCGTTTCTCCCTTCTTCCACCGGGCCGGCTCCTAGACATCTGAAATCGCTGTGACGTCACAAACGAGATCTGGTTTTCTTCCTCGAATGTGAAGCATATAAGCTAGTGATATACGCAGAATCACATTATTTATTTTAAAATCTTAATGTTTTTTCCTTTCAAACAGAACAAAAGGCAAAATATAGATTTCATATTGAAGACAGATATCGTTTTGCCTTTTGCATGCAGGTAATGGAATCCGAATCCAAATTAAAAATACTAAGTTTAATTAGCATGTATTCAGAAAAAAAAAGTTTTAAATAAAAGATCTCAAGTACATATTTTCAGACGAAAAAAATGAAGAGATTGAAATTCCAAAAATATTTTATGACACTTTTAATAGTAATGACGATATAGAAATAAGTAATGGAATTTTATCCGTATTAATATTCATAGGCGGTTACATTGCACACAAAGAATTTAATAAACTAAAATGTCATGATTGCATTACTTTGTTAGTTAAGGATAAAATATTAGATGTAGACTGTCCTGAAGATGTTTATAAATACTTGATGGTCATTGATAGAGGTCAGCTCAAATAGCCCCAGGATATTTTAATTATTATTATAGTAAATGCATTTCAAATTTTTCAAAAACTGATTAATATAAAATATGAAGATTCTTTTTTAAAACAGCAAAATCCAAAGAATATAATTATACAATTAAAACTGGAAAAATCAGAAATATTAGGTATTGATTTTTCATGCAAATGTAAGTGTGGAAATGATTTATATAATATAATTAAACAGTGCCTTTCAGGAATATCTAATATTTTCCTAAATAATTATACGAAAGTTAGAAATGATACAAAAAAAAAAAAAAAAAAAAAAAAAAAAAATTAGTGGCACCAAAAAAAACTAACTGTATTACCCAATTCTTAATCTTAATTTTTTATTTTATTTATTATTATTATTTTTATTTATTAATTTAAAATTTTTTTTTCTGTGCAATTTTTAATTTTGTAATTTAAACATTATATTTGGTTTTCATTAGGATTTATTGTAAGTTAAACCAATTAATTATAGCAACCAAAAGCTTATTCTTTCAAAACTGAATGACAGAAAATACCGGGTTCGATCCCTGGACGCGCTTTTCGACCTACCCGTTCGAAGTTTTCCGAGGTTTTCTCCGAAAATCGTCTGAATACGGGCCAGAACTTCTTAGATAGATTCACACGGACTTTCACTTGTCTTTTTTTCAAATCATGGTTATTTTCATTATGTGTCGCTTTCATGAAAATACATCAGTACAAATAATTTATTCAAGTAAATAATAATAATTAAAAAAAAAAAAAAACTTATACTTCATAATTAATTTTAAGGAAGTAGTTAAATTACAAACAGGAAATAATTTGTAAGAACTATTAAAAATGAAATCTATTTATTATATTTAAATGTATATATATATTAATATCAGATTCACATTCCATACATATATTTTGGTGTGTTTAACTTTTTGTTCATTGTTTCATAGTATTTCAGTTATATTTTGTATTTTAATTAATCAAAAATAATTTTAAAAAATATTGATATGGTCTAATTAGCTAATTTAATTATATGCGTTTGAAATTATTGTTATTTTTCTTGTTGTAGTTCTTTCCCTCCAAAAAATAAAATATTTCTTGAAGTTTCTATGATTTTTTTTTTCGTTGCCTTTAAATTGACATAAATAACTGAATTTTTTTTTAGATAAATAAATAAGAATTGTAAGTAAAAAATTTATTTCTGTTAAACACTGCAAGAAATGTACCATTGATTTTCAATTTTTATCTGTTACTTTAAATATTTTTACAACTTTGTGATTTTTAGAAACGTTAATAACAATGTTGAGCATTCTAATCAGATTCATTAATATTTCCATAAAAAATAAAATGTTAATAAATCATGTTAAATTTTTCAAACATTTTTTTTTTTTTTTTTTTTTTTTTTTACTTTTGTAGAAAAATTATAACATTTTCTCATTTTAACAAAAATTGTTTAAGATTAAAACGTGCATATGTATTTTCATTTTCTTGAATTTCTTTGCATAATTATAAATACTTAATATGTTTAACGTTTCAGTTATTTGATAGTTACTTGACATAGAAACAAATATGTTATTAAATTTTTTTTTACCCTTCAAAGAAATAATCATTGATTCTTTAGAAAGAACTTAGAAATTTTAAGTATTTTCTGTTATTTTAGTTCTAGTCTTTTATTCAGGAATTTTAGTTTCAAAAAACATCTATATACTGCATATTAACATTTAATACAAAATTTTTTTTTGAAGAATAATTGAAATTAGTCTTATTTATGGGTAGTATTTTGCTTATAATTTTTTTATTGTCATGTAGATAAAGTTTAATTTCATAATTCTATGGAAAAACGAAATTAATGAATTATTATTTCAAAGATTTCAAAGATTTCAAAGACGGAAGGAGGCCGCTCACCACTATTCAGCGGTTTTGAGCGATTTCAACCTCCAAAGAGGGGCTCTGACGACAAATGTCACATAACAATGTGAAATTCTGAAAGAGCCCGTTTCTAGAGGTTAAGTCTCCCCCGTTGTTTATTGCACAAAAAAAAAAAAAAAAAAAAAGAAAGAAAAAAAAAAAAAAAAATTACAATTGCTGCCAGATATGAAATCCCACGCGACAGAGGGCAGCAGTTATTTAAAAAGACAAAATTTAGGCTTCTAATGAGGAGGGCAACAGAGATTAAAAACAGAGATGATTGTTGATGAGGAATGTCTAATTTGAGAGTCTTATATAACGAGGAGTCCATGGTTATAGTCCGAAGTTGCGCCGGGGATTAGCCCTTCGCGTCAAGGGGCGCTGTAGTGACTAGAAATGATTGAACTTGGAGAAGGACACCGCACGAATTGAGAGTCACGCCGGAATTAAACCATACCGACAATGGACGTTAATTGATAAATAACAGAGGTTGAAAACAGAAATGATAGTTGGTGAGAACTGTCCTATTTGAAAGTCCTGAATTACTTATTAGTCCATATGTTTTGTCTGAACTTGCGCCGGGAATTAACCCTTCGCGACAAGGAGCGCTTTTAAGTAATGAATTTACGCAGAAACGCATTCATACTTTTATTGTTGCAGTGAAGTGATGACTTAAAACTGGGCTGATTGCAGCACCGAGGGGGAGAGTACAGAAATTCACATTCTCGCACACATGCTTTTAGAGGACAGACAAAACATTCACATACTCAGACCATATACAGTAAAAAACTTAACTAAAAAAAATAATAATAAAAATTATATAAATTAAAAATTAAATTTTAACTCCATTAATTTGTTCTATTTGAGATGTCTATCAAAAGATAGTATATTCTTTTCAATTTATTTAGGAGGGAAGGACGCGTAACAATGTTTTCCAGCCAGCCCTCGGGTCTTGGCAAGGGATTTCTAATATGGTATATACTTGTAAGAGGGCAACTGTAGTAGTAATGTTCAGGTGTGCCCTCCTCTCCGCAAGAGCATAGGGGCGTGCGTCGGCAGTGGAATCTGTGTAGGTACTTTGGAAATGGCCCGTGACCGGATAGGAAGGCAGCAGACTCAGGAGAGAGTGACCAATCATTTGCGGTCGCATGCGGGATCAAGGAAAAGGTATATCTTCCGTTTTCTGAGTCCTTCCACCAGGCCTGCCATTCCCGAAGCATTGATAGTTTCAGTGTACTTTTAATGTACGAAGGAGGTGCAGGAAGAGAATAATCTATACTATTATTCTCCGTTGCACCCTTTGCTAAGGAGTCTGCCAGTTCATTACCAAACACGCCCCTATGGGCAGAAACGTGTGCCAGGGATATTAGGAAATTTAGATCTTTTAAGAGTTGCTTTATTTTAATAACTTGAGGGTGTCTGGCCCTATGACGGACCATGGCCTGCAGACCCGATAGACTATCGCTAAAGATATGGAATTTTTGATTGATATCATGTTGGGCTATGATCCACTCCAGGGCCTTTTCTATTGCGAAAAGTTCCGCTTGGAAGACTGAATTATAATCTTCGAGTCTGCATGCCCACCGATGGATGCATTCATTGTTTTTTAGAACACAGAAGGCAGCCGCGACCCCGTGTTCCGTAATGAATTATTATTTAACGGTTTTTGCGTTGGTACTTCATCGTATAGATCAGATGCTTTCCTAATACCAGATCTCGTTTGTGACGTCACCAATTCTAGGAGCCGGCCCGGTGGAAAAAGGGAGAAACGATGACTTCTCCGAAGGCCCCGCGTGAGCCCTGGGGGTTGAGAGAGGGGTGAAAGAGTGTTTTAAGGGCGTATCAGACTCGACGACTTTACAGGCGATTTTAGAGCCAACCACTGATTAGCGCCGATTTTTCGGAAAAAATTGTCTCTACTCCCAGTGTGATAGCGCAGGCCGAAGTTGCCCAACTTTTTCAGAGCTACCTTGATAAAATTGTCCGTATACTCAATTTCTCCTCGGATTCGTCTAATCAGGATGCGCTATTTTGATACGTCATACTTCCAAGATGGCGGAACACGGGAATCGCTTCAAGTGGAGGTTTGAAGAAGAAATATTATCGTTAAGCACGTTTATTTTACCGTTAAATGATAAGAATTTTCAATTAATCGTTTTTATTTTCGTATAGCGTTATGACAATAGTTGTAAAAAAGATCAAAATAGAAATAATAATGCGATATTTTACACAAATGAAAGGGAATTTTAACGCTAATCATTGCGTATTTTATTTGCGCCAAGAAAAGTGATAAGCGTCAGAAGTTAGTCTTCTTTCATCCAACTTTTCACCCGACTATTGTAACCTCTACGGTGTTTTCGTCGAGGAAAAATCGGCGCTGAAGTCGGCTCAAAAATTGGTTGTTTCTAAAGTTGCTGAATCCGATACGCCCTTTACGTGATTGAATCTCTCCTTCTAACGTATTGTATTTTTACTGAGTATTTCTCCATCAATTTTCTCTACCTAATCTCATTTTTACGTACAATCTGTATACGCGTGTTTTTATCTGTATAGATTCACGAACCCACATCTTTACACGTATCTATTTACATTATTTTGATTATTTTGATATGCATAATATATGTATAATTATCGAAAAATATACTTTCTTGGATACATTTACAAACATTTTAACCTACAGTACAATATTTACAATTCTCATTTTCTTTCCTTTTTTTTTTTTTTTTTTTTTTTGGGTGTAAATCGCCTTTTCAATTAATTTTGATTTTCTATTATTATTTTCTGCGTAAATAAACTTATTTTCATTTTACACTCTTGTAATTATTGCTTATTATCTTCATTATCCCTCAATAAATTATCGCTTGGAATTTTAAACAGCTTTGTAAAATGCCGTTTTATTTTTTTACCCATTGGGTTGTCTTTAGGCGTCAAAAGCATATTATTATTTCGCAGCTTTCTTGAGATCAAAAATGGTCCCGCAAATTTAGGTTGTAATGCTCCTGTTTTACCCATTAATTTTAAATACACTTCATCATTTAAATCTAGATCAACATCTTTCTTTGTAAGATTTATTTTATCATATTCGTTGAGTGTTTGTCTTGCGTTTTCTTGAGCAATTTTTCGAACTTCATTAATATTATAATTCAATTCTTTTACATACTGACTTATATTTGTCATTCGTGGTTGTTCAAAATTATTAAAGGAGTTACGTATTTCCCTTCCCAAAAATAGTAGTGCGGGGGTGTACTCTGTCGATCGATGTTGCTGTGTATTATACGCGAGTTTAAAAAAATTTAGTTGTACATCCCAGTCAAAAGACTTATTACATATCGATGCAATTGAATTTTTCATAGTTCTGTGTACACGTTCTATTAAAGCATTGCTCCTCGGTAAATATGGACTACTGTGTCTAATTTCGATATTTAATGATGTTAAATATTCTTTAAATAATTTACTTTTGAAATATGGTCCATTGTCCATTTGTAAAGTTTGGCATAAGCCAAATCTTCCAAAATAGTTATTAAAGCACGATATAATCGATTCTGTATTCGTATTTGGCAAAGCAAAAGTTTCTAAAAAGCGTGAAAAACTATCAATTACCGTGAGGACGAATCTATTCTTTTTATATGATAATGGTAGAGGTCCTACAATGTCGCATTATAAATAAGAACCTGGTGGGTCATTTCTTTCAATTTTGGTTAATTTAGGGTCACAAGTCGGTCTGCTTTTAAATGTATTACAATTTATGCATTTAGCTACATAATATTTAATTGTATTATACATGCCAATCCAATAAAATCTGGTTTTTATGGTATGATACGTTTTTGCGAAACCAAAATGGGACTTTTGTCCCACTTCCATAATTCTTTGCCTTAATCTATATGATGCTATATAAATTGGATTATCATACTGGTTTTCTTTATCCTTTAATACCAATATTTCATTATCAATTAAATGATATTTCTTTTTTAATTTTGTACTCGTATCATTAATTAGCGCTTGTCTTATTTTACTAATCTGTGTGTCCTTATGCTGCTCTTTTTTTATATTTTCTCTTGTTAGACCTTTTTCCACCGTAAAAATATCTATTTCCCTGGCCTGTTGGTGGGTTAAAGTATTTATATGTCGACTCATGAAATCCGCAGGATTATTTTTTCCTTTTATAAACCTAATCGAATAATCAAAATTTTGGATATTAAAAATCCAACGATTAATTAAATCTGATTGGTGTTCCAGACTTATATTATACGTTAGTGCTTTACTATCTGTCCAAATATTTATTTTTTTCCCTAATATTAAATGTTTGAAGAACATCAAAGAATCGTGAATACTAAGCAATTCTAATTTCATCGCTGGGTATTTACATTCAGTCTGTTTTAATTTTCTGGCAAAATATTCAATTGGAATTAATTCACCTTGATCATTCTTTTGTGCTAAAATGCCGCAGAGTGCAATTTTTGAGGCATCACTTATAAGATAAAATTCTTTTTTAAAATCTGGAGGTTTTAACGTTGGATTATGTATGATCGCCTCTTGTATTTTCCTAAATGCATTTTCTTCTATCTCCGTCCATCTAAATTTCTTATCATTCCTCGTTAATTCCGTGAGTGGGTATATGATTTCGGAATAGTTGTGAATTAGTGTTTTAAAAAAATTTGTAAAACCGATTAGGGATTGTACGCCTTTCTTGTTCTTGGGTCGTTTAAGATTTTTCGCTTTAGTTATATTATCCTCGGATGGCGAATATCCATTTTTATCAATTTTATAACCCAAAAATTCTATTTTTTCTTTCATAATTTGTGCCTTTCTTGGGTCAATCGTTAAATTATTTTCTTTTAAAGTTTGTAATACCTGTTCTAATATTTCTAGCATTTCCGCCTGTGAATTTGCCACCAAAATAATATCGTCGATATAGTACTGAACTTTACTTTTATCAAATTTTCCCAGTACTGTGTCCATTAATTCCGAAAAGTATATAGAACTTAATTTATTCCCAAAACATAAGCGGTTGGATTCGAAAAGTCCAAACTCCGTAATAAATGCAAATTTCTGCCTGTCTTCAGGCCGTAAATTAATCTGAAAAAATGCGCTGTGGAAATCTAAAGTCGTATAATACTGTTTTCCGCTAATGGAATGTAAAATATTTCTCAATTGCGGCAAAGGATAAGGTTTATTTTCAATTATCTCATTAATTAAACGAAAATCAATGGCCGCTCTCATCCTAATTTGGCCATTATTTGTATTTGGTATTGGCTTTTTTTTTTAACAAAAATTACAGGAAATGCGTAATTAGAGGTGGATTTTTGAATAATACCTGCCTCTAATAATTCGTCTATCTCCTTTTTCGCAGCTTCTCGGTAGTGTTCTGATATTTTATATGGACGAGATTGTATGGGATAATTATGTAAAAATTTAAATTCCGGCGTTACTAAAGAGGTTTGACCCAGAGTAGCATAACTTTTTGAGAATGCTTCTGCATTCTCTAGCAAAATTTTTTGTACTTGTGATTTCATTGGTTCACTTAAATGATCTAATTGGAAATCTTCTTCTTTTTTTAATTGATTTATTCTTAATTGTTTGATTTCTTGTAACGACAATGCATTAATTTGTTCAGTATTCCAATCATTATTCTCAGAAATATCTTCCTCTATTATGAAATCTGTATCAATTTTTGCAATTTTAGTGTGTTTATTAATAGTGCATTTCTTGTCCGATTTGTTAGTAACAATTACCGATATATTATTATCTTTATCAACCGTATGAATTGATAAATCCATTCTAATATTATCTGTTTCTTTGTATTGTTCTAACAGAATTGTCGTATCGGGTTCAATTTGCGATGCGCATCTCAACTTAATTATCTTTGCTTCCTTAGGCCCTAAAAATACTTTTTTTACCAATTTCGCAAAAACTGCTTTATTATCACTTTCCTTTAATTCAGTCGTTCTATTGTTTTTTATTTCCAACTGATTTATTTGTTGATTCTGTGGGATTGAATTATGTGTTTGTGTATCGTCTAAGAATGGGATTTCTCTGTCTTTTAATTTTAATTGCTTTTTTGGACAGTCTAATAAAATTCTATTTGACTTTAGAAAGTCATAACCTAATATAAGATGGTATTGTCTGTTAAACGTTTGGGTCGTCACATAAAATGTACCTGAAACATAAATTCCTTCTATTCTGAAATTAATCTTAATGCAACATTTAAAAAGGATTGTGGAGTTATCTAAAGTATGGATTGTTACCTGTCTTGATAAATAGTGTATCTTTATAGTATCATTTTTTAATTGCTCGTATAATTCATCACTAATTAATGATATACTGGCCCCACTGTCGACGAGCCCTATAACTGGAACCTTTGCTATACTGAATTTGATTAAGGGCAAATTATTTATATTGTCTCCATGTGCACTACTGATCTGCTCTCTTTTGATACATGTATCATTTTTTTGTCTCTAATCTATTCTATATTCAATTTTTTTTTTTTTCTTTTTATCTGTTTGGAAATTATTTTTTCTCATTTGATATTTTTTTGAGGCAAATTTATAATTATCAAATTTATACTGCCCATTCTTAAGGAATTTTCTGTGGGCATTACAGTGCTTTTTGTTAATATTATACAATTGCGAAAATTCCCTTCTTAGTTTCTCTGATTATTGTTCCATTTGGAATTTTTATAATATTTTTTCTGTTGATCGAAATTTTGCTTAGGGGAGTTTCTACGACCTTCTCTATTATAATTACTGGTATTTTGCCTGTAACTTCTCCCTTGTTGGTACCCAGTCTGTTTTTCAAATTTATTATCTGGTGGAAATGAATTTCGTCCCTGATAATTTTCTCTATTAAAACCTCTCTCATCGTGATAATTTATTGATCTGTACGGGTCAATATTTTGTAGAAAATCTCCAGTATTATCTTGTGAATTCGGGTTATAGTATATAGGTGGTATATAATTTGTTGTCATAGGTTGTATATTACCTCCTACTGGAAGAGACTGATATTGTGTTTCATGACTTTCTCCATGTTGCCAGTTATTTTTTGGTTTTGTTCGTGTTTTTTGTACTCTCGAATTAAACCAGCATATATCAGTGTTATGACTGGTGTTTTTACAAATGTCACACCATCGACTTTCTGCTAATTGTGTCTTACTTTCCTCATTAGTATTTTTAATTTTTAGGGAATTAATTTCCTCTTGTAACCTGTTAATCTGATCATTTTGATTTTTTGATAATTCTAATAGTGTTGAACATAATGTATTCACTTGTTCCGCATTATTAGCATCTGATTGTTTGCTTTCGAAAGCCAACTCTATTTGTTTAGCTATTTTCGTGGCCTCTTCATATGTTGCTGGAGCATTTTTTCTTACTTCAAATGCGATGTCACTACGGATTGAATCGAGAAAACGCGATAATTTTATTGTTTTTAATAAATCCAATGCGCCTTCTTTCGCATTATGCCCTGATTGTTTCAAATATTTTGCTGATATTATATCAAATTGTTTTTGAAATTCATCTATGTTTTGATTCGGAAGCTGTTTTAATTCCATAAATTTTTTTTGTGTCGTTTCAAAAGACTTTGGAGTGCTAAAAATGTCTTTTAACTTAGTTTTCAAATTTTCATAATTAGTTTCTTCTACAATTTCTGTAGAATTGTTAAGTAACTCCCTATTCTTACCTTGGATTTTATTTTTAAGTAGAATAATTTTTATTGGTTCTGGCAACTCTAAACTAGTTGTTATATCATCAATTTGTTTAATTAATGAATTTATGTCAATTTGGTTTTTATCATCAAAATTAGGCACTAAATTAGTTAGCGTATCCATGCTTAATGTGGGTTTGTCCCCCATATTTCTTTTTTCTTTAATTTTGTGACTACATTCCTTTTCACAATAATTAATCTGTTTTTTAACTTCTCTGGGAAGCTGTGTTCTTTTTGACATAAATTATTACTTAAATACTCATCGAATTTTACCCCAAAGATTTTCTTCAAACTCTTTTGTGCCTTATGTATCAATTCACATGCAATATTTTGACATGAAAAACCCCTAACCCTTATCAAAAGCTTTTAAATCATACATAACATAATATATATATATATATATATATATATATATATATATATATATATATATATATATATATATATATATATATATATATATATATATATATATATATATATATATTATACTAAAACCATGAAAATATTTAATACACATACAAAAATTCATTTAACTCCTGGAATTAAAGGCAGCCAATATACTAGCTGATATTATACCCCCAAAATTTTTTTTTCTTTAACACCTGGAATTACGGCACCAAAAATACACTGATGGGGCCATGTGGTGATTAATTAAAACTTTTATGAATTTTTTGAATTTATAATCCGACCACATGATCCCATTAAAAAAATTGCGCTGTTCGAATACTAAAATATTTGCAATAACCCAAATTTATTTTCAAATAAATTCCAAGTCCTATCTATTATTATTCCTTTATCTTTATACATTCATGTATATATATTCTTATTATATTTTCTTTTAACTTTTTAAATCTTATCCTTCAACCTAAAAGAACATTAGTTCAATCTATACACAATTATCTAAAAAAATCATAGACACAAGATATAGTATTAATTATCAAATATACTATTTATTTTTTAATTAGTAAAATGACTGGAATATATATATTATTACTCAATTTATCATTCTCACTTAAATAGGATGTTTGCCACAAATAAAAATTGAATAATAGCCACTTACCCTTAAACAGATGCGGCACATTCGGAAAATATTGTTCTTAGATAACCGTATAATCCATAATTTATATTAGCACTGTCCACACATATAAAAAGTTCACACATGGCATTTATGAAGTCCACACTCATGGAAATTGTCATTAATATATTATACACGCAGATTGTTGAGATCGCATACGTTATTCCAGTAAATCTACACCTATGAAGGTTGTTATAAAATTATATTTCGTCGACACACGAAATTCTTTGAGTACACTTACAATATTTATTTTATTTGAAGAAGCTAATTATATCACACTAATATCGTTGAGTCCACACATATGAAAAATTTTCATAGATAAAGAACATTATCACCGTTCATGTAGCATACTTATAAAAATAACTAATTCTTTGCTCCATACTAATATCGTTGAGTCCACACATATGAAAAATTTTCATAGATAAAGAACATTTTTTTTTTTTCGCATCAACGTTCATGTAGCATACTTATAAAAATAAACTTATTCTTTGCTCCATTTCGAGGTATGGGGTATCTTTTTCTTCCTTTTTGACATACTTCAAAACTGGTCAGCGATATAGCATCCGGGGAATTTTTCTAATAATATTTTTTCACTCATCAAAAGTCTTCGAGAGATCTTCTGTCCACAACTTCTTTTTTTCTTCTGACCAATCTATATTATTTTAGACTCATTGAGAGGGGCTGAACTTCTTTTATTATTATTATTATTATTATTATTATTTTTTATATTTTTATTGGTAGCTTGCTTCACCAATAGCTAAGCATGTCATTAGAAATTTCCCTCTCTCTCACACACTTCTTTGAATTTTGCGTTCGCACCTCCGAGGACCGGACGATGGTTTTTACAGCCTAACATCCCCTGCAGCATCATCACTGTTCTCTCCCTGGGGTGGTCCAAGTTTCTCTCTTTTATTGTAGTACACAGGATTTATGAATAGAATGATAGTTTTATTGCTTTATGTTTTAAAAGCGTCCATTTTCCCATGCACATAAAGAAAAGCTTTATCACAAACCCATCTCTTTTATTTATACAACTAACTAATTCTTTATCTTGGTAAGTGGCTATTTCGTGGCACTTTGCATGATATGGGAATTATTATATTTCCCATAAACATGAATAAACCTCGGTGCTTTCTTTTCTGTAAATATTTTGAGAATGCCCTGAAAATACTACACGTTATTGTGGTTCGCTGAGACAGGACTATTATAAAAAAAATATATAAATAATACTAATTGTTTGTATACACCCAAGCAGTACCGAAACGTTCTCTGAATTTTCAAAAATGATTCTGCTTGGACGTTCTAAGAACGTTCCAGTTGCACGTTTCGAAAACGTCTATCTGTTCATCTTGAAGACGTTATATAGTACGGTCCAGATGACGTTCAATACACGTTGAACGTGCGTTCTCAGTTCTACAGAAACGTTCTGAGAACGGTTTATACGTACGTTCTCACAACGTTTTACAAAACGTGTTTTTTACGTTTTATAATAGTGTAATTTTAAGTGTATGGTGAACGTTATAAATGTTTTCTGTAAGTTGCTGTGTTAGAAAATTTTGCATACATATTTATTGAAATATAACAACATCAAGTACATTAAAATTTCTCGGAACCATTTTAAATTTAAGAAACAAAATTCAAAATTTTAAATTTTAAGAAATTATTTAAAATGCTTCCTGATAAATATTTTTTAATTTTATTCTTCCATTTTACACTATTAAATTCTAACAGTAATATCTATTTCAGTATTACTCAATGGATTCGTTGATAAGTAATTTTTTTTCAAAATATTTTTATGTATGAATGCTACAAATTCGGAATAAATTCCAATTTTCTATGTAAAACTTCTTTTAAAAAGCTAATTTATGTTGAAAATTGGAATTTATCTCAGAATCTTCTGTTATTATAAAATCACTAAAATGAGTATGTGAAATATACATTATGAAAACCTATGCTGATTCCGTTTGGGCGTATATCGGCCGATCGCTTGCTCTTTATTATGCAATTTTCCAGAAAGCTATAACTCAGCATCTCTTAGCGAAATTCGAAACAAATTTAATGTATAAAATTTTAATTTTGAGATACTGTGTTTATTAAATTTTTGTTCATGTTAACTGGTTAGGTAGTGCTGTTACATAAAGTGCTATAGAAGAAAATATTGCGATAGCTAGAGCGTACTTGTTTTAAATAATTTAAATAAAAGGAAATAGATACATAAAATTTTCATGGTGACATAAAATTTCCTTTTATTAATAAATAATTTTTAAAATATATAAGGTAAAACTAGGAGAGTTTGAGCACAATTCAACAAAAGTTATAAAAAATCTAAAATTTAATTTTTTACTAAATTGTTGGTGCATAGCTTTGAAGGAATCCTTCTTCTACGCATTTCCATTACTATTTTGTTGTTATACTATAATTTGAAGCAACAGCTGTAATAAAACCAAAAGAGTTATTTTGCGCAATCTCTCCTTATAGGGTAGGCGCTTAATTTTAACTACAATTAAATTGTTAACAAGGATAATTGAACTTAAATGACATTGGTATAAGGGTTTTGTAAACAAATATTTTTGTATTACATGTAGATATTTCAATTTAATGATTAAAAAAATAGGAATTAAAAAAACAATTAAAAGTTTAAAAAATTTTATTTAAAGAAAATAAATTAAAGAAGCAGATAAAAAAAAACAAGACTAGATAATAAAAAGTAACATTTAATTTCTAGATAACATGTTTAACTTAAAATTAGTAAAGTTCCTTTTCAGTTCAAATGGTTTCTTGTTCGTTGACCAAATCTGTCGTTGTCTATAATCGTTGCACTGGTTGTTATAAATGATGCAACTTTCATGCAACCACCTGCCACAAATAAAATTTATAAAGATGTCCATGGGAAATCGTTTAAATTAAAGATATTTTATAATACTACCATTCTATAAAAATTCTAGAAAAGGTTTTGAAAATTTAAACAAACATTTTTGAAAATGAGACAAAATAACCCCGTTTAATCTTAGACTGTTCAAGCAATGAACATGCATATTTAAGTGGGCACTCCGCTATCGATGTTGTCGAACTACCTGGAGTTTCAGAGTGCCCACTACACTCCTTCCTGCCGATCTCCTATGTGCGCAATCTCTCCTAGCTTTACCTTTTTAAATTAAATTATATTATTTTATTAAAATTTTTTGAAGAAAAAAAAAAAAAAAAAAAAAAAGAAATTCGAAGGGGAAAAAGTCCAGAGTCGTGATTTGCCAACAACACTACTAACATTGATGATATATAATAAACATTAAAATTTAAATAGAAAGATAAAAGAAAGATAATTAATGTTTAAAATTATGTTGGAAAAAAAATACTCTCACTTCCCGTTGAATGTGGGGATCGAGAGTTTTTACTCTCGAAGCTGATAAACGGGAAGTGTTGGATTCTATTCCAGGTCACGATCGTCGACTTAATTTTTGGTGGTTTTCTTCGAAACTCGCGTAAGTACACTAAGCGACAAAAAAAAAAAAAAAAAAAAGCCGCACTTGGATGTTTTCCTTTTCGCCTTCTACAACCGCCAATTTTATCGTTTAAAAAAGCAAATTTTCGAACAGATTTTACTATGTTGTCCTCCACATACACTTTAGCTTTGAGTCTAGTGTTAAAAACAAAACCCAATTGTCAGGAAAATTGTAATTTTAGAATTTATTTCAAAAATGGTAAGAATAAGGCAGTTAACGATGCCACAAAAAGTATTAATTTTTAAATGAAAATCAAAAAATATTTTAATACGTGAGATGGCAAAACAATTAAATGCTAACGAAATATTGGTAAAATGAATTTTAGCAAAATATAAATTATTTTGGCCGTTTAAACTAGGAATTTGGCTTTAGGCGGTCATGTTGCTCATCCAAGCAAGATAACCGCAAGTTAAAATGCGAATGTTTAAAAAATCGATTTGTATCATGTTCAGAACTTAAGAAAGATTTTTAAAAAGTGTATAGTAAATTACTTTCTTCAAAAACAATGCGGGAACAATTAAACAAAGCGGGTTAAAGAACGGAAGATCTGCAAAAAAAGTCATTATTAAGGAAAAGAATTAGAAAAAACAATACTTTAGTTGACCAAAATTTAAAAACATTATCAGTTAATTATTAGGCTGAACTGGTTTTCTCTGATGAATCAAGTTTTCTTTATTTCGTGCAGTTGAAAAAAGCTAGAATGAAGACGAAAATGTGACCGACTTAATGAAAATCGCACTTTTAAAACAGTGACACATTCTCCGTAAATTATGGTACGGAGGTGCATAACTTTTCAAACACTCGGGGAAATTTTTATGCTCAAGGGATCAATTAACTCCAAATAAAACACAATCTGCATAAAAGTGGTGCCTGACCGACTATTTTGGAGGTATCTTAGACATTTCCGTAAACAGCATTTGAAGATAATAAGGCACCTTACTACACGGCGCCTGTAGTAAGTTTATTCACTTCAAATTGTCAAAATTTCTTATGCATTCCCATGAGAACCTATAATTCTGTAAGTAATCAAACTTTTTTTCACTTTAAGTTAAATACCACAAAGGATATAGTAGAATTTCTTCTTTACCAGACATGGAAATGGTCAAAATCGCGATCCGCTCGAAAATATTTCGTCTATAAAAAGGCGGGGGAGAGGGGAGAGGACTCGAAATTTGCAGCCTATAACTCTGCCAGAACTAGAAAAATTTATTTGTGATATTTGGCATATTGAAATTTCTGAGATTTATATTAAAACACTGTATAAAACTATGCCATTGCGCATTAATGCAGTAATTCCATATAAAGGTGGAATTAACCCAATGCAGAATACATATTTTTAACAAAAAATTGCTTAGATCTAACAAATAAATAGTTTTATTTCATATATTAAAATATAACTTGTTTATTTCACATAATAAATCATAATAGAATGCAAAGTGTATAGTTATTGCATTATGTCCAAAAAGAAAGTTTTATGCAGATTTTTAAAAAGTACTTCGTAAAGTGCAATAAAGCGAATTATTAAATCGAAAATATAAATAGGTATCATTTCATACCTTTGGTATTATGCAAACAAGACAGTTTTATTTGTTTCAAACATTAATTTTAAAGTTATTACAAATAAAAAAAGGTATAAGTCCTTTTTTCTGCAGTGCGGCTTTTTTTTTTTTTTTTGTCGCTTAGTGTATGTATTAGGCACTCTTAGGCAGATCCCCACGGAAGGCATACCACCAAGGCCTAGGACTCTCGTGTGGTTATTTTGCTTTAATTATTTCACCAACACTCAATGAATATTATTTATAGACATGTCAACAAAATCGAAACTGAATATGGGCATTTTCTCATATTCGTAATAATCGCGCTGAAACAGAATGTTTTATGATGGTGTTACTTTTAAACGTTTTACATGTAACTGAAATTGTGTGCGTTTTATGGAGGGTACAACGCACACCTTTTAAAAACTTTCTAAATAATACTATTCTAGAAATGTAATGTAACGTTTTTTTGACACGAAACACGGTGTTTGAACTATTGTAACCGTCATTAGACGTTGAAAGAATGTTTCGGTGCTGCTTGGACAGGGACTCACAAAGGAATTTGTATATACACTGTTAAAAAAATGCTACTTTGCTACCGAAAATTCTCTGTATTTACAGCAAAATGCGCTTTGTCAACGTAATTTTCTGTAATTTACGACTTTTTTCTCAAATTACAGAGAATTTCTGGTAGCAAAGTTGCATTTTTTTTAACAGTGATACTACAGTCTATGAGATTTGTTTAGTTAAAACAAATTTTAATAACTCATACTGAAAAAAAAAAAAAAAAATATATATATATATATAAGTTAATAAAATAACTACGATTTTTACAAGGAATTAAATATGTTGGTCAGATAATTTGGTAACCTTTTTTTACTTTTTTCGACAAGAAAGAAATATATCAAATCTGCCCCAATAACCTATGATTTATTCCTTAAAAATTAAAAATCTAACTATAAAGTGAGAAATTAATTACACAGTTAAATTACATTGCAGGTAAAACAATGTAATGATTAAACACACACTGTAAAAAAAGTGCAACTTTGCCGCAGAAATTCTCTGTAATTTGAGAACATACTCGCAAATTACTATAAAAATATGTTAATAAAACGTATTTTTCTGTCATAACAGAGAATTTCAGGCAACAAAGTTGTATTTTTACTTTCCGAACACTATAGTGAGGAAAGTATTGTAATCATGTCAAAAATCCGAATTCGAGATTTTGATGTTTCTATACGTTTCGAGGTCCACTGAGTCCGTTTTCACTATTTTTACGATGATGTATGTATGTGTGTGTGTATGTGTGTATGTATGTGTGTATGTGTTTGTGTATGTATGTGAGTGAACACGCTAGTGTCTAAACGCTTTGCTCGAATGAGTTGTAAGTGTTGGTACGCATGTTGCAAGTCATCGTAGCACGAACCCTATTAATTTTGGTGAATCTGGCACTTATAGTTTGTTTACAGGGACACAAAGAAAAATTCTTTATCATTATGGTCTATGGGACCAAAATCTTAAAAGTGCGATAGCATCTAAACGCCTTCTTCAATTGAGCAAAAAAATTATACACATATTATAGGTCACAGTTGCACGAACTGTATAAAGTTTGGAGAATCTGGCACTTACAGTTTTTTTACAGGGGCACAAAGAAAAATTCTTTATCATTATGGCCTATGGGGCCAAATTTTTAAAAGTGCGATAGCGTCTAAACGCTTATTTAATCTGAACAAAAAATTTTTACACATGTTATAAGTCACAGTTGCACGAACTGTATAGATTTTGGTGAATTTAGCACTTACAGTTTTTTTACAGGGACACAAAGAAAAATTATTTATCATTATGGCCTGTGGGACCAAATTTTTACTTTCTTCTATATTCAATAGAAGAAAGTATTGGATTCGTAAAAATTTTCGACCTCGAGTTTTTGATGGATTTGCACGTTTTGAGAGCTGTAGAACACGATTTGACCATTTTTAGAAAATGTCTGTCTGTTTGTCTGTCAGTCTCTGCGTGTGTGTGACTGACTTTTGTGGCAATTGTATCTCAGGAACTACTTCACAGAGATTCATAGAAATTGGTATGTAGTTGCACCTTGACATAAATTAGTGCCTATCAACTTTTGGTAAAAATTGTCTTACAGGTTGCGTTGCCATCCAGCTTTTTCTAAATTTTCAACATGGTGGTATAGTACAAAATTTTGTATAAATGAGCATAAAGAGAATTATTTTTTAATAAACATTATGAAATTTACCAGAATTATTTATAATAGAGATAGTCAACTAGGAAAATTTTTTTGTATGTGTAGGAGCCTCGCCTCACGCCCCCTCCCCCTCGAGGGGAGTAAATTTTCATGATGGGTATCTTTCAAAAGAGCTCGAAAGTACCTTTAAAACGAATGGTTGAACCATAGATCTGCGATAATTTAAAATGAAGTTATCGTTTTTTTTTTTTTTAAATATAATATTGACAATAAAATTGACTTTTTTTGGATATTTAGTGTTATACTACTTGTCTAATATGGAAATCATCTGCATTATCATGGAAGATAATTTTTTTAAATAATAATTTTAATAAATTATTTTTACTGAGTGAATTTGTATAGGAAAATATAGAAGAAAATCGTGTGGTGGCCACGACATACTAATTAAAAGTGCGATAGCATCTAAACGCCTTATTCAATTGAGCTGAAAATTTATATGAATATTATAAATCACTGTTGCACTAACTATAAGCATTTTGGCGAATCTAGCATTTATAGGTTTTTTACAGGGACACAGCTAAAATTCTTTATCATTATGATCTATGGGCTCAAAGTTCAGTAGCGTTAAATAAAACATCGTGTAATATATGGAGAAAAATACTCAAACACTTTATTATGGTTTTATCTCTTTTGTTTGTTTAACAACTCCTCTTTCTTTACTTTATCTACAAAACTGTTAATTACTCAATGTTCGGAAAGTCGAGTGGAGTCACTCCAGATTTTTTTTTTTTTTTTTTTTTTTTTTATGTACTATACTTTTATTCTTATTATTAAAGTTTATATAATATGTTTTGATCATTGACACACTGTTAAAAAAGTGCAACTTTGTTGCCAGAAATTCTCTGTAATTTGAGAAAGTACTCGTAAATTACGATAAAATTATGTGAATAAAACGTATTTTTCTGTCATTACAGAGAATTTCTGGCAGCAAAGTTGTATTTTTTTTTAACAGTACAGCTAGAAAGACTTTTATAACTTATTGGAAATGCCTGATTTTTTTCTTTTTCTTTTTAATTATTTATCAGCATTTATTATTTCTATTTTGAAAACAGATCCCCGTAAGAGATCCCCTAACCTGATCTACTGTTCGTCTGAAGAAGGCGGAGGATGGAAGTTTGAAACTTCTTGTTATCACATTGTAACAGAAATGAAAACTTGGCAAAATGCCGAAAGACATTGTAAAAATAATTATAAAGGCCATCTTGTTACCATTCGCGACACTTTGGAGGATCTGTTTCTAGATTACATATTAGCGAATATGACGAAAGAGTTGTGGATAGGAATAAAAATACAGGTAAGTTACTTTTATATATATATATATTTAAAAAAAATATATATATATATAAGATAGAAAAACTTTTTATATACCATGTTTTAAATTTTCTGATGAATCATATAGCTCTTATCAAAGTGCATAAAATTTTTAAAGTGATAACGACATCAATTTTTGTGAAATGCATAATTTCACTTTTTATAATTTTTTAACGTTCACGTTTAATTAAATGTATTTATTTTTATGTCGAAAGAAAACAATTAAATTACAGCTAATATTTAAATGGCTATTTTAACGCTATTAGGATGTTATTATTTTCATATTTTAATTAATTATAAGAAAACTAATCAAAAATTCGAAAATCGGACTTCGAAGTATTGTGTTGTCATCGGGTTCTGAGGTACTGTGAAAGTTTCAAATGTCTAGCTAGTAGGGAAGTTAGATAAAAATCGATTGTAAGATTTGTACCGGACAACTAAATATACAAACATACAAACAAACAAACAAACAAGAATAGAAGTTAATAAAAACAAGGTAATAAATAAATAAATAATAATATAGTTTTTTACACTTAAACTTTTTTAAGACTAGCAAACCCGTGCAAAATTTTTGCAATTTCTTTCTTGTTTTATTTACCATTAAAATTTGAAACTCATGAATCTTATAATTAATTTCATCACCCGGTTTAATTTTTTTTTTTTTTTTTTCATCAGAAGCCAAATTAATATTTCATACCAAATTAATAGTGTGCGATACTGAAACCAAAATTGTTCAAAAAAAGGTTTCAAAGTAAAATTCATGGTTGACGACCCACTTTTCTTACTTCCGCTTTTCAGTGCAGTTTTAATATAGGATCCCATGAAAATTGAAATTTTTGTCGCCATGCTGGCGATACCTTTGTACTTGTTTATTTTGGCATAACTTTATTAAAAAAAAAAAAAAAAAAAACTTAGCACCTCTTTCGATTATATTTTTTTATTGCGTTTTTTTAGTCGAGTTATGACAATAGTTCATATTCTGAGTATATCTTTAAAGTATTGCTAGGTTTAAGATGGCGCTTGCAAATATTGTAAAGATGCAACATTTAAAAGTACATTTTTCTATAAAATTATTGCATCAGCCAAATGTCGTCATTTTTCTCTGTAGATCATTGGCCTGAGCCCGCGTGCTTAAATATTGTCTAGGTTTAAGTATATTTTTATCGTATTTTTATTTCTCTGATTGAAATTTGATAATATCGTCCAGTGGTCGAAATTCGACCACTTTTTTGCAAAACAAGGCAAAGCAAAGTTATTGCCTTCTCCTAAACAGAATTAAATTGCAACACAGCTGCGGCGATATGCACTCAAACTGAGTTTCCAGAGTTTCACGTAATATATTTCTCTAAGTCTGGTACACTGTACAGTCGGTAACCAAAGTCCCCGAACACTAGCAAAAATTCCTATATAAAAAAAGTACACTTAATAAAGCTTTGTTAAATAAATTCTTGTCGAATCCTGTTCTTAGTTAGTCTAAAAACAGGATTCGACAAGGATTTATTTAACAACACTGTATTAAGTGTGCTTTTTTATATAGGAATTTTTGCTAGTGTTCGGAGACTTTTGTAACCGACTGTAGATGTTGAGCCTTTCCTGAAATGAGAGGGAATCGCGACATGGAAGCGCCCCCTGTTGGGTGATATAGCCCAAAAGCTAATCGGTACCATGTCAAACCAAGGTCCAACCAAATATCAAATTCGGTTAAATAAATACCATTGGTTCATAAAGTACAGTATTTGAACTGAAAAAGTCAGATATTTTATAAAAATGGTCGAAGTTTGGGAAATCTCAAAACGTGTAACTTCATCGAAAACCAAAAATCTAAAATTTTTCTGAATCTTATATATGCAGAGGATAGAATAATAAATCTATTTTTCAGAAAATAAGTAGACAATTTCAGTAAATTGAAAGGCAAGGAGATCTCAAAACGTGTAAATTCATCGAAAACCGGAAATAGATTTTTTTTTCTGTATCTTATACCTTCTTCTTTTACAGGTAGAAGCTAGTAATATATCTACCTTTTTAAAAATAAGAAGTCACTTTCCGTTAATTGAAATGCAAGGACATCTTAAAAGGTGTAAATTCATCGAAAACCGGCAGTCAAAAGTTTTTCGAAATATACTTTCTTCTTATATACACAGAAGACATAGTAATAAATCCATTAAAAAAATAACAATAATAAGTACTCAATTTCGGTTAATTGGAACGCATTATATGTTAGTTTAAAAATATGTCTTTTAAATTAGAGCTGGCATAAATCACAAAAAAAAAAAAAAAAAAAAAGGAAGAAGAAAGAAAAAAGAAAGAAAGAAATAAGATCTTAAATGAATTTTAAAAAAAAGTAGAACTTTCATAAATAAAAACATTTTTTAATTTCCGTATATATTCAGCAGTTTAAACTTTCGATGTAACTCTTATTCATTCAAATTGCAACCCCTCTGATAGCTATTTTATAAAAAAAATTTAGTTGAGAGTATAGTGATGCTACGTCTATACAAACTACTGTGTCTATGATTTTACTTGAGTTTTAAAAATTGCCATATTTATTACAACTTTCTACTTTAGGTGTTTTTTAATTCTTACGATTCTTACACAGGCAATAAATTTATTTCCAGCGTAAATCATAGTTGAGATATGAAAGACATTTTCTACTAACAAGGAGAGGTCACGACATGGAAAATTCAGATCGGGACGAAATTGTGCAGGGTTGTAGTATACTATGAAGGTAACAACATATTAAAGCAGTAAGACCCACTATCCACAAAATTTCGAGAAAAAAGCATTTAAAGTTTCAGTAATCTTTAAATACAAGTTATTTCGCAAGTGAAACAGCGCCCCAGTGGCATGGGCGTAAAACACTAGTCTTCCACCGAGATGACATGGGTTCGTGGCTACCTACGGGATTTTTTTTTCTTCTTCTTTAATTTTTTATGTAATTTAAACTTTTTATTTTTTTTTTACTTTATTTTATAACTAGCGGGCTACGCCCGCTTCGCTGGTCACTATTTTTAAATGAATCACAATAATTAATGAATTCTCAAAATTGCATTAATTTTTATCATGTGATAAAAAAGAGAAAAAAAAATTCTCATCGGGAAAAATGTCGCACCGGTCCCCACTGCCTTCGGCAGCGTAGACCCGTGCGCTGCGCGCACGTACTCCTTCACCGTCCTTACGACTTCTCAAAATTCCATGTTGTTACTCATAAACTTTCATTCTTAAGAAAAGGAATTAAAAAATATATTATTTAGCATCGGGTAAAAACTCTCACCGGGACCCCACTGCCTCCAGCAGTGCAGACCCATGCGCGCTGCGCGCGCACGTTTGAAGATATACGCGCGCTGTACACGCACATTCCTTCTCAACTCAAACTTTTATTAGTAAGAAAATAAAATTAAAAAAAATCTTTTATTATCGGGTAAAAACTCGCACCGGGTCCCAAACCCATGCGCGCCGCGCGCCTATTTCCTTCCCCACCCTTCCAGCCCCTCCTAATTAACTTACATATACCAATTTTGAACGGTCTTACTCAATTAGCTGAGATGCAAAAGAAAACCTGATCAGGACACCTTAAAACTGTAAATCAGGTGAAATCTCGAATTCCACTTTCGATAATATAAAAGAACTTTAAAATATCTTTCGAATGATGTATTAGAAATAATTTAATCATAATTAGAATTTGAAATATTGAAATTTAAAAAAATTACAGCGCCATCTGGCGGTAGAAATTTCTGTAATCTATTGTTCCATTCCAGATCAATAAAGCTTTCAAATGATGTATTACTCATGAAATTATTTTAATTAGTAGATGACATACAAATGAAAACCTAATCAGGAGACCTCAAAACGGGTAAATAGGGTGAAATCTCGAATTCCATTTTCGATAATGTAAAAGTACTTTAAAATGTTTATCAACTAAAATAAGCTTTCAAATGATCAATTACTTATGAACTTTTTTTAATTAATAACTGAGATACAAAAAAAACCCGATTCAGGACACCTCAAAACGGGTAAATCTGGTGAAAACTTTCGATAATTTAAAAGAACTTTAAAATATCTTCCGAATGATGTATTAAAATTAATTTAATCATAATTAGAAATTGAAATATTGAAATTTTAAAATATTACAGCGCCATCTGGCGGTACAAATTTCTGTATTCTACTGTTCGATTCCAAATCAAAAAAGCTTTCTAATGATATATTACTTATGAAATTATTTAAATTTGTAGCTGAGATACAAAAGAAAACTAATTCAGGAGACCTCAAAACGTGTAAATCTGGTGAAAACTTTCGATAATTTAAAAGCACTTTAAAATATCTTTCGAATGATGTATTAAAAATAATTTAAGTAGAATTTGAAATATCGAAATTTTAAAATATCTGGCGGTAGAAATTTCTGTAATCTTCTGTTCAATTCCAAATCAACAAAGCTTTCAAATAATGTGCTACTTATGAAATTATTTTAATTAGTAGCTGAGATACAAAAGAAAACTTAATCAGGACATTCTCAAACATGTAAATTACGTGAAATCTCTAATTCCATTATCTACGGTAGTCGGTTAATGGAAGTAAAAAGAAAAATAAATATTTTTTAGGTCCCCAAAACCTATATATACCACGGTAGTCGGGTAATGGAAGTAAAAAGAAAAAGTATTTTTTAGCTCCTTCAAATGTATTTTGTTGCTATGGAAACTCCTATCATCTATTGAAAGATAGATTACGTGTTAGAATAAAATTTAATTTGCAATTAATATGTAACTGTTTATTAATGAAAATTGATGAAATTTTAACTGCAGGTTGGTTTTGTAGTGAATAGGTTGTATATTAAGTGTTGTATGCGAAAAAGAAAATTTGAAGCACTTTGAAATTTCAATTTTTAATCCCAGTTCGAAATCACGCGACATTAATGACTTCCACATGTTTTGTTTCCGTCCGAGACAACTGTTAAAATCGTCTGCTGATAGAATGCCTCTTTTTAAGCAATAAGGATTTTTGGTCATTTTTCGATCGACATGGGTCAACGTTTTAATTAATATCTCCGAAACTAATTAAAATTTTTAAATTCTGTTTTCAGGAGCCCCTCGGGAAGGCTCCTGAGCATCCGTATGTCAATTTTTGTACTTCTGCGTTCAATAGGGGTTGAACGTATAAAAGAACAGACAGGCAGACAGACAGGCAGACAGACAGACAGACAAACCATTCCTTTTATTATTATACATTTATTTGAAAATTTTAATAAAAGATTATTTAATTTTCTTGAATATAAAATAAATAAATTTTTCTATTTTTGATATTTATAACTTAAATTACAATAAATTTCTATAACTTAAAAAATAAATTTTAGTTTTGTTTTAACTATAAAATAATGTAAAACTAAAGAAAATGTTTTTAATTATTTTTCTAAGTATTTTATTTTATTTTAGGCATATCCAAAACAATATTAAATTTTGTTTTTAAATTACAAAAAATAAAAAAAAATAAAATTACAGAGAAATGATGATTTTAATTGCATATATAATTATTATCCAAATTAAATAATTACTTCTCCAATCAATACAACGTCTTGAAAAATTAAAGTATAGGATTACGATACTATTAAATTATTACAGGCAAAGAAATGTTATCGTTAAATGTAGATTTTAAATGTTAATCAACATACTTTCTTCTTCGACAACGACATTTTTTGAAAATTTTAAATCCTTCTGTGGACGAAATAAAATATTTCACTTCACCTGCTCTCTATTATTAACAAGCTAAAAAGGTTTACGTAACTTATAGACATTAAAAGGAAAACAGGAAGCTCAAACCAAGATTTAAGTACACCTGCTAACTAATTTTTACACTTTGTTTTACAGCTTGCTTATTTTTTAGTTATTTACATTTTTTATCTGTTTTCTTTATATTTGTTATTTAGTGTTTTGTAAAATAAAAATTTATTTTTTAAGCTATAAAAATTTATTGTATTTTTAAGTTATAAATATTTAAAAAATATATATATATATTTTATATTCAAGAAAATTAAATAATCTTTTATAATTTTTTCAAATTTTCAATTCATTTATAAAATAAAGTAAAAATAAATAAAAAATTTAGATTACATAAAAAATTAAAGAAGAAGGAAAAAGAAATCCGTAGGTAATCTCGAACCCATATTGTCTGGTTGCAAGACCAGCGCTTTACGCTAACGCCACTGGGGCGCTGCGTTGCGTGTGAAATAACTTATATTTAAAGATTACTGAAACTTTAAATGCTTTTTTCTCGAAATTTTGTGAATAGTGGGTCCTACTGCTTTAATATGTTGTTACCTTCTTAGTATACTACAATCCTACGCAATTTCGTCCTGATATGAATTTTCCATGTCGTGACTTCTCCTTGTAAGAGAAAAAGATTGCGGGTTTGATACTCGAGCCAGCCAAAGACCGTCGTGTACACTAATGGTGGCTGTGCACGTAAAATTTGTCGTGGCTGCAATGTCCTTCATGTTCCCACGAAAAATTATACCTCTGGGGGTCACCGAAGCGGGGAGGATCAAAATTGTGATGGCATGTCTCTGGACCACCTCCAGGGGGTGTGTCCTAGACCATCGTCAATTGCCCATCTGCGCAGCACTAGTGCGACGTAAAACCCAAACATCCATCCTTTTAAATCTGGAAAAAAAATGATTTTTTTTTTTTTTTTTTTTTAGCAACATTGTTTTATTTTTTTTTAAATTTTAGTGTCAGGTGGGGTAAAGCGGGTATATTAGATAAAGTGAGTGTACTTAAAAAAATTTGCTACATATTTAAAATATTATTGACTATTTCTTTTAGTTTTGTATTTATTAAATGAATACAAAGTATTTCTGCTACAAAAAGAAATAGTGGCAATATAAAAATTATCGTTTTTAATAAAAATTTTGTTTTGCGTACAACATATGGATTAGATTACTCTTCCAAAGTTCTCTTAATCTCTTTTTTATAGCAAAATTGTAAAATATTTTGAGAAACATAAGAAGTATAACATATCTGAGTACAGATATTCACCTAAAGTTAAGTTAAATTTGTTGTATTTTGTATTCTATAGGATATTTTATCTTGTGTAGTAAAGGGGGTGTGATATAGAAATCCCATATTTTTTATGAAATTTTCCCTTTTATTCAAAGTTAAATCTATATTAATGTTTTATATAATAATATATTCGTGCATACAATAATAGTCTTTAATTAACCGCTGAATCCTTTTCCTCTCAATAAAATAAAATAAAAAGTATGTGGAAAAGAAAATCTTGCTGTAATCAAAAACCTCATTCTTTCATTTCGGTGTTAAAAGAATACCACATGGCCATTCTTATGTTCTGCGTAAATCAAAGTTTAACGGCTAACATACTTTTAATCTGTTTCTCAAAATTATCCTTGAAAAAGAATTAATTATTTTTCTTTCCTATGTATTATTTGCAGTATGTGGTTTTTCAGTTCTCATGGCTAAAGTTTGGCATAAGACTCGGGTTAATGTAATATGGTAAACCTGCTCGCTGCATTCAAAAATTATTAACTAAATGAATATACAACGGATCTAAAGAAACCGTTGTTTGGGCGATCTTTGCGGCGAAATACTGTGTGCCAACATGTTCATGATTTTGATTTTGGCTAAAAATTTGGACACTCTCTCACTGATCACCGTCGAGAAAGCATCTCGTATTAGAGGATTAAGATCGCTCTCTCTCTCTCTGATTTTGTGGTTCCCAAACAGAATGTACTGTTTCAATTATTATATTATTATGGAAACACTATACTTATTATCTGATGTTCAGCTATTTTATCTGCAAAATAAAAACTATTTTTTAGCTCTTCATCCAGATGTCCAGTTTCTTCACGGCCACTCCAGTTTGGAAATCTTCGAACCAGGATCTCTCATATTCTACAAGCAATTTTAAATAGCAAATAATTTTCTATATGAGATACTTTCATGTACAAATGCATACAATCTTTGTCCAAGACATAAAGGATTTGAATACAAAATGATTTTATTGTATTAGGCATACTTAACAAGCTTAACATTTTGTTTTTCTCAATTACACAATGATTTTGTTCTATAGAAACATCACATATAGTACACAAATTTTATTATATTTCTTCATGTTTACTACACTTTTCAGTTATAATTCGTGTTTCAAAGGTATTATAATTGTTAAGGAAAAGGAAATTAATTTTGCATCAATATATTTCTTGATAACCTTGGACTACAAAATGTTTAGAAAATGAACTTAGTTAATATTTTTAGAAATAATTAAATATGATTGAAAATAAATAAATAAATAAATAAATAAAAATTTAATTACATTTTTCTTTTAAATTTTTGCCAGACTTTAGACTTTATACTTGTGTCCCAGTATTTTTATTGGTTGAGCTATTTTTTTTTCTTTTTCTCAATTCACTTTACACAAACAAAAGGCATCTTATTATGTCGTGTTGCAGAATGCTTGCTGTAATTTTATTTGCACACAATATACGCCTCTTCTGCTTCACAGCCTAACTCAGTACGTTATTTTTGGCTGTGGCCTCACAACCCACAATGCCAATTATAATTTGTATACTGATTCACACTCTGGCTCAATTTGTATAAATTTTAGGCATCCTAATGTTGAGGGTCTGGCACTTTCTTTTACGTTCTATGTATCTTTTTCATAGCAAAATGTCGCATTAAAATAAATAATGAAATTAGTAAACAATAAATAATTCCAAGAAAATTATATATTATATAAACATATGAATACGTAAAATATTTTACTTTTATAATTATTGATTTCCTTTTCCCTTGCTTTCAATTTGTCATACAATTTCAAAATATATTTGTTGGTTAAATTCATTGTCATACAGATGTGATTTATTATGTATTATACATTTCATTGGTTATTTTATATCTGTATTGTCATATGTCAATGCATGGTCTTGTATCACATGAAGGAAAGCTGTGTATTGTAATAACAAGTTCTAGTTGATTATTGGTATTACATGATTAATGTTTAAATTTACACTATTAGCCACTATATTATATGAAAAATATTTTGAAGTCATATTGATTTTTATATTTAAAAAAAATATATTTTTTCCAATTTGTAGTATGCATTAACCTTGATGTCAGAGAGAGAGCGATTTTTTCTCGTTACCTTTTGAAATTTTTCTTTCTAGTGGAAGGGGAGAAATATGTGATATAGAAATCCCACATTTTTTATGAAATTTTCCCTTTTATTCAAAGTTAAATCTATATTAATGTTTTATATAATAATATATTCGTGCATACAATAATAGTCTTTAATTAACCGCTGAATCCTTTTCCTCTCAATAAAATAAAATAAAAAGTATGTGGAAAAGAAAATCTTGCTGTAATCAAAAACCTCATTCTTTCATTTCGGTGTTAAAAGAATACCACATGGCCATTCTTATTTTCTGCGTAAATCAAAGTTTAACGGCTAACAAACTTTTAATCTGTTTCTCAAAATTATCCTTGAAAAAGAATTAATTATTTTTCTTTCCTATGTATTATTTGCAGTATGTGAATTTTCAGTTCTCATGGCTAAAGTTTGGCATAAGACTCGGGTTAATGTAATATGGTAAACCTGCTCGCTGCCCCGTTCCAAAAGTACTTTTTGTGAAAAAAAAAAAAAAAAACGTATCACAAATCTTAGGAAATAAACAAAAATATGTTAGAGTTACAAGCTTATGACGGTTTTTTCACAAAAAAGTAGTTTTGGAATGTGGTTGAAATTATTCGATCTTCAAATTAATTTCGCGGCATGTGAAAAACCTCTTAAGAAATTTCAACTCTTTGAAAATATCTAAAATCTAGCTCTTTCTTTTTCGTATAATTTGCTTAATTTTTACTCTATTGAAATGCACTTTTGAGAAAAGTAGCTCAATAATCTGTCTTTCAACCTATGTAATAATAAACAAGTCCTTCCGTCTTCTTCGGAAGGGTAGGTTGATATCTTTTTCCTTATCAAGTAACCGTCATTTTGTTTCAAAATGGCGGCTACAAATTATTAACGAATTAGTAGAAATATTGATGTAGGCTATCTACATATGGAGTTTTAAGCAAATCGGTTTATAAATACCTTTTTATGTGAATTTAAAATTTTCAAGTGGCCGGTGCTTGGAAACAAGATGGTGGGCCAAGTTGACAAATATATTAAATGCATTTGTGAGATAAGACTACTGAACAAATATAGTTGGAATTAATTCAGAATCTCAAAAGTCATCGTCTTGAAAAATTAAGTGGCTGCCACTTGGATCAAAATGGCAGAGAAAGTTGCTCAGTGAACTAATTAATCTAAGATATTGTTGCAAATTTGAAAATAATTCAAGTTTTTTTTTTTTTTTTTTTTTGTAGAAATTCTTTCAAAGAAGCTTAGTAAGTTGATCAAATATTACTTTTCTGCATTTCTAGTTTGTTTTAACGTTAAAATAGCCTAATTTTCCCTTAAAAACGCATTAAAAAGCTCCAATATGGCAGGTAATGGATTTGGCGCCAAATTTGGCGACTTTTCCACTTGGCGACTTTTGGCGAGAAAATTCATAGTTCATTAATAAACTGCATTGAGACACTTATATAGTCTATGTATACATCAAAATTCAAACAAATTCGGAATACGCTTTTTACAATTTGAATTTGAAATTTTCAAGTGGAGACCACTTGAAAACAAAATGGTGGAGCAACTTGGTTAAGAAACTCATCCAAGATATTCATAACACAAGTTAAAACGCTGCCCAAATTTGGTTCGATTTGGATTATTATTTCGGAAGTTATCGTGATTTTAAATTTTCAAGTGGTAGCGTGATTTCAAGTGGCCCCGCTTAACTTAAGATAGCTACCACTTTATTAAAAATGACGGATAAATTTCATTAATAAACTTAATTGAGACTCTTATGTGGTCTATATTTGCATCAAAATTCAAACAAATTCGGAATACGCTTTTTACAATTTAGATTTGAAATTATCAAAGTTGTCTCCACTTGAAAACAAAATGGTGGAGCAACTTTGTTAAGAAACTCATCCAAGATATCCATAACACAAGTTAAGACACTGTCCAAATTTGGTTCGATTTGCAGTATTATTTCGAAAGTTATCGGGATTTTAAATTTTCAAGTGGAAGCCTGATTTCAAGTGGCCCCACTTAAGATATCCGCCACTTTATTAAAATTGGCAGATAAATTCCATTAATAAAGTTCATTAAGACCCTTATGTAGTCTAGATTTATATAAAAATTCAAGCAAATCTTGCTTTAAATACTCTTTTTACAATGTGGGTTAGAAATATTCAAGTGGCTGCCACTTCAAAACGTGAAGTCGGAGCAGCTTGGTTAACGAACTCATCCAAGAAACTCATCCAAGATATTCATAACACAAGTTAAGACACTATACAAATTTGGTTCGATTTGGAGTATTATTTCGGAAGTTATCGGGATTTCAAATATTCAAGTGGTAGCCTGATTTCAAGTGGCCTTGCTTAAATTAAGATATCCGCCACTTTATTAAAAATGGCGGATACGCTCATTAATAAACTTTATTGAGACACTTATATAGTCTATGTATACATCAAAATTCAAACAAATTCGGAATACGCTTTTTACGATTTGAATTTGAAAATTTCAAGTGGTCTCCACTTGAAAACAAAATGGTGGTGCAACTTGGTTAAGAAACTCATCCAAGAAATTCATAACACAAGTTAAGACGCTGTCCAAATTTGGTTTGATTTGGAGTATTATTTCGGAAGTTATCGTGATTTTAAATTTTCAAGTGGTAGCCTGATTTCAAGTGGCCCCACTTAACTTAAGATATCAGCCACTTTATTAAAAATGGCAGATAAATTTCATTAATAAAGTTCATTTGGACACTTATGTAGTCTAGATTTACATTAAAATTCAAGCAAATCTTGCTGTAAATACGCTTTCTACAATGTGGGTTAGAAATATTCAAGTGGCTGCCACTTGAAAACAAAAAGTCGGAGCAACTTGGTTAACGAACTCATTCAAGATATTTATAAGATTAGTTCACTGTCCATATTTGGTTCGATTTGGAATATTATTTCGGGAGTTATCGTGATGACAAAATTTTCATTATAGATAGATAGATAGAGAGATATATAGATAGATAAAGGAAGTGATTGCAATAGGTCGATTTCTAAAGAAATCAACCTAAAAAAAAATGTCTTTCGCACATATCCAGTGAAAACGTTTTTCATAAAAATACTCATATTTCATGAGATATTTAAGATATTTGCATTCCGATTGCAGTATATTGTTTTAAAAATGTTTTTCCAACTTATCTGATAGTGGGAATAATTTTCGTTAAAAACCCTGTGTATTATAAATTAAAAAAAATTTTGATTTTTTTGGGAGTTTTAAAATAAATGCTTATATCTTCATTATGTAATAAGTTATTGTCACACAAATTCATCCACGAATTGTACTGAGTGTATATTAACATATCGTAAAGTTACAGATCATTTAGTTCACTTAACGATACAGTGTGATCACAAACGTAATTGATTTTGCTCAATTTGTTACCGGCTCCCTGTCTTAAACTAATCTTCACTGAAAAACATGAGGAAGACTCAGTTCTTAAAATACCCAATGTTTGAAAACATTTCATCGAGAGATAAATTTTTAAATTGAAAAAAAAAAAAAAAACTGATCGTTTACAAATCTTGCTAAACTTTTGAGTAGGAGTGTATATGGCTAATTAATAAGGAATTATATGATTATTATTCTCACGAAAACTGTCATTATGAGAAAATTGAAGTGGATGGAAAGCTTTCGATTTATGTATATGTATATATATATATATATAAACAGATATGTATGTAATAGCTTCATAAGAAAAATATAGGTCCTGTATATTAATCAAAATATTTAAATAAATTAATTTAGAATACTGAAAAGTAAGAGAATGACAGTTATAGTAGGGGAATGATGTTTTATTGGAATACGCTGCTTTTTAATTTATTTAAAAGTACAATATATTACAAAAAGTTACAAGTACAATAAATTTGAAATAGTTATACTAGGTTTTAAGCCAGCATTGCAAGAAAGTGATAATTGTCGCCAAGTCATAAACAAAATCGTATATATAGACAACAAACATGTCGTCAAAATATTTTTTCTGATATCTTTATTTTGAATTTATATTTCTTAAAATATGGAAAATATAATTTGATAATCACAAAATGGCTCTAAAGTAATCTTTTTAGAAATTGACATCTATTTATTTTAAATATTGTTAATATATCAATCGATTTTTTATGGTTATGCACCAGTGCTGCTTTCCTACTGTTAAAAAACGCTTTACTTTCACAATACATTTTGTGACCACTACAAGCGTTTTATCTTTTGAAGACAAAGTTTACCCCAAAACAATTGCTGTGTGTTTCTGTAGTTTATGGTGTTTGCAAAATTCTTTCATCTTTGTGCACCACTTTTTACGCATATTAATGCAAGTTTTTAAAAATCTCTCTCTTGAGTAATTTATTTAATTAAATTACGGAATTAATCTGGAACATATCATAATAAACTTAAATAGTATATATTAATTTCAAAGAATTCCGTGAATATTTACAGGAGTTTGAACCAGGGCCCGATAAACTTCAAGTGAGGCCCGGGACACACATATATTTTTGGGCCCTCACCATTCCTCTCTTTGCACTCAAACAAAAGTTTCTATTACGATATGTATGCTCTAAAGCAGAAATTGTTGAATCAAGTATACGAAAAATGAGTTTTAGGGCATCCTTCTGCTCTGGGCTCGGAGCATATGCTTTGCGTGCCCCTGCGATAATCTGGTTCTGGTTAGAAGTAGAACGCGGATAGACATACAGACGGAGAGTCAAAAGTATAAAAAGACACACAGGTAGACTGATAGGATTCATAATCACTCTTAAATATTGTTGAAAAGTATTGAAAACGCAATACAACTGAAAATCCATTTTCAGCAATTTCCAGTTATAGCTTAATTTACGTGAATCTTTTTGAGTGGCCCTGTAAATCTTATTGCTAATAAAATTATATTTATAGATTTTTTTTTAATGCACATGAATAATAAATGTTAATTTCATTGTTATATGTGCAAAATGAAGGTAATAAAATGCGATTTAAAAAATATATCTCATGGAACGCAATGCTTTGAAATTGCTTCAGGTGTCCCTGTGCACAAACCACAGGTACCATTTACTCCATTTTCAACAGGGAGCATTGCTTAGAAAACATAAATAATATTCATTTCAAGAAATCCTATGAATATTTACGGAAGTTACCAGCGGGCAGGCACACAGACGCAGAGTCAGACAGACAGAAAGACAGAAAGATGGGCTAATCCAACTCATAATCCCTCTTAAACATTTTTAGAAAAAGTCAAAAATGCTTAATACGATCGAAAATTTAATTTCAGCAATTTATGGTTGCAGCCCTTAAAGTATCTGAACATGTTTGTGTAGCCCTGTAAATCTTATTGCTAATCATACTGTATTCTGTAGAAAACATTTTTTGTGTATAAGTAAAATTAACGTCAATTTCATTATGATCTGTGCAAAATAAAGGTATTAAATGTGGTTTATAGAAATACCTCCCATAAAACTAAATGCTTTGGAATCCTTTCAGTGTCCCTGTATATAAATCAGCAGTGGTATTTCCTCCATTTTCAATAGAGAACATGCCATAGTGAACTTAAATAGCATATATCAGTTTCAAAGAATTCCATAAATATTTACGAAAGTTAGAGCGCGGAAAGACGGACAGACAGACAAACTGAAGTCATAAACTCTTTTAAACTTCGTTTAAAAAATCTTAAAAACACTTTTCAGATTTGTTGAAAAGCGTTTTTAACACTTTCCATAAGATTTACCAGCAATTTCACTCACTTTTTACTAATTACGCACATTACCCCACAGACTACTTACTTTGCCCCATGCCATGGGGTAAAGTGGGTATAAAACTTATTCTATTTGAAATCGCTATTATTTAGTCATTTTTAAATATTAAATCAAAAATTCAAGCGCAATGTATTCTCAACACTTGTAATGTATATATGCAACAAAAAATAACTATTTTTTTTTTTTTTTTAATATTATATAAATTTTCTGCTACTGATTTCAAAGACGGTGTTTTTATACCGATGTTACCCCCACCTGAAACTAAAGTTAAAATGGGTTTTTATTTAATATCTTTTGAACTAATTATCCTATTGTTCTAAAAATTACGGCGATAGATATATTTTTGTTTGTTTGATAAGTACGCCAACTTTTGTAGCGATGGGTACTTTGTATAACGAATTAAAACACGACATCCATTTTATTAAAATAAAAACGCGTTCCAGAAATTTTTTTTGAGTGGTCGTATCTGGCACCGTTCGGGAGGCCTCTTGCTTATTATTATATTTAATTAATTTGATTTTGGTAAATAATTTGTTTAAAAAAGCTAAGCAATACTTTAAGCAAGATATGGGAAAAAAAATGTATCGAATACTCACTTAAAATTTCAGTGATTTTATAAATTCTACATTTACATTAGTACATTTATCATACATCAATTTAAAAGGGTACATGCCACTTTGGTCCCGCCGTTTTGGTCCCGCCGAATTGGTCCTGCCACTTTGGTCCCGCCATTTTGGTCCCGAGGAAATTTTGGTCCCGCCATTTTGGTCCCGATATCAGGAATAATCAAACAGTATTACAGATAAAAAGCGAAATTCTTTTTTCATATTTCGAAATCTTGTCATTTGACTTGAAAACAAGGGGGTAGGAAAAGTCAAAATTATTATCATTATTATTATTATTATTATTATTATTATTTTGCAACAGAAAGTTGTAGTAACAAATAAAACTGAAAAAACGTCTAAAAATTTGAGATTTCGATTTTTTCTTTGTACGACAAAGAAAAAGGACAGCAAATACATGAGGAAACTTCGGGCAAAAGAGAACTTAGACGAATTTTTACAATTGAATTGGAGAGTAAAATATCTACAATCTTTGTTGAAAATGGTGTAACTATAGGGCACGTTGAACAGAAAATTTATTATTTCGGAGTGAACTTTGAATGATAAAGGGTATTAGATATCAGCGAAGATCTAAGCATTGTTAATTTATCAAAGTCCTGAAAATTTTAGTTTAAATAAAATACAAGGTTTTTTAAATAAAACACTGTAATGCGACTCTTAAATATCACATTCAAATTTAGAGGGTTCGAAATCGATGCTTTATCCAAGCATTCTCTAAATGTTAGAGTTTAATAATAAAAGAAGATACGAGGAACCTAAATAATGATCTCGGGGTTTAATTTGTAAAGATCTGCTAAACTTGAGTCGTTTTCGTCTCTGTCAATCGGGATACAGTTGTCAAACAAAGAAAATAGTTATACATCACACAGAATTGTAAAAGCATTTTTCCTTCCTTATAATCCCTTACAATATTGTTTAAGAAAATTTAGATTAGAAGCGTCCCCCCCCCCCCACTTTTTTTTTTTCAAATGCGTTGAAACAAAACAGTGAAATTCCTTTTAATTGTCTGTTGGAGAAACAGGTGTGAAACAAATCCCAAAGTGCTTCAGAGATTTCAATGTGGGCATTGTTTTTAGTCACAGAATCATATCAGGCAGATATATTTATTTTATTATTATTATTATTATTATTATTTAAACATAAGTTTTAATAAAAAGATAAAATATTGTGCATCTACATTTTCCAAACTTTGATGCTTGCAATGCGCACAGTTGATTAAACATTGGACTACTTTTTTCACTTTTAAAATAAAATCATTGTAATTGAAAGAAAAGTAATTTACATTCATATATACATAGTTAACATAATTAAATATGACGGACAAACAAACATGCATTTATTATTATTATTATTAATATAACGCAGATTTTTAAATAAATTCCTCTTAGATTAATGATAAAAATTAAATACAATCAAATCGAATGAAATATCTCTCCCCCCATCTCTCTCTCTCTCACACACACACACATATATATATGAATAAATTCATACGTAAATTCAAAAATGTCATAAATGATCGCAATCTCATGCTTATGAAGAAGAGTCTATGATGGGAGCAGGTCAATAATTAGTTCTTTTAAAGAAGCAGAATTTTGTCGCTAAAAGAAAATTATATTTAATATCCTAAGGTTAACTTTCTTTCTTTTCCCTCCCCCCCCCCCTTTTTTTAAACAAAATTTTCTGTATTTTATTATTTTTAAATTAATTCAGACTTTAACAATAAATATATTCAAGTGGGGATTTTTTTTTTCATAAGAAGGTACTGTTGTTATTGTTAGCAATACTTTTAAAATCAAAAAATTTTGTCATTAATAGTAAATTAAAAACCAAATTACAATTAAAGTAAGTTAAATAGAAATCAAATTGAAAAAAAAAAAAAAAAAAGAGAGAGAGAGAGAGAGAGAGAGAGAGAGAAGAAAAGAAAGTGCAATTGCATAAAAAAAAAAGTTTAAATATATTAAATGTTCGTAAAAAATCAGAACAAAATTCTCGGAATCCCAATGGCTAGGAAGCAATCATAATGTCGAAAATTTATGTATTTACCTATAAGATATTCCTTAATTAAAGATATTCTAAGAACACTTCAATTTTCCCGTTTGTATATTTAAAAAATAGCAAAAAGTTAGCGGGACCAAAATGTCTCGGGACCAAAATGGCCAGGGACCAAAATTTCCTCGGGACAGGACCAAAATAGCGGGACCAAAGTGGCGGGACCAAAACGGCGGGACCAAAGTGTCCTGCTTCGATTTAAAACATATTTACAAATATTTTATACATTTTACCGCTTTGCTAATATGAACTTGAATGAAGAGTTTTCATACCGAATATCAAGGTTCTAGGTTTTCACACTGCACAGCATATGCTCTCCCCCCTCCCCTTCTTTATAAGGGTTCAGCAACTTTTTAATGACCTAGAGAATATATCGAAATCTTAAAATTGCTATAAATTATAAAGTTGCCGTCGCCCAAAATATTATAATCGTCGCCCAAATTGCATTAATCTTCAAAAATGTAGGACTTTACAGCGACAAAACCTTCCTTTACAGCTTCCTTTACAGCGACAAAATAAATAAATAAATAAATAAATAAATAAAAATAAATAAATAAATTATATATATATATATATACTTTCATTACAGCATATGAATTCAAATTGTTTGAAGTGCGCTAGCGTTTAAAATTTGCGTTTGATTAAGAACAAAATGGGTAGGCATATTTATAGATCTTCGTCGAAATAACTATATGGATTTTCTTGATTGTAGTTATTATAGTTTAGGAACAGAAATACAGAATAAAATTCATATATTTACTATAGACTCATGTTATTTTAAGTTTGTTTAACTATTGTTAATTTTTTTAAACTAGAAAAAAAAAATATCTTATGTCTTTTTGCTAAAGTATCAACATTATGGGAAATAATGTGCATATTACCTATAATTCTTTTACAAAGAAACATGAAAGAATTTTCACATATTACGTTAATTTCACAAATTACAAAGAGGCGCAAAATATCTGCAGTTTATTAAAAGTTTTCAAAGAGAACAATATGTTTTAGAATTTTCCTTAGCATAGTTGTTACAGGAAATTGCTTGATTACCAACTCTAGTTCTTTTATAATGACGCACAAATGAATTAGCATAAATTATGGCCCATTGTACAAACTTGTCAATAAATACTAAGTGCTCTATTTTCATTTTTGTTGTTGTTTATATACTTATTTATTCTCTAATTTAAATTTATTTTATATATCATTACTAAATTTTCGAGAAGTTGATTGGAATCACTTTGAATAATTTTCCTGATGATTGATATAGTATTAATATTGTTTGAGATTTGTAAATTAATTTAAAATAATTATATAATAGCTTGTTTATTTGGTATTCAATTAAAATTATGTCATGAATTGAAAATTCATAAAAATAATCTATGAAAGATAATATCATTTTAGTAGTAGTAAATGAAAGATTAATTTAGAATTAGCAGGAAGCAATGATATGTTAAATTTAGTGCAAAATGTTTAATTAAAAGAAATTTTACCGCTAGTGTTTAAGGGACAGAATTTAAACAAATTAAATTTTCATGGATTTATTTTACACTGATAAAATTATCCGGGACGTAATTTAAATATGGGAAATTTTAAAAGTCTTGTTTTGCTAATCACAGATACTGCAAAACATCAAGTGTTATCAAATGTGATCACATTCCGTATGGACAAATTTTCTCATAGTGAAATTTAGCTATCAGAAATTTTCTTTTTATTTGTCCTATAATAATTAAGTATTTTCTGAATTATGCAGGGTGATTCAAAAATCAACATACAAACTTTTAGGGGTAATAATAAGGATTGGAAACTGCGTAGGAACCCATGACAGCAAATGCATTTTAACCCTAAGTACCGGACGTTTTTGCGTGGACATGGGCGTGGCTCACAAATGTTGCATTAAAAGAAAAAAAAAAAAATGTTAACGTTTACATAAATAAATAAATATATTCTGTTTTTTATCCATGTATTTTGTCGCATTGATTCAATTAATACGAACATTGTGTGTAATTTTGCGAAAAAATGAAGCATTAAAGATTTTAAAATTTACATAATAGGCGGAGTTAGTAGTGCACAGTAGCCAAAAACATTGAGTTTTTAAAGACTTAAAATGACGTTTTCGGCAATGAGTTCCTGTGCAATTTTCAATCCTTATGATGTCCTTTACCACCCTAAACGTCTGCACGTTGACTTTTGAATCACTCTGTTTTTATATGTATATATATATTTCTAGACAAAGTTTGTAAACTTTTTTTTTTTTTTTGTAAAATTTTTCGCTTTGCTGCTTCAGTTTTAAATGCAACTATAAATAATTTCAAGCTTATGAAGAATATAGTTTTTATAGCTACCTATCTATCTATATTTTTTTCTTTCTATTTTACAGAAAAATATATTCTTAAATTAAAATATCAAATGAACATTATATGTTCATTTTACATAAATAAATAAAGATGCGGGACTATTTTATTTCAGGATTGAAATTCTTTCTTTACATTAATAAATATACTACAAATTAAAAGATAATAAGAATATAAAAGAGGAAAAGAGTTATATTTGAAACTTGTAAAATGAATCTTTCATTAAAATGTATTATCACTTTTATTTATTGTATAATTTCATGAAAAGTTTATCTAATATTAAAATTTAGGATCAGCTGCAACAGAAATGGACATCTGGTTGGTACGTATCATACAACGATTTCATCAAAGACGATTTAGATTTCATAGAGGAAACTTGCGTTGCTAGGAAAGGCAGAAGAGAGTGGGTTACTGTACCATGTGCAAAACAATTATCATTTATATGTGAAATATCAAAAGGTACTTGAAACATTAATATTATCTTTATCTTAATATTATCTACTTCATGAATTTATTTTTATTAATTTGGTTATTTAATTATTTATCTTAATTATCCAAGCCGAGTATTTGGAAAATTTATTACTATTCATTTTAATTTTCAAATTTATGGAATAAATGTTACATGTAAATGATATCGACAAATTCAGGGATGGAACACGGGCGCAGAATTCATACCGGTATTTGTTTAAGAAATTTCTCTACCTATAATATCGTTGATTTAAGAAGTCGGAAATGTTCTTACATTGATAGTGGTATGAATTCTGCGCCCGTGTTCCATCCCTGCAAATTTAACAGAAATTTAAAAATATATTGAAAAATAACCCTCGCAAAATTCTATGCTAAATTAGTTATCTAATTTACATCATTCATTTATAGTTTAATGTAAAATTTGGAGGAAATAAAATTGGGCTAATCCCAAAATTATTGTGGATATCCAAGGAAGTTACATACAAATTAGTGGTTTAAAAATGCGTATTTTCTGAAGTTGTCTCATTTCATCAGTTACATTATGCCATAAATAATCAAGTAATCATTTCTCTCTCTTCCTGCCACCCTAAAAGCCCCAAATTTGCTTCTTACCTTGGGTGCCATTTATTTATTGGAAAAAAGAAAAAAGTTTTATTACTTACAAAATATTTGATATGAAAGAGAAATCTGCAATACTGTGCAACTTACATTTCTTTAAGAAAATATATTGTTTGTGAAGACCAGTGGTAGTGGCACAGTTCTCTAAAAAAATAATTATTTTTGAATCTTATTAGTTACAAAAAAAAAAAAAAAAAAAAAAAACTAGTATGTTGTGGCCACCACGCGACTTTCTTCTATATTTTCCTATACAAATTCACTCATTAACAATAATTAAAAAAAAAAAAAAAAAAAGTGGGACTTTGACAAAATTTTGGGTAAAATGTGAAAAATATTCTAAGTTTGTCAAAACACGGAAACTGTGGGACTGACAAAATTAGGGGAAAAATGCAAAAATTTGTTTAAGTTTGTCAGAACACGGAAACCGTGGGAATTTGATAGAATTAAGGGGAGAAAAAAAAAAAAAAAAAAGTGGGACTTTGACAAAATTTTGGGTAAAATGTGAAAATTTGCTAAAGTTTGTCAAAACACGGAAACCGTGGGACTTTGACAAAAATAAGGGGAAAATGCAAAAATTAGTTGAAGTTTGTCAGAACACGGAAACCGTGGGAGTTTTATAAAATTAAGGGGAGAGAGAGAAAAAAAAAAAAAAAAAAAAAGATTTTTTTTCTAAGTTTTTTTTTCGTAAAAAGTAAAAAAAATTCGATAACTTTGTTTTAAATTATCACAGATTTATAGTTCAACCATTCGTTTTAAAGGTACGGACGAGACCTTTCGAAAGATACCCATCTTGAAAATTTTTGCCCTATATCGCCCTGTTAAAAATTTAGAAAAAGCGGGATGGCAACGCAACCTGTAAGACGATTTTTACCAAAAGTTGATAGGCACTAATTTATGTCAAGGTGCAACTACATACCAATTTGTATGAAATTCTGTGCAGTAGTTCCAGAGATACAGTTGCCACAAAATTTTGTCACATACACACACACAGAGACAGACAGACAGACAGACAGACATTTTCTAAAAATGGTAAAATCGTGTTCTACAGCTCTCAAAACGTGTAAATCCATCAAAAACCCGAAATCGAAAATTTTTACGAATCCAATACTTTCTTCTATTGAAGACAGAAGAAAGTAAAAAAAATTGTACGTAACGTTACGTTTTTCAAAACTGTACAGGGCGAGGATTTATAAATTTTTTTCTAGCTCTTACACCACGAGATATTTTTTGTCCATGCTCGTAGACGTAAAGGGCCGTGTTGAAACTCTCTTTATGCATATCGGCCTGGCTATTACGAGTTTTCCGTAGTTTTCTTTGAAACTCGCATGAAAATGATCTCGGAGCCTTTAGAAAGACTCCATGGTGGACTCACAGCCATGCGTAGGTCCATAAAGTAGACAATAGGTCTCTACACGACCACTACCATTCAGGAAATGTTTTAATTTATGTTTGTTGGTATAATCCTTCTATGGCTACATAAAAGCTTTTAAAGGATTGCTTCGTTGACAATTAACCATAATTTGATTTAGATATAGGTATATTTCGTGACTTTTTTTGTTTACTTTACTTAACTAGCTATTATAACTGTTCTACGCACGGGAAATGCCTTAAGAAATGGAGGGATAATTCGAATTAAGATTACTACATACAAATAAGTTTAAAATTAAGGCAATATTTCTGTACTGATAAGTATAAAGGATTTAAGTGCATTATCTTGATTTTTCAGAAAACGAAAAACAAAGTTAAACTAACTAAAAACTGATCAGAAGAATCGATTAGGAAAGAGGGATTATGTCGATTTATACCCTTTATGTCATTCAGTGATTATCAACCTTCATTTAATAAAGGGGAAAATTTGAATTAAATATTTTATACCAAAGATTAATGCTAAATTTCTGACTTGAGTCTTTTTTTCCCAATGGATGACTAAATGACATGGATTTAAATCCTTTATACCAATCGATAGAGAATTTTTTTTCTGAGTCGGACTATGTACTTAACTCAAAATCGACATTTTTGGACTTAAATCCTTTATACGTATCAGTACAGATTTATACTATGTACAAAAATTACGAAATATGACAAATAATGTGTATTCACAAAATTTAATTCATTGTTTGTGTTTATCAGCATATCAAGCTGCAAATGTTAAAATAAATAAATAAATAATTTTTCCTACTATAGCTTAAATTTAAAGTTCACTGCACGTTTTTTTTTTTTTTTTTTTTTTTTTTTTTTAACAGAAAATTATTTAAAACTAAAATGTAAGAATTTGAATCTACTGAAAAGTAGAAATGTATTTGAAAAAGATGAGCTCACTTAAACCACCAGTGGTCGGTGAAAAATTTTGAACAGGTATCAAAATTATTATACGAACATAAGGTGTAAATAAAAAAAAAAGTGGGTTGCAAAATAAAAGTTCAAATAGCCTAGAAAACTGAATTGTATCATTAAAAAGAAAGTTCATTAAAATAAAGTCAATGATCAAAACATATTATGTAAACTTTAATAATAACAATAAAAGTACAGTACACAAAAAGAAAAAAAAAAAAAAAAATCTGGAGTGACTCCACTCGAATTTCCGAACATTGAGTAATTAACAGTTTTATAGATAAAGTAAAGAAAGAGGAGTTGTTAAACAAACAAAAGAGAGAAAACCATAATAGAGTGTTTGAGTATTTTTCTCCATATATTACACGATGTTTTATTTAACGCTACAGAACTTCGAGCCCATAGATCATAATGATAAAGAATTTTTCGTTGTGTCCCTGTAAAAACCTATAAATGCTAGATTCACCAAAATGCTTATAGTTAGTGCAACAGTGATTTATAATATTCATATAAATTTTCAGCTCAATTGAATAAGGTGTTTAGATGCGATCGCACTTTTAAAAATTTGGTCCCATAGGCCATAATGATAAAGAATTTTTCTTTGTGTCCCTTTAAAAAAAACTGTAAGTGCTAGATTCACCAAAATCTATACAGTTGGTGCAACTGTGACCTATAACACGTGTAAAATTTTTTTGCTCAGATTAATAAGGCGTTTAGACGCTATCACACTTTTAAAAATTTGGCTCCATAGGCCATAATGAGAAAGAATTTTTCTTTGTGTCCCTGTAAAGAAACTATAAGTGCTAGATTCTCCAAAATCTATACAGATTGAGTATCTGTGACCTATAATATGTGTATAAATATTTTGCTCAATTGAATAAGGCGTTTAGATGCTATCGCACTTTTAAGATTTTGGTCCCATAGGCCATAATGATAAAGAATTTTTCTTTGTGTCCCTGTAAAAAAACTATAAGTGCTAGATTCACCAAAATCAATAGGGTTCGTATTAGAGATCTGCACGAGCCGGGCTTACGGCCCGAGCCAGAGCCCGGGCCGGGCCTGAATGAAATTTTTTCTGGGCCGTGTCGGCCCGAATCTTTTTCTGGTTTCCTCGTTAATCAACGAAAAAGGAAAATGATAAAATATTTCTTCAGTCATTTATTTCACATAATTTTACATAATAATATGCATAATTGTATCACATAATATTTTATTTTGTTAAAAAATGTCTGTAACTTTAATTTAATTGCTTATCAGTCTGTCTGTTCGCGATCTGATTTTCCGCTAATATTGTCTCGAAATTAATATATTTTATTTCAAGTAATATTAAATGGTTTCCTATTCAAAATAGTTAGCATGCCACTACTGGTTTGCGGACATGTTCAAACAATTGGAAAGAAATTGGATACGTTACTGTGTATAAGGCTTTGTGCCCTATGGTGTGTAGAATTTAGGTGGTATGAAGGCTATAAAAATCCTGCCGCTGTAACTTTTTCTCTGAACTCCTTTTTCTTTTCTCCTGTGCACTGAATGAAAGTAGCATCATTTTTAGCATGCACAAACCCCTCTTTTCTATTGAATATGGTTGGATTTCCATTAAAATTTTGTTTACCGGATCACTTGAAAGATTCGTATACATTACAGTACATAAGAGGAAATGGTTGACCGTGCATTTTTGGTAGTAATAACCATTTTAAATTCCGTCCTATATTGTTTGATGAGTGCTAATATTTTCGATTTAACTTTCTATCTGTCTTTGTGCCTTTTGTACGTCTGTAATAATAAACTTTTGTTTATATATAATTATCTTTTAAAAGTTCAGCAGTTTTGTTAAAGAAGATTCTATTGCTTCGCTATGTAAAACTTCTGCAAAACACATACTAAAAACCTTTTTCACAGAAAGGCATATATATATTTTTTATTTTTCATATTTTTGAATCGGGCCGGGCCGGGTCGGGCCTGATTTTATCGTTTTTCGTTCGGGCCGGGCCGTGCACTGGCAAAAAATAAACCGGCCGGGCCGGGCCCGGGTCGAATTTTTTAATTTCATACCGGGCCAGGCCGGGTAAATAAAGCTTTCGTACGGGCCGGGCCGGGTCCGGTCCTCAAAATTCCGGCCCGTGCAGACCTCTAGTTCGTACTATGGTGACTTACAATACACATACCAACTTTCAGCTTATTCGAACAAAGCGTTTAGACGCTAGCGTGTTCACTCACAGACATACACACGTACATACACACATACAAACACACACACATTGCAAAAATTGTGAAAACGGACTCAGGGGGACCTCAAAACGAAGAAACATCAAAATCTCAAATTCGGATTTTTGACATAATTACAATACTTTCCTCACTATAGTGTTCGGAAAGTAAAAAGAAAAGACAGGGAAAAAAAAAAAAAAAAGCCGCTTTCATACCATAAAGTTCTAAAATCTTTGACTCAGCGAAAGTAGTTTTAAATATAACAGCAAGATTTAATACAGGCAGATAAGTTTTAACCCAGAAACCTACCCTTGATGAGATGGGATTCCGAAAATATTTTCGTTAGAAGTGCATTAAAAACAAATTGCAAGATTTGACTCAGGCAGACAGATTTTTACAACTGGCATCTGCCTCCAGTTAGATATATTTCTAAAATTATTGGTGTGTTTACTGTCATTAATCATTTATTTGCGTCCACGTTTTGATCCAGGAAGGCAGTAATATCAAGTTGAATAAAAATGTATAAAGAGGAGAAAAAAATCCGGCAAAAACATTTTGACACATTATTAATTAAAATAGCTTGGAGAATGAACTTTATTTTATATTCAGAAGGCATTTTTAGCTTTCTTGATATCTGAAAATGTAAAAATATTGCAAAATTTTGCCGTTATGTACGACTTTTTTACAAAAGTGCTGTTGAGCATGCGGAAAAGTTTTTTGTTTAGCACTCTACAACTAATCAAAATTTAAAATGGCCTATACATAATAATTTAGGTTTCGTACAAACCTAAACACCTGCCAATTGCCATTCTATTTCGTACAACCATTTTTAGATGATATTCAGATTTAAAAAAAAAAAAAAAAAAAGTTTTAGACTTTCCGTTCTATACTAACAGAAAACATTTTTAGATTCCGGGATGTCTGAATTGTGAAGATCTTACAATGTATTTTAATTCAGAGTTTTTTATTGACAAAAAATTTATTGTGAATGTGAAAAAGCTTTCTCTCCAAATATCTAAACCCATCTAAAATTTCGAAGTAGTACACAGATATAATTTTAAGTTGGTTACAGGCGTAAATCCCTGCCATGTGTCATTCTATTCTGTCCAGCCATTTTCACGTGATATCCAAACGAAAAAAAATTCTAGACACATTTTAACACAGAAAATATTCAAAAGGTATTTTTGTCTTCTATAATTTCTCTGAAACTTAAAGATAGTGCAACTTGGTTTCCATTTGTTAGGTTTTACTGGCAAAAGCATTGCTGTGTATGCGCATGATTTCGTTTTCATAGATTTAGTTTTCGGTTGCGAACATGCCTAAAACCTGCCAAGTGTTATTCTATTCCGTTCTACCATTCTTCGATAATATCTAAATAAATTATAAAAAAAAAAAAAAAAAAAAAGCATCACAGACACATTTTTTCTCCCACACATACACATAAAAATATTCTGAAGGCATTTAAGGCTTACTTCACGTTTGAAATGCAAAGATATCGCAATACGTTTGACATTTTGTGCGTCTTTCAGACGATATTTTTATTGAGCATGCGCAAATATTTTCTGCCCATATATTTAAGTTAAATAAAATTTTTGAAAGATATAATTTTAAGTTGCTTGCAAGCGTAAATCCCTGACAAGTGTCATCTAATTATATACAGCCATTTTACACAGCTCCTCCTACATACACGCATAAATAAAAATATTCTGAATGCATTTTTAGCTTACTTTATGTTTGAAAGGTAAAGATATCGCTCCTGCCCTCCACTTTTATGAACGTTTTGCTAACATGCATTATTGCGCATGTGGAAATGCTTTTTGCCCTTGTATCTCAATTTAAATAAAATTTCAAAGTGATTCATACATATAATTTTCAGTTGGTTGCAGGTGAAACCCCCCAGTTTTCATTCATTTCCATCCTACCGTTTTGACGCGATTTAAGGACATAAAATTCTAGACTCCCTCTCATACACAGATAGAATATCCTAGGGTATATTTGTCTTTTCTGATGTCTGAAATGTAAAGATATCACAAATTCTTTTCCATTAAATGTGTTTTATTGAGAAGAGTTTTGCTACACGTGTGCAGGCATCACCCCCCCCCCGCCCCCCGATATCTCTAAATCTACTTAAAATTTTGAAAAGTTCGGTAGATATGATTTCAAGTGTATGTGTGTTCGTGTCGCTCGAATACAGATAATTTTCTGGGGGTATTTTTAGCTTTCACGGTGTATAAAAAGTGAAAATATCTCAAAATCTTTTGATTCCGAGAAATTTACAGACAAAAGTTTGACTTTATTAATATCGATACATATTTAAATTAATTTTTTCAACTTGGTGCTTAAATATGCTGCAGGTTTTATATTTTTACTTTCTCTTACCCATAAGGTAGAGAAAGTATTGTTTTTGGGTCAAATTTTCGAACGCGAAATTTTGTTATATTTACACGTTTTGAGGTCCCCTGAATACGAAAATCATGTTTTTAGCAAATGGTCTGTATGTCTGTGTGTCTCTGTGTGTGTCTGTCTGTTATCAGCATATCTCAAAAACAAATTATGGCAGAAAGTTCAAACTTGGTATTGTAAATGTGTATCATATAAAGATGCTACAGTAAGCTTTTCGTTAAGATCAAGCAAATGGTTCGTGTACAGGGACAATCAAGAGAATTCTAATACATTACGTCTATGGGGGAAATTGCAGGTAAGTAGAGTTTAACTTCTATAGACTGCAGTAAACCAAATGAAACGAACATATATTTTTTGTAATAGAGATAGTTAACTGGGAAAAAAATTTTGTGTATGTAGGAGCCTCGCCTCCCCCCTCGAGGGGAGTAAATTTTCATGATGGGTATCATTCAAAAGAGCTTGCGAATACCTTTAAAACGAATGGTTGAACTATAAATCTGTGATAATTTAAAACAAAGTTATAGATTTTTTACTTTCTTCTATATGTAATATAGAGAAAGTATTGGATTCGCGAGAATTTTCGACCTCCGTTTTTTGACGGATCTACACGTTTTGGGATATCCTGAACACGAATTGATAGTTTTTAGAAAATGTCTGTCTGTCTGTCTGTGTGTCTGTCTGTTTGTCTGTGTGTCTGTCTGTATCATTTTTTTTGTGGACGCTGTATCTCACGAACCAATGAATGAAATTTAACCAAACTTGGTATTAAGTTGCACCCTGACATGATCTGGAGGCCAGATGATTTGGGGATCAATAGCTCAACAGGTGGCGCTGTAATCGCATTTTATGCAAATTTTTAACATGGCAGTATAGGACAAAATTCCGTATAAATGGGCATAATGAGAGTTATTTTAAACTTGTGATTGTAAAATTAATATGAATTATTGATAATAGTAGTAGTTAACTAGGAAAAAAAATTTCTGCACGGGGGGGCATCAGTTCCCCCCTGGGGGGGAAGTACCCCCCCCGGGGGGGTTAAATTTTGAAGATGGGTATCATTCGAAAGATCTCGTCAATACCTTTAAAACGAATGGTTGAACCATAAATCTGTGATAATTTAAAACAAAGTTATCGATTTTTTTTTACTTTTAACAACAACAAAAAAAAAAAACAGAAAAAAAAATCGTTTTTTTTTTTTTTTTTTTTTTTTAATGAAATTTTACCAAACTTGGTATTTAGTTGGTCCCCGACATAAACTGGTGCTGATTATATTTGGGGATCAATAGCTCAACAGGAGGCGCTGTGATAGCATTTTATCTAAATTTTTAACATGGCAGTATAGGGCAAAAATTCGTATAAACGTGCATAATAAGAGTTATTTTACACTTGTGATTGTAAAATTAATATGAATTATTGATAATAGTAGTACGTAATTAGGAAAAAAATTTTAGCATGCATGGGGGGCATCGCTTCCCCCCCTGGAAGGGATTCGAAAGATCTCGTCAATACCTTTAAAACGAATGGTTGAACTATAAATCTGTGATAATTTAAAACAAAGTTATCGTTTTTTTTTTACTTTTAACCAAAAAAAAAAAAAAAATTCGATTTTTTTTTTTTTTTTTTTTTTTTTTTAAATATTGTTAGTGATTGAATATATATTAATTTTTACAAAAAAAAAAAAAAAAATTAGGAAAAAAAAATCATTTTTTTTTTTTTAATATTGTTACTGATTGAATATGTATAGGAAAATATAGAAGAAAGTCTTGTGGTGGCCACAACATACTAGTTTTTTACTTTTAACAAAAAAAAAAAAAAAAAAAAAAAAAAAAAAATTAGAAAAAAAAATCGTTTTTTTTTTTTTTTTTTTTTTTATATTGAGAGTAAAATGGACTTTTTTTGGATATTTAGCGTTACACTACCTCTCTAATATGGAAATCTTCTGCATTATCATAAAAAGTAATTTTTTTAAATAATAATTTTAATAAATTATTTTTTAAAAACAGAATTATTTCTTAATAACCGAATTAAATTCTATATAAATGTAGGTGCATTAATGAAACGGGGGGTTTTGGGGGGCGGTAGCCCCCCTCACACAGAACTAATTATCGTATAAAACTCTTCTGAAGCCTAATTTGAATTGTTTAGCATAGGTTTACATGACAGTTCTCGTTATCTTACCACTTAATCTGCAACCTGTATTTATAGCATTAAATTTCAGGGTAAGAGAAAGTCGTGTGAGTGACACACCAGATTATTAATTTTAAAAAAGAAACGAAGCAAGAAAAATAAATATTTTAATGTTTGAATAATATTATATTTTTAGGAATCATTTTTAACGTCTTTAAACATTTCCGAACAAAATAAAGGTTTAAAAAAAAGTTTTTTTTTTTTTTTTTTTTTTTTTTTTTTTTGTACGTTTTTATAAAAAAATATTATATTAATTTTTTAAAAAACTATATCCTTTATTATATTATTCAGATATTAAAAGCATATTCTTTAAATTTAAGTAAATGATTCTGTTTCTATATATATGTGCATATATACCTAAAAAAAAGCATTTGTTAAAAATAATCCAAATTAACTTTTGTATTTAGGTTATTGAAAAATTTACATTAACTATACATTTGTTCATTATTCCCAAGTGAACTCATTTGTTCGAATTATTCCCGTGGTATTTGACTCAAGTCAAATACCACGTTAAAAATTCCGTTATCCTTAATGATTATACCAAACGCATGGTAATTCCTTCTGCTGCTAATTGTGCTCGTTTTTATGCACTTCCGAAAGTTCATAAACCCACTCTCTGCTTTCGGCCTATTGTGTCCAATATTGGTACGGCTTCTTATAATCTTGCTCGATTTCTTTCAAACTCTCTTTCTCATTTAACTGCTACTAATCTTCATACTGTAAAAAACTCGTATGATTTTGTGGATAAACTGAAATGCATCTCTCCGTCTAACTATACTATGATATCTTTAGATGTCAAATCACTTTTTACTAATGTTCCGGTTCAAGGTGCTCTGGGTTGTTTAGAGAGAAGACTACGTGAATTCCATTATTCTTCTATTGAAATTGAGGAGCTTGTAAATTTAGTTCATTTGTGTATCAGGCAAACTGCCTTCATTTTTAATGGTACGTATTATTCCCAAAATGATGGTATGGCCATGGGTAGTCCTCTTTCTCCTTTATTTTGCGACATTTATATGCACTATTTTGAAGAAAAACTCTTCGGTGTATATAAATTTCCTCACTGGTTTAGGTATGTGGACGACACTTTCGTTCATGTCTCTCCTGATGTCGATTTGTCCAATTTACTTTCTTTGGTCAATTCGATTGACCCATGCATTCAGTTCACTTTTGAGGTTGAACAGGATTGCTCTTTGCCTTTCCTTGACGTTCTTGTGAATAAAGAAAAGGATTGTTTCTCAACTACTGTTTTTAGAAAACCATTCTCAGTCTCCTTGCCGCCGCATGCTCTCTCTAACCACGCCCCTCAACAAAAAATGTCTGCTTTTTATACTTATGTTTATCGTGCCTTACATATTTGTTCTGATCCGTCTAATCTTCCGAAAGAAATTAATTATTTAAAATCTCTTGCTCTCTCTCGTGGCTATAACCCATCTATTATCGATAAAGCTCTATATAAATTTAAGAATCTTAAACGTTCTGCTCCCAAATTAAACGGCAGTCTCATCCCAGTTGTTTTACTTTTTTATTCTTCACTCTCTTTTAAAATCTCTAAAATTCTTTCACCGTTTGGTTTCAAAGTCATTTACAAACCCGTCAAAAAAATAAATTATCTTCTCTTAAGGATCCCATTCCCACTGTAAACCGTTCTGGAATTTATTTAATTCCGTGTTCGTCCTGCAACTTAGGTTATATTGGTCAAACTAGGAGGCGGTTGAAATACAGAATAAATGAGCACCGTCGGAATGTTCGTAATGAAGAGATTACCAAATCTTCTATTGCTTCCCACTGCTGGTCTCAAGGTCATCGTTTTGATTTTTTCAAAACTAACATAATTTCATCTCCTGCCTATTCCTCCCATTTGGATATTCATGAAGCATTTTACATATTTAAAAATTCGAAAAATCTTGTCAATGATATTTCTTCCACTCCATTCTTCTCTGATGCTTGGAAATTACTCACGTAACTCAGATTTTCATTTAATTTTTGATATCTTTAGATTTTGTTATATGTTCAATCTCACACATTTATTTATTTTCTTGTTCTCTTGTATGATTCTACTCACACCAGTGTTAAATTCACTTTCTACTTTATAAAGTTTTTCTTTTCATTTCAAACGATTTTGTGCGTTGCCGCTTTGACTGCAGCACTCGTGCTTACTTTATTCACCTGATGAAGGGTCGTGTGTTTTTTCGACCCGAAACAATTGTTGCGAGTTTATTGCATTTTATGGTGTTTATTCAAAGTTTTTAAGTAATAATTTTTACAACGCCAGTTTTGTGGTTCTTTTTTATTAAATATAGTATGCTGTTTGAATTAACGCTATTGTAATTCAAATAAATTAAGCCCGTAGATCATAATTATAATGATAAAGAATTTTTCATTGTGTCCTTGTAAAATATATATATATAAGTACTAGATTCACCAAAATCTATGTAGTTTGTGCAATGGTGACCTATAACATGCGTATAAATTTTCAGCAGAATGGAATAAGGCGTTTAGACGCTATCGCATTTTAAAAATTTTGTGCCCATAGACCATAATGATAAAAAAATGTTCGTTGTGTCTCTGTAAAAATGTATAAATGCTAGACTCACCGAACTCTATACAGTTTGTCTGACGATTACCTGTAACATGTACATAAAATTTCAGCTCAATCGGATGAGGTGTTTAAACGCTATTGCGTTTTAAATAATTTGAGCCCTTAAGCCACAATGATAAAGAATTTTCATTTGTGTTCCTCTAAAAAACTATAAGTGCTACATAGTCCAAAATTAATATAATTAGTGTGACTGAGATCCATAACATGCATATGAATTTTCAGATCAATCGGATATGGTGTTTAGCCGTTATCGCACTTTAAAGAATTTGAGCCCATAGGACATAATGATAAAGAACTTTTCGTTGTGTCTCTGTAAAAGAAATATACAGGCTTGATTCACCAAAATTTATGCACTTCGTGCAACCCTGATCTATAGCATGTGTATAAATTTTCAGCTCAATTGAATGAGACGTTTAGACGCTATTGCAGTTAAATTAATTTCGGCCCATATAGATCATAATGATAAAGAGTTTTTCTCTGTGTCCTTGTAAAAGAAACTAAAAACGCTAGGTACCCCAAAATTTATACTGTTGGCGGTGCGACGGTGACTCATAACATGTGTATAAATTTTCAGCTAAGTCCAGAAAGGAATTTAGACGCTATCGCGCTTTAAAAAATTTGGGCCCATAGACCACAATGATAAAGAATTTTTCTATGTGTCCCTGAAAAACAAAAACTGTACTAGACTCACCAAAATCAATAGGGTTCGTGCTATGGTGACCTTTAGTATAGGTACCAACTTTCAGCTCATTCGAACAAAGCGTTTAGACGCTATCGTGTTCACTCATATACTTACACACATACACACATGCATTATCATAAAAATAATAAATATGAATTCATGGGACCTGAAAAGGTGTAGAAACACCAAAATTTCAAACTCGCATTTTTGACATGAATACAAGAAAAAAATCGTATGGATTTGTATCCAGCGAGTAAAAAATCCAATTAATGCTTACATTATAAGTCTTTGTGTAATGAAGTGACATAACCAAATAAAAAAATTAAAAATATTTAGTGATGTTTGCTCTTTTCGTTTGCAAATTTAAAATTCTGACATGTTTTTAGTTTCCTCTTGAATTTTGGGAACTTTAACCTCAAGAAACTGTAGAATATAAACTCTTATTTCTGAATAGTTCGTTTTAATCACCCAGTAAAATAAACGCAAAGAAAATACAGGAAATTTAAGTTACTGAAATCACTTTATATGTATCGGATCACCACTTCTTTATCCACCACTTTTTTTTTAAAAGAAATATTTTCTAAACGTTTGCAATGGTTTTTTTCAATTGAATAATTTGAAGATCGCATTATAGAAATGGTGGTATTCAAAAGGGTATCTGCGCCGCACCCTGCTTTAACAAGCGTTACATATTACACTAGAGATTAATAGATCTTCGTATTAATATCGTGAGATTCAATATGATTGTGCTTGGTTGACTTATTATTATTTTACAACTAGTTCGTTGCAGTAATAAGCACCAAACACTGGTGTTGAATGAGTGAAACTTAGAATTTTTTAATTATAGTTATGCACTTTGTGTACAATTTATTCTATAATATTTTTATATGTATTGATGTATTTATTGTAGTAATTAGCCCATTTAATAACACTGAAATTTACAGTTAAGCCTCCTGTGCTTCCACCGCCTTCAATACGTTCTCATTGTCCAAATGAACCAGAGGATTGGAGAGATTTTGGCGGAGAATACTGTTATTATATTGCAGCAGGAAAACAATTAAATTTTTATGAAGCTAATATTGACTGTAGGATAAGAGGCAAGTACTTTTTTCTTTTTTTTTTTTGAAGCATTTCTGAAAAGTGAAATCAGATTGAATCTCTGTCCTTTTTGTTGCATCAAATGATGGTGTCCATGCAGGGATCCTGGAGGAAAATCTATCCTACCACAGCAGCAAGAGTCATAATTAGAAAATTTCAAACCAAGTTGTCATTCCGCTTTTGCAATTTTAATTAAAACATTAATTCTTTTATATAAGCAAAATATATGATTTGGACAGTTCATCCCTTCGTTGTATTAAATTATATACATTGTTGTGAAAAGTTTACCTTTTTGTGTATGAAAAGTGGTGGTACAAAAATAAACAGGATTGTAAACGATAGTACTTTATTAGGAGAACATTCTCAAGCCATTCCTGCAAAAGTAATGTCCTTACTAGACGTATTATATACACTGCAGCACGAAAATAGCTTGTTTAAGAGTAATAATGAACAGTTTGTCTCTTAATGGCAAATGCACATCTGAGAAATAAGATTTCAATGAAATTCACTTGAGTTTAGATGTCTTCCTTTTGTACTCAATTGCACACTGCGTAGCTCTAGGCGACGTTAAGCACATGCAATCAAAATCATAACCCTTTATACTCCTTAACGAAGTCTAGTGATGAAAATCGGTAGATTTTAACCTCCCCCACAAAAAAAAAGAAGTTTATTTTATTTGAAGTTGAAATAGCTTTTCCAAATCTTGTGAAGTCCACTTTATTATTTTTCGCAAAACTCGTCAAGTCGTTAGAACATTGCTAAAATTAGTCAATAGATTGTTTTATGCTTTTACATATATTTTCACTGTAACAGCAGTTTCAATAGAAAATATAGTTTTATTCTATTTACTAACATTATTCGGTGGTCTTTGTTACCAGATTCTTATGAAATTTTTAAAATAGTAGATCGTACTGTAAACCCCTTTGTGTGTGTGTGTGTGTGAATATCTCAAAAATATTAGGTCATATAGAAACAAAAAGGGAGGTGTACAACTAAATGTTTTAACAACACTGAATGAAAAATTTCAACATTCCACATCTAACCATTTTTAAGTTATGCGAGATACATATACAGGTGTTAGACAAAATAATGGAAACACTCTCGCTTTTTTTTCGTCTTGTCGAATATCTTGAAAAATACCTAATATATTGTTCTTGAATTTTGGGAATAAGGAAAACATGTCTTTCCTGATATTTTTTAGCAAAGATTTTGTCACGAAGGCCCTTTAGGGGACGTACAACAAATCGAATAAAATAAAAAGTATTTGTGTTTATCCTGTGTCTTGAAAAACGTTGATTCATCTGTAAATTTTAGATATGGATATAAATGTAATACTTTATCCGTGTGTAGAGTTTTGTGAGAATAGCTTGAATATTTAAAGAATTATTAATATTTTATTAAAAAATGCAAAAAGTTTTCGCAAGTTTTTACATTATAACTCTAAAAGTTTTGCTGCAAATTTCACGAAACTTTCGGAAAACATGCCAACATATGCTTAATTCATTATACAGTACTTTAAAACAAATATATTTGATATTTAAAGAGATATGGACAGTTTTAGTAAATAATTTATTACGGTGCATACGAGGACTGTAGCAAAAACATTTTGAAATAGTTTTATATTCAACTGTCTAGAGCACCTTATAAAAAAATCCAGTTGAATACCATGAAAATTCATAGAGATATTGGTGATTAAATGTTCTGTTTTACAGCTTTTTTTTTTTTTTTTTTTTTTTTTTTTTTATTTCAACGGTCTTTGCGGTAAAAGGGACATTCACAAATGAAGATTTGTGTCATAAAAAAACTATGTTCCGCAATGAAACTTAATTCAACATTTGTGATTCATTCTTCTTTTTCGTTTTCTTTCATAAGTATGAACTACATACCTATAAAAGAAAAATCAATTGTTTGAAAAGAAAAATTAAATGTTTTTTCTGATACAAATTTTCATCTGTGAATGGCCCTTTAACGTACAGACCTTTTTAGAAAATAGCTGGAAAACAGTTCATTTAATGACCGGTATCTCTATGAATTTTCATAATATTCAACTGGATTTTTTTTTTAATAAGGTGCTTGCTCTAAACAATTGAGTATTAAACAATGTCGAAGTTTTCTTGCTACAGTCTGCGCATGAGCAATAATAAACCATTTACTACAATTGTGTATATCTCTTTGAATATTAAATATATTTGTTTTAAACTATAGTGTAATGATTTAGGTATATATTGTCATGTTTTACGAAAGTTTCATGAAATTTGAAGAAAAGCTTTTAGAGTAACAAAGTAAAAACTTGCAAAACATTTTTGCATTTTTAATAAAATATTAATAACTCTTTAAATATTCGAGCTACCTTCACAAAACTCTACACATTGGCCCATGTTACTCTATGGGAGAATTTGTTACCATTATTGCTAATTGTTTAATGCATTTTTTTAAATTTTGTTTTCACATTTAAAAAAATCACAATCGTTAAATTGGTACTCATTAAAAAAAAAATTATTTTTTAAATGTTTAGTATTTAATTTTGCGGTTAAAAAATTTAAAAATGAGCAAAATGCAGTTTGTGAAAATTCGCATTTTTGAACTAAAAAATGAAATATAAAAAAATTTTTTAAATCAATTTTTCGAAAATGAGTACTAATTTCACGGTTGTGAATTTTTGGAAAGTGAAAACGGAATTTAACTAGTTGGCATAGGTGGACTCTGCTCAGTTCCCCATCATATTTATGTTCTAGTAAATTTCTAGTGCGAGACATACTATAATCATGTTAAAAAAAATGAATTTGACCAAAGCTTGATACAGTGACAGAATGAAATCCCCGCCTAATAGGCTATCCACCGTTCACTTCGATATATTTATCTTATTCTAACCTATTAATTTATTTTATCAGGGTCAATTCCGTTGTTTTGTTTTCATGCTACTATTTCCAATGCAATAATCCTCAAAATTCACATTTATATGAAAAAATTACAATTTCGCTATGTTGATAAAATCGTAAATTACGAATGATTTACGAAATTTTCCTATTAGAATATTTGTATTCAATCATGTTCAAACAAATATCATAAACGTAATTTTGAAGTTGTCTAATGTATTTAGGATCCTTAAAATGGAAGTTTATGCTCAATTTTGCCTTATTCTGACATGTTAAGTAAATCGTAAATTCCAAAAATCTTACGAATTTTTTAAATTGGAAAAATCATAGTCCATGATATTCATGCCAGTATCCTAAATAATATTTCGAAAGTGGTTTGACATCTTTACCATGAAAATATCCCTCAAGATTGAAGTTTATGTGAAATTTTGCTCTATTCTGCCATGTTAAGAAATTCGTAAATTTCCAATAACTTACGAAATCTTTATATTGGAAAATTCACAGTCATTAATATTCATGCCAGTGTCCTAAATAATATTTCAAAAGTAGTCTGACATCTTTACGATCGAAATATCTCTAAAAATTGACGTTCATGTGATATTTTGCCCTATACTGCCATGTTAAGAAATTCGTAAATTTCCAATAACTTGCGAAATTTTCAAAGTAGCATATTTATAGTTACTGATGTTCATTCCGGCATCAAAACTGATATTTTAAAACTGGTTTGACATTTTTACAGTAAAAAGTTTCCATTTAATGCACGTTTAAGTGAATTTTTGTCCTATTCTCCCATGTTAAGAAAATCGTAAATTTCTAATAACTTACAAAGTTTTTAAATTCGAATGTTGCAAATGAATAGGGTTCTTACCAGTGTCGAAAGTAATATTTTAAAACTGATCTGACCTCTCTGCGACAATTTGTTCTTGAGATATGGTGTACACAGTCTAACAAACTAACGGACTAACCCACTAACCCACTAACAGACTAACACACTAACAGACACCCTACAGACAAACACCATAGAAATTTTGTCATTTTCGGACTCCTCACACCTGAAAACGTGTAGAAAAGTAAAAAAACCGAGGTCGAAAATTTTCACGATTACCTAAGTTCCCCATACCTATAGTATGATGGGGAACTAAAAATGGCATTATTTAAAGAGTAATTATGGAAAAAATTTCCCATAGAATAACGCGGTCACGTCTGCCGGCGAGATTAGGTATTGTACGCTCTTAATCACCGCTATCTCTATGAATTTTTATGATATTCAACTGGATTTTTTTTATGAGGTAGTCTATACGGTTGAGTATTAAGCTAAGTCAAAGCTTTTTTGCTACAGTCCGTAGTACATGCGCAGTAGCAAAATATTTAATTCAAATGCCCATATATCTCTTTGAATATAAAATGTATTTGTTTTAAACTATAGTATAATGATTTACGCATATGTTTTCACGTTTTCTGAAAGTTTCATGAAATTTGAAGAAAAACCTTTGGAGTTGTAAAATAAAAACTTTCGAAAAAGTTCTAAATTTTTAAATAAAATATTAACAAGTCTTTAAATATTCGAGATATCCTCACGAAACTCTACACATGCATAAAATATAACATTTATAACAATATCTAAAATTTGCCGATGAATCGACGGTTTTCCAGATACAGGGTAATCGCAAATACTTTTTATTTTACAGGATTTGTTGTTCGTCCCCTAAGAGCTTTCGTGACAAAATCTTTGCTGAAAAACATGAAGAAAGACATGTTTTTCCTATTACCAAACTTCAAGAACAACACATTAAACATTTTTCAAGATACTCGACAAAACATAAAAAAGCGAAAGCTTTTCCATTATTTTGTCCATCAACTGTACGCACATGCGTACGTATACATACAGATTTCATGCAAAAACTTTTAAAATGAAGATATATCTAAATTGAGAATAATCTCAAAGCTGGAAGACGGGTGACGGGGCTGAGTTCGATCCCAGGTCCCTTTTGTCGTTCCACCTGTTCGAAAGTTTGTGGATTTCTTCATAACTCCCATAAATAAGATCTGTTTAGAAAGATCCTTATGGAGGCCATTCTATATAATCTTAGGATCCTAGGGTAGTCAAAAGGCCTTATCTCAAGCAACAAAAGTTCAAATGATATTTATTGGGCACATACATTATAGTAGACAGAGCAATTAATTAAGATTTCAGGAAATTGGAGTAATATGTACTGAGGAAGCAGCACATAAAACAGAGATCTCTGGGAGAAATAACAGCACTTTTCCACCTAGGCAATTGAATCAAACAGCGATTGGATGACATGTACGAGTTCATGAAGTTTCAACACTCCACAATTCATCGATCGTAGTTACTGGTAAATGGTGGGGGGCCAGTCGCTTTTCAACGATGAAACAGTCCTTTTCATTGGTGCGAGAACAGGAGAACGCGTTGGCCAACAGTCGTACATATTCTGCATCAAGGAAGGTCCGGACAATACGGACAACACGCGGTAGTGCATTGTCCTGCTTAAATATTGCGCTTCGGATGCCTTGAAGAGACGGGCCTTAACTCGTCAGAAATGTAATGGCTGGTATTCAGAGTGGCGGGAAAGAAAACAAGAGGTGATTGAGACGTATATCCGATGGTACTGCATACCATCTCCACGTGGTGACCAGTATGCAGCTACCAAAATTTTTATTATCCTCAAAACTGCATCACTGGTATGGGCGCTTTTAATGTGTGATCAACGACGAACCTGGACGCAGGAAAGGCATGAAATCGCCTTTCAAACAAATCGAAATCCTATTTACAGCATCAAGATTGCCTTATTCGTATTTAACAGCATCGTGAATGATGCTCATTGTCAGCTGAGATTCGACATCCTCACACTGTTCATCACCTTCAGTGGTAGAATGATTCGCATTAGATACACGTCTCGATTACTTATTGTTCTCATTTCCGGCACTCTGAACATCAGCCATTAAATTTTTCGTGAGTTAAAGCCCGACCCTCTGCCCTATATTCAAGATCTGCGTGGCGCTACATTTAAGCAGATAATGCACGACCGCAAGTTCTCTGTATTGCCGGACCTTCCTTGATACAGAATGTGTTCAACCGTTGCTCCGGCCAGCACGTTCTCCTGATCTTGCACTAATGAAAATGACTGTTTAATCTTTGAAAAGCGAGTGGCCCGCCAGCATTCACCAGTAGCTACGGTCTATTTACTGTGGCATCCTATCGAAGTTTCATGACGTGCTGTACACGGATATGTCATCCAATCGGCTGTTCCATTCAATGCCTAGGCAGAGAAGTGTAGTTATTGCTCCCAGAGGTCGCTGCTTTATGTGCTGTTTTCTCAGGATATATTAATCAAAAGTTCCTGAAATATTAATCAATTGTTCTTCCTACTATAATGCATGTGTTCAATAAATATTATTCTTGTATCCGCATTCTTTCATGGTGTTGCAATTTTCACAAACATGAGTGTAAGTATAAAAGACTCAAATACAAAATTTTATCATTCTACCACTAAAAGGTTTTGGAGCATGGGAGATACAATATTCTTTTCCTAAATGGGGTTAACAAACATACTTCGTACAAGGAAGTAAAAATGGAGGATAAATGATTAATTTCCAAACAGTCTGCTTATAAGGCCATTCGATTAAATTATTTGGTTAATTTAAAGTAATATTTAAGATAAAATATTATATATAAATGTAATAATATAAGTATTTGTATAATGTTTTAAGGGAAGAAATATAAACTTGGAAATATTTATTCACTGAAAATTGTGTTAGTAGAATAATTCTTACATAGATTCTACTATATATATATATATATATATATATATACATATATAAACTTGCCACATGACGTCTTGTGTCGCCTTTCGAAGAATCTATAAGAGTCCATTTCATTTTTTCCAGTCAAAGGTCCATTCATTTTCGAGAATTCTATCCCTTGTTGTCTTTCTCATTTCCTTCTTGATTTGTTTTGCAATTAAATGCAATTTTGGGTAGTCTCTCGTCACTCATCTTTTTAACATGACCGTACCAGATTAGTTGCTTTTTAATATCATCTGGTATCTTTCCCCTTGTTTTCATCATTTCTCCGGTTCTCATTCTTTCATTTTTGATTGTTTCTATTCTTGATACCATGATCGTTTTAAGGCAGCCATTTTTATTGTCGCCATTCTTTTTTGTTTCTACCTCCATAATTCTTCATCTCTGTGCTCTGTATAACAATATTCCTTTTACTAAACAGTTGTATATATTATCAATACAAAAAACCTTTAACGGGTTAACAGTTTGTGATGCAGCTACTTTATGGCTATAAGAAACTGAAATATTTGTCTTAAAAATAATGATATCAAATTTGAGTGACGCTTTGGTATTAATTAAAATACATATAGATTTTTTTTTATTTTGTCATTTCCTTTCTTCTTGTATTTATATTTACAGTGCAAACAATATTTTCAACATAAACAGATTTATAAAATTTACTCACTGATGCTTTTTTATCTGCATCTGAAATTTAAAATAAGGGTTTTAAAAGGAATGATATCAAAATTCCAGTGACGCTTCAGTGTTACTTTAAAAGATTTGTTTTTAAATTCCATTAAATTATTTTTGTTTGGTCCTCTAAACTATATTTACACATTGAAACTGTGCTTTAAATTTTCAAATATAGTGTCAAATAATCACACTTTCACTTTGTTTACATTATAAATTGAAATTGCTTATTTCACAAATTGATTTGTCTTTTATGTCACGCTATCCAAAACTGCAAGCAAAATTTGAGCAAATTTTTTCTTTGCATCACACTATCCCTTAGCAGACATTTTCACTTAGTTTGGATACTATGACACAAGTAACATTTACATAAATTTTACTTACAGCAAGGATAGCGTGACGTAAAAGACAAATCAATTTGTGAAATAAGCAATTTCAATTTATAATGTAAACTCAGTGAAAGTGTGATTATTTGGCATTATATTTGAAAATTTAAAGCATAGTTTCAATGTGTAAATATATTTTATAGGACAAACAAGAAATTGTAATGGAATTAAAAAACAAATCTTTTAAAGTAACACTGAGGCGTCACAGGAATTTTGATATCATTCTTTTTAAAACCCTTATTTTGAATTTCAGATGCAGATAAAAAAGCATCAGTGCGTAAATTTTATAAATCTGTTTATGCTGAAAATATTGTTTGCCCTGTAAATATAAATGCAAGAAGAAAGGAAATGACAAAATGAAAAAAATCTATGTATATTTTAATTAATACCAAAGCGTCACACAAAATTTGATATAATTAATTTTAATACCTATATTTCAATTTCTTATAGCCATAAAGTAGCTGCGTCACAAATTTTTAACCCGTTAAGGGTTTTTTGTATTGATATCATTCCTTTTTAGGGGTTATTGATCAGTTGCTCAAAAAAGAAAAAAAAAAAAAAACATTAAAACAATCCCTACTGACTCATAGGAAAGGTAGGATGATTTCTGTTTTGACTTCCTTATATTGTAATCCTGATTGGCGAAATTGATTTTGTATCTTGCATAGCTCAAAAATGAATGATCGTAGAATGTTGCAATTTTATATTTATGACTGTCATGATGTCGTCTCTTACATCTACAACTTTGGCATTAATACGAGCTCTCGTTTTAGAGATATCTATAACTTTACATGATTTTTCACAACGTCTGTATGTATAGTAACTCATAGTATCATTTAAAATAACAAAGTAAAGTATAAGTGTATTAAAATAAAATGTAAGCATAATTTTCTTTTAAAGCTTTAAGATATATTCTTTATATTTTTATAAATGGTTAAGTACTTTTTTGAAACCATCCTCATCTTACCTGTTTTTGAAATTTAAATTATCAATATTGAAAATTTTCACTTTCAAAATATCGCTAGCTATAGTATGCTTTGCACTGGCTGTGACCGGCTGAATAATACGTTTTTAGCTAATTGACCGGCTTCTTCATGTAAGCGTTGGCTAGTAAGTTGATGGACAGTTAATCACCAGAAATGCATTCAGCTAGTCCTTCTCGGGTAAATTAAATTAAAATAAATTGAATTAATTTTAGTAATATGGATAAGGGTCAATGATTTTTTGGAATACTTTTATGATATATTACTTAAAGTTACTAATTTGTGGTTTGCCAGTGAATAAGTCATGCCAGAAGAATTTAAACTGTTATTTACTTCTATTTGTTATTTAACCCAACTAAATTTTGTTTAAAATGTTATTGTTAAGTTTTATAGATACTATTGCTATTGTTAAGTTTTTCATATACTAAAAGACTTTAATAAAAGTTGATTTGTTAAAACTTTTGTCTTTACACATGACATTAAAACAAAAATGTTAGCTTCTAAAATGTAGATTCTCTGCTTAATAAAAGTTTAAAATCAATTAGGTATATGTTTATAACAGTTTGTATTTATCTCGCATAAATCTAAAATGGTTGGGTGCAGAACGTTGCAAATTGATATATAGGTTTGTTATAACATCTAGTTGTGCACCTCCCTTTTTGGACTTTCTGTTTTGGAGATATTTATGAAAATTATATATTCTTAATGACCAAAAACACAAAGGTTTTGACATTATATATGGTGTGTCATCATCATAGAAAATATTTCAAAAGAAGCTAATGATAGAGATAGTAATAACAATGCTATGAAAGTTGTAGACATTTTCGCATGTAGAAAGTAATTCTTAAATAAGCAGGTTCTAGTCCATGAATGCATATTATTTACTAAATATTTAGTCTGTAATGATATTATGAACGTTCTCGACATTTTTGCGTGTAGAAAGTAGTACTTAAAGGTTCTATTTGTCGAATGCACTTTATTTAATGAATATTCAGTCTGCAGATACAGCACATATGAATTTTGTCGACATTTTTGCGTATAGAAAGTACATAAGCAGGTTCTGGTCATCGAAAGAACTTTATTTAGTGAATATTCAGCCTGCAGATAAAGCCTGTAATGATATGAAATTTGTTGAAAATTCTGCATGTAAAAAAGAATTCTTGAAGACGCGAGCAGGTTTTAATCAACGAATGCACTTTATTTAATGAATATTTAGTCCATAATGATGTTGTTACAGAAGCTGTCGGCATTTTTGCACATAGAAAGTAATTCTTAAAGACACGAGCAGGCTCTAGTTGACAAATGCACCTTAATGAATATTCAGCTCGAAAATGAAGCCCGTAATGATCTGTTATAAAAATTGTCAACATTTCTGAATGTTGAAAGTAATTCTTAAGTACATGAACAAATTTTAGTCAACGAATGCACTTTATTTAATGAATATATTCAACCCGTAGATAGCTTGTAATAATATTGTTATGAAAGTTGTCAACATTTCTGCATGTAAAAAATAATTCTTAATAAGAAGGTTCTTGTTGAATGCACTTCATTTAATGAATATTCGGAACGTAGATAGAGCTCGTAATGATATTGCCATGAAAGTTGTCGACATTTTTGCATATAGAAAGTACATAAACAGGTTCTAGTCAATGAATGCACTTTATTTAATGAATATTTAGCTCACAAATAAAGCATGTAATGATATTGTTATGAAACTTGTCGAAAATTCTGTATGTATAAAAAAGAATTCTTAATCATATTCTAATCGACAAATGCACTTTATTTAATGAATAAAGATCCCGTAATGATGTTGTTACAAAAGCTGTCGTCATTTTTGCATGTAGAAAGTAATTCTTAAAGACACAAGCAGGTTCTACTTGACAAATGCATTTTATTTAAAGAATTTTTAGGAAACGGTTGAATAAAACCATTTTTGGTGAAACAAAAATTAATAGTCAATGAATATTTTTGAAAGAATCCAATGAAACCGCCATTCTTACTACTGAAATTAAATAAACATCCTTAAAAATATGGCAGAGAAGTAATTTTACTAATTCTAGAATAACCGAAACTTTCAAAAGTATGAAGGATGGAAGTTAAATTTATCGAGAGTATTGTCTGTGGATTATAGAATTTTCAAGATAGTCCAGCGCTAGAAACCAATGATTCAGTACAGAAAAATTCTAGAACTCGATTCCTATTAAAGTTAGTTTTTAAACTTTGAGAATCCTGAACTACCGCTTTTCGCCACTTTGAATGCCTAATTTGATGCTATATTGTTATATTAATGCTCTCATTTGTAGAAATGAAAAAATTACCATATGTTTCCACTTTTAATATAATACAGTATAGAAAATAGTACGTAAAGATATAGGCAAGTTTCAGTCTACAATCGTCTATAATCACTGTTTTTTTTTTTTTTTTTTTTTTTTTTTTTTATAGTCTTGTTAGTAATTTATAGAGTTTTCGAAGATTTTAATTCTGCACTATAAACCAATGAATCTTTCCGGAAAATTCCAGAACTTTGTTCTTATAAAAGTTAGAGCTTTCAAACTACAAATTTTGGCCAAATTCAATCGCCAAGCTCCAAAATCAATGCCAGGACCAAAATCTGCATCAGCTTGGTGAGATTGGCGATTAAATTTGGCGGCAAATAATGTGTCTCGATAGCGAGAATTAGTAAACCCGTTCTCAATTATAACGGATTTAATTGTTTTGGTAAAAGTACAGTTTCTCGCCATTAACTTTTGGCAAAGAGAATAAAAGTACGCCATCTATACTCGAATGAGTTTCATTGAACTTTAAGCTGTGCATTTGCAAATAATTGATTCTGCAATAAGCTGTAGATTACTGTTCCTAAAAAAACTGCTATATTTGTTTCGGCATCACATATAATCCTTTTATCATAACTTCTGTGGTTGGAACAGCAGTTTTTTTTTTTTTTTTTTTTTTTTTTTTTTTTGGGGGGGGGGGGGAGGGGGGGGCTTGTTTTCAGGAATATACGTGGACTGAAACTATCATGTTTGAAATTATAAAATATTTATTTTAATGTTCTCATTTCATATGTAAATTTCATGTTATCTTAAATTAAATCTTAATACATAGGAACTTTTATATTCTTTAATAATTATCTGAGGATGATAATTTCGCATCTAATGAAGATTTTAAGAATAAATTTATAGGTTATGGGTTATAGTTTTACTAATACACTATGCTGAAAGTATCAAAGTATAGCAATGAACCTAATTATGTACATACACTACAAAGTTCTGAATGAAAGCATGCCGTTTGCCCTTTAACTAAATATTGTGTCCAAAAAGCTTTTTTTTTTTCAACTTCAAGTTGTGCAATTTTTTTCATATATGCATCAATTATTGTTTCTTACAACTACTAGGTATTCCGTACTCGGTGCAGCACTAAATAAAATATTAAAATAAACATGTGTAATGTATAGTATATATTAAATTTGGAAAATATGTAGCAACACTGTTTGAAAGTAGTTGTTTTGTTTGCAATGCTATCTTCAGAAACTAAAATATTTTTTGTCAATTTCAATATCAGTGTTGCCAACATGTTTTCAGCATTTAATCATAAGTAATGATGATGTATATAAATGTGAATTTTTGTAGGCGTAAGATATTATTAGTTTTCATTTTATTTAATGAAACATAATTATACCCAAATTACCCCCCCCCCCTCATACTATATTAGCGATTCATAAAATCTGTAATATTTGCAAGGAAAATAAATTTAAAATATACACTTCCTTTACTATGATTTAGAGGTAAGTATTTTATAGTTTTATTTTCTGAAAAATTCGTTATTCATATATAAATTTTTCCGAAAAGTAAATAAATGTATTAAATATCTTTGGTCTGTTGGCTAGAACTAAAATATCCTCAAGCGTAAACAAATCACCTCCTGTAACCCTTTTTTTTTTTTTTTCAGAATATGCCTGTTTCAAAGTTCCAGAATTATATTGCATGGCAACCAAACAAAATGTACAGAGGGTGTTCGAACATTTTTTAGACGATTTTGATGGAGTATACGAAAAAATTACACTCATATTTCGTGTTTTAAATGTTCAGTTTGATAGCCCTTGTTCATAACTATCATTCTACATCGTAATTTCCATGATAATAATGCTTTTTGTAATATCGGAAGAGGTATTTTGTTTGTTCCATTTCTCTTCAACGGCTTTCTAAAGTCCACAAAGCGTTATAGGCTGGCGTTTGGATAAGGCAGATTTTAAGAGTCCAAAAGCATAAAAATCCATTAGTGAGGCATTAGGAGATTTAACAGGAAGGGTATGGTTTTAAAGGGTATGGTTGGGTATTTTGAAGGGTATGGTTTTAATTCCCGTTTCTTGTTCCATTTTTTCTAGAAAAGCAATTGTGGATTGTGATGTATGTCTGCTTGCTTTGTCTTGATGCAGTTCAACGTACTAATGGCATTGTGAATAAAGATCTGTAATTTCATATTTAAAAATTGGAGTTAAAATATGTTCTTGATAGTATTTAGAGTTGATTTTGACATTTTTGTCAACATTTTTTACCTTTTCTTGCCTTTGTAAGAAAAACCACCGGCAATCATAAATCCTTTAGAAAAACTTTCTTTTGATTCTTTGAACTATGTAGCAAAAATTTTTTTCTCCTCTTTCATGATAATAAATTGATCTTTTTTTTTTGTTGTTGTTGCAATCACTTAAATAGACCCAAGCTTCATCTATTGCTACGATATTTTTCTATTTTTCTCCTAATAAATGTTTTTCATAAAGAGTTCTGCAGCGTTTTCTATTCGGAAAGAGCAAAAACGTATCCTTCCATCCATCGCCTTTGTAAAAGCGTCATTTTGCATGTAAACAAAAATTCTAAATATGAGACGATAAATAAAACTTCCAAAAATACAACTGTTGTGAAAATAAAATTTTCCATGCAGACGATTTTTTCTTACGGCGAAATAAATTCGTCTAAAAAATGTGCGAACAGCCTCTGTATATCTATATAATTACTATTCATTATGAAATATGTTAATGCAGATGGTTATTTAATCTAGTCGAAATGAATTTTAAGAAAAATTTTATTGACATTGATTAGATAAAATTTTTTCACTACAGTATTTTATTAATTTAATTTAAATGTAATTTCATAATCTTTATGTTTAAACATCCAAACATTTATTCAAGAAATTTGTTAGAGTAATAGAATAATTTTAACTAAATAAATAAAATTTCAGAATAAAAATATAGCTTTAAAATTAATTAAACAAGTATTAAAATTAAAAAATCAAAATATACAGGTTATGCAACCTAAAATTAAATTTCTTTCCTATTTTAACCCTTAAATGCATGATTTTTTATATTTTGAACAATTTTTTTTTCTTCATGGTCATGGCTTAAATAAACATGAAAAATTATTTTAAAAATTATTTAACATTTTTTATTGATTATTTCTTGGATTTTTAGGTTTGATGCATATATGCATCACCATGCATTTAGCTCTAAGATGTAAACCACATTAAAAAATCATTTACAATAACATATTTAATAAATATTGTTATTTATTGTTTAATTATTAATAGTTTTTAAAAGATATTGACTTTAAATGAAATTTTATTGAAACTTAATACTAATTAATCATGTTTAGACTTTATAAACAATAAAATTTATATATATATTTAAATAAAAAATGATCTATCAAGCATTTTTACAGGTAAATTTATTGGGAAATTTATGTTGTGTGGAAATTTTTGAAACAATGTCTATCCTTATTTAAACCTAATGCTACATTTTTCATAGCCAATAAATGTTTGGATTTTGCAATCTGACACTTTACAACGAGTGCGATTTTCATTCGACATGGGAGCATGTTCAATTTTATCCTTTTTGACGTAGGTTGAAAGAATGTATGCATACATTCTTTCAACCAATCCCTGCATCATGATGCAGGGATTCTCTGTCTTTTCACATTGTAATCATTTTGTAAAAGACTGCTCGGTCTTCCACACTTAGAAACTGAATATTGAATAATATTTTCTTTACTGATTGATGTATCGTTAGCTTCATCACTTTTCAGAAACTCAAAATCATCTTCACTGTCAGATGACAAGTAATCCCTTACTTCCTTTATTTTTTCTGCAGTGAAATATTTTTCCCGTTCATTTACCAATCAACTTATATATATATAATCAGTTTATTTTAAACTGAAATTCTATCATACAGATTATTAGTAAAATAATTTAAAAATTCAAGTTTAAATTGTTGGGAGAAACTATGTAACTCGCAAGTATGCACCAGTTTACATAAAATGGTTTGAAAACAATTACCCACTGGACGAGCAGAAGTAATATTAATAACAATAAAAATCATAAGAATTTTCAACGCAAACAAACAATGTGCATACTAATTAGAGACACAAAATTAATATTTTATGCTTATAATTAACAACAATGCATGCAAATATCGAGTGAGTATTGCTGATAAAAATATTAGCATGAAATAAAAGGTTTTATCCTTAAAAACCAACTCCAAATTTTAACCTGATTCATATATGCATCCAACTGCACTCATAATCATAAATGCATAGTGATGCATAAATGAATCAAATAAAAAAATTGAAATATTTAATTTAAAAATGATTCTGTGGTTAAATCTTAACATAGAAATGAAAAATACATACCTTCAGTAATATAAAATAAAATTTTCGAATTTAGGAATTACACAAAGCTAGATTTGCCACTGAAAAAACAAAAATGAATTCTGATCTCTTGACTGTAGTTCTGAGCCCTTGGCTGTTTGCTGCTGCCATATACTGGGAAAAAGAACAGTTAAACATTGATATGGATATATTAAGACTAAAATCAGCCCAGTATATCGCCTGTTTTCTAGTACGTTATTTAATGCTAAAATTCAGTAAAAATTGGTATGATTCATATATGCATCACCATGCATTGAAGGGTTAAGCAGAGGTCAATTTACGTTTTTGAGAATGATACCCCATTTGTGAATTTTACATTTTGTGAAAATTAAAAATGCTCTCTAAACAATTAACCAACATATACAAAACAATTTTGAAATACTCCCGCTCATCACTCTTGGAGCGATGTTGAACGCTTCTAAGGAGACTACTCGCAGTTTATTTAAAAACTCAAAAAAAAAAAAAAAAAAATTATATATACATTTTTCGCCAGGCTTTAGCCTAGAGCCTACAGTGGGCGATGATTGAGCTGGTGAATCTTTCTATTTACCAATGGCACTTGCAAATTGAGCATATGAGCAAAGAGGAAAGAGAAAAGCAGAGACTATTAATCAGTAAGATTTGATAGGTCCATTAAAAGAGTGAAGATTTTATTATGTTTTATGATGAGATTCTTACGCGTGACTATACTATCTAACCAATTTTGAGGTCTAGGAGAAGGATTTCTAAGGTGGAAAGAAGAGGTAAGCCTGCATGTGAAATAATAGTGGGCTGGAGTTCCCTCCTCTCCGCAAGCACACAACATAATAAATATGAAAAAAAAAAAACAGAACAATTGTAAAATAACTATAGATGTGGGTTGTGTAAATGCTAGAGCTGCACCGAGTACTCGATATTTACTCGGCCAAAACCGAGTCGCTGTAAAAATTTCATTATTTTTATGCATTATTGAAGAAAAATGTATTAATAACAGATGTTTATTAACAACTAAACTAAAAAATTGGGAAAATAGACTCATTATAATTAAACTTTTGCTATAAACAGCTTTCTGTGGTTGAAACAGGCAAGTATATTGTCGCCAAATTTGGTATAGAGACGATTCATGAGATGCGCTTGTCTGTTTTAGCCATAGAAAGCTTTTTATAGAAGAAATTTAATTATAACCAAACTATAGTTAAAATTAAAAACTACTGAAAGTTTAAAATTTGTAATGACTTCACGTGTAAACATATTAAAAAAAGGTATAAAACCACTTTTAAAACACGCATATAAAATTTATTTATTAAAATCAAACACAAAGCTTTTCGCTATTTCTAACATAGCATCTTCAGGTGTTGTTAATTAGTAGTTAGTTAATTAGAGTAGAGAGCATTATATACTGAAGAAGTTCAATACAGTCAAAGTTAAAAAATAAGTCTTATGGCACGCGTTGTGCTTATGAGGTTACTGAAATTTTTGTTGAAATCCATTTTTTGAGTTTCTATTGTATATCTTTAAGTTTTGGTTTCTTCGGGTAATATCGACATGTAAAGCCAATGCGATCTTTCTGGACCTTAACCTTGCCGCATGTCTGCATTTGATTTTTTAACTTCGTTGTCGGCTGTTATGGAGACTTCTAATCTTCCTGCTCGGGAATTTGTGTGTGCTTCTACAAGTATTTTCTTTGCCATGTACCTCTAGTGCGACTTTTTGTGAACTGGGCCTTCTTTTTCTAAAAGTACGTGACTACACTACAAGATAGTACCGGTGTGCTGAAAACTTTTTGCGTGTCAACGTTTTTTACAGAACTTGCTTTGTAACCCTAGTGTGACGTCAAGTGATCTTAAACGACTCATGATATTTCCAAGACTTATTTTTTAACTTTAACTGTATTGAACATCTGCAGTATATAATGCTGTCTACTCTGATGTTAATTAACAACACCTGCAGATGCTATGTTAATAATAGCGAAAAGCTTTGTGTTTGATTTTAATAAAGAAATTTTATATACGTGTTTCTAAAAGTGGTTTTATACCTTTTTTTTTTCATAAACATACTGTATGTATGTAATATATGTAATAATTTACGAAACCTTAAAACAGATTGTATCTGTAAAATTACCAAAAATATTTTAGAGAAAAAAAAAATAAAATCTTTATGTAAAATTAGCCTAAACAAAATTCTCGTTACACATTTGTGATAATGAAAGTAAGCCACTTTTAAAACTGTAAGAAAAGATTTATTTCAGATTAAATATATATATATGTGTAAAAAGAAAAGAAAATATACTAAAATGTCAATAAAAATTTATTTTAATAACACTGGTCAACAGTGGTTCGGTAGCAACGGTCAAATTATTATTTTTTTTATTAATTCCAATTTTTATTTAAATATCTGCAAGTAAACAAGTCCCACCACGGTACATTTTTCTGTTAGAGCATTAGAAAATGGCAATTTTCACGATTTTTTCTCATTTTCACAGTATCACAGGTGGTAACCCTTCCTGCTTGCAACCCAGAGTCCTGGCAACTCAGAGTCCCGGCAACCATGTTTGTTCTATTTTTTTGTAAAAGTATCAGAAAAGGGCAAATTTCACTATTTTTTTTTAATGATTTTTACAATACAGTCGACAGCAAAAGTATCCTAGCGCTAGCCAATAATTCCGATATCAAAAAAGTACATTTAATAGTATTTTGTTAAATAAATCCTTGTCGAATCATGTTTTTAAACTGACTAAGAACATGAATAGACAAGGATTTATTTAACAAAACTGTTTTAAGTGTACTTTTTTTAGACAGGGATTATTCCTAGTGCTCAGATACTTTTGCTGCCGACTGTATCACGCATGGTAACCTTTCGTGCTATCAACCCTGCCTCCTGGCCATCTTCTCTGCTGGCAACCCCTGTTTGGCAACCCTGTATTTGTACCTTATCTGTTTTTTTTTTCCTGGTGTTCTAGTTAAGAGATTTATTTTGTTAAGTATAATTATGCTGTTTTATAGTTAAAATTTCATGTTCAGAATGGCAAGTTTTCAGCGTAGAAGTCGTAAAACCGTACCCGATAAGTTTTGCTGTATTTGTGAACTATTTATATTAAAATCACAAGTTAGACATTTAACACAAGACGTAAAAAAGCCTATTTTTTGTATTTTGGTTTTAAAATAACAAATGATAACAATTCAATCATTTAGTGTATTTTCCATGTTTTTATGTTCTACTTAGTCTACAATATGTATATTATCTCCATATTAACAGTATTCCATGCTAAATTAATAATATTGACAGTAATAATGCAAGCCTTCTAAAGACTTTTGTACATTGCCTCCAGTGCAGATTAAATAATCATAACAAAAAAACTGTACGTGTTACAGATTTTTCACTATTATTTTTTAATTCTGCACTACAAAATTAGTTGAAAATAGTTAATTTCATTTCTGTTACCCTCGAATTTTTTTTTTTTTTTTTTTTTTTTTTTTTTTTGTCGACTAGTGTAATTAAACCTGTTGATTTGCAAATTATGGCCCAAAACCGCATGTGTTCAAATTTCATATGTAGGTATATTTCATGTATCTTAAATTAAGTCTCAGTCTCAGTGTATAAGAAAGGAATTTTTATATTCTAGGGTGATTCTAGTAAAAAAGGGCACATTAGATACTTGAGCAGTTTTGAATTCTTAAGGGAACACTTAACATTTAAAATTTAAACAAATTTAAAATTAAGTTATAAGTATGCCTAAAAGAAAAGAATTTAATTTCTTTACTTTTGGTTGTTACTAATGCATGAACGAATGCTGATCATTATACACAGGGGTGAATTTAGGCTTAGGACCATGAGGCCCGGCCTAGGGGCACAAGTGATTTGGAGGCGCCAGATTTTTACAAGTGATTAAATTTGAATAGTGAAGGCGATTAAAATTGGAAAAAGAATTCTGATTTAAAAGATAATCAAAATTGAAAGCTAATTGGAATTTTATTGACTATAGGAACACTTTATAAGCCATTTTCACACATTATTGATTTTTTCATACGAGTTTGAAATGCATGGATATACACTATAATTGTATGATTGATCAGAAGACGGACCTATCAACAATCGTATGTAACTTAACTACAAAATGCTAATACAGCGATGAAACAGCCATGGCAAGATTTATATTTAAGTCCAGAAGATCCATGCGTAGCTAAGCAAAATTTTTAAGTCTATTAAAATTTGAAAAATGAGTTAACTTTAAACACAAAATTAAAAATATAAAAAGCAACTAGATTTCAAAACCGATTAGGTTTTCCTTCAAAGATACAAAAAAATTTGAAATATCCTTGTTACGATTCAAACATGTATTCATTTCATAAGTAGAATTATTTTGTTAAAATAATTATGCAATAATTTCTTTCAATTTTTGATTATGAACTGATTGTTATACGCAGTGTTGCACAGCGACTGATGTAACAAAAAATAATACATTTTTACTTAGTTATATTTAAAATTATAATGTATATACATAGTGCTTCAAAATATGAGGTGGGGGGGAGGAGTGGCGCCACAACGAAATGGGCCTAGGGCACAATCTAACTTAAATCCCCCTCTGGTTATACACAATCGTATCGAATATTTAAGTTTGAAGATTATTTTCTATAATAAGCCAGCAGAAAGGGTGGATTTTTCTCAGATGAGGGGTAAGAAGGATTTTTTTTCCTTTATGAGAGGCAAGGAAGTTTTTTTTCTAATTAAAAGGGAAGGCAATTTTTTTTTTTTTTTTTTTTGGTAGAAGGGTGAAATTCTTCACATCTGCATCGACTGTTTTTTCTTACAACTACTTGGCTACTCGGTACTCGGCCAAAGTAGTACTTGGTACAGCACTCATGAATACAGTAGGTAACAAAAGTGTCCGAACACTAGCAAAAATTACTATGTAAAAAAAGTACACTTCATACGGTTTTGTTAAATAAATCCTTGTCAAATCCTGTTCTTAGTCAGTCTAAGAACATGATTCGATAAGGATTTGTTTAAAAAAAACCGTATGAAGTGTACTTTTTTACATAGGAATTTTTGCAAGTGTTCGGACACTTTTGTTACCGACTGTACCTAATGTGGCGACTTCTTTTCCGCACCTGGTTCTTTTCTTCCTGTACATTCATCTCGAGACACATTAAGACACTGATCACGCTTCGTTTACTTTTAAAGATTTTACTTTTACTTACGGCACAAACATAAAATACATAACGAACACATATATTAACATCAAATAAAGTATTTTAAAAACAACATATAGAATGGAACGTTAGTCCATCTTGATTCCCATACGCACACACTGTTGCCACACTTTCGTACCAAACTTTTCAGTTCTTGTTTTGGAGTACTCTCGAAATCAGAGGTGCGGCGTTCACACCTTCCCTCCAGTTTCACTTGAGGGACAATGGCCTTCACAGTGAAACTACTAACAAAAATTTGTGGATAATTTATATAACTGTCCATGAAAGTCTAATTGTCCTTTTAAATTCTTAATTATTGTTTCATCTTTAAATAAATGTTCATGAAAGTCTAATTGTCCTTTTAAATTCTTAATCATTGTCTCATCTTTGACCTAATATGCAATGTTCCATCAAGAGCAATAACATTTATATTTCACTTAAAATTTAAATATTTTCTATGGTATAAAATAAGTAACATTTAAACACATAATAGAAATAAAATATGTATATAATATATATGAATAAACATTTATCCTGACATGGATTTTCTTATGCACTTTAAATAATCTTAATGAATTAATATACTTGAATATAAGAAACAAAATAAACACACACATATACATATATGTAATAACAAATACAATATTAAACTAACTTATGACTTTATTCATGAATGCGTGATAAAGCATCTGCAATAGTATTACTGCTTCCTGGCTTATGAGCAATAGTCACTTGATAGCGAGATAGAGCCAATGCCCATCTTTGTAATCTGGCGTTCTTAGGAACTGTTTCTGTTAAATATTTTAAAGGGTTATGGTCCGTGTGTAAGATAATAGTGGTTCCATAAGTCCACATTTCGAATTTACCTAATGCCCATATTACAGCATAAGCTTCCCTTTCAATAGTGCTCCACTTTGATTGAGCGGGGGTCAGTTTTTGGCTTGCAAAAGTTATAGGTTTCAGTTTATTCTGCTCATCTCTCTGCATTAGACAGGCTCCAATTCCGGTCACTGAAGCATCAGTATCGATTTTAAAAGGTTTCGACATATCAGGTGTATACAGAGATGTTATAGAGCACAAACAATTCTTTAACGAATTAAATGCGCTTTCGGTTTCTTCTGACCATGGAAGGTCGTTTGGCACAGTTTATCGAGTTAAGTCCGTTAAAGGTTTTGCTATATTGGCATACCGAGGCACATAGTCTCTGTAATAGTTAAATAATCCTAGGAGGGACTTCAATGTTTTCTTAGTTTTAGGGGCTTTCAAATCTTTAATAACTGATACCTTGTCCGGATCTGGGCCGTGCTCTTCTGAGCCTACGACATGTCCTAAATATTTTACTTTCGAGATCGCAAACGAGCATTTCTGTAAATTTGCCGAAAAATTCAATTTTTTCAGAGTTTCTAAAATGGATTTAATATGATTAAGATGATCTTCCCAGTTTGAAGAAAATATGATAATATCATCAAGAAACCTTCGGCGTAGTCACTATGAGGTCGTAATACTTGATTCATTATTCTTTGGAATGTTGCTGGTGCTCCAGATAACCCAAATGGCATCACCTTCCACTGATACTGACCCTTTGGAGATACAAAACTGGTTAATTCTCGGCTTTGCTCTGCTAAGGGTATTTCCCAATATCCCTTAAGGATATCTAAAGTTGTCAAGTAACGAGCTCCACCAGCTTTAAATCTAAGATTTTCTAATTTTTCTTGGTAAAAGGTGGAATTTTACTAACTGAGTTCAGCTCTCTGTAGTCCACTCAAAGCCGGACAGTTCCATCTTTCTTGGCTACACATACCAATGGATATGCTATTTCTGCTGAAGAGGGTTCTATCAGGTCTTTTCCCAATAATTCTGCTCTCTGTTTTTCTATATTAGATCTTAATGTTTCTGGAACTTTATAAAGATGAGGTTGTTTCCTCTCTACTCCAGACTTTAACTGGATAACATGTGGAGGAACTTTGGCTTTCTTTAATTCCCCATCAAATATTGTTAGATATTCTTTAATCAGATTCAACAGCTGTTTATGTTGCTTTGCTGATATCGAATTTGATTTTATACCAGCTTTTAGTTCTTCATCCGTTACTTGCCGTGATTCTACGGGCGCATGTTGTATATCTAAAAACTCTTCATCTGTTTCGTAAATAATTCCTACAGCTCTGACAGGTTGAATATATTTACGCAATTTATTTTGATGAAGATGTCGAACACTTCCATCAGGTAGTTTGACATAAAAAGAATGTGGAGACTTCTTTTCTACTATTTCTCCTGGTCCTTACCATTTTGAACAAAGACGATTTTTTGAATCAGGGATTAACACTACAACTTCATCCCCAACAGAAAATTCGGTATCTTTTGACCGTAAATTATGATAATGTACATATTTCTGCTGCTGTTCTTGAGCTATGCTATCCGCATACTGTGCCGCGTCTTCTAAACGTTTCCGGAGTTTCAACAGGTAGTCAGCTACAGATTCTCCAATCCCTTGAGGAAGTACGACTTCATCTTCCCAACTTGATTTGAGGATGGCTAGAGGTCCTACAGGTGGTCGCCCATGAACTAGTAGGAATGGAACAACACCCGTTGTAGCGTTAGGCACTTCTCTGTATGCCCATAACAAGAATGGCAACTGTTTATCCCAGCCTCGACCTTGTGAATTAATTGCATGATGTAGCATGGATTTCATAGTTCCTATCCATCTTTCAACCAAACCATTCGATTGTGGATACCCTGGAGTGGAAAATTTAGGAACACATCCTAATCGTTTTAAAAACTCTTTTGTCAGCTGGGCGGCAAAATTTCTTCCTTTATCCATTGCAATTACTCGAGGAATTCCAGTTCGTACAAATATTTCTATAAATGCATCACAGGCTGCCTTTGCTGTTAAAGACTTCAGAGGTATTGCTTCCGGCCAACGACTATGCTGGTCCATAACGCACAGTACATACTGATGGCCACGTGATGACTTTGGCTCTATTGGGCCTAAAATATCGGTATTAACCACTTGAAATGGGAGTTCTGGCCTTCCAACAGCTTCGATAGGTGTTCTATCGTTTACTTTTCCTTTCCTGCGCATTTGACAATTATGACACGAAGCACATAATTGTTTGACTTCTTTTGGCATTCCTTCCCACCAGAAAGACATTGCAATTTTGTCTCTGGTCTTCTTAGCTGCCAGATGTCCACCAGTAGGCGTTTCATGAGCTAATTTCAAAATGTCCTTTCTTCTGCTTGCCGGTACGACCAATTGAATATATTTCTGTCCGCCTACTTTACCCATATGATATAATAAACCTCTTTCAATCCAGTAACCATTTTTATGTTGCCTAGCTCCATCGAAGCACCTTTTCAATGTAGGACAGGCTAACTGCTCATCCCTAAACACTTGTGCTTGTGGAACAGGGATATTTACATTTCTTTCATCCTTACTATCGGTTTCGGTCAATGTCTGTTTAACTACTGAGTTATTAAAGACTTTGGTTTCTGGATGATGCGACTCGCTGTTGTTTAGCTTTGCCTTTCGAATAATCTCGTGACTTTCTTCCTCCATACAGAACATACACTTTTCATTATCTTCTGTGAGTGGGGTACTAATTGCCTCATCCCCAAGATAATTGTCATTTGAATTATTCTCAGGTACACTGAACAAGGATTGTTCACCGACTTTATTTATTGTGATTACTTCAACCTCTTCTTCTGAAGGATAGTTTCCGGGAGACCTTCCCTCCACTTTGAACAAGGACGGTTCATTGTTTTCTTCCACTGGGGTGATATTAACCTCAACCCCTGAATTTCCAGGATTTCTTTCTTTCACATGGAACAAGGATTGTTCATCGACTTCTTTCTTCGGGATATTCACTTTATCCCCTAAAGAAATGTTTTCGGGAGACCTTCCCTCCACACTGAACAAGGATTGTTCATTAGCTTCTTTTACTGAAGTGATTCCTGTATCATCTCCCAAATAAGAACGCTTTTGTTCCTTCAACCATTCATATACCCTGGGAGTGATTAAAGCTTCCTCATGCAGCCCTTCTACTACTGCAGCATGCACTTGAACATATGGAATGATTTCTTCATCTGTATGAAGACTTAGCGAAACTGACACAAGTTGTGCTTCCACTGGATTACCTATAGCAGGTCTCAAAAGAATTTTCCCACTTGACTGTAAGTGTTCCTCAGGTACAACTGATTTTCGTAGTACGGTGATTTCTGAACCACTGTCCACGATGCCTTGAAATTTTTGGCTTCCGATTCCTAAATCCACTTTCAGAAGCTCGCCATCTTTCTCGTTGACTGGAAATTCCCACTCGAAACAAGCGCTATTTAGATTAACACTGACCTTATTAAGGCCCTTACTTTCTTGACTCTTTTTGTTTGTTTTCACGTTAGATGTACTTGCTGAATTCAATTTGGGGCAGGATTTTTTCATATGGCCTTCCTTTCCACACAAATAGCAGGAGAATTTCGGACGAATGTCTCTTTGTTCTTGCTGTGGCTTAGTAAAAACCCTTTTCTCATCTCTATTGTTATTTCCGAAATTCGCCCCTTTGGATGGAAGATTCCAATTTTCTTTATGAGAAATTTCTTTCGGTTTTTTATTGAAAGTCATTTTGACATTTTCATAATCATCTAATTTACTGGATATAATATCAGATGACTTAAACAATGACCATTCATCGATGAAATGTTCTTTAATTTCTGGAGGTACTTTCCTTTTAATTTGATCTGTAATAATCAAATCATATAATTCTTCAAATGTGTTAACTTCTAATCCCCGAATCCATTCAGTAAAATAGTTTTTCAACTCGTAAGCAAAATCTCTCCGTGTGATATCAGCTTTTTTTAGTATGCTTAATGAAAAGTTGTCGAAATCTTTCAGGAGTAAGTTTATATCTCTTTAACAATAACTCTTTTACTTTTCCGTAATCATTCGTGATTTCTTCGTCTTCCCGAGCTATAACTTCCGCGATTTCGTATGGCAGTAGCCCAATGAGATGAGAAACCCAATCATCTCTTTTAATTTCGGCACGTTTTGCCTGCCGCTCAAAAAGAACTAAATACAGACTAATTTCGCATGTTTTAGGATCAAATTTTTGTAAGATGTTATGTAATTTTACGCGCGTTTTCTCAGAAGTTTCATTTGTAATTCCTTTCTTCTCAAGTTCTATTCTTGCATTTTCCAAACGCATTTTTTCCAATTCTATTTCTTCTCTTCTTATGCGTTCCTCCATCTCTTCTTTTCTCTTACGTTCCTCTATTTCTTCCCTTCTTATGCGTTCCTCCATCTCTTCTTTCCTCTTACGTTCCTCTATTTCTTCCCTTCTTATGCGTTCCTCCATCTCTTCTTTCCTCTTCCGTGCTTCAAGTACGTTCGCTAATGTTTCTTTAACGAATTCTTCATCGTAATTCTTTGAAGCCAAAATAGCATCCTTTAACTCATATAACTTTAAATGTTGAGCTCCTTCCACTCCAAGCTCAGTAGCAACTTCTTGCAAATCTTTTTTATTCCCTTTACCCAAAAATGCCATCTTCGGATGGATGAAATCAAATCAAGTTCAAATTTTCCGTGAATAAAATAAATTTTCTTATATTTATAATCACAAACCCTATTGTTTTCGTTCCTAAGAACGCCAGATTTGACATCTTAGTTTTTATCTTAAACAACATTTTCCCCCAAATTAAATAAAATAATCATTAAGTCGGAATGCATACATAAAAGGAGAAAAAAAAATAATATGTATCGAAATAACAAATTAAAAAAAAAAAAAAAAAAAAAATGTTTACACAATCGACTCTTTCATTAAATAAATCAGAATATACTTTATTACATAACCAGCTTTCAATAAATTAGAAATAATGTTGCTATAGCAACCTTTAATCAAACTTACTTTTAAACAGAAAAGAAAAACAATTTCCGATTCATTCCTCAAAGTAAAGAAAATAAACAAAACCGGACGTTCACAAGAACTATTCACTAGTTTTTTTTTTACTGAGATATTTCATTAATATTCCAATAATAATAAAGATAAATCATTATCAACGTCTAACAAATAAACAATCATTCAATAAAACAGGACAAATAAATCAAAACAGAACTTTTTTTTTTTTTTTCCACAATCTACTTTAATGAAATCTTATTTATTCTAAATCACGTGATGAATAAAAAGAACACACAGAAATTCACAACAATGATCTTGAATAGCATAAAAATATATTCTTTTCACCATTCTTTTTACCATTTTCCGGCTTTTTAAATACAAATAAACAAATATATTTCTATTTTTCATTTTTCAAACACTAGAATTATTATTATTTCAACATTACGTAATATTTAATTTCCATTTACCTATTCTTTACCTTGTTGGAATACAAAATCGGAACAAAATATCTAAATGCTTAATCCTAATTATTTAACATAAACTTATACAAAATATGACTCTTGATGGAACATTTAAAAAAAAACATACCCTTTTTTTTTCATCACTATCATGAAATAATCCATACGTGCACTAGCTATTTCACATATCCTGTCGACTGCGCCAATTGTGGCGACTTCTTTTCCACACTTGGTTCTTTTCTTCCTGTACATTCATCTCGAGACACATTAAGACACTGATCACGCTTCGTTTACTTTTAAAGATTTTACTTTTACTTACGGCACAAACATAAAATATATAACGAACACATATATTAACATCAAATAAAGTATTTTAAAAACAACATATAGAATGGAACGTTAGTCCATCTTGATTCACATACGCACACACTGTTGCCACACTTTCGTACCAAACTTTTCAGTTCTTGTTTTGGAGTACTCTCGAAATCAGAGGTGCGGCGTTCACACCTAAATTTAAGACTTTCAAATCATTTTGTAATATGATGGTAATAAAATTTATGGTCTCCTGGCAGAAATAGCGCAATGTGCAGCAAGTGCTGCAGATTTTTGCGGGAAACTTATCAGTTTTCTCCAGACAGTTTCAGAACGGCGTTGCGCCCCTTAGGTTGGAAAAATAGTGCCCTTCTTGATAATAATCGAAAAAAAACGCACCTTTCATGTCCCTTACCTAAAAAAAAAAAAAAAAAAAAAAAAAAAAAGACTGAAGCATAATGAGATAAATACATTTGACTCTGAAATCTGACCAATGCTTTTGCAGATTATAGATCATTGCCTTGTTTATATACATTTCTCTTTTTATTAGAGTATTAGCAGGCTTTGCCCACTTCGCTGGACACAATACTGAAATGAGTTGTCAAAATCCCATATCATTATTAATTAATCTGAGTTAAAGTTCCCGCTGTTCTCGGTAGAGATTTTTATCGCTCCCAAACGTGAGGAGTCCGTGTTCCCACTGCCTTCGGCAGTAACTTACCCGATTCTTACTCCCCCTTCCCTAGTGGCTAAGTTTGAAGTTTTGCGAAGTCTCGACAAAGTACATAATGCGTTCACCTAATCAACATCCATACACCAAAGTTCGCCAATCTAAGATAATTTAAGGCGAATTCAAACGGGAAAACGTGTTTTTACACGTGTTTATAGCCCTCTCGACACCAAGGGGGTAAGGAGAGACTTCGTAAAATCCCGTTAGAATAAGGGTCGGATACATAAAAACAATTTACACGCCAAATTTCGTGACCGCAGATCTCATAGATTTCTCAGGACAAAATTAGCGCTAAAAGGTGAGTCTCGAGTTTGCTCCCCTCGTAACACCCCTCCCCCTCCCCCAAAAGAAAAAAAACGCAAACCCCCAAAAAACAAAAATGTGTGTTTGGAAATATTCTAAGGAAGTCGCATAGCCTTTTTTCAATATATTTGTTCCATTTTTGGTAGAGGTTTGCTCAAAAATAAGGAATTTTCAACATTTCCCCCCTCCCTTCCCATAAACATCGAAAATTACTAAATGCAGATAATGTACTACTTATTATAAAATTACATCTCATATAGAGACATGATAACCGCACGTGTATTTGTAGAAAACCACAATTTTAATAAAAAAATTCACTGTAAAACACGAATAAAATATATTTAATTAAAATCATTAAAAAAACACATCGTGCCAAGGCATTTCGCCCTGAACATCAGGGCATCATCAGGACAGAGCCATTTTAACTAGAAGTACAGTAACATTTGATTTATACATAAATAAGAACCATATTACGGTTACAGTTATTATACATGAAATAGATTAAACAGTTGAACACAAATAAATGACTAATAAAACAGTCCGAAGGCGTAGAGTCGAGCTTCACTTGGTTTACTATGGAGACACATTTTTGTGGAACAGTTGAGTCTATGCATTAATTTGTGTTGAGGAACATGCTGAGGAATTTGCATTAATTTAGATCTTTACAAGAAAAGGTTGGCTGGTTGGGTTTCACGCCGCACCAGTGCTGCGCAGATGGGAAATTGGCGACACAAGAACAAGGAGAAAGACTTGTTTTAAAAACCGCAACCTTTAAGTCACTTTAATGGAGAATTCTTTCGGTAGAATAGTAGAGAAAAACTTGCAATAACTGTAGGAATTTTTGGATCATTTTCACTAAGAAAATTTTATTGCTTAAAAAAATGCAGCAATATTCCTACTTTATCCCCTTTTCTAAATTTTTTTTCCGAAGCTTTTCATTTGATCAAAAGCAATAATTATTTTATTTTTGATGGTATTATATATAAACAAACGTTTGGAGCCCCGATGGGTTCCCTCCTTAGCCCTATACTTGCCGATATTTTACTAATTGAACTTGAAGAACTCGTTTTTGCCGCCTCTGTTCTTAAACCAACAGTTTATGTACGATATGTAGATGATATTTTTCTGGCTTGGCCCTATTCTAAAACCTCCCTGCTTGACTTTATTGATTCCTGTAATAAACAATTCCCGTCAATTAATTTTAATTATGAATGTGAAATTAATCAAACTCTACCTTTTTTAGATCTTTCTATCCATTGCAGTAAAGATAATTCAGTAATATGGTTTGATGTGTATTATAAAAATTCTTTTGTACCCCTCCCAATTCCTGCTACTTCTGCCCATCCAACTAATAATAAATTTTCGTTTTTAAACTCTTACACTATTCGGGCTCTTAAATACACCTCATTCCAATTTAGCGAAACTAAACAATTAAACAAAATTATACAAATCGGCATTGATGCAGGCTATAAAAAAACTACTATAATCAAAATTATCAATAAAGTTAAAAATAACTTTAATTCTTCTACAATAAATTCTTCTACCTTAACCCCTAAAATTAAATTTAGTAATAGTCTGCCTTTCTGTAACGAATTTATTGATTTTAAACATTATATTTTCCGTAAATTCAATATACTAATTCCTTTTAGTTCTCCTTTAACAATTAAACATCTGAGCTTAAATGATCGGGATTTAACTAGACCCACTGGGGAGGTTTATAAAATTCCACTAAAATTCAATCAGGATGTTTTCTTTTATATCGGATAAACCTAAAGAACTTTAAACAAAAGAATTCGAGAGCATATTCGCAACGTCAAAGAAGGAAAGAGTTGAGCCTTAGTCAATTTTATTTATGAAACATCAGCTTCACCTCTTTTTGACCAAGCAGAAATCATCTCCTCTCCATCAACTAGTTCAGAAATAACAGTTTCGGAAGCTGTGAATATAATTAAATATAATTCAATCAATTTTAAAGATGCTGCGTTTCTTCCTAAAATATGGTATTTTCTAATACAACCAAATATCTAATATAATTTCCTTTAACAGTTTTTTGGTCTTAATGATTGTTAACAGTGAAAGTTTTTTCTGCATTTTTTACTCTTAATGCTAGTCCAGCCTCCCCTTAATGAAAATGGTCCAAAAATTCCTACAGTTATTGCAAGTTTTTCTCTACTATTCTACCCAAACAATTCTGCATTAAAGTGATTTAAAGGTTGCGTTTTTTAAAGCAAGTCTTTCTCCTTGTTCTTGTGTCGCCAATTTCCCATCTGCGCAACACTGGTGCGGCGTGAAACCCAACCAGCCAACCTTTTCTTGTAAAGATCTAAATTAATGCAAGTTCCTCAGCATGTTCCTCAACACAAATTAATGCATGGCCTCAACTGTTCCTGAAAAATGTGTCTCCAGAGTAAACCAAGTGAAGCTCGACTCTACGCCTTCTGACTGTTTTATTTGTGATACATCTGTGTTCAACTTTTTCATCTATTTCATGTATAATAACTGTAACCGTAATATGGTTCTTATGTATATATAAATCAAATGTTACTGTACTTCTAGTTAAAATGGCTCTGTCCTGATGATGCCCTAATGTTCAGGGCGAAAGGCCTTGACACGATGTGTTTTTTTAATAATTTTAATTAAATATATTTTATACGTGTTTTACAGTGAATTTTTTTATTAATAATGTACTATTTGTACTCATTTCTAGTCTCCCCATGTGCAATTTCTTTACTGTGAAGTAATTAGAAGCCGAGTTATGCTTACAAACGTGCTTTTGTCTTTTGCCTCCCCCAGGATGGTAAAGGGGAGTATTTTCGGAAAAGTTGATAGATATAATTTTAAGTTGGGTAAAGACCTAAATTCCTGCGAAGTGCCGTTGAATTCGGTCCAGCCGTTCTCAACTGATACTCGGACAAACGTGTTTTTGTATTTTGTCCCCCAGGGGGGAACGTAGGGGGAAGCGCCATTGAATTCTGTCCAGCAGTTCTCAAGTGATACTCGGACAAACGTGTTTTTGTCTTTTGCCCCCAGGGGGGGGGGATGTGGGGGAATTTCTGAAAAGTTGATTCATGTAATTTTAAGTTGAGTAAAGATTTAAATTCCTGCGAAGCACCGTTGAATTCTGTCCAGCTGTTCTCAAGTAATACCCGGATAAACGTGTTTTTGTCTTTTGCCCCTCAGGGGGGAACGTGGGGGAATTTCTGAAAAATTGATACATATCATTTTAAGTTAGGTAAAGATCTAAGTTTCTACCAAGCGCCGTTGAATTCCGTCCAGCCGTTCTCAAGTGATGCCCGGACAAAAAAAGCGACATACAGACACGATGACACACACTCACACAGGCAAAATTTTCTGAAGTCATTTTCGGCTTTCATGGTGTGTGAAACGTGAAGATATCGCAAAATTTTTCGATTCTGACAAATTTACAGACAAAAGTATGATTTTATTATTATAGATATGAATTTGCAATGTTATTGTAAAAATTAAAATACAAATTATATTCAGTAAGTAATTTAATTATTCATAATATATTTAAAAAGACTTATACAATATAAATTGATAAATAAAATTAATAATAAACAGAATAAGGAAAAAGACAGATTCATCAGCAATTAAAGCATTGCTGTAACTGAATTTCCCCGTTACAATGAATATTCGCTCTCTTTGCATTTGACTTCACTTGAAAGCGTTTTGGAAACCAGTTCTAGTAGAATATGTATAGACGAGTTAAATTCTATAATATATTTTCATATGCTCAAATTTAATTGATAAACAATCATGAACAAACTTCAAAAGACACATATCCAAAGATTTTCTTTTTCAATTCTAAAAAACAACAATTTAATCAAAAATGCATATTTTGTAAAATTTTTGATAAAAATAAATGTTTTTTACACAATTTGATCAAATCCCTGCTAAAAATTATTAACAATTAGTATTATTATTATTTTCTTTTTCTGAGAAAAGGTCTAGAAATTAGGGTAACTGTTAATTGTGATTTTCATTTTTTACATTCAGAAAGGAGCCCAAATTATAGTGAATTATGGAATATAGATCTGCAGATTTCACAGAGTCGCCTGTGTATACATATATAAGAAAAAAAAATTATATGACCTTCAACACTTATTTATTTATTATTAACAAGTGAAAGTTAAAATTAAAAAAGTATTTATTATACTATGCTTACTTATAACAGAATTTTGAAAGGAGTGTGGATTTTAAATGTTAAATATGGCCTTAAGAATAGCAAACTGCTCTTAAAATATTAAAAAGTTCCTTTTCTTTCTAGCAGCAAGAAATTTTAAACGCATTTTTAAACCAAGGGGAAACTGTTATTTGTTAGTGAGCAGTAAATTATTTTTTTGGATTACCTGTTTGATAGTTTAATCACAATTAATAACAGCATGTAAGCAATTAATTGTGATCCACTGCTTAAGAATAAAATTTGCACCTTTTTAAAAAAAAAAAAGCTATTCCTGATATATAATATCTATTGCTTATCATCGCAATAGCAACAACATAAACACACACCGCGGAGGGATACAGTGTAAACAATTAGCTTAGCGTCTACAGGATGTATGCATCCGGATGATGTACGCATACGCTCCAAAGACCATGGGCCATGGTATAAATTCGAGTGCATGAGTGTTTTAATTTTTTTTGCTTTAAAAAGTTTAATTTATTATGAATAACGATGAAATAGAATATCTATAATTAAAAAATACTTCGTTTATTTTAAATATTATCTAAATACTCTTTGACGAAATGGGAAATTTTAAAATTAAAATATTTTCTGCATAAAAAAAAATTTATAGACTGCAGTCACGTTAGTCATCCAACCAACGTGAGCTAAAGTAAGAACCGCATCACAGCATTTTCGCCGAAAAAAAGCATGCAATTGGCGGAGTAATATAGTTCCATATTTAAAACAATTTATATAAAAAACAAGAGTTTTCCTAAAAAAAAAAAAAAAAAAAAAAAAAAACGAATTTCATGATTTTAGACGATTACATACTTACACCATCCTTTTTCGCAATTTAGCTTTAAATTGGGATTTCAGATCTCAAAACATACTGCATGTAGAAATGTAAAATTTTTAGGATAGATTAAGACCGAAGATAAAAGACTATTTTGAAAAGAACAGAACAAAATATGGCATATTTGCTGAGATATTAAGTGTCGGCTTTTACAAATCTCTTTGATGTCAAACTAGCCGTATATATGAGTTCGCAGCGTTCAGTTTGTTCTTCCGCTTGCATCACTCGAAAAATTGCCGTTTTTCATGATAGTTCCTTTTCTATAAATCTCTTTCCTCCATCAAATAAAATTTAACAGTTTTACAGCTTTTCTTCCTTGAAAAATCTATTTTTAATTTCTTGAGAGCCTTTGTCTGTTCTGTGTCTGCTATGGTGTTCACAGATTTTTATTTTTATGTTATCATTTTATTTTATATCCGTCTCATTTCTTCCTATAATAGATATTTGGTTCGATAACGTTTATGTAAAGTTCTTTCATATTTTCACTTAATTGTTTTGTCATTTTCTGTAAATGGCTTTTATTATTATTATTTTTTATTATGACTTGGACGTGTGTAAATTGGAAAATACAGATTGCGATTTTACTAGTGTTTCTTTTTTTTTTATTATTATTATTTAATTTTTGTTGCAACCCAAAGTTAGATGCACCCGATAAAAGCATAAAATAGAAAATGGTTTAATATATTTTTTTTTCATACTTTTTTTCTGTCTTTTACATAGCACGTATACCCGTATAAAATTGTTTAAAAAAAAAAAAAAAATTCTGCTTTTTAACAAAGTAACACTATGTTGTTTTGTTATTCTGCTAACAATGTTTTTTATTATTTATTATTTATTATTTATTTATTTGCGATAGTTTATCAAAAGGTTAAATGTATCACACAATAATTAAAAATCTGGTGTGTAACAGCCACACGACTTCCATTACCCAGTACTACACACATTATAAACATTTTATATACATTTTTGATTTAAATAAGTAACAAAATTGCTCTATCCGTCAAATAAGTTATTTAAAATAATAATTAGAAAAATAATAATGGGCGGACCTGAAATTGAGCTATTTATACAGGACGCCTATCAATTTTCCTGAACTAACCAACTATATCATTCGAAAGGACATCTAATAGAGTGTTTATATAGCAAATTTGAAGAAAATCGTTAGAGCCGTTTTTGAGATACGGACTTACGGTCCCACTTCCGGTTTCAGATGTCCCACTTCCGGTTAAACTCAATTATTGACAGGAAAACAATAATTACATACAAAAGCATATTTAAAAGTGAGTTAAAATGGCGAGTTTAAAAAAAATCCGTACAACCGTTTTTAAAGGAACGCCTTTGCAAGGCCTGAAATTGAGCTTTTTATACAGGACGCCTATCAATTTTTCTGAACTAACCAACTATATCATTCGAAAGGACATCTAATAGAGTGTTTATATACCAAGTTTGAAGAAAATCGTTAGAGCCGTTTCTGAGATACGGACTTACGGTCCCACTTCCGGTTTCCGATGTCCCACTTCCGGTTTTTCAATTTTAACCAAAATTTGGAAAATTTATCTGTACACCAGACGTATTTCAATTCTAAAGCTTCGTAGCTCTATCTTTATTAGTTTCTGAGCTATAATAGCCAGTAGATTCTCCACATACATACACACACACACACATACATACACACTGACCAATTGCCAAAAACCATTTTTTTGGACTCAGGGGACCTTAAAACGTGTTAATCAGGTGAAAACCCGATATCGAATTTTCAGACCGAATACAATACTTCCATTACCTACGGTAGTAGGGTAATGGAAGTAAAAATCACATAATATGCCTTAGATTCAATGAGAACCTCTATATTTGAATTTTGCATGAATTGAAAAAAAAAAAAAAAAAAAATTGACATAAAGGTTCAAAATTTGCGATATTCATTTCAAACGTAGTTCAATCGACCTTTTAGTTGAAACGAATTAACACTGGGGATGAAAAATGGATGTAGAGATGGACGCACATTTTATCTAATCAAATATAACGGAAATTATGTTGTACGTTAATCTCCCAAGATAGGAAACATTAGTATAAAAGAACTTCCATGGAATTTTGTCAAGTTCAATGATATTATATACCTATTGTATGTTTTTTATTAGTCTCTTTAGACATTTCACACATGGTAAATTATTTTTAAATTTAATTTTCGCCTGTGTTGCCGACTGCATGCCTTTCACATAAACTAATTTTTATATCTTTGAAAAAAATTTTAAATTACAATATTTTTATTTTATAACACATTCACAATTTTAGTGATATTTCATACGTTATGGATTGCATTCCTTTCATTCAAACTAATTTTTATATTTTTGAAAAATTAATTCTCATTATTTTTGAAAAATTAATTAATTATTTTTATTTTTATTTTCCCTTTTTATAATTATTCTTACAGGAGGAGATTTGGTGAGTTTACACTCAAAAGAAGAATCCGAAATTTTGCAACCTTTTGTCCAATATAGTCAAAGGACTATCGGACCATCGAGGGTTTTTATTGGTATGTTTAGACTTATGACAGCTGGTAAGTTTTTTTTAAAATTTTAATTGCAATTAAATTACTTTCTACCTATATTAATTTATTTTGTGTTCTATTTCAAATGATATACAAAAATGATTTATCCCGAAGATTACAAATAATTTGTTCACACTAACAAGGGAAGTATGAATCAGTAAAATTGCTATTGAAACCAAACCAAGCTCAAATTAAAGAGCGAGCAAGGTCGAAAGCATAGGTAGAGTGCAGTGCAAAATTTGTGCAGTGCCCCCCCCCCCCAACCCCCGGATCAAGATATGACTCTAGAAGTTTTAGCTGTTTCTATAAAAACCAACATTGACCACAGCAAGAAAAAAAAAATTGCCTTCACGAGAATAAATTTTTCTCAAACCGCGTTCAGTTCTACCAAATTCTACCAAGATCTTACTTTTCTTTTTTTCTTTTTAAATATCTACCGCCTGTACTAATATAAGCTGTTTAATGTCTACTTTAAACGATATAAAATGAATTATAATTATATAAATATAAAATGAATCGATGACGTTTGTTCATCAATGGCTATAGAAGATCAGCTTGTAGGCTGTGCTAATCCATAATGGTAATACTACTACCATCTGCTCAAATATGGCATGGTGAGTGGCTTCCACCAGGATATTTCTGTAATGGATGCTCTGTATCAAGGCATATTACGATTAGAACCTTATTAGAGAAATTACTGTTTGTGTATATAATAGAGCATCCACAGTTAAGACATTCACTGCTACATAAAATAAGAAGATTAGCAAATTTCTCACGGATATCATTTATTTTTTTTCACAAAATTCTCATTATTATTATTATTTTAAACTTTATAAATAATGTGTTTGAAATATTCCTTTTAAGAGGACTCTCTACTTGTCGTCCCCGGAAGCCAAAGTCAATGTTATTGTATGGAGAATTTTGCTCCATAATAACTCTTTAACTAATACATATTTTTAAACTCCGTTTTCTTACTCAGAAAATTCACAACTGTTAAACAATTTATCGCTTTCTAAAAATTGATTTTTTAAACTTTTAATATTTTATTTTGAGGTTGGAAAATGCGAATTTTTACAATGTGAAATTTTGATTTTTGAGCTTAAAAAAAAAAAAAAAAAAAAAAAAATCATTTTTTAGGAAGCGATAAATTGTTTAATAGTTGTGAATTTTCTGAATTAGAAAACGGAGTTAAAAATATGTATTAGTTAATGAGTTATAACGGGGCAAAATTCACCTTAGAATAACATTGACTTCGGCTTTCGAATACGATAAGTAGAGTCTCCTTAAGATTTACGAGTGTTTATTTAACACTTTATTTATATTAAAATGAAAAAAATAAAAGCATTTTAAATCCTATAATTGATATTTATTTATTTTTAATTATTTTTTTTATTTTTTTTTAAATCTGTGGATAACTGGATTGCTTTTATATCATATTCTTTTTTAACATCCCATAAAATATAAAAATCTCTGCTTATTTAATGAAGACAGAAACCTTGATTACGTGAGTCAGTGCTATTATTAGCACAATTTTTTATGTTTTTCAATAATTGGTAAAATAATTTTCATTGTGCACATTTATACGAAATTTTGTCTGATACTGCAATATTGAACACTAGCAGGCTAAGCCCGCTTCGCTAGTCATTAAATTTAAATGAATTTCAAAAGCATTGAACCACTATTTATTTTTTATATCACATTTCGGGCTTTGTAGCATAATTAAAAATTCCTTTTAAGGTCGAAAATTCAAAATAACATATTACGAATTAAAATAAATGAAATATTTATTCCGTTTTGCACTAGTTTTGCAGCAATGTCTTATGTGAATGATTCTCAAAAATGAATCAACGATTGTTTACAAATTTAATGGGTTATGTATGGGAAATAAGTATACTGTAATTTAAAAAATTCAACTCTGAGAACTTAAAAACTGATAATTTTCAAAAAGTTATTTATTATTCTTTTAAATTAGACTGTTTTTTGTTTAATATTAGACTCTTATTTTAAGATAAAAGCAATCGAATGATATCGCGTTGTGAAACTTTGCAACGTAATGTCTTTAAATCTAATAACTTGATGTATATAGTGTCCTCACAAAAAATTAACAGTTTTTAGAGCTCTTTTAAAGAAATATTACATCTATGCAGTATCTTAAAAAAAAAAACAAAAAAATCATCAGTTTTCACAAAAAAAAAAAAAAAAAAAAAAAAAAAAATGGCCGGTCTTCTTCAAAAGCAATTTAATGATATCACGTTGTGACACTCTGCAACGCAATATCTTTAAATCTAATAACTTGATGTATATAGTGTCCTTGCAAAAAAGGAACAGTTTTTAGAGCTCTTTTAAAAAAGCATAACATCTATGCAGTATCTTTTAAAAAAATTCATCAGTTTTTACTAAAAATATGGCCGACTTTCATCACCAAAGTACTTAAATCAAGACCAATCAAAAATAGGAGTGGTCCGCCCGGGTGTAATCCGCCGAGAAACTCTTTGCTTTATTTATATAGATAATGAAAAAAAGGGATGATAACGCCATCTGTCGAGCGATTTTTACCAAAAGTTTATATGTATTAGTCAAGGTGTAACTAAGTATAAATTTGTAAAAAAATCCTATGGAATAATTCTTGAGCTAGATTTACAACAAACATTTATCACACACACAGGAAAATATTTTCTAAAAATTATTAAATGGTATTTTGGGCTTCTCAAAACGTGTAAATCCATCGAAAACGTTTATGAATTCAATATTTTCTTCCATTGAATATAAAAGAAAATAACTAATTCGAATAGGTGCATTCTGTTCAGTTCCCCAGCAAAAAAGATTTGTTCCCAGAGATTTCTGCTAAAGGGTATGCTATATTCATGTTCAGAGAAATGAACTTTGAAATCACTCATTCGGCATGGTTTCAGTACGAAATGCCTCGGCTACTAGGCTAACTTATTTCAGAATATGTACTGTTACCCTATCTTAATTTGTTAAATAATCTTATAAGGAAAATTGTATAAGTTTTATATTTTAGTTTTTCTGCAACAAAATGCTCTTACCAATGCAATAATCTTAATAAAGTACATTATTGCGAAATATTGCTATTTTCTTGTCATATTATGGAAATCTAAAAATTCCGATAACTTACGAATTTTTCAAAGTTGAATTCTTATATAGTTAGTCATATAGCTTATGTCAATAACGTTAATAGTATTTTAAAGCTGGTGAATAATATATTCCTAATAATGCTGCCCTATTCTCCAATGTTATTAAAACCGTTAATTTAAAATAACTTACGAAATTTACAAATTAGACTATTCGAAGTCAACATAGTTCTTTCCAGTAATCATAAGTGGTATTTTGTAATTGGTCCGACCTCATTGCAATCATTTATTCTTGAAAATAATGTTCATGCAGACAAACTAACTAAATGAATAGAATGACATTTAGGAGGGGCCTAGACATGTACCAACCTAATAATAGTAGCGGAATTCTGTATTGTAAGTTATTTAATTTATATTTTGCAATCCCTCCTTTTTTTTTTTTTTTTTTTTTTTTTAATTATTATTAAGTTCCTATGTTCATATAACACTTGATTCATTAACACTTTCCAACAATTTTGAAAAGTGTTTATGACATGGGTTTGTCTGTCTGTCTGTCCGTCTGTCTGTCTGTCTGTCTGTCTGCCGAAAATATTTTCAAGCATGGTGCTCTATGAGAGGCATTTCCATAAACCATATTTTAATACCCTTACTGTACACAAATCTTAATGAAATTGAAATATGTTATTCAAGTTCACTATCGGATGTTCCCTTTTGGAAATGGAGCTTATACCTTTACTGGTTTGTATACAGGGGCACCCGAAAGTAGTTCAAAGCATTGTGTTCTATGAAAGGTATTTCTATAAATCGTATTTTCATACCTTTACTGTACACATATCTTAATGAAATTAAAATACGTTATTCCAGTTCACTATCGGATGTTCTGTGTTGAAAATGGAGTTTATACTTCTACTGGTTTGTGTACAGGGACACCCAAAAGTATTTCAAAGCATTGTGTTCTATGAGAGGTATTTCTATAAATCATATTTTCATACCTTTACTGTAAACATATCTTAATGAAATTGAAATATGTTATTCACGTTCACTATTGGATTTTTACTGTATAAAATGGATTAAATACCAAGTTTGTTTTATATACAAGGACACTCAAAAGTAATCTAAAGCATTGCGTTCTATGAGAGATATTTCTATAAAAAAAATTTTAATAACTTCACTTTCCACGAAGTTTTAGGAAATTGAAGTATGTTACTTATATGCACAAAAGAATGATTTACATTGAATATAGCATGATTAGCATTAGATTTACAGGGTGACACAAAAATATTCTGTTATATTAAGAGCTATTAAGCGTTTTTTAAACTTCCTACCATTTTTCTTAAGTGTGAATATAATATCAATTTGTGTATCTGTTCGTGTGCCTGTCTGCCCACGCTCTAACTCCCGTAAATATTTATGGCATTTTTTGAAACTGATATATGTTATTCAAGTTCAGTCTTGGATGTTTCCTATTGAAAATGGAGTTTATACCGCTACTGGTTTGTGTACAGGGACACCCGAAAGTATTTCAAAGAATTGTGTTCTATGAGAGGCATTTCTATAAACCATATTTTCATACCTTTACTGTACAATATCTTCATGAAATTGAAATGTGTTATTCAAGCTCACTATTCGATGTTTTGTATATGAAATAGATTACATACCACCACTAGTTTATGTACAGGGACATTCAAAAGTACTCCAAAGCAGTGCGTTCTTTGTGAGATATTTCTATAAATCAAATTTTAATAACTTTACTTTCCACGAAGTTTTAAGAAATTGAAATATGTGATTTATATGCACAAAAGAATGCTTTGCATAGAATATAGCATGGTTACCATTAGATTTACAGGGTGCGACAAAAATACTTAGTTATAATAAGAGCTATTAATAAAAAATTGCTAGAATTGTACTTTCATTTACATTAAGCGTTTTTGACACTTTCTATCAATTTTTTTAATGTGAATATAATTTCAATTTGTGTATATGTCTGATTGTACTTCTGTCCATCTGTCTGTCTCTCTGTCTGTTTTTCTGCGCTCTAATTACCGTAAATATTTATGGAATTTCTTTAAACCAATATATTTTATTCAAGTTCACTATCGGATGTTCCCTAATGGAAATGGAATGGTTATCACTTCTGGTTTGTGTACAGGGACACCCAAAAGTATTCTATAGCATTGTGTTCTATGAGAGGAGTTTCTATAAATCATATTTTAATACCTTTAATGTATAGAATTTTTAATGAAATTTTAATATGTTATTAAATTCCCTATCGGATGTTACCTATGTAAAGTAGAATACATTTCTTACTGGTTTGTGTACAGGGGCTCTTGAAAGTACTCCAAAGCATTGTATTGTATAAGAGTTATTTTTATAAACCAAATTTCAATAATTTTATCTTCCACAAAGCTTAATGCAAATGAAATATATTATTCGTATGCACAAAAGAGTGTGCCTTCTGTGTAATATAGTTTGGTTAGCATTGGATTTACAGGGCCACACAAAAATAATTAGTTACATTAACAGGTATTAATAAAAATTTGCTGGAATTGCAATTTTGTTTACATGAGCTTTTTAACACTTTCTTATAAATTTAGTGGGAATATGATTTCAATTTGTGCATCTGTCTGTCCGATTTTCTACCTTTCTATCTGTTTGTCTCCGGCTCCTTTCATCCGTGAATATTTTGAGAATTTTTTAAAAATGATACTCATGTTCCCTATGGAATATTCTCTATTTAAAATGTCATTAATAGGTCCTGTACAACTAGTTTCTTTACAGGGACAACAACAATAACAATAAAAAAAAGCCAATGTATACCGTTTTAGGACGGAATTTTTTAAAAGTTATATTTAAAAAACTTTCTACTACAAAAATCTTAAAAACATTGACATGTATTATTAATATTCTAAAATATTGTTTTTGTATAGAATATGATATGATTAACTTTCAGATTTACAGGGCTACAGTAAAATATTCAGAGAATTTAAAAGCTGTAATTTTAACACTTTCCAAAATGCCTAAGAGTAATTTTAAAATCAATTTGTCTATCTGTATGTTTTTCAGTCCTTCTGTCTGTTGTGTGATAACGTAGGCAAAGAATATTAATAGTTATTCGATACAACAATTGCGTACAGTTCGAAAGTGTTACTAATCAATGCGTACTGCATGATTTATCTTTCTTGTTTTTATGATTTAATTGAATCGTGATTAAATTATTGAGTTTAGATGAACTCATTGATATACAATTCTGTTTTGCAGTTGATTCACTGTTTAAAACTTAGATTTAAAATAATCTCTTTTTTATAAAATAAGTGCACATTGCTTTAATTTACACTTATTTGTGTACTAATTTTAATTCTAATCCCATGTACCTTTCTATCGGCATTTCCAGTTACCTATACGTAGAACGGGTACAATAGCTAGTATATATATACTTATATATATTATATGTATGTATATGTATACACACATACGTACACACATATGCATATATGTGTGTGTACTTATGCTTTTTTTCTTGATCATACAAAAATTTATTTTTGTGTCTAGAAAAGTCTACATTATACAATAAAAACTTGTCATGTGGTGCAAGATTTTCAATATACAAGAAACTTATAAATGAAAATACCTTTCACTCAAATTAAATATTAGGTGTAAGTATTATTATTGTCATCATTATTATTACCATTGTTGTTTGGTGTGTGTTTGTTTATAATGCATTTTTAGAAATATCTCTTGAAAAGGACACTAGGTATAAATGTGAATTAAACTAAGAGCATAACACAAAGTACTTGATTGATAAATTATTTGTTTTGTGCATAAAACTTGAATGTATAAAATTTACATTTCATTTTCGGTAAAGGAAAAATAAATAAATAAAAAAGGAAGGAAGAAATTTTCTGATCTAAAGTTGACTCTGAAGATTCTAAACTTACCGTCATTACATCGTAAATTATCGTCTTAAAGTTGAGAAAATTTGCATACACATGCATTAAAATAAAAATATATTAAGGTCTATAAGAGGTTTTTTAGGCCCAGATGAATTTCGAGTTCTTATTTTATTATATGAATAGCTTGACCATTATACATAAAAAATAATGGAAATTAACTCCAAAAATTCAGTATAACTGCTATGAAATTACAGAGCTGCCAACCTAATCCGGCAAATTGTTAGTATCGCCCATTTTTCTACACAACTTAATTTTTAGAGAAATTCTCTTGAAGTATATTTAAGATGAATTAAGAAAACAAATAATCTAAAAATTAAGTGGTGTAGAAAAATGGGCGGTACTAACAATTTGCCGGATTAAATTGGCAGCTCAAGATATATGACATTACAGTGGCAATGCGTAAACCTCTCAATAGGGGTGAAAGTGTTACATTAATGTTTGTGATTATGATTAATTAGGATAAAGATCATTCTAAAAAAATATTTGTGGAAGAGTTTCGTCTTTTGATGGAAGTATTTCACCCTTGCCCTTCACAGTCGTTCTTGGCATAATGTTAAATACAAGCTCCGCCTGTGGGCGGTGCTATTGAGAGTTACATAATTTTAGAACAGGATTTTCTGTATTTATGTTTATATTACAAAAGAATATAGATTATAACTCCATTGTACATTAATTGTACAAGGACGAATATTGGGTATACTCTTAAGAAATATTGTCGCATACAGATTGCAAAAGAAATACTGCAGGCGGAGTTAAAGTTTTCCAAATGCAGTGTTGCATTGTTCCTTAATTTATTTCGGAGAACTTTTAGTCCCGCTTTTATTCCGCTCCATTTAATTTATAAAATAATTTTCTATAATATAAAACTACGATAAAATAAGAAAAAAAAAATTTTTATAATAAAAGTAGTGTGAAAAAAAAGGTGAGACTAAAAATGCTGAGCCATAAATTAAGGAACTTGGCAACACTGCAAATATCGCAGACTTTATTCTCCGCCTTGGAAGTGTTAATATTGTTTAGGGTATAAACTGTACAGATAAAAAAAGACTTAAATATTTTTTAAAGAATATTTAGTGTAACAAAAATTTAAATTAAAGGAAATTTGAGTAGATAGATTCGATTTCATCAGTTTCATCTCTTTCATACCAGTGATAAGTAGTAGTGTAAGAAGTGTATTCACTGTAATGACTGTTGTGTTTTTCTTTTAATTTTAACTTTTTTTATACGAGCGCAGTGGCGCAACATTTTTATCGTTATCATATATAATTGGAGTCATAGTGTTCTTCATAATATATTTCAATAACAAACATTTGCTCTTTTGCTCTCATATAAAAAAAGTAGGTCAAGGTTCCAGTAATGGGAAAATTTGGGCCAAAATGCAAAAGTGTGAATCTTTGGGGCCTGGGGAACAAACAAGTACTTAAACAATGTAAATAAGTTTTATTGAAACTTAAAGTATACATGTTCTAAAACAACTAAATGCAAAATTAAATGTACACATGTGATCAATCTGATAATTTTCTCAATTTCGGGCCGAAAATCCCCTTTATGGACCCTCATCTTTTCTTCAAAACTCTTGAAATAAAAAATTAAAAATAAAATTGAGAATTTTAATTGTTTTGGAAAAAATATTAAAAAATTTTCCAACTTTGCTAATTTTAGACTAAATTTCACAAACAAATTATAGTGAAAATACTCTATAGGCCTTCAAATATATCTGTGCACACATTTCAATTTTTGTCTTAATTTATTTAAGTTTTAAAATCTCAAATTTGCATGAAATTTCACCATTCAAACATAAACATATCTCTGGTGAATTAATTCCTCATTTCATTCAAAAAACAATGACCAAAAATGTGTAAAATGTGTTCATATATAATATGAACATATAATGTGTTCATATATAATATGAACAATAATAATTTGAATTTCAGAGAGGAAATTAAAAATTTGCAAGAATGAAGAATTGAAATTTCCCAACAAGAATTAAAATTTTGAATTCGTTTTTTATATTTTAAGGAAATTTTAATATACTTAATATTGCTAAATTGTAATGCAAATGCATGCAAAATTTGTTAATTTTATGACTAAATTTACAAATTAAGATTTACAATGTCCACCGCTCATCCAAGGAAAATTTTATTTATTTCAAGAGGCGGCATTTGTATGGACTGACGGCAGTGCAATGGACTACGAAAATTGGATTTCTAATGAACCGAATAATGAAGAGGAGAAATGCGTCGAAGCTGTAACCAATACTATGGGGTGGAATGATTGTAAATGTGAAGACAAAAAAAGCTATATTTGTTCAGTTAAGAAAAGTAAGATTAATTTTTTTTTCTAATTATATATATGACACTATAAAACATTACGGAAGCATGTCTTTTTACAGAAAAACCAATAAAAAAGTATTGTATTTTTAGAGCAACTCACATTTTTGAAAAGTATTCATTGATTTTTTGGAATCATTTCAGAGCAAAGACAATCACGAAATAATAGATTTTCGAAAATAACTAAAATCTCAATGTGGAAGTTTAAATTTCGCAAACGATTTCTTTTATGGTAGAAACATTTCTGTGTATTTCTGACGGTAACAAAACGACTTTGCGATTCAATGTTAGATATTGCAGTTCTAAAATTAGTTGATTGAACATAGGAAAATCTTTTAACTGCGTTAATGAAACATTTACTTACAAGCGATCTTTATCGATAGGTTATATTATAATCCAGATAATATTCTAAAATTGTTGTATCTAATACAAATTGATATCTAAGGTAAATAGAATAAGCAAAAAAAAAAAGAAAAAAAAACCTTATTCAAAATAAAAAGTCAAATGTTTTTCTTTGAAATCATACAGGAAAGAAAGAAAAATACTCAATATTAAAGAGTAATAAAACAAATAGTAATTACCGCACGTAACTGTAATGAGAATAAACTATTTGCTAATAGCCAGGTTCGTCGCCAAGGCCGATCTATGTTGAAACCAATTAAATATCCTTATATTTTCTCGTGCCGTTTCGTGTATTTCACTTTAAAAACAGTTAAAATGAAGGAAAGGAGTTTTATTTTTTATAACAATATTATCATGGATCCCCTTAGAAAGACCAAAGGGAGAACATTTCACCCAGGACTAAGTCCCACGCTTACGCATTTGGACTTCGTTCCTACATAGCCACACTATCATGGAATACTATTGCTATAGAAACTTATTACGACAATGCTTTATCCTAAAGAACGTTCCTGATTAATGTCCATCATTTGATTTCTAGATTAGTATTGATGGATAAATTTAACATAATTTCCTTAAAACTCTGATTATAAACACTCTCTGAAACAGAAATGTCAATAATGTCAGAGTTTGTAATATTCTTCAGAAGCTATAATTTTTTTTATTTCATAAACTAAATGCAGGTTACACTCTGTGTAATATTTATTAACACGTATAAGATATATATATAGTAAAATGAAAAGTTTATTGCTAAAGTATACGCAAAAGCTTTCATAAAAGTCCATTTTCGTTTTATTGTAACAAAGGTATAATTAATTTAACAAAGGTAAGTCAAATTGTTTAAAAAATTAAAACCATTTAATCGTGTGATGATGAAAAAGAAGAAAATTTTTAATCTTATGTGTTATTGAAAAACATATAGAAACTAAAAATGAAGGAAAATTTACCTAATCATGAAATATTTAACGCATTAAGATTTTTCACAATAAAACTTAGTTTTCAAAGAAATTATAACTACTTAATATGTTTATATAGAATTATATTATCATCGCGGAGACCTCAGTGGAGTTCTGTCTCTGCAGACACTCAAAAAATCGTTTGCGTATCTCTGCGTATACATACACTGCTCGACATTGAAAATGCAACACCAAGAAGGAATGATAAAGACAGACTGAAATTTGTTGGACACATACATTATAGTAGGAAGAACAATTGATTAAAATTTCAGGAAATTTGGAGTAATATGTACTGAGAAAACAGTATATAAAGCAGCGACCCCTGTGAGCAATATCAGCACTTATCTGCCTAGGCATTGAATCGAACAGCGACTGGATGACATGTACGGGTAGAGCATGAAGTTTTAACACGATGCCACAATTCATCGATAGAAGTTACTGGTGAGTGGTGGGGGACCAGTCGCTTTTCAACGATTAAACATTTTCATTGGTACGAGATCAGGAGAACGCGCTGGCCAGAGTAACAGTCGAAGACATTCTGTATCAAAGAAGGTCCGGACAATACAAACAACTTGCGGTCGTGCATTGGCTGCTTAAATGTTTCGCTTCGGAGGTCTTGAATATAGGGCAGAGTGATGGGCCTTAACTCGTCAGAAATGTAATGGCTGGTATTCAGAGTGGCGTGAATGAAAACAAGAGGTGATCGGGAGTGTATCAAATGGTACCACATACCATCAATCCAGTTGGTGACTCAGTATGCGGCTTCCAAAATTCTGATTACCCTCAAAACTGCATCACTGATATGGGCGCCATTAATGTGTGATCAACGATGAACCTGGACGCAGGAATGGCGTGAAGTCACTTTTCAGACAAATCACAATCCTGTTTACAGCATCAAGATTGCATTATCCGTATTTAACAGCATTGTGAATAATGCACATTACCAGCTGGGATTCGACATCACTGTCCATCATTTGCAATGATGTTATGGGTTCCCATTGGATACACGTCTCGATTACTTCTTGTTCGTATTCTTGGCACTCTGAACAGCGGCAATTAAATTTCTGTTGAATTAAGGCCCGCCCCTCTGCCCTGTATGCGAAGCCTCCGTAACGCAAAATGTAAGCAAAATAGTGCACGACCGCAAATTCTTTGTATTGTCCGGACCTTCTTTGATACAGAATGTGTTCGACTGTTGCTCTGGGCAGCGTGTTTTCCTGATCTCGCACCAATGAAAATGATTATCATTCCTTCTTGGTGTTGCATTTTCAATATCGAGCAGTGTATCTATGTCTGCCAGTAGTACAATACCAACCGCACATTCAACCACATAGTAGAGACACACAAAGAAATTTCGTCACATTACTATCTATAAACTGAATTTCTTTTAAGTAAATTTTAACATGGTTACAGACCATTCAGCATAATGAAATTAACATATTTTATTTGAATATTTTAATGCATGTTTTCTACAGACAATGGCAGGCACAGATATAGTAATTAGTTTACAGAGATACACGAAGGAATTCCGATATGTTACGTGATCATTTTGAATCAATTTTTGTGTAATTGTTTATGAGTTACAAGGAATTAACGCAAATATACGTCACGAGGAAATATATATATACAGACACGTATAGACAGATATGTACAATTCTGAGGTTCTGAGGAGGCGCACCACTAAACATAATCTCAAGGATTTCTCTAAAAATTTCTGCTGAATATCTTAAGTTATTTGGCCCATTTTTAAAAAAGTTTAGAAAATTTCTTCATAATGTCTTCAAATTTCTGAAGATATTTTATAGAAAAAGATAAATCTTCAAAATATTTTAAAATATTTGAAGAATGCCTTAAGAAAATACTATTTTCTCAAGAATATCTTCGGATTATTTTTAGTGGGGATGGTAGCCGTCTCCGAAACTTATCTCGCAATTTAATCATATAAATGTATGTATGTTTCTAATTAGTGTTTTCCACTAGTTTAATCTAGAAATGATGTGAAATTTTAAATAGATATTTATGAGTTGCACGGAATTAGTTATGATGGAAGAATACTTTATAAATCAATGCATGAGTTCACGGTTTCCTCGAATTAGTTATTTAAATATATTTATAACAAATAATTCTTACTAATAATTCTTTGTAAAACAACAGAAATATAATTAAATAAAGTTAGCTTACCTGGGTTGTCACAGGTAATCCCATATTCCATTGGTGAAGAAAAATCCTCTTTATTTATCATCAGATCGTACTCTTGAATTAGATTGAGAAAAATACATGGATATAAGCGTAGCTACTTCTTTTCCTATAATGAATCTTGATTAGACTGAGAAATTCTTACATAATATGTAGATCAATTATTATTTAGGATAATTCACACGTTGCTGCGTAATGAAAGAATGCCTAGATGTTTTATCCTTTTAATTTATTCATCTTAGACAAAAAGAAAAAATATTATGATTAAATAGAGTAAGAAAATGGAACGTCAGTTCCGAATAGCAAAAATTACATGATTGAAAAAAAAAAAGTATTACAATGTACTTGTAGAGAGACGCGACACATCGTCACGTGATACGGCAGGTGCACCGAACAATCAATTGGCGGGAAGCAAAAAACAAAAAAGAAAGTCCGGAACAAGAGAAACGAAAGTCAATAAAAGAATGTTCTGAGATTAAATATCACAACACCCCCTCTTAAGCTCAGAAAATTTTTCAATTGTTCATTAATGCATTTCTATGTCTATTAAAATCAGTTTTTGGCAGAGCTTTTGTGAGGGTATCGGCGGTCATTTCTTTGGTAGGTTTGTATTGAAGCTTGATTAGGCCTTCTTGTATTAAGTTTCGCAGAAGATGATATCTCAGCTGTAAGTGTTTTGTTTTGGACTGGAACTTATCATTTTCAGCAATCTTGATGGTAGATTGGTTGTCCTGGTACAACACTATAGGACATTGTTGCGGCAAATTTAAATCATCCAGCAGTTTGTTGAGCCACTGTATTTCAAGTGCAGCACTCGCAGCTGCGACGTACTCAGCCTCTGCTGAAGACATGGACACACAGGACTGTTTCTTCGAAGTCCAAAATATTGGATTTTTTCCTATCTTAAATAAATTTCCAGAGATAGACTTTCTATCACTTGGATCATTGGCCCAATCCGAATCCGAATATGCTCTAAGAACAGGTTCACCAGAGTTACAAAGTTTTAATTTAATATCTTGGGTATTTTTCAAATATCTAATAACCCTTTTAACTGCCTCCCAGTCTTTCGCTCTAGGATTTTCGTTTCTACGGCTTAAGATGCCAACGGCAACACTTATATCAGGTCGCGATACTGTAGAAATGTAAAGTAACGCGCCTATAGCCTGTCTGTACATTGTGTTGTTTGGTAAGAGATTGTCATTATCAGTTAATTTTATATACCCTGGTTCCATCGGTGTGTCAGAGGGCCGTGCGTTATCTAGCTCAAATTTGGTTACAATGTCTCGTATTTTATTATTTTGATCAAGCGAATTACCCCTTTACAAGATCTTTCTATATTTATGCCGAGGTAATATTTGGCTTCCCCAAGGTCGGTTAATGGATATTCTTCCCTAAGTTGATTAATTAGTATGTCAATATTGTGATTTTTACCAGCTACAAGTAGATCATCAACATACACAAGAATGTAAGTTTCTGTGTTATCTTTGTTACGTATATATAAACACTTGTCGTGTTCACTTTGTTTAAATCCTAATTTACACAATGATTCATTAATTTTCAAATTCCACGCTCTAGCGGCTTGTTTCAAGCCATATATCGCTTTCTTTAACTTACATATTTTATTTTCTTCGCCCTGGACAACATAACCCTCGGGTTGATGCATGTATACATCTTCTTGCAAATTTCCATGTAGGAAAGCAGTTTTGATATCTACATGCCTTAGATTCAAATTTTTATATAGTGACTTGGTCAAGAAACTTCTTAGAGTGGTATGCGATGCAACTGGTGCAAAAGTTTCGTCATAGTCCACCCCGTATTTTTGAGAAAAACCCTTGGCAACAAGCCTGGCTTTATATTTCTCGACTTGTCCTTGGCTATTGTATTTGGCCTTGAACGCCCACTTACACCCTACTACTTTGGTCCCTGGTTGAGCGTCAACAAGTTCCCAAGTATTGTTTTGTCTGAGTGAATTCATTTCGTCGAGTGTGGCATTCAGCCAATTTTCTTTTTCAGCTGGGTTTTGAATTTTTAGTATATCATCAAAACACTTAGGCTCATCAATTCTTTTGTCATTTACTGCAAATGCAAATCTGTCGGGCGGAACACCTTTATTTAATCGTTGTGATCGTCGCGGCAGAGTTTGCGTGTCATCCGGACTATCGTTATCGCCCGCTATATCTATATTTATATCAGTATCTAATATTGGTAATTTGGACACCGGAATTTCATCATTTGAATTTTCATTCTTGATTAGTGATGTTTCATTATTGTGGGATTCTCTATTCTCATTTTCCAAAAATTTTACAGTTCTGCTAATTATTACATTTTTATTATTTGTGCAAATTCTGTAGCCTTTGCTACGATTATCATATCCCACAAAGATTCCTTCTTGAGCGGTGCTATCCAGTTTTCCCCTATGTATTTTATGTACATATGCGTATGCGCGACATCCGAATGTTTTTATATTTGATAAATCGGGTTTACGGCCGGTCCATTTTTCGTAAGGAGTTGAGTCGCATGAGGAGGTCGGGAGCCTATTTTGTATGTAATTTGCAGTATTTACGGCTTCCCCCCAAAAGGAATTCGGTAAATTACTGTCTTTAAGCAGACAGCGAGCCATTTCGGTCAGCGTACGATTTTTACGTTCTGCCACGCCGTTCTGAGCACTAGAGTAAGGAACGGTAAACTGGTGCTCAATTCCTTCTTTATTCAAAAATTCATTTACTTCCATACTAGTGTATTCACCCCCGTTATCGGAGCGAATTGCTTGCACTTTTCGGCCAAATTTGTTTGCGGTCATAGCCACATATTCCTTTAACTTAGAAAATACCTCAAACTTATTTCTTAGCAAATATATAATAGTATAACGACTGTAGTCGTCTACAAAAGTAAGAAAGTAATATTTTCCACCTACAGTGGGGGTTTTCATAGGGCCACATAAGTCTGTGTGGACCAGTTCGAGTGGTACGGAGGCTCTAAATTGTGCAGCTTTGGGGTAAGGTGAATCAGTTAATTTTGACATTATGCATGTTTTACATTCAGTATTATGTTTGCAATCATTTAATTTTATACCCACAGCCATGTCCTTGTTAACTAAATCTTTAATGTGGTTAGTATTTCTGTGGCCAGTTTCACATGCCACTTGTTTATGCAATTTTCGTTATCACAAGTTTGTATTACAATGTTCGCTGTGTGTTTGTTTTCAGAATAATTTAATTGACATTCATATAAGTTATTTTTCACATATCCCTCAATGCATGTATTTCCCTGATTTACGATTTTACAGGTTTTATCATCAAATATAGCGATACAGCCATTCTCTGTTGCTCTTTTTATTGAAATTAAATTAGTTTCTATTTCAGGGACATAAAGAACATTTTTAAGTGTTATTTTGTTCTGTGTGTTTTCCGAATTTACGGTATACAAATCCACAGTACCGGAACCCAAAGATTTTAGCTGCGTGCCGTTCGCGATAGTGACGTTAGAAACGTTATTTTTAAGATCGCGAAATTTTAGTTTATCATTGCAGATATGTGAAGACGACCCTGAATCAACCACCCAATTTACAGTTTTATCTCCAACATAAAAAGAATACAATTTATCAGCTTTTGGTTTATTGGTCCCCTCAGCAATTTGAGCGCTATCTGGCTTCTCATTGTTCTGAGAGCATATGTTGGATCTGAAGTTGGGTTTTTTGTTGAAATTTTTACTGTGACTTTTAACAGCAGAATTATTTTTATTTTTTAACTTATAGCATTCTTCTATATTATGATTGCTTTTCTTACAGTATTTGCAGAATTTTTCCGATTTGTTATGGTATTGGACTTTTAACGCTGAATTTTGAATAGTTTTGTTTTCAAGCCTTTTGGCATATTCATCAGCCAATTTGTTTCGTATGTACTCAGGTGTCAATTGGGCTTCGTCTCTCGATTCGAGACTTGTTATGAGAACGTCATACGAAGGAGGGAGTGAGCATAGCATTAATGCAGCTAGGTGCGATTCATCTATGACTTCACCTATGGCGGTGAGTCTGTCGCGTGTTTTATATATATCAGCTATATGTTGGTTAACATCACCACCTTCAATTAATTTTATGGAATAAAGTTTCCTAAGTAAGAAAAGCTTACTGGAAAGCGATGATCTTTCGTGGACTTGGCGCAGAGCATTCCAGCACTCTCGTGCTGTATCTAGATTCATAACGTACACTATCTGTTCATTATCAATAAGTAGATTTATAATGGCTCTGGCCTTTCTATTTTTTGAACGCCACTGATCGGTTATTGGGTTGGGAGGATCGTCAGTAATGACTGTAAAAAGATCCTCTTTTTGCAAGTACATCTCGATACGAAACTTCCACACATTATAATTTGTGGAGTTCAGCGGTTCAATTTGTATATCTTTTGTTGCTGACATACTTGAACAAAATTTTTGTAATAGTTTTGTTAATATTTGTTCAATTCGTAAATATTCCTTTAATATTTTAAATCAACACAGTTCGGATAAATAGTACTTGAAGAAGAAAATAAAATTAAATAGTTTTCATAAAAATAAGTACTTTTCAATACTTTCGATTTAGTGTCACTTCAGTTTTGAAGAAACAAAAACAAATATTTTCGCTTACATTTTCATTTTTTTTTTTTTTTTTTTTTATTATTTTATTATTTTAAATGTAGCAATTTCTTCCAATGTGCAATGAAAAAAAAAAACTTTTGAACTTTTGTCAAGAATAAATCTATATTTTCAATTCAAAATATCAGAATCATAATCTGATGGAAGAATACTTTATAAATCAATGCATGAGTTCACGGTTTCCTCGAATTAGTTATTTAAATATATTTATAACAAATAATTCTTACTAATAATTCTTTGTAAAACAACAGAAATATAATTAAATAAAGTTAGCTTACCTGGGTTGTCACAGGTAATCCCATATTCCATTGGTGAAGAAAAATCCTCTTTATTTATCATCAGATCGTACTCTTGAATTAGATTGAGAAAAATACATGGATATAAGCGTAGCTACTTCTTTTCCTATAATGAATCTTGATTAGACTGAGAAATTCTTACATAATATGTAGATCAATTATTATTTAGGATAATTCACACGTTGCTGCGTAATGAAAGAATGCCTAGATGTTTTATCCTTTTAATTTATTCATCTTAGACAAAAAGAAAAAATATTATGATTAAATAGAGTAAGAAAATGGAACGTCAGTTCCGAATAGCAAAAATTACATGATTGAAAAAAAAAAAGTATTACAATGTACTTGTAGAGAGACGCGACACATCGTCACGTGATACGGCAGGTGCACCGAACAATCAATTGGCGGGAAGCAAAAAACAAAAAAGAAAGTCCGGAACAAGAGAAACGAAAGTCAATAAAAGAATATTCTGAGATTAAATATCACAACAAGTTATGTAATTTTTATTTGTGTATATTTAATTTGTTGCTCGAATAGGACACACAAAAGATTTTCGTACAATCACGGTCTATAGAAAGAATTTCTTTTAAGTGCAATTTACCATGGTTACATTCCATTCAACATTACGTTATTTGATTAACATTATTATTAAAATTATGTTATTAGAATGTTTAAAAGCACAACTTCTGTAGAAAGTACTAGGCATATATTATAAAATTAGTTTACAGTGCTACAAAAAATAATTCCGATACGCCATGCAATGATTTGGAAGGAAATTGGGTACAAGTATTTATGAGTTACAAAAAATTAACTCGATAAGTTTTTTAATGTGCATTGTGTTTGTGGCGTGTGTATAAGGACAAATAAAATAATTTTTGACCGTTACTGTATATGAAAATCATTTCTTTTAAGTCAAATTTAACATGGTTACGCTTCATTCAACACAATATAATTAACATACATTAAGGGACAAAAAAAAAAAAAAAAAAAAAAAAAAAAAAAAATGCAGAAAAATTGACTTATACGGGTCATTTTCAAAAATTTTGCTCATAGAGCATTTAAAAATTAAAAAATTATCAAAACTTTAATTTTTTTGTGATAGAAGCTAAAAGATAGCTCTTGTTTAGGATACAAATAATATTTGAGCTTAATTTTTCTTACAACCCGATATATTTACCTACAAAAGTGAATGTTTGAGTTTTATTGTAATCAGTGTTATCAGACAACATGACTGCCTTTTTTAAAACTATAAAACTGTTTAATTTTCTAAAAAATATAAATTTCAATAATAAATGTGTCTTGTGACAATATTTGATTACAGAAATAAATATATAATTATTTCTATTATAAATATGCAACATTTAATGTTGAAATTACAACTCTTGAAATTTTTAGTTGTATTTGCTTAAAGTAGCAGAAAAGTTTTGTGTGGCTCTGTAAATCTTGATGCTAATTAATACTATAGTCTATTGAAAACATTCCTTGTGCACATAAATTATGCATGCCAATATCATTATGATTTGTACAAAATAATAGTATTAAAATGTGATTTATAGAAATAGCTCTCATATAATACAGTGCTTTGGAATACTTTTGGGTGTCTCTGTACATAAACTAGTGGTAGTATTCACACCATTTTAAATCAGGAACATTTCATAAGGAACTTGAATAACGTATATCAGTTTCAACAAATTCCGTGAATATTTTGGGCTGTTAGAGAGTGGACAGACAGACGGACAGAAAGACATATATATAGATGAATTCATGTCGTAATCACTCTTAAACATCGTTAGAAATTGTTGAAAATGATTAATACAAACAAAAATGCAATTTCAGAGATTTCCAATTATAGCCATCCTTGTAACTGAATATTTTTGTGTGACCCTGTAAATCTAATGCTAATTATTCTACATTCTAAAGAAAGCATTCCCTTGTGCATATGCATTTTTCATGTCAATTTCATTATGATTTGCGCTAAATAAAAGACTTAAAATATAATTTATGGAAGTAACTCTAGTAGGACACAATGCTTTGAAATTATTTTGGGTGTCCCTGTAGACAAATCAGAGGTAGTACGCCATTTTCTATAGGAAACATCCCATAATCAACCTGAACAACATATATTAGTTTCAAGAAATTTCATGAATATATACAGGATTTAGAGCGCGGACAGTCTGAAATTTTAAACACTTTTCCACTTTGTCATAAAGTGTTAAAAAAGGCCTCCTTTTTTTTACTTTATTAAATGTATATATACATCTTTCTCTCTCTCGATTTATATATATATATATCCATTAAAAATAAGCAAATTTTTCAGGAGCATTACTTCGCTATAGGTAACACTCATGACTCAATTATAGTTTAGTAATTTTCTTTCTTTTTCAAAAAAATAATAACAATAATTAATGAAAATATAACTTAGGTTTAATATATAAGCAGTTTATTCCATTGTTACACATTAAAAACAAAACATTTTAACTGTTAATTACTAACAAAAATTAAGGTTTAATTAATAATCTTCGAAAGGAAAAACAGCATTTAAATTGCATATATAATGTAGATATATAATTTTAACATCACCTATTTAATTTTTTATAGAAGCATTATTTGTTACTTTTGCTTTTAGAACTCATAAAGTTAAATTGCATGAATAATAAATTAAGGGCGATTTCATCAAGAGTATTACCCACAGTAAAGTAACACTTATGACAAAATTAAGGTTGATTATTTTTTTCCATAAAAATATTCAATACAGAATACATTTAGGCTTAATGAATAAGTAATTTATGCGGCTATTACAGATTAAAAGCAATAATATTTTATACCAGCAGGCTACGTCCGCTCCGCTTCGCTGGTCACTGTTTTTAAATGAATCACTATAATTAATGAATTCTCAAAATTGCATTAATTTTTATCATGTGAAAAAAAAAAAAAATCTGATCGGGAAAAATGTTGCACTGGGTCCCCACTGCCTTCGGCAACGTAGACCCATGAGCGCGCTGTGCGCGTGTATTCCTTCTATTGTATTCTTAAAAACGGTTTCTTACTAATTTTAATTTTAAATTTAATAACTTGATAAAATCTTGTGCTTCTTAATAATTTTTTTTACTATTAAATTTTAATAAATGAAATCTTTACTAAATGAGATCATTGCCTTAGGAGCTTAAAAATTGTACTAATACTTAACCAAAATTTTACTTTACAATTAACTTTTAAACTAAAAGTTAAATAATTTTTCTCTTCTAGATTCTTTATAAAGACAAATTAAATCATTTCAATTTCCTCCTTAAAGGTAAAATATCTAAATTAGAATTTAAATCCTTTTGATCGTATAGCTTTAAACAAATAAAATAAGTCTGGCGCTGTGAACAGTCTAAAAAAAAAAAAAAAAAAAAAAAAATTTTTTTTTTTTTTTTTTAAGTTTAGTTAAGTATCAATAACTTTTAACAACCCTAGAATTCGAAAGACTTAGCTTAAAGCTAAGAGGTAGTTACATAGTTTAGTTAAATTTATCTTTAAAAACAATAAAGTAAAACTTTACACATTCTGCAAAATAAAACAGACTCGGAAAAATTTAAATTTAAATTTAAATTTTATTTTAGATCAAAGCTTATTTTACATTATACACATTTATCTATTCTATTTCAATATTTGCATTCGAACGTAGCTAACGTATAAAGATACAAATTTTTGAACTTCAGTGTTTCATGTTATACACTATACTATAGAACAATAAAATATTACTTGAGGTATACTTTTAAGAAAAGTTGTCACATTACATGGTGGAAACAATCACAGACTACAAAGAAACAAACTCGTATAATTCATTAAATAAATAACAGTGAGTTTGGCAAAAGTTTCAATTAAACAATTTTTGAAATTAACTTACATCAATCCATCTGGGCTATGAAGGGTCTGTCATTTGTGAAGCCACATAGAATTATTCCTATTGCCACCTTCGCGACGTAGTACGGACTCCATAAGGGATACACATCAAACAAAGCAGTGATTCTTCGCCACGTCAGACTCTAACTTAACTGAACTCCTTTACAGGCTATTTTAATTATCGCTTTTTCCTTGGTCAGCGTTCCATTATTACACAATCGACGATCTCCGCAGTCCCAATTACAATCTCAACCAGCCGGGAATTCTATCTGAGAGGGTCTATTTTCCTGCTAATGTTCACTTAAATCTCTTCTACACACTCACATTGCTATCGTCCATTCGAGCCGCTTTCCGTATGCCAGGTTTTCCGATCACTCCCGAGGGTAACCCAGCACCCGACTTCTGACGACTTGCCTGGCTCGGAAGCATCAACAACAGAACAAACAAAATCTCTCTCCGCGTCCAACTTCATCGCATTACGAGAATCCCAGCATAACTTTGTTCTCCAAATCAGGGGGTAAAAACAGGGCCCCGAACAAGAAACAACTATCTCTGTTTCGACTTTTCTCTCCAAGATAAAAAATCTACTTCCAAAATCTAATCAAAGAACAAAAATTTTTGAAGAAATCATCCCTGCGCGAAGCAGACTACCCATATATTTCGAGCCGGGGGAGGGACGTACACCCGCCCCTTTACACCTCCCAGCCAACAGAGCAGTATACATACCACGTGGGACACGAGATCCTTTACATTCGAACGTAGCCCATCTTACGCTCGGACGTCACAGAGAGGGGAGAAGAAGACACACCCCTAGCAAATCAGCTGTGAATTAAACACATGTGCTAGTCATTAGCTTCGTATTCCAGCAAAGAAAAAGAAATGCTATAGATAATAATGTTAGTTACATTCTTCAGTGGATTTAGAATTCCCGAGACAAATGATATCTTTTCAGACTAAGAATAAGATTAAGATTTAACATACTGCATTCAGCCCACGTTAATGCCTGTCAAGCATAAATTCACATGAGATACCTTCTTATCATTTCATAATAGAATGCATTTAAATCCTATTTACAGCAATATACCAAGGGACAAATATACAATATTCCCCTAACAAAAGCCCTTTTTTAAACGATAGAGATTACATATAGAAAGAAATATTTTTAGCATTCATTCTAGAATTTTACACATTCCATTCATTAAACTTGTACACACTTAACTATTTAATTCTTTACTTATCTATTTATTTATTTGACAAAAGTAAGCATTTTATTATCCTTAGACTCTTTTCTTATTGAAAATTCTACTTGATAAAAGGAAAAAAATCGTTAATTACAGCACATCAAATAACAAAAGCATAATAAACGCCGTCATACTTCACCACCCTTATGATTTCTCAAAATTCCATGATATTACTCCTAAAGTTTTATTCTTAAGAAAAGAAATTAAAAAAAAAAATAATTTCTGATCGGGTAAAAACTCAAACCGGTCCCCTCTGCCTTCGGCAGCGTAGACCTATGCGCGCGCAGTGCGCGTATTCTTTCACCACCTTTCCTGCCCCTCCTAATAATTTTAACGCCCTAAAACATGGAAATCAGGTGAAATCTAGAATCCCACTTCCGATAATATAAAAGTACTTTAAAATATCTTTCGAAAGATGTATTAAAAATAATTTAATATTAATTAGAATTTGAAAAATTGAAACTTTAAAATATTACAGCGCCATCTGGCGATAGAAATTTCTGTAATCTACTGTTCAATTCCAATCAACAAAGCTTTGAAATGATGTATTACTTATGAAATTATTTTAATTAGTAGCTCAGATACAAAAGAAAACCTAATCAGGACTCCCTAAAACATGTAAATCAGGTGAAATCTCCAATCCTACTTTCGATAATATAAAAATACTTTAAAATATCTTTCGAATGATGTATTAAATATAATTTAATCATAATTAGAATTTGAAATATTGAAATTTTAAAATATTACAACGTCATCTGGCAGTAGAAATTTCTGTAAATTACTGTTCAATTCCAAATCAACAAATCTTTCAAGTGATGTATTACTTAAGAAATTATTTTAATTAGTAGCTCATATACAAAATAAAACCTAATCAGGACTCCCTAAAACCTGTAAATCAGGTGAAATCTCGAATCCCACTTCCGATAATATAAAAGTAGTTTAAAATATCTTTCGAATGATGGATTAAAAATAATTTAATAATAATTAGAATTTGAAATATTGAAATTTCAAAATATTACAGCGCCATCTGTCGGTAGAAATTTCTGTAATCTACTGTTCAATTCCCAATCAACAAAGCTTTCAAATGATGTATTACTTATAAAATTATTTTAATTGGTAGCTGAGATACAAAAGAAAACCTAATCATGACTTTCTAAAACATGTAAATCACGTGAAATCTTGAATTACATTACCTACGGTAGTCGGTTAATGGAATTAAGAAGAAAAATAAATATTTTTTTGGCCCCCAAAACCTATATATACCAATTTTTAATGGTCTAACTCGATTTCAGATTTTTTGCCCCCCTTCAGGAGACCTTAAAAGATGTAAATCAGGTGAAATCTCGAATTGCATTACCTACGGTAGTCGGTTTATGAAAGTAAATAGAAAAAGTATTTTTTTAGTACCTTCAAATGTATTTCGTTGCTATGGAAACTCCTATCATCTTTTGAGAGATAGATTACGTGTTAGAGTAAAATTTAATTTGAAAAAAAAAAATTAATTTTTTTTTTATTATCCAAAATGAATGAAATTTGAACTGCAAGTTGATCTTGCACTATATAGGTTGTATATTAAGTTTTGTGAACGGGAAAGAAAATTTGAAGAATTTTGAAATTCGCAATTTTTAATCCCAGTTCAATATCATGCGATATTAGTGATTTCCAGTTGTTTTGTTTCCGTTCCAGATAGCAGAGAAAATATTCTGCTGATAGAATGTCTCTTTTTAAGCAATTAGCCGTGGATTTTTGGTCATTTTTCGATCGACATGGGTCGGCGTTTTAATTAATATCTCCGAAACTAATTAAAATTTTTAACTTCTGTTTGCAGGAGCCCCTCGGGAAGGCTCCTGCGCATCCGTATGTCAATTTTTGTACTTCTGCGTTCAATAGGAGCTGAACGTACAGAAGAACAGACAGACAGACAAAACTTTCCTTTTATTACTATAGATGATAATTATTGATAAAAAATAAGGTAACACTCATGACGATGAATAATAATACTCACCTTCCTACAGACTTTGCTTGCCAATATTTCTTTAAAAAAACAACAGAAAACTACATCATCACATTCTCGGTGATCTGTAAGGTGAAAACATAACCACAAACAGAAATATCTTCTACTAGGTGATGCCTCCTTTTGTAAATAAACAAAATTTTGAAAAAAGTAACTCTCATGATGCAGCTTAAGGACAGACCTATTCAGTTTAATATTTATACTTGAAAAAAATCCCCCATCCTTTTTTTTTTTTTTTTAAATTCTATGTTAGATAATTTGCTGAATAATATAATATGCACTATTTTTTATTTATGAATAATTTAAATTATTTTATTTATAAAAAGGCTTGTTCTTAAAAAAAAAATGAATTGTGGACAGCTGAAAATTTTACTTTTCCTGCTTTTCTCATTTTTTTTTTTTTTTTTTTTTTTTTTTTCAAATGCTATGAATCTTGAAATGATTAATTGTTTTCATACATCATGTTAGAAATACTTTCATAAATAAGTTTGCTAAAGCATTTTTTGTTTCATTAAATATTAAAATAATTAAAAGCTTTAGAATAGCATGGACAGTGACTTGGCATTTTTTTTTTAATGACCCATACCTTTATTATTTGAAATAACTTATAAGCTAATGATTGAAACAAATGAAACTGTAATGTTTGCATAATACCAAAGAGATAAGAATGATACCTGTGTATATTTTTGATTTAGTAATTCGCTTAATTACATTCTACGAAGTACTTTAATAAAAATCTACATAAAACTTTCTTTTTAAACGTAATATATGAAACATATACTTTGTATTCTATTATAATTTATTATATGAAATAAACATGTTATATTTTAATATATGAAATAAAACTATTTATTTGTTAGATCTAAACAGCAAATATGTATTCTGCATTGGGTAATTCCACCTTTATATAAGATTACTGCTTTAATGCACGAGGGCGTAGTATTATGAAGTTTTGTAATACAAACCTCAGAAATTTCACTGTGCTAAATATCATAAATAACTTTTTCAAGTTATTGCAAAGATGTAGGCTAAAAATTTTGGATCCCCCTCCCGTTTTGTAGACTAAACATTATCAAGCGGATTGAAATTAGGACTATTTCTAGGTCTGGTAAAGAAGAAATTCTACGATATTATTTGTGGAATTTAACTTAAAAATGTGAAAAAAAGTTATGATACTGCAGAATTATAGGTGCTCAGGGGAGTGGATAGGTAAATTTAACAATTTGAATCAAATAAACGTACGGCAGACGCCGTGTAGCAAGGTGCATTATCAAATTGAAATGCTGATTGTGGTAAAGTCTGAAGTACCTCCAAAATAGTCGGTCATGCACCACTGTTATAATAGCCGTGGTTTATTTCGAGAGTTAATTGATCCCTTGAGCATGAAAATTTGTCCGATTCTTTGGAAAGTTATGCACCTCCGTACCATACTGTGCAGAGAATCTGTCACTGTTTTAAGAGTGCAATTTTCATTAAGTCGGTCACCTTTTCGTCGTCCTATTATCTTGTTTCTTCCACCTCGAAATAAATTAAACTTGAGTCATCAGAGAAATCCAGTTCAGCCGAATAATTAACTGATAGTATTTTTAATTTTTTCGTCAACTGAAGTCTAGTTTGCTTTTAATTATTTTTCTTAATGATGGCTTTTTTTTTACTTGCTTTGTTTAGTTGTTGCTACATTGTTTTTGAAGATATTATTTTGCAAAACATCTTTTTTTTTAATTCTTTTTTAAGTTCTGAACATGTTACAAATGGATTTTAACTTTGCATTTAACTTGTGGTCATCTCGCTTACATGAGCTACGTGGCCTATTAGAGCTAAATTTCCAGTTTAAACAGCCAAAAAATGTTATATCGTGCTATAAACCATCTACCGAATATTTCGTTGATTTAATTATTTTTCCATCTCTCGTATTAAAATATATATATATATATATATATATTTTGATTTTTCATTTTAAACTTATTAATACATTTGTAATATCATTGATTGCCATATCCTTGCTATTTTTTAAATACTTTATAAAAGTACAATTTTCTGTTACTTGTGTTTCGTTTTTAACACTTGGCGGAATCCTAAAGTGTACATGGAGGACGACGTAATAAAATCTATTCGAAAATTTGCTTTTTAAACGATAAAATTGGCGATTACAGAAAGAGAAAAGGAAAGCCTCCAAGTGCGGCTTTTTTTAAATTTATTATTATTATTATTATTATTATTATTGTCGCTTAGTATATGTTACTGGAATGTTTAAAAGAATGACTTCTGTAAAAACTGGTAGGTACTAGGGGCGCAGAAAATTGAGGGAGCTCAGGGGACTCAAGCCTTTCCCGTTTTGCATATTTTAAATTTCCATTGAATGGCAAATGAAAAAAAGCGTTTTTTAGAAGCGAAACTTTAACTGTGCATTATCAGGGATTTTTTTGTAATGAATATCAATAATTAGTGAATATTAAGTAACATTTAATTATTGATTCGAACCATTTCGAACCATTTTGAAATTAAACTATTTGAACCCCTCCCATGATTTTTGAATGTTTACGCTCCTGGTAGGCATAGGATTTGTAATTAATGTATAGGGTTACACAAAAGATTTTCGATACGTTTTGTAATCATCTAATTACCTGAAATGTCAGTAGAAATATTTATGAGTTACATGGAAACAGCTGTGTAAATTTTAATGTATATTATGCATGCACATTGTATACAGTAACAGGCAAAAGTATCGATACAATATGGTCCATAGTTGACATTTTTTTAAGTTCATTTTAACACCGTTACTTTGTAATCCACATAATATAATTCACATAAATGATTAAAATGCTTAAAAACATGGTTTATGTAGAAAATTGTAGGAATAGAATTAGTAATTAATTTATAGGCCTACGCAAAAATTTAGATATGATATGAAATCATTCGACAAACTGAATATTGGTACAAATATTTATGAGTTATATGAAATTAAATGAATTCCACAAAAGAAATTAAAGTACATTTCCGTCTACATACCACCTTTGCTCTACGTGTATTTGATCTTTTGTCTAATATCTTTGACAAAATAAATTTAACATACATAAGCATCTTTTCATAAAGTAATACGTAGAAGCATGCTTTAAACATGTTTTTTTTTTCTTTTTAGAAAATGAAGTGTATGGATTTAATAATAGTTTTAATTTCATTGTTTACAGTGCTACGCAAAAGAATTTGGAACGCAATAAAAGTTTGCAACGCAATACAGTGCTACGCAAATAAATTATTTTATCGATAAATCATTTATCGAGTATGGTTATTACCAGATATGTATTTAAGTTTATAATACTCATTTTAGGAAAAATATTTACACATATAGACAGATAGATATAACGGATGGTTGCCTTTTTTAGAAACATTATTCCGTTATGTGAAGAGTTAATCATATATATATGCATGTTTATACATATTAAAAAATATTCTAATTAGTAGGGAATATGTATTAAAAATAATCTGCTTAGTAATGGTTAATACAAAAGGGACTTTGAGGCTCCTGATCTTCAGAGCCACTAGTTATAAATAATCAATGTATGGAATTATATAGTATGCTAAAAAAAATTAGGGGTTGGCACGAAAAAAGTGAAGAAAAACGTGCACTGGCATAAAATGTAGAATACATGTGTATCAAAGCACAATACAGAAAATAAGATTAAAAAACATTTATATGGGATCTTTATTTCTATGACATGATGAAAGAACTTGAAAAGATGCATCAGAGTAACAATATGGTTGCATGAAAATGAAAAAAAAAAGGAATGTTTAGAAATGATGAAATATGATTAATATGACGTGTGTTTTCCTCGAGCAGCTAAGACTGGTGCACACCTGTATTACATGAATACGATGATGTTTTCGAAAGGTTTTTGAGGAATACTGTTCCACTCCTCAAGAATTTCAGTCTCCAAGTTTCGGAATTTAAAGCGAGGAAATGCGTCGCCTGGTTGTGTTCTAAACATGCTCAATCGGATTTAGGATAGGTGAACATTTTGGCCAATACATACACTGTATTGTTTTAGCTTCAAGCGTATTTTCCACAATACAAGCTGTACTATGTCTGGCATTATCATGCATTAAAAGAAAGGAATCACCGATGAATGCAGCATAAGGTATGACATGAAATCTCAGTAACTTGTTACATACCTTTTTGCAGTTAAATTGCCTTTCCGAATGCTATTCATGTCCGTACATCCACCTATGCTGAATCCAGTTCATACCATAAACACAACTCGTGTGTCTTTCATGAATGTATGGGGGGTTATTTCGAGTGCCCCTCCTTCATACTAAAATCCGTCGAACATCACACTTCAGACTGGATCGGGACTCGTCTGTAAACATCACTCGACTCCAACTACGTCGTCCCTAATCTCGATATTCAGTAGCCCACATTCTTCGGGTCGCACTGTGTCTTGAGATCAATGAATACACATTTTTCAACCATTCATCTGCATCCATACAGACTATCTCTATAAAGCCAATTTCGGACTGTTTGGCTTAACACCCCTCGTTCTGTTGCCAAGAGCAACTAACTGTCTTTGCAACTGAACAGCATAGCCGGCTCTATTTCTCTATGAGCTGTTAAGAGAACAAATGGGTCATCAGTTGAAAATCGCATGTGGCTGACCTTTGCTGATCCCAGCCATGCAACCAAACCACCTCGCCTGTAATGTGATTTTTCATGAACGAAGGGGAATGATTTTTCATGAACGAAGGTTAAGGTGCACTCGAAAAAATCCTCTTACTTATAAGGGGCTATTTCGACTGCCTCTTACCTTTCATACCAAAACATGTCTGTTGCCATACTCCAGACTGAATCGGGAATCCTATGTAAACAGCACTGTACTCTAATCATGTTGCTTCCAATCGATGTACAGCAGCATACCTTCTAAGGGCGGCACGATGTATTGAGATCAACTTAATATACACCATTATTCTATGCGCATAGAGACCACACTGATAAACCTTTCTGATTGTTTGGCTTGACAGATTTCACCCTGTTACCAAGAGCAACTGTCTTTGCAGCTGAGTAGCCCTGCCTGTTCTGTCTCGACGCGCTTCTAACAGGATATATTGGTCATGAGTCGATGCGGTAACTTGTGGCCTACCTTGCCTTGATCGACATTTAACATTCCATATTCCTTGAAATCGATTTCCCAGCCTTCGAATGACACTTCTTCACTCTAACAGCGTCAGCTACACTTCGCTGTGTTTGCCTTCATTCAAGTCTCCCGATAATACACCAAGCCATGGATTGCGGTAAATCATATGCCTGTTTGTTACTGGAAATTTACGGATCGTGTATTTTATGAAACAATGATTAGAACTCTAAAAAACATTATATTTATGTGGACTTTGACACGAATTGGTGGGGATGAGAATTAGACATATATTGACTGTCGCTGTCAATTTTTCTTATTTGAGGGAAAATCTTATCTTAGCTTTTATAATACGTAAGCGCACATAACTTAATATGTAAAAGGGCTATTTTGAAAAATATGCTGATTTAATTTGGTGCAAGATGACAGGTGGCGTTACAATGCTGCAGTTTTTTGCATTTAAGGAAAGGCTATATTTTAGCATCTATGATATATAAATGCATTAAACTTGATTTGCTATATGTAAATTAAGAAAAATTTTACTGATTTAATATAGATTATATCGGTTGACAGATGGCACTTTATTACTCTTTTTGTGATTTTCAAAACCGTTATATCTCAACATCCTATTCGTTAAATTTGTACCAAGTTGTATATACAGTCGAACCTCGTTAATGCGAAACTCTAGAGGGCTAATTTTATTTTTTTTATGTTATCAGTAGTTCTTACTATCAGTAACTCAGAAACTACAGGGTGACAAGAAGTAACTTGGACGAAGTTTCAAACCAAATATCTGTAACTACCACTATCGCAAACTCATTCTGGAAGATGTTGTCTTACCTTGGTCTCAAAAGTTCTTTGGAAACAAAAGATGAACCTTCCAACAGGATTCCGCACCTCCACACAGAGCTAAAGGCACTCAAGATTGCTGCAAGACAAAATTTCCTGACTTCATTGGAGCTCAAGAATGGCCACCGTATTCCCCAGATTTGAACCTAATGGATTATTAGGTTTGGTCCATCTTGGAGACAAGGGTGTGTGCTAAATCTCATAAAACTTTGGCATCCCTAAAGGAATTCTTATGCAAGGAATGGGATAAAATATCAGTAAGTGAGTTGCGGCCCATAGCCGAAAATTTTGTAGCACGTTTAAAGCTCTGTATTAAGGCTAAATGTAGCCACTTTGAAAATTTGTAAATATAATAGACAAAATAATGTATTGTATTTATTGATGTTTGGTCGTAATATTTTCATTAGCATTAAAGTTATAATCTATCATGTGTGTCCAAGTTATTTCTTGTCACCCTGTAATCTTCCTTTAGACGGGGATTGTGGGAACAGTTCATGTTAAAAGTAATTCACGTTAAGCGTGTTCACGTTAACGAGGTTCGACTGTTTAATATTTTTAATATGAGAAACTAAGTTAATTAAATTTTTATGCGCGGTAACATGTGGTGTCGCTATAGAGCAGGCGCATGTTTATAAACAAGCGACGCTATTCTGCAACTTTTGCGCATGTAGGCAAAATATCTGCCTCTCCATTGGTGCTTTATCCCCCTTTTGCCTACAATTCTAAAGTACGTGCGGAAACATCTGTCCCAGTGACGTTACGTGCGCCTGCTCTATAGGGAATGATATAAAGTTTTATGGTGATCAGAGCATATAAGAATAAGGAACGTTCAGAGAATATATATGCTTAATACGGTATTAGGTTTTTTGTATTTAAAAAATAAAAATTTCACAAAGAAGCTATCATACTCTTAGCAATGCGTTTACAGTTAGTTCTTTGTTTAGAAGGAATAGCATTTTAAATATTATAATGAAGTTGGTTCTAAAGAAATAATTTCGAAAACTTGCATATCTTTGTTATAAACAATTCATACATTGCAATGTTTTGTTATGTTATTAAGCTTTGTAATCGATATGAAAATACTGTTCAATTTATCATGTTTTGATTATATTTTTTGACTTTTTTCTTTTTTTAGTCGCACCAAATTTAACTATTGCTGGAGAAGCTGCTGGTTGTGCAAGTAAGTAATAGTTTAGTTCAATATCCAACGAGGTTACTACGTAACTTTTCGTTTTACTTGATTTAAAAAAGAAGTAAATAATATTAAACTGTATTTTACACCATACATCTAAAGTAATCGTGAACCTATTCCACGATTTAGGTATTCTCTGTGACGCATAAAAATTTTATTGTGCTACTTTCAGAATTTTTTTTATATGTCATAGACAGTATAACATATAAATTTACTTCTTTTGGTTACACTTTTCACAAAAAAGAGTTTTTTTTTTTTTTCTTTTTTTTTTTTTTGTAGAAATTAATATTAGCATTAAAAAATTGTTGAAAGTGAATACATTAATTCTTTAATCCATTACCCGATGGCGTTGCGTTCACGCAACACCTGAAATAATTGCGTTTAATAGTTAACTAAAAAAAGTTATTTTATATTAAGTATTGTTTTTAAGTAAGAAAATAGTAAATGTTTATTTTATTACAAAAAAATTGATCAGGAAAATAATTTTATGTTTAAAAATGAATTTGAAACTTGAAGCACTTTTCAAGCGAAAACTTTTGAAAATTTTCCTAATTGAGTAAGTTTACATAACTCGTAAAAAAAAAAAAAAAAAAAAAAAAAAAAAATACTGTTTTATTCTCCCTCAAGGAAATTTCCGTAAACATTTATTTGTATACATTTTATACTCTTATTCCTCTGAAGTTTTGCAAACACAACACTCTATTTTTAGTAAAGTAAGACTATTTTTTATAATTTTATTTTAAATTCCTGTTATATATGATCAAAGTAATGAGTGTTTCTGTTTGTATTTAGAAATAAATCATTATTTCTAGTTTTGGCGGTTAATGGGTTAAATTGATTGCGAAAAATATCCCATAAGCAATATTATTTTTACGTGCAAATATATGACTTTTTCAGACTATGGTTTGTAATTTTTTGGAATAAAATAATGTTATTTTTTCATTTATTGTATCTCGATCAATTACTCTCCTGTGACAACATTTCTTAGATAATCCTATTTGGAAATTCGGCTTTGACTACTAACATTAGTATAAATTTCTAAAACAACCATAGACATATTATTTAGAAATATACAGAAATTTAATCTTTGATGTATATATTATAGAAATTCTTTTAAGCATTTTATAAATTCCTTTTAGTAAATACATTTTAAGTACTTTTCCATAGCTATACTTTTCAAAAAACCTTATGTGATCACTTAGTGTCCGATTAAAAATTTAAACTGAGTTGATGTAAAAGAATTTCATTTTGTTTTATCGATTCAAAAGAAAACCTATTAATTTTACAATATATAGAAAGGTAAGTCATATATTCATTATTTTTCTTTATTTTCATATTTAATAAATTTCATTTAGTTAGTTTTTTTTTTTCTATTATGAATCATTTTCTAATTTATCTATTATTTATTTTATCTACGACACTTTTACTAAGAATAACTCGCTCAAATCGAAAGACATAATAAATAACAACTATATTGCTAACATGTAACCTGTAACGCCAAATTTAGCGTTTACTCTTCCATTCTACGTGTTACATTATTTTAATAGTTCGTTCGGAAAGTTCATGTAGATTTTATGATAAGTGGCATAAGGATGGGTCTCAATACATCAGATTGATTCAAATAGGCTCCGCACACAGATGAACATCAGTTTGAAATACTGATAACGTAAAATCAACGACATGCCCGTGATTCAGCAGAAATATTATAAATATCAAAATCCACCATCCATGAGCATCCACACCAAAATTTAAATTTGGTTTGATTCAATATTCCTTCAAAATCGGAGCGAATATATCGGACAATCCAAAATACTATATGCATAATACACCAATATTCTAAAATAATTATGCACATTACAGCAATTTTAATTATTTTCAGGATATACAAAATAAAATTTTTGATTCGGCAATTTTTTTAAATGCTAATTATGAATGTATTATTTCGTAAAAATTAAATTTCATTGAATTACCTTTATAAAATTTTTTTTTAAATTATGATAAGGTATGTCCTCAATTCTAAATATACTGATTAGTTGTATTATTATATTTTACAACATTTAAAGAATATATTTCATATTAAAATTTTAACTGGTCTTACAAATGAAAAGCAAGTTGTTTTGGAAATTGCTAAAAGTTGTAAAAGAGTACGTAGGAAAACTAGTTGGCATAGGTGGACTCTGCTCAGTTCCCCATCATATTTATGTTCTCAGAAATTTCTAGTGCAAGCCATATTATAATCATGTTAAAAGAAATGAATTTGACCAAAGCTTGATACAGTGACAGAATGAAATCCCCGCCTAATAGGCTATCCACCGTTCACTTGGATATAATTATCTTATTCTAATTTATTAATTTATTTTATCAGGGTCAATTCTGTTGTTTAGTTCTCATGCTACTATTTCCAATGCAATAAACCTCAAAATTCATATTTATATGAAAAACTAGCTGTGAATACCCGCTTCGCTGGGTCATTTTTAATAGCACAGTTATTTGTTATTAATAATCCATCAATACTTACTTGACAATTTGTTATATAAAAGACACATTTTTTTTTTATTTGATTAATTTATTGATTTTTTTTTTGTTTATACATAAATTATACATAAATATCTTATGACTAAGTATACATTAATATCTTAAATTATCTTAAATCAATTTATATACTAAACATTTCTACTGAAATACATTCTTATACACTACGTTTACTGTTTTGTGTTCTGGTGCATAAACAAATAAATTATCTTTCTGTCCCACGCGTGAAAAAGCTACATAGAGTTGGCCATGTGAAAAACAGGATTCTTTTAAATTAACCCCACAAAATCGGAACGTCTGACCTTGGGCCTTATTGATAGTTATACTATAAGCTAATCTTAGTGGAAATTGTAATCTTTTAAAACAAAATGGTAAGTCATTCGCAATTAATGGAATTCTTGGTATAAAAACCAAGTTTCCTTTTTCTTTGCCAGTTAGAATTTCTGCCTCAATGATGTTGTTCAAAATTTGTTTTACACATAATCTTGTACCATTGCATAATTTTGGCGCATTAAGATTTCGCATTAATATGACTGGTGATCCAACTTTTAGCTTCAATTCATGAGAAGGCATACCAGGTGGCTCTAATGAATTTAAGAACTCTATCGGAAAGTTCAAATTTTCATCTTGATTCATCATTGAATCTATTGATTTATAGATTTTTTCCTCTCCCGGTATCATATCCTGTACTCTTTCATTTATTTGTTTTACTACACTATTTTTTGTAGCCAAAATTGCTCGTTCATACAACCATGTTTTATTCAAGTAATTTTGTTCTATTGATGGATAATTTTTTTCTATAAGTTGTTCTTCGGTATCTACTACATGACACAACTCTTCTGATAAAATTATTTTACCAGACTGTAGATCTAGTGGGTAGGTGCCATTTCCAATTTTCAGAAGATTGTCGGCAAACTCTTGTGCTTTTGGATCTCCAGTTATTAGTGCTCGCATATTTTCGGTTAGTGATAACTTTTCAACATTATTCCAAAAAATTGATCGTTTTAAACACGCATTTATTTCGTCAGCTGGTGTTGATTTTGGTATAACTGGTAATGTTTGTCGGAAATCTCCAGATAGTAGCAATAAAACTCCGCCCATTAGTTTTGTATTCTTCCGAAGATCTTGTAGTGTTCTATCCAGTGCTTCAAGTGATTTTCGATGAGCCATTGTGCACTCATCCCATATTATAATTTTGCACCGTATTAAAATTTGGCCACGTACAGAAGATTTTGTGACATTACAGACTGGGAATTCTTGATCAGCTACATTTAATGGCAAATTAAATGCAGAATGGGCTGTTTTTCCACCTTCCATTGATGTCGCGGCGATTCCAGAAGATGCCAATGCTAATGCGATTTCATTTTTTACTCGGATTGTAGCTAGGATTAAATTGATAAGGAAAGTTTTGCCTGTACCTGCTGGTGCATCTAAAAAGATAATCCCTCCTGTACTTGTGTCAATACGACTTATTATTGTGTTGTATACTATTCGTTGAGTTTGTGTTAATTTTGGTTTATTTTCATTGATATAACGTTGCAATTCTTCTACATTATAATTAAGTTCTTTTGTTAATTCTGAATTAAACACGCTTGATCCGCCTCTTTCAGGAGATTGCACCCCAAGAGCAACTAAATTTTGATTGCACATTGCGAAACATCGATCTTCTAAAATTATTAAAGCTTCATTATAAATATTATCGTTGAAACCAATATTCATATCTTGATTGTCTCTACGCACTCTTGCTAGAATATCATCACTCATACTATCACGATATTTCATCCATAGTCTATTCGGATTTGAAGGATTACATGTTGTTATAATTATAGCAAAGAGTTCACGTAATTGATTTGCTGTTGCTGTTTCTGCAGCCTCTTTCATTGCCTGTTCCCATTGATTGTCATTTTCTAATAAGCCACGACGCTGACAGGCTTCACGATATGTCTCGCAAATGTAACCATCTACCGTTCGAAGATCTTCAAAGGAAGTTGGTCCACGTACTTCATGGAGTAGTAAACGTAAATAAAAGCACTCAGCCTTTTTTGGGTGTACCGTATATACTCGACCGATAGCATTATCTTTAAATACACCCTCAAATCCTTCAACCGGAACTCCTCTCTTTCGTCGATTAAATACTCTTCGTGATGAGTCCCACGTGTAATAACTGGGAATATCTCCATAAAAAAGAGTCTTAGCAAAGGGAGCATTGAGACACAATTCGAAAAATGCCGTCAAGGTTGTATTAACAGGTTGGTTTGCAACTTTTTGTGCTGTTTGATTAGTAAAATATACTCGTTGTCCATTTTCAAGGTGAACTGCTAAGTGAAAAACAGCTGGATCTCTGTCATGAATCGAAAACCCTAATATACGCCAAACTGCTTCGTTACTATTTATATACCGTCCCATTTGATATCTTAAAATTTCATCGTTTCGATTTTCATCAGTAATTCCAAAAACAGCCATATCGCTTCCTTTGTTAATATATTTACACACATACTTAATTGACTTGACAGAACTGCAATATTCTACATTAATATGAGCATCAAACATTTTTGATAATAAAGGATTATAAGGGACAACCCATCGATTATCAATTTCAATTTATTCGCCTCGTACTCTGATTTTTGCTGTAAATCCTCCTTCACTCGGTGGTCGACGTCGATATTTCGGGTATGCATCATCTCCTGTTTGCGTCTCACTCAAAAATGATCTTGGATATCGTTTTGAACATTTATTATCTTTCATACAGGGTGATTGCACATTAAGCGCTCCGCAAGGCCCATGTATCATGTTTTTCACGATTATTCTATACAGAACAGGATCTTCATCCGGATTTGGAAATTCTGCTTTGATAACGTCATCGATCTGATTTGAGTGAATTTTTTCTTTCAGCCAAATTAAATTGTGTGAGTGTGGCAATCCTCTTTTTTGCCACTCAATGGAGAACATCCAACTGATAACATTTCCAAAAATAGAACTCTTCACAATAGTATTAATAAATTTTACTTGTTTCTGTTTAAACACGCGCACAATTATATCATGTCTGTCATGTGGCTTTTGTCCATACTGTAATTCATCTTGAATTTCTTTCCATGAAGAATTACACGTAAACGTTATAAATAAATCAGGACGACCATATTTCCTTACATACGTCATTGCGTCTTGTGCATATTCAAGCATATGCCTAGGGCTACCAGTGAACGTAGAGGGCAAAATTACTAATCGTCCCAAATTTTCTATATCTCCATCATTGGCTACTGCATCCCGTAAATGAATATATTCATCCGATCGTAATTTATTTTGATTTTGGCGGATAAATAACAGTCTCTCTGCTTCAATTTTTGCTTGCATATCAACAATAAACTGTAAAAACAACTGCCGACAGTTGAGTATATGATTGTATTTATTTTCTCTCTCCATTATCCGATATGCATAAAATTCCTTAGAAGAAACTTTTTTGTTTGTTGGTCTATTTGTTTCTGGATTAATATGATAAATATTAAAATGGTAACCATCTTCACCGTGACAAAATATTAATGGATACTGCAAGGCGTCATACATGTGATGAGTTTCAGCGATACGTTCCAACTTATTACTTCTTCGTTGTACCACAATGTCTCTATAGCTACTTTCACTGTCCACCATGACTACAGCTATTTCATTTACTTGAGGTGCATTAAATCGTCTTTCGTGCTCACCAATTGGCCTTTTATCTGCTCGAATGATTATTTTATAACTATCTGAAACCATTTTTTACATTGCTGTTTTAAATATCTTTATTAATTCATTATTTTTATGAAGAAAGCGCTGTAAATAAAGAATTATATCTCGATGTAATCCTGTAAAAGTTGAAAGCCTTTGGTCCAGTTCGTGTTCTTCATTTCCTACAAAATAAACTTGTAAAAATTTCGGAGTATCATTTGGGAAAGACAATAATGATCCAATTTTATGATATACTTGTCCCTGTATTTTAAACACTGGATTGAATCCTGGTTCTTCGATTACTGCAGTTGCTCCAAATGAAGTCATTTGAAAGCATGCATTGTAACGCCTAATATTTTTTAAAAATTCTTTAGAATTATGTGTTTCTCCTTTCATAAATTCTAGGAATTCCGGTGGCAGAGATTTCAAGTCTGGTAATTTAATTTTACCATTCGAACAGCATGTACTCGGTGTTTCTCCTTTGAATTTTTTAGCTTTACAAAATTTACAAACTACATTCATTTTACCGATTACTACACTTGGATGTTGATTATAATTTCTAGTGGGATTATAATAAAACGCTTCATATTCAAGACTATATCCTCCCCGACGTTTTTCACGAATAGCATTTACGGTTGTTCCTGACGCTTGAGCTTCCATTTGATCATTTAGTCGAAGGTTACGCATTTTTATTGTATTTTGTATTCTTCTAGCATCTGTCTGTTCATTTGTTTCTCTTTTTCTTTGTAATCTTTTTCTGATTTTATCTGTCTCTCTAGAATCATTAAACTGCTCTTCAGTCTGGTTATTTCGCCTGAGATAATAATTTTCCCGAAGTAATGATAGACGCTGTTCTCTTTCTTCCGTGGTTTCATTTCTTCGCGACATCTTTTGCCTCTTCGATACAATTCGAGAACGCGAGAATACGCTCTTACGTTTTGGCATCGTTAGTGATATTTTTCACACTGCACTAAAAAAGAACACTAAACTTAATAAGATTTAATTCTTCACTGTAAAAATTATTACTCACTGTTATTTACAATCACACTACTTATAAGTTTTCTTTTGTTACGCAATTCTTGTAAAAAATCGACTAAAGCACGGGCTTGACTTTTCGTCTTATATAGTCGCGAAAATTATCCCCACTAATTACTAAATTTTCTGGATTGTTCTACAAATTTCAACTTTTGAATTTTTTAGAAAATTTGAAAAGTATCGAGAATGATCCAGAATAATTTCGACCAATTAAAATATTGACATACATTTTAGAGATTTCCAGAAAATTCTAAAATATTTTTGATCGTCTAAAACATTAGTATATACTTTGGAGCTTTTTCGATCATTTTAGAATATTCTAGATCATTCCAGAGCTTTCTTAATCATTCTAGAATGTTCTAGATCAATTTAGAATTTTCTAGAACATTCTTGGTTGGCTCAAATTTTAAGACTTTCTAGATCATTCCAGAAATTTCTAGAACGATCCAGATCATTTCCGATCAATAAAAATATTTTTGATCGTCTACAACATTTGTATATACTTTAGAGCTTTTTTGATCATTTTAGAATGTTCTAGATCATTCTAGAACTTTCTTGATCATTCTAGAATGTTCTAGATCAATTTAGAATTTTCTAGAACATTCTTAGTTGGCTCAAATTTTAAGACTTTCTAGATCATTCCAGAAATTTCTAGAACGATCCAGATCATTTCCGACCAATGATAATCACACATTTTTAGAGTTCACATCTTTCAACCCCTGTATCTGCAACACCCTTAGAGGTATTGACTTGCAACCACCATAGTGCACGATGGGAGCCTTGTACCTATTGCTACATACAAACACTATTCGTCTACGATATGTAGTTTTAGCTGCAAAGTGAAATATAGGGACACACACCTCAATTTTTATATATATATACAGATTTACGATTTCGCTATGTTGATAAAATCGTAAATTACGAATAATTTACGAAAATTTCCTAGTAGAATATTTGTATTCAATCATGTTCAAACAAATATCATAAACTTAATTTAGAAGTTGTCTAATGTATTTAGGATCCTTAAAATGGAAGTTTATGATCAATTTTGCCTTATTCTGACATGTTAAGTAAATCGTAAATTCCAAATAACTTAAGAATTTTTTTTAATTGGAAAAATCATAGTCTATGATATTCATGCCAGTATCCTAAATAATATTTCGAAAGTGGTTTGACATCTTTACGCTGAAAATATCCCTCAAGATTGACGTTTATATGAAATTTTGCTCTATTCTGACACGTTAAGAAATTCGTAAATTTCCAATAACTTACGAAATCTTTATATTGGAAAATTCATAGTCATTAATATTCATGCCAGTGTCCTAAATAATATTTCAAAAGTAGTCTGGCATCTTTACGATGAAAATATCTCTCAAAATTGACGTTTATGTGAAATTTTGCCCTATACTGCCATTTTAAGAAATTCGTAAATTTCCAGTAACTTGCGAAATTTTCAAAGTAGCATATTTATAGTTACTGATGTTCATTCCGGCATCAAAACTGATATTTTAAAACTGGTCTGACATTTTTACAGTAAAAAGTTTTCATTTAATGCACGTTTAAGTGAATTTTTGTCCTATTCTCCCATGTTAAGAAAATCGTAAATTTCGAATAACTTACGAAGTTTTTAAATTCGAACGTTGCAAATGAATAGGGTTCTTGCCAGTGTCGAAAGTAATATTTTAAAACTGATCTGACCTCTCTGCGACAATTTGTTCTTGAGATATCGTGTACGCAGACTAACAAACTAACGGACTGACCCACTAACAGACTAACATACTAACAGACTAACAGACTAACAGACACCCTACAGACAGACACCATAGAAATTTTGTCATTTTCGGATTCCTCATACCTGAAAACGTGTAGAAAAGTCAAAAAACCGAGGTCGAAAATTTTCACGATTACCTAAGTTCCCCATACCTATAGTATGATGGGGAACAAATAATTAATATTTTGCATTTAAACTGAAATCATTGTTTAATTGATTATCCTTATACTGATAGTTTTTAACGTTTAATTGGTGACTTCGACTACACATGGTTACAAATTATAATACTTCGTAGTTTCTATTTTTCTTTAAATGCAATAGAAGCAGATTTTTGTAAAAGTTAGCGACTTCATATATTTTAAGACTATATATATGCTGTCACTGTATAGACACTTTCGGATTTAGACGTGAAATATTTAAGAAAATATTTGATCGATTTTTTTTTTTTTTTTTTTTTTTTTTTTTTGTAACTTTAGGGATATAGAAAACATCATATGCCGCATTTATTCTAAAAAAAGTTTTGCCCCGAAGGTTCATATAAGGCTAGTATCAAATTACAGAAAAATATAAGATTATTATCAACCCGTAATAAGAAAATACTTGAAAAGCGTTTTAGCTAAAACGTATGTGTATAGCCCTTCACTTAATAATTCATATGCATTTCTACGATATTTGCATGCATTTTCATAGGTTTACTTTGACAATATATAAATGTTTTTACACTTTTTTTATTTTTATTTTTATTTTTTTTTCTTTGGGAAAAAAAAAAAAAAAAAAAAAAAAAACGAGTAAAATATTAAAGGAGAAAATGTTTGCAGCACTTCTATATTCATTTTTATGGAAAAATCAACAATATTCATTGAGATACAAAGGTTTCTTTACTGTCATTAAAAAATGTCCATTCAACTTTTGTTTTTAAACCAATATTCAGGGTTTTCAAACCAGTGAAATACATAAAAATTAAAATTAAAAAAAAAAAAAATTATTAAATAAATAAATAAAACTGCCATAATGTAGCAAAGACAACATATTGCAACATAATATAAAAATATAAAATGTTTGATGAAAGATTAAAATTTTTACTAAATAATATTTAACTACCCATGAGTAAGATTTAAAAAATCTTCTTTTGCATAATATATTGGCCAAAACTATACAATTATTGTTATAAAATAAAACCCGTGTAACTATCTTGAAATTTGAGAAAGATATAATAAGTTTAATTTCAACTATTTAAAAAAAAAATTAACAAATTATTAAAAATTTTATCAAAAATTTTATTTTGAATGAACGTAACATTATATTTTCACTACATGATTCAAAATAAAATCTTTATAGAATAAATAACTCTATCATAAGTATGTTTATTTTTAAGAAGATAATTAAGAAGTATTTTATAATGAGTAAGTATGCATTATAACAATTTATATATATACCGGGTGATCCAAAAGTCGCAGAAAAAATAAAAAATTCATTATATAGAAAGTACTGACTGTAGCTCTAAACAATTTTCACTGAAATGTACAGAAAAACATGGGATATTTTTTACATATGTAAGAAAACATATAAGTTACATTTTTCACCGATATATCGCGCTGTATTCGCAATATCCTCTCACATTTTAAACAAATCCGCCTGATCTAATGACGCCATATTGTAAATACTGATGTTTTTTTTAGGAAAATTTCCGATGTGCAACGTCTAACAGTCATTCTAATGAATAACGGCCATTACATTGAGCATTCATAGTCCTAGTTACATTGTTGAATGTACTGCACCACTGTAAAAAATAGAAAATTACTAGCGCCACTGTATGAAAAAAATTTAAACTAAATTGCTAATAAATCTTTTGTTACCTAAATAATAATAATAATAATAATCCCATGTCTTTCTGGGCATTTCAGTGAACACCGCATAGTGTTACTGTCAATACTTTTTGAAAAACAATTTTTTTATTTATTTGTTTATTTATTTATTTATTGTGGTTTTTGGATCACCCGGTGTATATACAGTCGGTAACAAAAGTGTCCGAACACTAGCAAAAATTCCTATGTAAAAAAAGTACACTTAATACGGTTTTGTTAAATAAATCCTTGTTGAATCCTGTTCTTAGTCAGTCTAAGAACATGATTCAATAAGGATTTATTTAACAAAACCGTATGAAGTGTACCTTTTTTACATAGGAATTTTTGCTAGTGTTCAGACACTTTTGCTACCGACAGTATATATATACATATATGTATGTGTGTGTGTGTGTGTGCGTGTTTTATTTATTTATTTTGTTATATTTTGCTTCATTTGTAAATTGCTCTTAAAATTCTCTTGATTCAGGTAATGTTAATTTTGGTCTTCATCTTTTTCTTTTTTTCAATTAAGATTTTTGTATCGATAAGTAATCGTATGTGTTTGGAATAATAAATCAATGTCCATAAGCCAAGAGGTTATCATAAAGAAGAAACTAAAAAAGTATTATTTACCAGAATTCTAATTATAAGAAGTGACAAATTATAGATTGAAAATGGAAAGATAATTGATGCATTTGGAAGAAGTCAAAGGAACGAAATTATTAGGAAGTCAAATATTAAAATGGATAAACATGTCTGCAAAAAAAGAAGAAAATTAAAAGCAATGTTGGTTCATGAATTTTATTTTATTTTTTTCTTCGTGCAGCTATTTTTTATTTATTTATTTTTTTTCTTTAAATTCAAATATATATATTTTTTAAATTAAGCGTATAATGTACTATGCTGTGATTTATTATATTCAGATCTTTACATGTAATTTGGAATTTTAAATATAAAGATGAACTGCTGAACATGATTTTTAGATATTTATTTACACAGTGGAAGTAAAGTTATTACAGATGAAAAATATATTTCAGCTTAATATATACCGGCAGAACATCTTTCTTTTTTCTTTTTTTTTTTTTTTTTACACATCCTAAACTTTTGCATTAAAATTATATTTTCGTACATACATTGCGTTCTAATTGCCGTGCTTAATATCGAAGTTTTTATAATTAATGAAAATTTATTAATTAGAAATTATCTAACACAAGACAAAATTTATACATTAGAAATACTAAATTCAGCAGCATGCAGGTTTCTATTAAGACTTTCTTAAAAACAATTGTCTTACGGCCATTAGAAGACCTAAAATGAATACGCTCTGAATGCGATGGGTATTTAGGAGATTTATGTGTCCTTCGACTAGTCTGCGCAGAAATCAAGAGTGTAAAGTAACATGTTCATCATTAATTCCTTCTGTTCCATAAAGTATTAAATTTCGAACGAAAATATTCGGGCTATCAAAGCGAGAGAGTTACGCCCTTCGTAAAGAATAAAAAATATGAAAACACTTCTCTAGTCCCTGCTTAGGGATGAATAATAGGCAGTAACCAATAAAATTTACTCCGCTTAACCTCAGTCTGTGCAACAGTCCATGGTAGTCTGGTTGTATGGTATCCGTAATCGGAGGATTACGGATTCGGCACTGGAGCCAGCCGAGAATCCTAATCTACATTAATGGTGGCTAATGCACGTAAAATCTGCCGTGTTTCAACGTTCTCCATTTCCTTTCAAAATAATTCCTGTAAGGGTTAACAAAGCAGGAGAGCCATCCCAAAATTGTGGTGTCCTGTCTTTGAATCACCCCTAGGGGGACTGATATTAAATGCCAAATATCCAATTAAATGCCAAATTGGCTATAGATCTAATGCGACGTTTAACCTATTCAACTTTAACCATAACAGACTGTAAAAACAATGAATCTCGAATCCCAAAGCACTCATGTAATTATCGAAGCAGGAAAGCCATCCCTCAACAGAGACTCAAAAGTACGATGGCATGTCTCCTGACCACCCCATGAAGTGACGGTTTAGGATTTATCTATAGAGATGATCTGGAGAAATGCAATTAAAATTTTGAACATCCTAGGACAGGCGGCTCCCCGCTTCGGTAACCCCAAGAAGTATAATGTTAAGGAGCATTGATATTACAACCATAACGAATTTTACATGCACCAGCTACTGTTGTTGACGATGTTCTTTGACTGACTCGGGTATCGAACTTTCAATCCTACTATTACAAGTTTGAAGTTCTCCCAGCTAGACTACCACTGTCCCTCACTAACAACACTTCGGTAGTATCTGCAGTCTGGCTTAATGTAGTTCTGTCCAAAACCTTACAAACAGCTAAATTTTTCTTTTATGACTGTTCTGATAAATAAAGTTATTATTATTGTTGTACTTTATATATTACAAGACATACTTTTTGCAAAAGAAAAAATGTAGAACCTTGTCCTAATCAAGGCAAAGGGGTGAATCTAAATTGTAGTCTTCTTTTTCAGTGAACAATTTTATCAGGAATTTTATAAGTGTAGAGTACGACTGTCTGTCAAGTGTAAGTATACGAATGGCGTTTCGGTTTAGGAAAAAAAGTTCATTTGACTCTCCAGTGAGAACGGTAACCATAATTGTGCGTAATTGCTTAAATATCTTATTGGTATATGCACATGTGAGTGTAGAAATAAAAATAAAACATTTCAGTTTGGGAGCCTATTTATTGGCAATTTGTGTAAAAAAATGTATAAAGGATTTACGTAAAATTATATCACATTATATTTTACATTACGATCCTTCGTTGAATGCTAAAAAGCACGGTTTATAAGTAATTGAATTTTTATTAAATACATTACATAAAAATTCAACAGACAAATGCGTTGAACTTTATTATTAACCGTCTTCAAAAAAGAAGGAAGGTTCTCAATTCAAACCGTATGTTTTTTTTTATGTTTGTTAGCTCATAACTTCTGAATGGATGCTCCGATTTTGATACTTTTTGTTTTGTTGAAAAGGTCTTGGTCTGAAATAGGTCCCATTGCAATATCTTTACGATCTAAAGAAAATACAGGGTGCCCAAAAAAATCAGTCCCAACTCTTTTAACTGCTAAACGGCTGCAGCTATAGGGATAAAAATGGTATGTAAGTATAGCAAAGTGGCCATGCAGTACAAGGTTAAACCGCTTGTAGCGCCACCTGGTGGAAAATAGCGGAGTTAGTGTTCCTATCTTGAAAACGGTTCTAGAGGAAAAAGTTAATTACAAAGGTGAAGAGTATCATCGATTTAGTACAAAAAGATAGTTTAGACATTCATGCTAGAGTTCCTATCTCAGAAACGGTTCAAGACAGGGGAAAAAAGTGAATTATAAAATTGCAGAGCATCATCAATTTAGTACGAAAAGATAGTTTGGACATTGACGCTAAAAATACAATTTGTTTGTTCGCAACTTCTTACACTATGCACAGTTAAGCTACATTGCACACGTTGTAGCGTAGCTGGTGAGACATACGCTATATAGTTCAAAATACGGTTACTTGATACTTTTTGTTTTGTTGTAAAGATCTTTGTCTGATGTAGGTCCCATTGTAATATCTTTACAATCTAAAGAAAATAAAACGCCATCTGGTGAAAAACAGCGGAATTAGCGCTCCTATCTCAAAAACGGTTCAAAATGGCAGAAAAGTTAATTACGAAGTTATAGAGCATCATTGATTTACTGCAAAAAGACAGTATTTAGACATTATTTCTAAAAATAGAAAGCTTAAAACGTTCAGTTGTTAGTTCGCAATTTCCTGCACTGTGCACACTTGAACTACGTTGCACACTTTGCAGCGTAGTGGTTTGCAGCGTATACTCTGTGGTTCAAAGTACAGTTACTGTAAGCGGCCACACTGATTAGCGTAAAGTCGTTTTCAATCAACTTCAGAAAGGAGGGTGCTCTGAATTCGAGCTTTGTGTTGTTGGTGTTTGTAAGCTTATAACTTCGTAAGAGATGCTCTAATTAACCGACTTCAAAAAGGAGGTGGTTCAATATTCAAAGCGTATGCTTTTTTTTTTTTTTTTTTTTTTTTTTTTCTTGTTTGTTAGCTCATAACTTCTGAACGGATGATCCGATTTTGATATTTTTTTGTTTTATTGTAAAGGTCTTGGTCTGAAATAGGTCCCATTGTAATATCTTTACGATCAAAAGAAAATGCAGGGGGACCAAAAAAGTCAGTCCCGACTCTTTTAACTGCTGAATAGCTGCAGCTATAGTCATAAAAGTGGTATAGGTATATTAAAGTGGACATGTGCTACGCGATTCAACCACCTACAGCGCCACCTGGTGGAAAACAGTGGAGTTAGCGTTCCTATCTCGGAAACGGTTCAAGAATGGGGAAAAAGTGAATTATAAAACTGCAGAGCATCATCGATTTAGTACGAAAATGTAGTTTAAACATTAATGCTAAAAACAGAACTCTTAAAACATGCATTTGTTTGTTCAAAATTTCTTATTTTGTGCACACTTGAACGACATTGTATATGTTGTAGCGTAGCGGGTGACATTTATGCTATGTAAAATTCAAAGTATGGTTACTGTAAGCGGTCACATCGATTAACGTATATACGTTTTACACCGACTTCTTAGAGGAGGAGTTTCTCAATATAAACATGGTTTCTCATTGTTGTTGTTGTTGAAATTTGTTAGCTTTTAACTTCGTAAGAGATGATTTAATTTTAATACTTTTTTTGTTGTAATGATCTGGAACTGAAATAGGTTTCATTATGATTTCATTAAGATATAAGCAAATTACAGGATACTCACAAAAGTGTGTTCTCACTCTAATTGCTGAACGCATGCAGCTACACTCGTAAAAGCAGTATGTAAGTGCCGATGTTGTAACTTCTGTCCGACAGCTGTAATGCATATTTTGCTCTTTCTTTGATACGCGGAGCAATTTCCAACGCAGCGGGTGACACGTATTCACTGTAAAGTTCAATATATATGCCTAACAGAATTTTTGGTTACGAATACAGCGTATCCATTCTTTACATTTCTAAAGACTTTTTTATTTAACGTATGTTCATTCAATAGATAGTTTTTTGCTCATATCCGATGAAGGCAAGAAAAGTGACACAACTTAAAAATGCAGCATTTGAGAAAAATCAACTTAAAAATAACTTGACTAGAATAAAACTGGCACAACTGTCTCTCGAGTGGATAACTTTCTAGATGGAGATGTAACTTTTTTGTTCACAATGGGTGCATTTCCTGTATTTTTCAGTGACATAAACCATTTTTTGTGTTATGTCACTTTTCTTGGATGTTTTGATTTGTGAAGCTGCCGTCGAACATCTTTTGGTGTTCTGCTATATGAATAAGTTTTCACTGAAAAGAGAAAAATAAAATCTTTTTGTAAAAAAATAGAACCGACTCCAAAAAGCAACTACTATTCAAACAACTGAAAAAAAAAAAAAAAGGTATGAAATGAAACTGTAAATTGCGCCTAAAAGTATAAAATAATTTCCTTCGCCAAACAACCTATAACACTACAATTAATCATAACTTTTGAAGTCGGCGCAAAATTAAATAAAAATTTATAACTTTATTCAATACAAAAATTAAATCCTATTCAATATACACATCTCACATTGTCACCTGCAAAACGCAGCCGAAAACTACTTTGATTCAAGAAAGCAAATAAGATTTCGCAAGCAGCAAAAGTTGGCGAAGATGCTGGTATCTGATGTCCTTGGTGAAAGAAAAATCGCAAAATTATCTGGCAAACATATTTAATTTCTTTGGGACATCATGATTATTTTGATAAGGTATATTAAGAGAGTAATCAAGATTATGAAACAATACATCGTACAATACATATTATGAAAATATACCTCTTGCGTGTATATTTTTGCATTACGTTTTGATCGCCAAATATAAAAGCCACCAAGGATGATAGTTATCAAAGTTATACGAAATTTGCAAAGGAAACTCTAACTTCGTAGAAACAAACATACCGCATTGTAAAGAATGTTCACTGTTCTATGTAGATGCTACTAATGGACCAATTGTGTATAGTGATAAAATAATAAAAGAAACATGATAATGGATCATTCGAGACAACAGCATTTCTTGCTACCGATCTAAAAACAAACCTTTAAAAATTAATTTAATTTTATTTAATTTTGCGCCGACTTTAAAAGTTATGATTAATTGTAGTGTTATAGGTTGTTTGGCGAAGGAAATTATTTTATACTTTTAGGCGCAATTTACAGTTTCATTTCCTACCTTTTTTTTTTTCAGTTGTTTGAATAGTAGTTGATTTTTGGAGTCGGTTCTATTTTTTTACAAAAATATTTTATTTTATATAAATAAAAATCAATTATTAAAAAGATATGTTGTTATAATATATGACATTAAGGAAATAATATATTAAATCTTTAAAAAATTGTGCCAGTGTTGTTCATATAATTTCAATAATTCAAAAATTTCTTCAGAACGTAATGGAATGGGCGGTGAGACAAATAAATACTGAATAGGTTTTTTGTGTAATACATATAGTTCATAAAAAAAAAAAAAAAAAAATCGATGGAGTACTTATTACAACCTTAAATAATACGCAGTGGTTAGAGAACCGGCAGCCGAGTCTCTATTATATTCCCGGCAGTTCTGACGCTTGCGCAGTATGACTATCGGTTGATTTATTCATCTGTCGGTAAAATGAACGACTCTTATCAATACGTGCTTTTCATAATTCATATTGCTGCTTTAATTTGCATTTTTATCGACCACGTTTTATATTTTAACTCCCTCTCTTGATTTTTCTCATTAAATATTTGTTTCCTTATTAATTTTTATTTTCTGTTATATTTTTTTGCTTTATCTGCTACGTTGTCTTTTGTTAAATAGGTTAATATAATCAATCTAAATAAGCTAAATAAATCCCACAAATTGCTACAGATATTTCTGAGTAATTATATTACTCCACAATGCAAATTAAAAATGAAAATTTAAGAAAACTGATATTCAAAAATTAAATTTAACGGGTGTACCAGAATAAAATCGACTATTACTATTTGTATGTATGCATGAAATTTTTATATTATATATATACATATACATTTTTGCAGATTTCCAATTACATTGCTAAAATCTGTACAACAACTCAAAAGCAAAAAATTACATTGCAACTACAGGATAGTGTTGAGCAAAGAAGTACAAAAATTGGTACTTTCCAAGTTCAAAAGTGAAGAATCCGGAAGCAAATTATTTCGTGATTTGAAAGGTGTTTTAAGTTGTGCCACTGCTTTTAAGTGGTGTAATATGATTAGAAAGAGTGTCAATATTAAAATATATCATCCGCCAGGCTGTCCACGCATTGTCCGCACCAAAAATCTGATTCAAACAGTGAAGAGTCGCTTGACACGTAAGAAGAGCGTATCCCTAATGAAACTTGCTAGGAAAATCAAATTATCAAAACCATCTGTACAGAGAATACTTGAAAATTACATTGGATTAAGACCATACAAAAAACGAATAGAACCTAAACTCACAGAAACCCAAAAGCAGAAAAGAATCAAATTTGCTAATTGGGTGCGACACAATTTCAGAAAAGAGTAGACTAAGAGAATCCCTTTTTCTGATGTAAAAATGAATTAAATCCACTGGACTACTCAATTTAGGATGAATTCGTGCAGCAGATGAACTGGGATAAATTAAAATGTAAAAAAACCCTGATTTCAGAACTAAAACGAGCTGTAAAGAGAATAAGAAAGGATGTAACAAGGGAAAGTTGTCTCAGTTGGACCAGACACTTACATCGAATGGCAAACAACAACGGGGATTATTTATATTAGTTAATATGTTGTATTTTGTTTATTATTCTATTTATATTGTTTATGTGTAAAACCAAGTTGGGTTTCACTTAAATATACATCAATTTATATCAGTCTATTTTATTCTGGTACACCCGTTATTTTTTAAATTTTTAAATTAATCTGTATAGTAAAATAAATTTAATTTTAAAACTTTGCAATATTTCTCGAAAGATTGCTCTAATATATTATTATATTCTTATTTTTAAAAATTAAATATATTTTTTAAAATTTTTACTTTAATCAGTATAGTACAAAAAAAAAAAAAAATAAATAAAAAATAAATAAATAAATAAATTTTCGTGGTTTTTCCAAAGATTATTCTAATTTATTATTATATTTGGATTTTTAAAAACTAAATCTATTTTTAAATCTTTAATGTAATAAATATAGTGCAAGAAGTTTAATTTTTAAACTTTGCATGATTCCCCCAAAGAATTTTTAATACATTATATTTAGATTATTAAAAACTAAATATACTTTTAAAAATAATACGTCTTATCTCGAAATCTTTTATTCTGGACTGGAAATTCTCGCATCTTCTTTTTCTCCAGCACTTTGAGTTATCCGAACGCTCTCAACAATTTCACATTTAAACTAAAAGTAAAATATCAGAAATAAGTCAGAAAAAAAAAAATACTTGAACAATCAGAAAATGCTTTTGTACATTGTAGAAGGCCAACAATCACATTATCTCACAAATTCTACTTTTTTTTTTTTTTTTTTTTAATCCAAATTAACTATTTCTAGCATCATAAACAGGAATGTAATTTTTTTCTTAAATTAAATTTGTTGCAGGTCACGTACCTCTCAAAGCTTTGATTGGCGTATCTGTTTGTATTATTCTGGTGATAATTTTGCTGGGTGTTGTAGTATACTACTTCCGACCTTGTGGCGCTGATTATAGAAAAAACTCAACAGCAACTTCCAAAGCACCTTCTTCTCCTTCAACAAACCGCCTAAGATACAGAACTACGACAGAACTCACAGTGAAAGATGATGATCCGTATGAAATATAGACGTAGGTTTGAAGCTCTTTCTCAATCAATTGCTGCATTTTTATTCAAACTGTACCAAAGAACTGTTCTAACCAAAGAAATGAATATCAAACGGTGATTTAACTGTATTATAGAAGTTTGTATTAAATATCGATATTATAAAATGACGTAAAAACCACTTGCAGTGGAATTCTCTCGCAGCTTGTTTTACATTTCACACAAAAAATACGAGAGCATATCAATGAGTAATGGACATAATGTAAAACTAAAATAAATAAGCGAGCAACTAATAACAATATGCAATAGGAAGGAAAGTATTACCCAATTATTACTTTTTCTCAAAAATTCCATGCCATTCGAGACATTTAGCCCAGTTTGAAAATCCCAGTCTCGTAGAAATTCAACGGATGCGAAAAGATCCACTTTCTAATGGCTCGTTTGAACTCCTCTATAGTAATTCTCACTAAAGTATTCCCGATGAACTTCCTTACGGGTGCAAACAGAGGGAAGTGAACCGTGCCAGCTTGAGCTGTATTGTTGGTGCTTCAAAACATCCTAACCGTTTCCCTGCAAATTTTCACGAACTGAACGATGGTCACTATAAAGACATTAATTGATTTATTGTTGCTACTATTTATTTATTTATTACATTATCTGCGTTACTGGCACGACTTCATAAATTACATGTTAAAAGAATTAAAACCATTTAATAATAAAATATTAATATGATTTAATATATTATTATTATTTTTTTAAAATTTAATATGTACTAGGAAAATCTTTTACCTAAGAATTTTATGCGGACATTATAAAACAAATAAGAATTAATATAATTTGTATATTTTTATTTGGAGATGTGGAACAACATGGCCCATAAATGCATGCAGTAGAATTTCACATGCGCACGCACACACACACACACACAAAAAAAAAAAAAAAAAAGTAGAGAAGGGGAGATTTGCAATAAAATTTGACTTTTATATTGTATTTTATATCCCTTTGAATACTAACATCAATATTTTTCATGCGCTATGTCTGAAACAGCAATTCTCCCACATTCTAGTACTTGGGATTAAAAATTAATTCCGATATTCAGTCCAATAAAATACTACGCTAGTTTAAGAAGCAAAACAACAATGACCCCAGTTTATTTATCCCCCCCCCCCCTCATCTTTATCTTATTATTATTTTCTTCTATTTTATATCAATCCAATAAAATATAGAAATGTATATATTTAAACATTTATTTAATAAAATCTTACAATCACATATATATATATATCTATATATATATATATATATATAATTTTCATAATTATTTTAAGATTTTAGCATCGATAAAAGCGGGATTTAATTATTCATTAAATAATTATTTAGCAAATAATTCAACTTATTAATTAATCATTAAAAATTTTACTATTCAACATTAGAAATATAGAATTTCTTATGTAAAATTTCATAAATGCTGAGTGGAGGATCAAAATTGTGATGGCATGTCTCCGGACCACCTCTAGGGGTGTGTCCCAGATCGTCGCCAATTGCTCATCTGCGCAGCACTAGTGCGACGTAAAACCCAACCATCTATCCATCCACCCATTAATGCTGAAATTTATAATTTTGAAAATATTTTTTTTTACTGAAATTTTTATAAATGAACATTAATGAACATTAATATATTTATTTATTTGTTTATTTATAATCATATAACACTTATTAAACCAAATCAATTAGAATTCAACAAAATTTAAATTACATAATATTTAAAGAAATGTTTTTTTTTTTTTCTTTTTTTTTTAATAAATAAATAAATAACTTAATAATAATTAGAAAGCCGGCTTAAAGATTTCAGAAACAAAAATCGTGAAAAATTATTTTGTCTTCATCAAAATTGTAGTGGATAACAAAAAATAGTATTTCAATTTATTTAAAAATTCAACTGATCGCTTCAGATTTTTATTTTCTTTATTGATTTATAACCTATATATAGTGGATAGTTAAAATTACGCTGACAGTACTCAGAGATATACAGCTCCCATTCTTACTGATCGGATTAGAGCGAAACTTCAAATGTGTGTTATCTAGATCTAGAGTTTTCCAACCTTTTTACTTTTATGGATCTTTAGTGACAATGTACAAGCTGTAGGGAACACGTTCCGGTGTCCATGTAACAATATTTTTTTCTTAATAATTTCATTAGCGATTACTAATGGAAACAAACAATGACTGTAATTTTAATCATTTATTTAAAAAACAAGTAGCATTACATGCAATTAGTATTAATTTAAACAAAATTAAGTAATTTAGATAATACATTTCTTCGGAATGATGATTTATAGCAATCATTAATATAAAATCTGAGACTTAAAAAAAAAAAAAAAAAAAACAAGAATGTTGAATTTGTGTCTGTACATACGTGGGTTTCATCTTCTGCAAAAAGTAATGATTTCTATCCTTACTCTCAATACTTGTTAAAAATAAAAAAGCTTGCTAACACATGTAAGATGTTGAAAACTACAGCAATATATTAATTACTTTACTATGAATTTCAATACTCACATTCAGTAGAATTCAAGAATTTATCCAAAACTATGTCATTAAATCTTATTATATTTTCTATGAACCATTCGATTGCAAGTCACAAATTTGTTCTTACTTAAAAGTTAGGTTTTGTAGATAGACAGATGTGCAAGAGAATGTATTCCTCATTCAGTTGACAGGGATGACAATAATAAATTAATTTTCATCGATAGCTCCTCTAGGTGGAACACAATGAATCTTGAGATTTATCGTAAATCATATCAAGATTCCTCTTTATAAAATGATCTTTCTATATGTTTCTTTCCACATGATCTTTCTATATTTTCTGTTAAACATAAGAATCATGTCATTTGAATTTAATATATCTACTCTGCCAACTTTTTTTTTTCATTTGAAACAAAAAAAAAAAAAAAAAAAACTCAGTTTATGAGAAAATGTTTGTTATTTTTCATTTGATTAAAGTAACGAAAAATGTCGACATCTTCACAATCATGGCATTTTATCATGTCTGTCGTTTTCATGAAAACATGCATGTATTTCTTCCTTCAGCTCAAAAATTCTGTTTAAAACTCTGCCTGTTAAACCAATTTAACCACCAGATTTGTGTGTGTAAAAATCGATTTTTGCGCGCTTTATCCATGTTTTCACACTGATTTTTTTTTTTTTTTAATTTTGGAGGGAAGTGGCTTTCGTTAAATGAAGTTTATCATAACATTGTCAAATACATTTTGTAGTTCCTTACCAAGATATTTTGATAGCAACATTTCTCTGACGAATCCAACCAAGCACAGCCGAGCAACCAAAGATAGATTTTCAATTAATATCGACTATATTTGTGACTCACTAAAATTACCGAATCATGCAAATATTGTTTTCTTCATTATGATGTTCGTGTTATCTTTCCTGTTTATTTCGGCATCATCAAAATTTTTTCTCGAAACCGTGGTTGGGAAACGTTGATATAGATCATGGGGCCCTGATTTACATAAAAAATAAAAAGTTTTAAATTTTGACAAAAGCTTTCGCTATTGACGCTTGTTTTATTGGGCTTGATGAAGTTTTACTGTTTGTGTAACAGACGATGTTTAGCAGCCTAAAGAAGACGGAAAAAACTTTTTTAACGTGGTTGAAATAATTGGATCCTCAAATTAAATACGAGGCATGTGAAAAACCCTTTATGAAATTTCAACTCTGGAAATTACATAAAATCTAGCTCGCTCTATTGTCGAAACTTAGCTTGATTTTATTCTATTCAAATGAGCTTTTGACAAAAGTTGCCCAATATAGCTAAATTTCAACCTATGTAATGAAAAATTTTCTATCTTTCGCGCATGCTCAGTAGAAAAAAAAAAAAAAAAATATATATATATATATATTGTTGCAAAATTGTAAATAATTGTATTTATTTTTGTAAAAATTCTTTCAGAGAGGCTTAGTAAGTTGATAAAATGTCGATTTTCTGCATTTTCAGCTCTTTTTTGCGTTGAAATGGCTAATTTTCCCTTAAAAACGAATTAAAACGCTCCAATAAGGCAGTTAATGTATTTGGCGAATTCCCCCCCCCCTTGGCGACGTTTTTGGCGACCTTCGTGAGAAAATCCTTATTATCGATATATCAAATATGCAAGCTGTAATTTGATTGGCTGACCAGTTTCTCGAATTTTCCACACTTTTCTACAGGGGTATATAAGGAGCTATTTTACGCCAAGGCAGTCAGTCTGATATTAGCTTCCGCCAATGTTGCATTGCTATTGAAAGAGCTGTAAGCCTCTTTGGAAATACAGTTACATTGCTGCAGTGGCGTATCCAGAATTTTTCCAAGGGGGGGGGGGGGTCCGTCCTTCCGAATTTTTAATTAAGTTTAATTAAGTTAATTTAAGTTTAATTATGTTTAATTAAGTTTATTTTTAATTAAGTTTAACAATCTTTTAAAATATCATAATTACTTGCCGAAAAAAAGAGTAAGAAAATGAAAAATAGTAAAACAAACTCACCACTTAGAAGATGAAACTAACAAAATCTTTAATTAGCGACGAATAACGTAGAGCCTGTACAAACTGGTACACAAAACATAAAATTCAATACATAGTTACGCAAAATATTTCATTGAACTTTCTTATTTACAGAGCGAAGTCTAATCGACGAGAAGTTTTTGCCAGTTCATTTAAAATGTCTTCTACTGTTGGGGTATTGTTTGGGTCACTCCTTCAAGGTCACTCCTTCAACGGTCACGCCTTCCCCATATGGTCGACCCCTCTAGTCCTTGAGTATGAACTCGTAAAGGTAAAATCCTTTCAGAGAATTGTTTTCAGGGGAAACATGTTTCGCGCCGCGCATATGAAGTGGTTTAGTTATTTTCAGGAGTGTTTAGTAATGAAAAAAAAAGTTAGTCATAATTTTAAACCACTTTGTAAAAAAAAATTTTCTACGCTTGCCATACATTTTTTCCGCCTGAAATGTGAAAAAAAATGTAAGGAACAGCCTAGTTTTTCTTATCATACATTTTGTCAAGGGGTGGGGGGTGAGGGGTTAAACCCCCCCTCTTGCATACGCCACCGCGATTGCTGTATGTGTTAGTGCTGTACAGTGTGTACTGTGTATTTGCTATTGACATCTGTTAGTTAAGCTGTGTTTATTGGTGGAAATGAAGTTGAAACCTGATTTATAGACCTGTATTTTTCTGGAACTTTCTGTGAATAAATTACTAAATTTTTGCACGTTTCGCCTTTCATTATTGGACAACTACGAACCCCCAAGTACGTACCAATATATATATATAGATAGATATAGATATATAGATAGATATATATAGATATATAGATATCTATTTACTATAAATGCTCAGATCTCAGCGAGTATTACAAGTGTGAATTTTATTTTAAAAATAATGTTGCTCTAATGTTTTGTTAATTTTTCTGTAGGTTTTCTAAAATTTTATAGAAATCCGATACAGTTATAAGCAAAAACTTGCTCCCCCCAAAAAATAAATAAATAAATAAAAGTAAAATAAATAAATAAATAAATATGTAATAACTTTTGAAAAACAAAATTATACCTGCCTAAATAATTGCGCAATTCCCACAACAAAACATAAAATTATTGTACATAGTATGTGAAACAATTTGTTAAAGTTACAAGTCATTTGTAGCATTTTATGATACAGGCTGATCCAATCTATTGCTGGTCCAATAATTGCACTCGGGGCTAACTTGATAGTGAAAAATAGGAGTTTATAAATGTTCTTTGCATGTCTGAAGTTCCAGGCCATTTCGCCGGTATTTTATTTCTAAATCGAAAAAATGTCAAAATAATAATAATAACAATTAAATATCTTGATCACCCACTGCATTTGAAGTTTCATTCGGATTCAATAAACAGAACTGTTATTATCAGCCTCTTAGAAGGAATGTCTTCGTAACTTTCATTTCATAATCAGAATATTCTAAAAAAGCACTACTATTATGATGAGATTTTTGTGCTCGTCTTATTTTTGAATTTTGCTAATTATTTTGACTCAAAATTCCACAGTACATTGCTTGGGAAATTCCCCAATTACATTGCATTAACCCAGGATCTACAGGTGTTAAATATTAGCCGTAGCTGAATGGCACAAACACTGTCTCTCTGTTACATAACCCAATTAATTAAACATCTTCAAACATCCTTATGGCAGTTTCTGTTAACTAACAACTTTAATCTTAAGGCCATGATAACCGAGCAAACAGAAACTATCACAAGTTTAAAAACACTGAAATAAATAAAATAAAATAAAATAAAATAAGAGTAGTTTCCACTCCCACAAAAAAAATCTTTAAATATTACAATGGGCCCAGTAGTAACTTTAGGTCTATCTAGCCAACTAAAAATTCTTACTTTTATTTTTTTTATTTATTAATCAACAACATGTTTTAGAACACCACATTTACAAATACTTAGACAGGAGTCATTAACACAGTTACCACTGCGCCCTAAACTACTCTCTATAATTTCACATAAAACTTGAACATAAATTCCAAAAAGGAAAATAAAATTATCTGTTTAGGTAAATAAAAAAAAAATACATGAGCCATTTCCCCCCCCCCAAAAAAAATAAATAAAAAAATAAAAAATAAAATATGCATATATATATACAAAATACATAATTAAACACATGTGTCCTGCTGGAAATTAAAGAATTTTAATAAACAGTTAAAATTTTGCACATCCCTTTTCAAGATTATCTAAACTTTAACCCTTTCATAATTATTATTGTTTACTATTTTCACATCAATTCTCATTAAAAATTTTCCAGCAGAATACTAAACGGCTCAGACAATCAACATTTTCATTAAAATTCAAATATTAATAACATCCCACAATAGAAAATTAAACATACTATCTACCATTTGAATAAATCACACAAAACAAAAGTATTTTAAAATTATCAAAATTTTAATTGTTTGTCAAAAACCCTATGGAGGAACCTCTTATACATACAATCAATATCATTCGATACTACTACACAAAACGTTTATCAGAAGTTTGTTTACATGACTATTTCAAATACTCTTACTTTCTATTATCAACATATTACTGTAAGAAACAAGTGTAAATATGTTAGGTACAGGGTACAGTCCATACTTAGGTAAATTGTCCATAGTAAAATTTTCATTAAGTTTCCAGTTTTTTTTTTTTTTTTGTGTGTGTGTGTGTGTGTGTGTGTGTGTTTGTTAATTTTGAAGTACATTTTCTAAACTTACACAGTAAAAAAAAAAAAAAAAAAAAAAAAAAAAAAAAATTAAAAATTAGACTATTGGTGATTACACTCTACAATTTAGCACCATAAGGAAAAAAATTGATAAAAGAGAAATAATACATATTACATATTCGCTCTAAACAAAAGACAGAAGTAAATAAAAATGTTACCGACAGTTTTCATCAGGCTATTGGGAAACTCCGGATCTGGAGGTGGCTGGGATTTTCATAACTCACACTGCCCCAGCCGAGATAAAGTGACGCTCTGGCTCACTAAATTAACCTTTCCTTCATTGAAATCTTGCAAAATTTTCACTTCAGAAAATATAAAACCTTTCTAAAATCTACCTATCAATTGTCAAGACTTCCTCCTCAAAGATTTCAAAGTGACTGCGAGAATAGCAATTGACGTTGTTGCTGATGAGGACAATGTGCAATCATTCTAGGATCTACAGGGAGTGGCAGGCAGATCACATACGGGATGGAACCCCTTTTAATACAATTTGAGGAGAAACATTTTTTGCTCCTCAGCTCTGTTCATTTACAGAAAAATATTTATTTCTTTTCCAGCACTTCAAACATATCCTCTGAAAAGTATGACTGCATGATATAGTTAATTCATCCTCAATTCCATCTAAGCATTGGCATATTTCCCCCCAGAACATCACAGAACATCAAGACGATAAAACGTAAACAAAAACGAGATAACCATATTGACGTGTTTCTTGCTTATCTAAATACTCCAACCAATTTTTTTCAAGGAACCATTTTCACTCTCGAGCCTTCCTTTCGGCTGTTTTCAGGGTACTTTTGTTGACACCAAGTCATTTCTAGATAAGGTGACATAAATTCGCCAAACAAATCAAATCCAGAGGGGCCCACACAATGAGGCCACCAGGGCCCCATGAAGGACCTAACACCTCTTGCAGGCTTCACAAATTTACTTCATGATTTCCTCTTGAAGAACTGAAACGCAACACTAGTTAGTTTCGTAATATAAGGTCAGACAATTTTATCTGCTATATCCCAATATTTAATGTGTAAAATAAAACACGGAAGAAGGATGCAAAATCATGCGGTACGCATTGGTTATTGACACTTTCCAAATGTACGCAATAGTTGTATTGTATAACTTTCAATGCTCTTTGCCTAAGTAATCACACAACGGACAGACAGTGCATCCGAAAGGCATACAGAACAGATAGACTTATTAAATGCTTAATCATTCTTAAACATTGTTAGGAAGTGTTAAAAATGCTTAACACCAAAGAAAACGTAGCCCTTATATTCTAATTGCAGTCTATAGTATATCTAAATATTTTTTTAGTGTAGCCCTGTAAATCTGAAAGATAACAAAATCATATTCTATACAAAATATTATTTTAGCATATCAATGTCAATTTCTTTATGATTTTTAAAACAAAAAGTTCTTTAAATGTAATTTATAAAAATGGTCTGTCGTAAAATGCACTGCATTAGCATTTTTTTTTTTTCTGTCCCTGTACACAAACCAGTTGCACAGAACCTGTTAATGTCATTTAAAATAGGGAACATTCCATAGTGAATCTGAATAACATATATAATTTTGTAAAATTTCTTAAGATATTTGCGGACGCTGGGGCGGGTAGATGGACAGAGAGACAGACGGACAGTCGGACAGATATATACTTAATTTGAAATCATATTCTACCTTAAAAATGATAAAAAGTGTTAAATCGCTTAACGCAAACGAAATTGCAATTTCAGCAAATTTGCAATAAAAGCCTTCAATGTAACTGATTATTATTATTTTATTTATTTATTTATTTTTTTTTTTTTGTGTGTGTGGCCCTGTAAATCTAATGCTAATCATACTACATTTTGTAGAAAGCATTGTTTTGTTCATATGAATAACATATTTCAATTTAATTACGATTTGTTCAAAGTAAAGCTATTCAAATTTGGATTATAGAAATACCTCTCATAGAACGAATGCTTTGTAATACCTTCAGGTATCCCAGTACACAAACCACTGGTGATGTTTACTACATTTTCTGTAGCAAACATCCGATAGTAAACTTGGACAACATATATCAATTTCATTGAAATTTGTGTAAAATAAAGGAATTAAAATATAGTTCATAAAAATACCTCTCATAGAACACAATGTTTTGGAATACTTTTATGTGTTCTTGTTTACAAGCCACTCCATTTTCAATAGGGAACAACCGATAGTGAACTTGAATAACCTATATCAGTTTCAACAAATTCCATAAATATTTACGGTAATTAGTGCGCGGATAGACAGACGGACAAGCAAAAAATTGAAGTCATTAACACTTTTCAACCTTATTGGAAAGTGTAAAAAACATTTAGAAAGTGATAAAAACGATTAACGGCCCTCTTCACTTACCATCGCTGGAAGCCCGAGCCAATGTTATTCTACGGGAAAATTTTGATTACAAATAACTTATTAACTTAATACATATAACTTAATACATATTTTAAATTCTATTTTCACATTCAGAAAATTCCCAACTGTTAAATCGACTGGCCTTTTTTATAAATGAATTTTTTTTAATTATTAATATTTTATTTTGTAACTGCAAAATGAAAAAATTTCACATATTGAAAATTCCTAATTTGCAGTTTCAAAATAAAATATAAAAAATTAAAAAAGTAATTTTTTTAAAAGGTCCGTCAGTTTAACGGATGGGAATTTTCAGAATGTGAAAACAGAATTTAAAAATATGTATTAGTTAATAAGTTATTTGTAAAGAAATATTTCCCATAGAATAACATTAGCTTCGGCTTCTGGCGGTGGTGAGTGAAGAGGGCCCTTAATGTAAATGAAAACTCAATTCCAGTAAATTTCTAATCTATATCTATAAAAGTGTTAAGTTGGTTCGTGTACGCTTCAAAAACATAAAATATTCTGCACCGATTAAGCTCAAATTTTGACACGATATACAACTCGCTTCAAAGATTGTTTTTATCAGTTTTTCGCGTCAGTAACATACCCGCGACCGCGAGAAATCAGCTTTATTAACGGTCAGCAGTGTACCAGAAAACCCGCCATTACGACACTGCAAATTTGCTTTACGCTTACCATTTATTTTATACAGCGCGTGCTCAGTAAAAAATGAAAATGGAAGTAATGTTGATGTTTCATTTTTTTATTTTTGTGAATGTATGAGCACGCGGTAGTTAAAAATGTTTGATTTCGATGAATTTTACATTACAGCGCGTGCTCAGCAAATCACTTTTTTTTTTTGGGGGGGGGGGGAGAAGGACACATACGCGATAGGTTCTTTCTAATATGTAACTCTCTTCTCGAAATGGAACAAAAAAAAAAAAAAAAAAAAAAAGAAAAAAGAAAAAAAAAAAAGAAAAAGCTTTAGTATAGGACTTTGGCGAAATTTGAAACCGAAGTAACTCGGACGTTTCTCGCAAAGGTCTTTACTAGCGCAATTATGATATCCGCATTTTAATTTATTAAAAACAATTTACAACAAAAAAAAGTTACTATAACAATAGCATCCTTAAATTACCAACTCAAATTCAAACTTAATTATCTTGTTTCTTTTTCTTTTTTTTAAATTTCATTTTTCACGCACGCTTTTTATTTCCTAATTCAAAATTATTTATAATAAATAAACTTTTTCGATACTGATTATTACTAATTTTCTTTTCTTTTTCGTTCAAAAAAAAAAAAAAGATTTTGATGAAATTCTGGCAAAAGCAGAATTTAGTTTAGGACGAAGAACTATTAGTTTTTTTTTTTTTTTTTTTTTTTCAAATTATAACATTGCTTTCAAATTATTCAATTATATTTTCGATAAATTTTAGATTTCGATAAATGTCCAACTATCGTAAAACTGGTATCGTAAAAATTCGCAGATTGAGACTAATAGTCCTCAGTCCTAATAAATTTTAATGAATGATAATTTTAATAAACAAGTTATACTGCAAGAATATGTATAGGAGAATATAGAAGAAAGTCTTTTTGTAGTCACAACATATACATTTTGATTATAAGTTACAGGGTATTAATCCCAAGGCAATGTCGTACTTAGGAAACTTGGCATACTACATTAGATAAAACATACAGCAAACAGAAAATTAAAATATTGAAAACCTAACAAAATATAATAATTTTTCCTAAATAATTTTTTTTTTCTGCGCATTTACAAGTTTTAACGAAATTTCATTTTCATAATTTATTAAGCAAATGTATTGAGTAACTCATATGAGAACCCCGAGGTAATATCGCGAAAAAATTTAATATATATATATGTGTGTGTGTGTATCGTTGATAGAATGAACTGAATTTTAGTTCCTCAAAAATAAATAAATAAATAAATAAATAAATAAAATTATTAGAGTTTTTACTAAAATTTTTATCTTGATTCAATTAATGATAATATAGTATTCGTTGATTGTAATATATATTGATAAAACTTTTTATCATTTTCCCTTTATGGAGAGGAACTGAAGTTCAGTTTATTCTAACAGTGATAACTTAAATTTTTACGAGATTTCTTGAGATTTTCATATAAGTAGCTCAATACATTAGGCTAATGAGTTTTGTAAATTAAGACTTGTTATAATTTGCGCATGCGCAGTTAAAAATTATTTAATAAAAATACTCATACTTGTGGAGCCATTTGTCCACGTCGAGTGGCAACCACCCAGGTGCAGTCGTACAACAACTCAACTCTGGTGGAAACGCGCGGCGAAAACGGAGTTCTTGGATGCGACGTTTGAGTTGAGGTGTAATGTGCGACGACGGTGATGGTAGTTGTTATTCTATGATGAAGAACGATAGTCATTTGACGATTGAATTGATGCATAATTTTAAGATTTTATTACTTTATGTTAATTAAGATGTTTCTGAATTATGAAGATCAATTTTTTCCCATCTCATTTTTTTTTTCTTTTTTTTTTTTTTTAATGTTAAATGTACATATTAGAGGTGAGTTCGGGCTCTATTTTGGCAATCCGAGCCCGCCCGGCCCCAAACCATTTTTGAACTGAGCTCGCCCGAGCCCGAAAAATTTTGTGTGATCAGAGCCCGAGCCCGCCCGAGCCCGATATTGAAAGTGGTACGCTATGCAACGCATACACAATAGTAAAATTAAGTACCGTTTACATTTTCAAATTAATTTTCTTATTATCAATCCTCAATTTAAATAACTGTAAATGTTATTATAACAATGTATAATGTCTGTGTCTCTGTATACGTGTATATATTTATATATAATATATATTTATAGTGCAGCCCATTGTTTATAACGCGCCTATCGGGGAACAAAAAATTTATCCGAATGAGTGATATAATAAGCCCGATATAACGCAGGAAGAAGGATTACTGTATGTTACGCTATGACATAATATGCATCCCGTTGAAAAAAAAGTTCTATTTAGAAAAAGGAAAGTCAAAGCTACTAAGGTTTGCAAAATTATTTTGTGATTTATAACCTATCATGACTATTATGGCATTACTAAAGGTGCTCTCAAAATGAATAATTTTTTTCTTTCTTTCTTTCTTTCTTTTTCTTTTTCTTTTTTTTTTTTTTTTTGCATTTTCCAGTTTGTGAAGAATAAAATAAATGGAACTTTTAGTATGAATCCGAGCTCGCCCGGAGCCCGAAGACTTGCGTAAAATTTGAGCCCGATCGGGCTCGGGCTCGGGCTTACAGGCTCGGGCCGAGCCCGTCTCATCTCTAGTACATATGTCATATTTTTATATTCTGATTACAGTATGTTGTGTCTAATGTAGTATGTAAGGTTTCTTAAAAATCGCATTGCACTGGGTTTAATACTTTATATGTTATAAAATTGATTGAAAAAGAAAAAGTTTTTTTTTTTTTTTTTCCTAAAGAAACCTTTTTTATTTTCATGAATATGCATGCCAGTCTCATATAAATGAATATAGATAATTAAGAAGTAGCCTCATAATCATATGCACCAGAACGCATTTCAGGCATTACTTTTTATTGGTTGATTCCAAACATTATGTTTATTCTTCCATTTTTTACTGGTTCCCTCTTTGCTTTCAAGGGGAAAATCTTGCTGAAATATATGTGGTTTAACATGTTCTTTACACACCCAAAGTTTCAGATAAATTCGTCTACAATTTTTCTAGATATTTGACGAAAGTCTGAAAGAAATATCCGGTCATTTATGGAAAGATAGTGCAGTAATCTTAATATTTTTGTTGTTGTTGTTTATTTAGATAGATGAATCAGTTAAATTATGGATGCTGTTATTTTTTGTAGTAGTTTTATTATATAATAGCACTCAACTTATCATTAAAATATATATTTTCAGGGTGATACACTTTGTAATTATAATGAAATGGTCATACTTAAAATGTACAAATTTTAATTGTAATTTGAAATTATTACGTTCATACAGTATATATATTCTTACAGTCATACATTAAAAATTCTTCTCACTATAATAACATCTAGAATTTAATTTATCCAAATGTATATATTTTTCTATATTTATATAAAAATTACTAAATTTAGTAAGATATTATATTTAATACTATATTTAAATTATTATATTAGAAGTAAGAATTTTGAACACTTTGAATGTAATACGCTTAAAAAGAGCATTAAGGTTTTCCACAAAATATAAAATTTAAAAACAAGACATTTCTAATCTCAAAAAAAAAAAAAAAAAAAAAAACTGATTCATAATTACGTTAGTATTCGATTCTTTGCATTTAAACATTCGTATGTTCTGTATGGTGACCAGGTTAGAGAGTACCTTTATAAATTAAAAGCTTTATTATTATTACAATTTCCTAATTAGGAAGATTGTCTTACACCCTTTGCAAATGAAGACCAAAAAGCTAATAATTATGATAAATAATTTTCTTGTAACATTTTTTTAAAACTTAGAGAAGCGTTTTTCAAAAAGGGACTGTTCTTTAAAAAAGAGGACGTCTGGTCAGCATAATGTTATGGCACTTTATAAGAATAATTTTTACTTTCGACTTTACTTTGCAAATACGTATTCTATTCTGTTTTCAATTCAGAAAATTTTTAAGCGTTAATTTAGTTGTTGTTTTCTATTTTTTAATATTACATTATATAGATCCAGTATTAAATATTAAAATTTAAATGATATTTTTGAAGAGGCAAAAATGGAATTTAAAAATATATTATGCAACGAGTAATTCTGTCCTAAATAAATTTCCTATTATATTAACATGGGGTTTAACTGTCGGCAAAGATAGTTGTTGTATCCTGTTAAAGTAACAAAATAAAGAAATGATTAATCAGATCAATTTAAATTTATGGAAAACTATTCCATTGTTTGGTACTTAACTATTTATTTATAAAATTAATAAAAATTATTGCGAGGCTGATGGAAGTTACATATTACAAAATATATTAATTTTGTATTAAAGTTGAAGTAACATAAATCATAAACACATATAAAAGTAAGAAACAAAACATTTTTGAAGTACTATAGTTTGAAATTTTTGAAGAGTGATTAATTGCTGAAAACCAAATAACTAACCAATAAAGAGTTTCTTTTTATAGTTTCTTTTGGATAGCCTTACTTAAGTGAATGACGTCATAATTAGTTTTTGTAAATCAAAGTCTTAGAATTATTACATTTTGCATTCAAATGCATTGAAATATAATAGTATTAAGTGAATTGAAAAATTTCTAAATTTATTTATGTGTAATAAAACACAAAATTAAAAATTTATATATTTTTTAAAGTTTTATGATAACTATTTTTCTGTTTTCCCACTCAATTTTACTCTACTAGGTATACAGTTTAACAATATAATATAAATATATTTGGGTGTTAATTTGTGGATTAAACAAAATTGCATGAGCATTACTCAAAGGTTTACAAGAAATTTCAGCATTTATACATGAAAATATGTTTATATAACTTACTAATAAATACACATGTTTAAAAGTATTGTTAAATTATAATAATGTAAAATCGATAAGAAAATAAAAAAATTGTTAACATAAAGCATTTTAAAAATTTTCAAAAAAATTAAAATTTTGTATTTTATTTTACTAAGTTGAAGTAGGTTTGGAGAAATTTGAATACACTCGGTATTATTATATTTCAATTCAAATGCATAAAAAACTTAATAACTCTAACAAAGTAATTTATAAAAACAATTTTTAACATCCACCATCACCTTAAGAATATGCATATTTCGAAAAAAAAAGTAAATAATCTTTTCGGAATGAAAAAAAAGAAAAGAAAAAAATCAAACTCTATTTTTAAATTTTCCAATAACTGAAAATTTAATCATAGAATATATTTTTAATTAAATTCTACATTGCATTATTGGAAGCTAAATCATATTTATTATTTAAAAAATTGTTTAAGACTAATCAAGTTACAATATGGTATTATGCAATCTGATAACAGAAGTTGTGAGGAATTGGTGGTCATCATTATTCACAGATTACTCTCTAAAATTTCTGGAGTGAGAATCTCTCTCTAAAAAGTAACCCCTATTTTGACACCAATTAAGGTGAGAAATCACTATTATCTCTCTTAAGAATGTGACATTTCTTACTTTTTGTGAAAGAGTGATGTATAATCACTCTGTCACAAAGAGTGAAGTCATCACCTATTGCAAGATCAAACTTTTGTAGAGTGAGACATTGCCGGCGCCATCTATTAATATTTCAAAAGAAATATGAAGGGAAATCTCTGGACGATCTCATGCATGTATTTTATTTAACAGAAGTTGGTTGAAGATTTTTGATGAATAAAAAAACAAAAAAAACAAAAAACAAAAAAAAAAGTATGTTAAAATAATTTTTTTTTTTAATATACGATTGACAAAATCGAAGTAATATTATTAGTGATGAATCGAAAATCACAAGAAACATACCGAAATTTGTATTAAAAAAAATATCAGTGCAAATATTTAACGCGCAACGCCTTAAAATCTATAACAATTCATATATTTATTATATTCATTGACAGCTAACATTTATGAAATATTCAAAAATTTGGCTATAATATTTTACTAATATTTAAAATCAACAGCAAGTTTTATACTCCTGAACAGACGAGTTTTTCAGAAAACTGTGTAGATTTGTACGCGAACATTTATTTTTTTATTTTACTTTATTATTATTATTTTTTTTTTTTTTTTTTTTTTAACATGTACACTTCAGTAACTTCTTTTCCACATAAGATACATTAAATGACTGTTTATCTTAGGAAATTATCTGTTTTCAAGTATACAATTTGCCTTTAAAAAAATTCTAATTTTAGCAATTTCAAAATAATTTGAATTTTAAAATATCCATTAGAATTCTGTAATTTTATATTGTTGATAAATGAAGTAAAAATTTAAAAATATGATTTATCGCGTATGAGAATGATTTAATAATGTAAATTAAGAAGCTAGTGTATGTGCTCAGTGGTTCAGTGGTAAGAGACTCGCTTGCTACGTTGACGGCCTGGGTTCGATTCCCGACAGATCCAAACTGCGTTCTTTCCACCATTGAACTGAATTCGTTTCGCAAGGGGAAATAAAGCGCTATCCTGTAGTGTACATAATTTTTTAAAGAAAAATAAACAGTCATATTCTTTAAATTGCTCCGAATAATCTCACTCTTAATAAAGAGTGAGAAATCTCACTCTTTCGTAAAGAGACTTTTCACCCTTTAGAGGTTGGCTCCATTTTGGCATGTTTAAAGAGTGATATGCCACTATTTTAGAGTGAGATCTCACTCTTCATATTTTAGAGAGTAACTTAAGTATCTTTAGTAGTAAATAAGAATCGCACACGACTCAAGGTTAAATAAACATAAAATTTATTAGAGCTTAAGATCAAGGAGGATGTTTGGGCTAAACACAATTTAAAAATCTTAAATACTTTAGAAAGATAACTTCAATGAATAATTTAAATAAATGCAAACTTCACCTCACCAATACAGTTACTGTAGAAAGACGATGACTGCTCTCAGTGATGAACGACACTTCTCCAACTTAGGCTAAGGCGGAAGGATTCCATGTATCCATCTAGCTCTACACTATAACTCAACACCTTCAAAATCACCACCACATTCACCGAGCTCAGAAACTTAATCACTAATGCTCAGCATAAAAACAATTCTATTCTACATCACCTCTAGACCCCACTACTCCTTACTTCACCACACACATTCATATTTATATATATTCTTCATCAACTCCACTCACTTCATTTAACAACTCTAAAAGCTCTCCGTATTCACTCGCGTTCCGCAACTTGCTTTCTTCGTTGCAGCGCTATGCTGACGTGAACTCGAACTAATCCGGTGGCTTCCCAGACGGATAAATGTTCCATTCACTATATCCAGCACCACCGCACATCAACACACATGAAACTAAATAACTCCAACAGCACTAGATCTAAACTATCAAACAATAACTCAATCCAGGCGTTAAGCTCTAAATTTTAGCATAGCCACACGTCGGAAAGAACTCTACTACACACCGACCTTACAAAGTGTATAGCAATTTGCGGTTAATCTTCAGCAAGTTATGATTTCGAGTAGATTAATGTTAATAAAAATATGATTTATGCTAAATTTTTTTATATTTTTTTACTATAATATAACATATTTGTTAATAGCTTAAGTTAATTTGTTAATAGCAAAAATTTAATTTTTGCATTGGCTTTTAATACAAGACTCATTCAACATAAAAGTTAAATTTAATTTCTAAAAATAATTTTATGGTATTTTTCATAATAGTGAAATTTATTACATACTTGTATACGCAGTGTAAATACATGATAGAGAAACATCTAGGTAGATTTTTAGAGTTTAAGATACCAGATTAATTAACCACAACACAGATTTTTTTTTTTTTTTTTTTTCCCAGTTAAAAATTTTTACAAAAGTGTAATTTATTGCTTTGATAATTGCTTTTCTTAGAAACAAATCTGCATTTGGATTTTTATTTTCGATTATGATATTTTACTAAACTAAGTCATCTATTTAGAATGTTTTCAACAGATCTGTTGTTGGACTATATACCTCACAACTGTTAATTAACTCCCATAACAATAATTTTTAAAACGTAATATCTAGAAAAATATTCAATGAAGAAATTGTGTTATAAAATTCTTTTATTATTTAAAAAGAAAAAAAAAAAAAAAAAAAAAAAACTGAAAATACTCCATTTACCATCATAGACAATTTGGCAGTCACCTGGTACAGGGTGATTAGAATTAAAGTTAAGATTTAAAAACGCTATAATTTTAAAACTACCCATCAGAGTGATTTTATATTTCACCAGAACAATCGTGAGACAATGAATTTTTTTTTTTTTTTTTTTTTTTGGGGGGGGGGGAGGAAAAAAGTAGTTCCAACAATTTCCTATAGCTGGCGCTGCCAGGGTAATGTCAGGGGAAACGCCTAAATGGATTCATTAAACACAGGAATGTTGTTAGCAACACAATGGAATAGCAGGAAACAATAGACTTCAAGAGTTTACTACATTTTTTTTAGCAAAATGACAAGAATACGTGTTTACAGCGGAAACAGTCATAGTGAAAAGAGAAAAAAGAGGAGCTTCATGAAACAAATACTTTACGGATAATTAACGGCACATTTTGGAACTATTTATTTATTTACTTTTTCTTTTTTCTTTTTCCAAACAAAATTTCATTGCCTCACGATTACGCTGGTAAAATATCAAATCTTTCTGATGGGTAGTTTTAAAATTATAGCGTTTTTAAATCGTAACTTTAATTATAATCACCCTCTACATTAAAAAAAAAATAATAATCTGACATTAGTAAGTGTTTTAGCGGTTTTAAAAGTTATTCAACTGATACTCATACAGCAAAGACAATCATATCTTTATAATATTTTAGTCATCAAATCTTCTCGCAAACCATTTTAATATCCAAAATTTATAAAAGAATGCTTCGGGAAGACTCAAGCGGAAAATTAATTTTATTCCAGGAAAAAACTCTGTGTTTTTGATGATCATAGTCGTACTCACTAAACTTGATTGGTCCAAGATTAAATTGTGAATCAGAAAATTTAAGAATGAATGCTAACATTGAATTGAACTGTATTAATATTCATTCTCATTGAATTGCGTGATTACAAGTAGTAATCACCGATTTTCTTGAAAAAAAAAAAAAAAAAAATACTGGTATAAGATTTAATCTTAAAGAATATTTGTCTGAAACGATCCCATTACTCTAATTTTGATTCACGTTTACAATGGACATGAAATGCATATAGAAATTTTCTTTCGTTTTGGTGGCCCAATGAACTCGATGCGAAGTCAAGTACTTGGCAGTGTAAAACAAATTAACGAACAGATAACACAGCACCAGAAATTCTAGATAACTTTACTTAATGTTTCCACTAATTAAGCTGCACAAACCACAAATGCGTACCATCTATGTCAATTAGTTTTTAATATTGACATTTATACCTTATAATATATCTGTGATCTCATCTTTTAAAGTGAAAGAAAAGTCGTGCCTTTTTTGCAACTTTCGTCTTTGGGATCATTATTACACCATAATTGCAAACTGCGACATCATCTAATTATCAAGATAACTGCAAGAATACCAAAACTGCAAGATTTTGCAGTTGAATAACCTTGAAATTCTGGCACAGATTTTTACAAAATATTTAGTATTATTGTTTATACAGTTAAGTAAAACGTACTGCCAGAAGTATAAGCAATAGTTATATTCCCATTTTACCTATATTTATATTTTGATTTATGCATTTCCGTCTTAATCTCCATTGATAAAATATTCTAATATGATTTCATTCTTTTTATCTTATGCAAACAAATATAAATGCGCATGCCAAGTAAATTTATTACAATGAAAATGCAGTGTGATGTAATGTAAAAATAAATCTGAAATCAAATTTGTATTATTTTAAATAACTGCGATATTAAAAAAAACATGCAAAATAAATGAAAATATTACATATAAATATGAGGACATGGCGTCACTTTTGCTGAATGAAAATTGCCATATTTCGAAACTGCCAGACGTCAATGAACGAGACTTGACATTAATGAACGACAGTTAGTTAATTTGGCAATAACTGTTTTGTATTTGGCGTTCAAAACATAAACTTTTGTTTATTTATTTATTAATTTATTTATTCATTATTTATTTATTTTCTTTTTCAGCTTTTCTTTTACGATTCAGAAGCTAAAATTTTTCCCAGTGAGTTAAGCTCAGTGTAAACTAATTTTTGTAATAATCTCAAGGTTTTTTTGAGTAGTTGAGTGGGTTTTAGGTCACATTAGTGCTACCCCATGGGCAGTTGATGACGGTCTGGTCCGGAGACATCCGTCAAAATTTTGATCCTCCAGGGAAGGGATGGCTCCTTCGCTTTGATTACCCACATAGGTATTATTTTGGAAGGGGACACGGATTACTTTGCGACCACGACGGATTTTGCGTGTATCAGCTACCATTAATGTATATGAGGGTCTCCGGTCGCCTCGAGTATCAATGTCGCAATCTTCTAATTACTAGATCGGCGCTCTACTGACCAGGCTATCGAGGCTCCGTAATTATGTCAAGAAAGTCGGTGATTAGCTATTGAAAGAGTTTCCTTTTACTAATCTTAAAAATTTTGTCAGTTTTGACAAGCGCATATGTCAATAACTCAATAAAAACCCGATAAAACTACCTAGACAAGAAAGAGTTATCTGATATTAACAGGAGACTTGGCGTTGGAATATTAAACCCGAATAAACTACTACGCCAGAAACGCCAAAGAAAAATATTGGAAATGCATACAGCTGTTTCGGTAGCCTGTAGCGTACCGTCTTCAGCGCCTGTAGCGTTCGTCTTTTTTGCACTGAAGAACATACTCTACAAGCTACCGAAACAGCTGTATACATTTCCAATATTTTTCTTTGGCGTTTCTGACGTAGTAGTTTATTCGGGTTTAAAGAGTTATCTGGTTGTACCATAAACTGTTACATTACCAACTACATAAAACATGTATTTAAAATAAACAAATAAACGACGCAAGTTTTACCAGGAGATTAAATTCTAAGTTTAATTTTTGATAAAGTTTTATTTCAATTTTATTAATAATTTGTGTGTAAAATTATATATTGCTTTTTACGTCAAAGATAAATGTCCGATTACGGATTTTGTTGACAAATAAATGCTATGCTAAATTTAAAAGCATTTTAGAAAAGGGTTAGATGCAATCACTCTGAAGAAAAATTATATACGTATGTTTTGCGTCTGAAGAAGTTTATAATTTTACATTAAAGTTTACATAATAATTAATATAAAATAGATATTATTACAAAGCCCGAAGTCTCTGCCCTTTTTTAGGACACTTTCAGGAATAAAAAATTTCTGCCTTTTTTGCTACCACTAATTCTATACAAAAATATTTACTGTATTGTTTTAGTAAAGTGTCATGATTAAATAGGATAGAAATTGTTATATAAAAATAATGGGAGCAATAAAGGCGAAAATTTCTCATCTCTGAATGTGTCCTAGTAAAAAAAGGGCGGAGATTTAGAGCTCTGTTATTATACTACCATAAAAGTTCTAAATGATTTTTCTTTTGAACACTTAATTTACTTGATGAATTAAATTCGTTAGAAAATGTTAAAATAGATGGCAAGATTTAACGGGAAAATAATTTTTAGTTCAATGTAAACTTGCGATCAATTTATATACTCGATATTTATTCCACATTAGTACATTATAATAGAGCAATCGTTTCAATTTTTATTTATCTAGTGTGAACATTTTTTTTGTGAATGTTAAAAGACTATGCCTCATTTTACTGTAAAAGTATCTCAATATCATAAAACTATGTCATCATTTCATAAATGTCGTCATCTTTCAAATAGAGTTCTGTTGTGGACATGTAACTTGGGCGATTTCTCGAAGGCGATGGAGGTGCTGTTGAGTTTTTCAATAATCAGCGCCAGAAAGCCTGAAGTAGCACACCACAATAATCAGCAAAATTATCACCAGAATAATGCACACAGACACACCAATCAAAGTTTTGAGAATTACATGACCTGCAACGAATTTTCAAAAAAAAAAATATTTAAATACGGTTTATAATGTTAATGTCATGAAGAATTCATGACATTTTTGGTAAAATATTAGAAGTTGATAAAAAATATATCAATAGAATAAAATATAGAAATTATTTCCCTAACTTGTAATAGTTGTAGATTGAAAAGATAGTAAGTCTAATTATTAAGTGCAATAAATGTTTTCGTTAAAAAGGCATTTTCCCAGGCCAATTACTTAGTATCTATTTCCGTGTAGAAATACTTAAAAGGTGTAGATTGTGAGAAGCACTTTCCCAGGTCGTTAAAAATTATGTTTTTCAAATTTGAGTGCTCCTTCCTTTGCAACAAAATTCCTGTAGGTAATCGCTATATGCCCACGATAAAGCAGTTTTGCTTCTTTCTAAGAATCATTATTTCTTCCTTCTGTCATCTGGATTGAAGAGAAACAGGTGTCCTTCGTTCCAAATTCCAGGATGAAAGCGAAAAACGGAGGCCGTTCTCATGCGATAAGAAACATATGGTCTCTGTTAGCAAGCGTAATATTGCTTTCCGAAACTCATTTTAAGGTTACAGTAGGCCTTAAGCAAATATTTAACTGCGAACAAAATAATTAATGATAACGTGTATCCAGGTGGCTCAAATAAGGATAATTATTGGTGTATTGTCATGTAAATGGGTTTTAAAATGGGTTTCCTTTGTGAGAAAAATTTACTAGAGTAATTTAATGGTTTTAACTAATTATTAAGCTGGGAGGAGTTTGTTAAGGTTTCGATTGTACGAGTATATCGAATCAGAGAATTAATTTTTATCTGAAATGTTTGTGGCAACATCAGTATTGGTTCGGCTTTCATGGGCGTGTTTGCAGTAGTAGATACTACGATTTTAATGGTTTGTTTGCTTAAGTTTTATTATTATTATTGTTGAAGCTTGTCGTTTGGAAAAGAGGGTAGAGGCTCGTGAGGGTCTTCAGGCCTTATCCCTCTCCCCTAAGTTTTTTCATCATTATGAGTTGAGATCTGTCGAGAGTAGATCATTCTTTTGAAATCTCCCGAGGCGATGTATTTCGGGATATGGAGGCAGCCTTTCGTATAATAACATCGGCGGCATGATTAAAATGGGAAGGGTTCGTTGTGATAAACCCTTTCTAATTTCGCACTACTGACAATTTTTCTCTACCGAGAGACATATCTGAAAAGGGTCTTCGTGACAATTTTTTACTACCTGTGGATGAATAATTAAGGTCTAAGAGTGTCTCTCTTAATGTCGAAGAGTGCCGTTTATACCTGAGTCTGAATCTGTTTACATTACTGCCTCAACACTGAGATGAAAGCAGTTCGCCCGAATACTGACGAGCGGAGTCCTAGTGGATGGCCGGTCATTTGATTAGCAACTGTTTGGAGGCGTGTAGACGTCTGTGTATGAAGTTTTGGAACTCAGCTTAAGTGCCACGGTCTAGCAAGATACCTGCAGGGATGGAACACGGGCGCAGAATTCATACCACTATGAATGTAAGAAAATTTTCTACCTCTTAGATCAACGATATTATAGGTATGGAAATTTCTTAAACAGATTCCGGTATGAATTCTGCGCCTGTGTTCCATCCCTGTACCTGACATGATGCCTGAATTAGTCAAGACCCCCCCTCCTGGTTTCCTTTAGTTTGTCTGGTACAATGTTATTAACTACATAAGAAAAATGTTGGTAATTGTCACTGAAGAAAAGGTAAAATCATTTACATTTTGATTTGTAGAGAGAAATTAAAATTTACCAGGTACTTTTATGTTGACAAGTTTACATCTGAGTTTAAATTTAAAGTTTGTCTGAATCATAAAATGTAAAAATTTTTTTCTTATAGAATGGAGTAGAAGGCTGATTTTTAGCAACTATGTGAAAAATACCAGAGCCGGGAATCGAACCCCGGGCCTTCCGCTTAGCGCGCGGATGCTCTAACCACTGAGCTACCCTGGCTGATAACCAACTTGGTACTTCTCACATAATTTACGTTGGCTAGGTCACCGAGTCTGCATTAAAGCAGCTATATCAAGTGACTTTTCCTGGTTGATGAATTAAATTTGTGAATGTAAAAATTATTTTTATTTACGGTTGAAGGAAAACGAAATTTTATAAACTAACTTGTCTTGATAAATTTGCAATTGTGTTTAAATTGAGATTTCTTTTTCTAAAGTATAATTTTTGTAAATATAGGAGAGTGTTAGATCTAATAATAGCATGTTAACATTTTATTGAAATTGAAAATTTTAAAAAAAAGTGTATTTTTGTATTGCATTTAAATAAATTTTTGTTTTAAAAAATTAACTTATGTGTATCATTAATTTTTAACTTTCTGTTTACACTAGTTGAAGATTTGAATTTGATTTATGGATAAATAACTTCGTTGGTTTTAATTTTGTAAAAAGAAGAAAAAAGGTTCCTCTAATGGGAGATATTTTATCTTCATTCGAACTAGGGTTAGAAATTTTTAGATACCAGCAGTTCAAGGAGTCAGCATCCTAAAGTCTCGATTACTTAATAAATTTACCATACATCATTATGTAATTAATTTATTTTTGTGGTTGGTGAATATATGGTGCACAACCTGGAATAATTAATTTGGCTGTATTATGAAAATGAAAGTTGTATTACTTTTAAGAGTTTTAAATTTAGTCATAATTTTGAATGGAAAATTTAATTCATCTGAGTTTTTAAAATAAAAATTTAAGTTTAGGATTTTGCAATGATAAACATAAGACTAGTGCTAAATACTGTTTAAGTATCATTGTTTTGGTGTTGTAATTCCAGACTGTGCATAACAGTTTATTTGTTTTTCTGGCTAATCTTAATGATTTTTAATTTTGATAATTTCTGATCATTTAAAAGTAAATTCATCTATGAGAAAATATAATCTGTATGTTTTACACTGGAACTAATTAATAGTAACTATTTGCAATTTAGATTACTGGATTTTGTGAAAATATGCAGATTATTGTTAATGAGCTGATTTTGCTTATTAGATTTTGTTTATTAGAAGTATTGTAGGTAATGGGTGGTAATCCTGGGGTTTAAAATTTTAAAATTTTAAAGAATAGGAAATAGTTATGTTTACTTTCTTCCTGGAATTTTTTTTTCTTTAATATATGGAGTGATCTTGTCTTTCAGTCACATTTGAGCTTAAATATTCCTCCTCAGTGAATGTGTTTTGATTCATTGACTATATGCCGGATACACGAAAGCCTGATAGAATGTTTACAGGAGTAAAGGCTGACGGATAGGACTTACCAACACTTTCATCAACATCATATATAGTGATTGGTTTACTAGGGTTTGCCAGCATCCAATTACTATAGGCTGTACTGTGTTTCTTAACACTTTCTTGACCGCTGACGTAGATTCACGTCTTTTGAAAATATGAAACTCCACCAGTGGGCGTTTCTTTTGCAATTTGTATGTTATTTGATTCTAAAAAATATACACAATATTCATATTTCTACAATCAGTATGCTATGGATGCAAATAATTCCATTTGAGGGAGTATGATTATAATGCATATCCATTTGTAATATAAATGTGAATGCGGAAAATTTTGTTTTGAAAAATTGTAACTTATGAGAAAAATGCCCACAGGCGGACCTTACTGTCAAAAAGACAAAAACATGCGGTTGCGAAAGTGTTAAAAGGTCCATACACACTGGCTCTAGGTACAAGTTTTGGTAACTTCATTCAAAATGCATTCAACTAAAAAATCTACATGCAGAGAGGACTAATTAAATATCTCATTTATTACTCATTATAACAAGCAAAATTATACACTAGAAATGAAAGAAAAATATTTGACTCGCCTTTGTAAAATAGCAAAAGAGATGAGCTGCAAAATTTTACTTCAAACCATGTAAATTCGTTTTCTACATGTAACTTGTCAAAACTCTGTCCTCAAAATTTCCAAAGTAGTTGTAAAAGTACCAATTGGTGTTGTTACTGGCCCAATTGAGTATTAAAACTTAAAATTAAATATTATTCAAATAAAAGGGGGTGGCTCTAGGTACACGGGTCTCCTCTACACTGTATAATGTCTTTTATATGTGATCTGAGATAGAAAAAATGTATATATAAGGAGTAGAAAATCTTCGTTATAGTCGATATTTATAATTACCAAAGATGTTTACAATTAATTAATGTTGCTTATAGCAAAAATTTGATTATTTATGTCCATTTTATGTATATATGCGTATGCATAAATTTATACATCACTGATGAAATGTTCTTAAAATTTGAAGACGTAAAGAGGAGGATTGCCCTCGTATTTTTTAATATTCATCTGATTGTAACAATAAATGAATGTCAACAAAAAATAAAGTTAAACAAAAAAATAATAATAATAACAATTGCGACCACTGTGTTATTAAAAAAGTTAAATAATCTGTAGCCATTGCAAGTGTTAATATAGACCCTGTACAATTTTCTTATATATGTATTTAAGAAGATAGTATATTGAGTGTATGCTTCGCCTAGAAAGTTGTTGCTGTGATAAAATTCGAAATTATACGTTTGTTTTTTGTAGCATACTTGATAAATGGTTTCTTATTAAACTTGATAAATAATTTAACGTATAAGCAAAGTTTTAATTTTAATTTTATGAGTGCATTCCAGTGCTTACTTAGGTATTAAATCCTATTCAAATGTTACTTAATTTTTTTGCTAAGTGGGCTTGCTGTGGGCATTACATAAAATCGAAAAAAAAAAAAGTGATTTTGCTTTTTTAGCACGCCTTATATTTTGGGTATAATCGTTGTTTCCCCACGTCACGTGACCATGACATCGCAAGAATATGGTCCATTAGAATTTTGATTTTTGAAGTTATTCCAGGAATCCTTAATGAGTCTTAATTGTAAATAAAAACGAAATCAATTACAAGAATTTTAATATTAAAAACACATAAATAAAACGTACATTGTTATTTTTAAAAGAGAATATTTGACATTAAAAAGTCCACAATATGTATTTGAGTTGAAATAACTCATAACATATGAACATAAACCTTGGGAAAAAAAAAAAAACATTTATGCTTTAACAATACATACCAGTTTAGAAAATTTTGGGTAAAATTAAAATGAAGAAAAAATACGTAAAAAGATGGGCATATTTATGCTATTTAGAAGACGCTAGAAGACGATTCGATATATTTTTTGAAATGTCAAGAAGGTAATTATAATGAAAATAACTACTGACCGTCCCAGTAATGGAAGGCCTTATAGGCCTTGCCAACTAAGCAGAACTTTAAATAGTCCCTTAAACTTCGCGAATTCCAGCAGCTGCTACGGAAATCCCAGATCAGTGAGATTTATTTAAAAAACTGGGCCCGAGACATAGGGTTTCTTTCTCAGACATATATGTAAATATGAGCTCTAATATACAATACTAGCAGGCAACGCCCGCTTCGCTGGTCCCTATTTTTAAATGAATCACTATAATGAATTCTCAAAATTGCATTAATTTTTATCACATGAAAAAAAAGAGAAACAAAATCTGAGTAGGAAAAATGTCGCACCGGGTTCTCACTGCCTTCGGAAAAAATTCCCAAAATGCTCTAACTCTTATTTCTATTATTTTCCCACTTCGCCCCCCCCCCACTCCTGTCTATCCTAATAATTTTACATATTTGAAATATCCGCAATCGATTTGTAAGTTTCAAAAACCTCTATGCACCAGTTTTGAACGATATATCTCTATTTTTATTTTTTTACCGCTCTACTCCCCCCCCTTCCCGCCCTCCCAATAATTTTAAAAACTCGAAAATATCCGCAATCGAATTGTAGGTATTGGAAACCTCTATGTACCAATTTTGAATGATCTAACTCTATTTTCTTTTTTTTTGCCCCTCTGGCCCCCCCTTCCCGGCCCTCCTAATAACTTTATACTTTCAAAAAAATCCCCATTCGACTTGCAGGCCTCTAAAACCTATCTGTACCGATTTTGAACGGCCTAACTGTATTTCTATTTGTTTTTTACCATAGCCCCCCCCCTTACCGCCCCCCCTTCCCGCCCCACCTAATAATTTTAAAAATTCGAAAGTATCCGCAATCGATTTGTAAGTATCGAAAACATCTATATACCAATTTTGAACGATCTAACTCTATTTTTATTTTTTTGCCCCCCTCCCCCCCCCTCTCCCCTCCCCCTTTCCCGGCCCTCCTAATAACTTTACACTTTCGAAAATATCCCCATTCGACTTGCAGGCATCTAAAACCTAACTGTACCAATTTTGAACGGCCTAACTGTATTTCTATTTGTTTTTGACCATAGCCCCTCCCTTACCGCCCCCCCCCTTCCCGCCCCACCTAATAATTTTAAAAATTCGAAAGTATCCGCAATCGATTTGTAAGTATCGAAAACATCTATATACCAATTTTGAGCGATCTAACTCTATTTTTATTTTTTTGCCCCTCTCCCCCCCCTCTCCCCTCCCCCTTTCCCGGCCCTCCTAATAACTTTACAATTTCGAAAATATCCCCATTCGACTTGCAGGCATCTAAAACCTAACTGTACCAATTTTGAACGGCCTAACTGTATTTCTATTTGTTTTTGCCCCATAGCCCCCCCTTGCCGCCCCCCCCCCTTCCCGCACCTCCTAATAATTTTATAAATTCGAAAATATCCGAAATCGATTTGTAGATATCGAAAACCTCTATATACCAATTTTGAACGATCTAACTCTCTTTTTATTTTTTGCCCCCCCCCCTCTCCCCCCCCCCTGCTGCCCCACCTCGGGGCTGAATTTCTAAAATTCCAGAAATTGGTTTTTAGATATTTGCATTAGCTATATTTTAAAGCAAAAATTTCACGCATATCTATTTTTTTGTTTGAGATATATAGGATTATGCGAAATCACGTTTTTACGCATGTGAAATCACGTTTTGCCCCCCCGCCCCCCTTGGGGACCGAATTTTGAAAATTCCAGAAATTGGTTTTTAGACATTTGTGTTAGCTATATTTTAAAGCAAAAATTTTACGGATATCTGTTTTTTTTTTGTTTGAGATATGAAGGATTTTGTGAAATCACGTTTTTCCCCCCCTCCCCCCCTTGGGGGGCGAATTTTGTAAAATCGCTTCTTAGTGGATGCCTACGTCATGGAAAGAACATTGTCACAAAATTTCATGCTTCTAGGTCCAGGGGTTTGGTCTGGGCGTTGATAGATCACCCCCTCACTCAGGAAGTCTTCTTTTATATATATAGATTACTTTCGAATACATACGAAATGATATCAGGATTCAGGACGGTAAGATGAAATAATAGTAAAAGTCTTTAAAAATGTCTTATAAATACGAAAATAATACATCACAATTTAGTTCTTTATTAAAGCAATAAATTTATTTGAAAGATTTAAAAATAAAAAGTGCATGCAGAAAATAAAAATGAACTTATAATTCAATATCATTCTAATTATTTTTCTTTAATGCCAAATGTAACAATTCATCCATTGTACTATTTGACGAGAAATTATATCTGTTTGTTTAATTTCTTGCAATGGAATCTTCAGTTTTTCTCTTATCTTGCATTGTAGTATTCGTTATTAATTTATCAGAAATCAGGGAGACTATACTTTTGTGGTTTTTCTTCATGATATACTCTTTGCATCTGGATTTTGTTTTACCATTTCGTATATGTATGAAGACTTATTTATACAAAAACCTTTAAAAAAGAAACATCAAGATTAATATCAGTATTAACTACATTAAAACGACTCTTAATTTACAAATAACGCTAGAATTTTCTATAATATGTTCGATTTTTAAATACAGAACACATAATCCTTTTTATATAAAAATTAATGATGCATTCAATATTTATCATAAGAATATGGATTAATAAAATCATAATTTTGTTTAGGTAAATAATGATACAGGAGTGTTGTTGCTAAAATAATTTGTGTTTGCCTTCATCATACAGAAGAGTAGTAACCCCAACGAAGGTATAAATAATGCAATGCTTTTCTGCGCCTGATTAAGTATGTTAATAGAATGTCAACAAAACTTGTTTTATTGTAGTACCTTTAAGAAATATGTTATAAGAAATTTATACTATTTCTCGGGTGAAATCATCATTATTAAATATGAGAAAGCATCACATTTATTATGTAAAAGTATTTTATACAGTCAGGAAATTTTATACTGTCAGCTAGAGCCGATTCAACAGAAATGGAGAGCTACTAACTGTACAACGAATGATCTAAAAGTTACAGAATAAATAAAAAATATATTATTCGAAAAGTATTGGCCGTAGCACTATGCGATTTTCACTAAAATGCGCAGAAAAACGTGGGTTTGTTGGTTGCGTTTTACGTCACACTAGTGCTGCTCAGATAGGCAATTGGCGACGGTCTGGGACTCACCCCTAGAGGTGGTCCGGAGACATGCCATCGCAATTTTGATCCTCCAGGGAAGGGATGGCTCTCCCGCTTCGGTGACACCCAGAGGTATAATTTTTGATGGGAACATGGAGGACATTGCGGCCACGACAGATTTTACGTGCACCAGCCACCATTAGTGTACACGACGGTCTTTGGCCAGCCCGAGTACAGAACCAGCAATCTTCCAATTACGAGGCCGGTGCTCTACCACTAAGCTAACGCGGCCCCAGAAAAATGTGGGATATTTTTAGATAACAAAAGATTTACCGAAAAATCAGTTTAAATATCTTTCATCAGATGGCGTTTTAATCGTAAAATTCTTTTTTTACAGTGGTGCAGAACCTTCAGCAACATAGCTAGGATTATAAATGCTCAATCTGACGATCATCATTTATTAGAATGACCTTCAAACGTTGCGACATTGGAAATTCTGCTAAAAAAGCTTCAATATTTGCAATATGACGTCATGTGGTCAGGCGTATCTGTTTAAAATGTCAGAGGATATTATGAATATAGCTCGGTATGTTAGTGAAAAATGTAACTAATATTTTTTCTTAAATATATATATATATATATATATATAAACCAATGTTTTTCTGTACAGTTTAGTGAAAATCGCATAGAGCTACAGAGAGTACTTTTGAATTATATATTTTTTATTACTTTCTTCTATATTCAATAGCAGAAAGTATTGGATTCGTAAAAATTATCTACCTCGGGTTTTTGATGAATTTACACGTTCTGTGAGCTGTAGAACACGATTCGACAATTCTTAGAAAATGTCTGTCTGTGTGTGTGACAAAATTTTGTGGCAACTGTACCTCAGAAACTACTGCACAGAATTTCATACAAATTGGTATGTAGTTACACCTTGATATAAATTAGTGCCTTTCAACTTTTGGTAAAAATTGTTTTACAGGTTGCGTTAACATCCTGCTTTTTCCAAATTTTTAACTTGGTGGTATAGGAAAAAAATTTGTATAAATGTGCATAAAGAGAATTATATTTTAATAATCCTTATCTCGAAGGGAATAATTTTCCATGATGGGTATCTTTCAAAAGAGCTCGTCAATACTTTAAAACGAATGGTTGAACCATCGATCTCCAATAATTTAAAATAAAGTTATCGAGTTTTTTTTTTTTTTTTTTTTTTTTTTTTTTTATGTAAAATCAAGAATAAAATGAACTTTTTTGATATTTAGTTTCATACTACTTCTTAAATATAGAAATCGCACTGCATTATCATGGAAGATAATTTTATTAACCCTTCAATGCATGGTGATGCATATATGAATCATTCCAATTTTTACTGACTTTAACAAAGAAATAGAACAAAACAGACAATTTACTGCACTGATTTTTATCTTAATATATCCATATAAATATTTGACTGTTTTTTACCCTACTACATGGCAGCATCAAATAGCCAAGAGCTCAGACTTGCAACTAAGAGCTCAAAATTCATTTACGTTTTTTTTTTTTTATATTTTATGTTTTTTTTTTTTTTTTTTTTTTTTTTTTTTTTAGTGCACAAGTTAGTTTTGTGAAATTCATAAATTCGCTAATAAAAACTTAAAACTAGTATGATGTGGCCACCACATGACTTTCTTCTATATAGTTTTACACAAAATTTATTCAATACAAATTATTTATTAAATTATCAAACTATTTTCCATTATAAATGCAGACGATTTTTATCTGACAGAATTATATCACTAAATGCCGAAAGAAAGCTGTTATTATTATTTTTTTGCAATTATCAGAAGAGATGAGATTTTTTTTTCCAAGTTTTTTTTTTTTTTTTTTTTTTTTTTTTTCCGTTAAATGTAAAAAAAAAAAAAATCGATAACTTTGTTTTAAATTGTCACAGTTCAACCATTCGTTTTAATGGTATTGACCAGACCTTCCGAAAGATACCCATATTGAAAATTTACTCCCCCAGGGGGTGTGCTTCATCCCCAGGGGGGGGGGTGAAATTAAATTAGTACTCATTTTCCAAATTACTCGTCAAACTCGTCCAAATTACTCGTCATACTCGTCAAATTAGGACTCATTTTTCAAAAACTGATTTCTTAAATATTTAGTATTTCATTTTGCGACTAAAACAATGAGAAAAATACACTTCGTAAAAATTTGCATTTTTGAACTCAAAATTAAAATGCAATTAAAAAAAAAAAAAAAAAAAAAAATCACGAAAACTATAAATAAATTAACGGTTACGAATTTTCTGAATTTGAAAACATAATTATATCTATCTATCTGTCTATCTGTCTATCTATCTATCTATATATATATTATGTAATTAGTATATTGTGAAAACAAGTTTTTCCATAGAATAACATGGACCTCGGCTGTCTGCGGGATTAGATATTGTACTCGCTTAGAGATTTTATTTCTATTTCTCAGGTAGAATTATCAGGAAGAGTAATTAATTATTACTCAAGGTACAATGTATCTCTATATATTAAAAAAAAAAGTTACTGTCACTGGCGGCAATTTTTTTTGTCTGCGACCGCATCTTCTCTCGGAGGGCAGGATCCTTCGTGTCATAAGAGGTATGGATGTGTCCCGAATACTCCAAGGAAGACATTTCAGTTGCTTAAAAATTTCTATCGTTTTTATTAAAAAAGTTAATAACTGAAAACGACGGGTTTGTGAAGGTACTCTGCCACCTTGAAAAAATTTTTCCCAGTGACGTTGTTCTTCTGTCATGAAGTCATTTTACACGGGGAAAAAAAAAAAAAAAAAAACTAATTTTTAGCATAATTTTCATAAGAATGAATAAAAATAAATAATGTAGTATTAAATATTACGTATTTCAATTTCACATTGAATATGGGGATTTTACAATATTTTTCTGATTTTGTCTTGTGTTATGCACTATTAATATTCCTAATCAGTGAATAACAAAGAAGTGAATACACGGGCATAGCTCTGCATGGGTTAATAAGTAAAGTGAGTCGGGGGGGGGGGGGGGGGGGGTTGGTGAGCGGAGCACGCAGGGGGCAGAGCCCCCTAGCATTTTTTTTTAAAGTTTGATTTTAGGGCATGTAAACTCCAGTACATAATATTTATGCTTTTGGATGTAAAAATATTTTCGTGATTGCATCAGCAAATTTCACAATTGGATTTTTTCATATTTCATTAATTTAATAATCGATGCAATTATTTTTGGGAGCCTCTGGAATCCAATAAATATTGCTACTATAATACAAACAAAATTATATATTTCTAATACAGAGTAACAACCAATGTAAGCAATAGAACTAAATTTACCTATATTTTAGAGATTTAATAAAAATGTCAATGTTCAAAAGAAGAAGAACATGTTGTACTGAACGACTCCCAAAATTTCGAAATATATTTACGATCACTTCAGATAGATTGTAAAATATGCATTTTAACTCTAAAACAGTTTTCTTAACGTAAATAAGATGATCTATATAGTAAACAGAGCGATAATGAGCTAAACTTTTACTCACTTGCACAATCATCGGTTTCGTCAGCAACACTTGAATTTGGTACTATTAAATATAAAAAAATAAAATAAACAATAAAACAAAATTAAGTGTTGAAATTATAAAATAATCAAAGTATTATAAATGAACAACATTTTTACATAAATAGGAATGTAAATGATGAAAAACAATTTGGTTTAGTCTACTTTTACTAATTTTACTTTCCCTTCTAGATTTAGAAACTGTTTTTATATTTGCCGTGTTGTGATGAGTGATGCCTTGTATGACCGTATAATGTTTTAACTTAATTTTTAACGTTTCATGCGTGAGTCTTATATGTTTTACGTGCAATACAGATTATTATTAGATTTAAAAATTTATTTAAAATTGTTCACAAAACTTTTACCCACACCACACTGTGTTCGGAATGATGTTTTACATTATTTTTTAATGTTTCATGCGCGAATCTTACATGTTTTATTTGCAATACAGATACACTGTAAATGAAAACGTCTTAAATTCAGTTAATAAAGTGTCTTAAACGGATGGTCATTTTTTAAGTGAAAAAAATATGTCTTACTTTTTAAGACAACTTTCTGCATCTGAAATTAAGACACTGCAAATGTCTTAAAACACCGCCATCTTTTTTAGGTTTAAAAATACCGCCATGTTAGGCTTAAAAAATCTGCCACTTTTAAAGCCTTTTTTTAAATAAATAAATAAATAAAGGTGGCGTATGATTCCGCTTTTCTGTTTAAAATACATTTTCGAATTATCTACAGCACTAATAAAATATAATAATTATTAAAAAAAAAAAAAAAAATCACTACCAGTCCCTGGAGTTGAACCCACTATCTTCGGTACCACAGAGGAGCGTACTTGCCAACCACGCCACGGCATCACACCGAGCGTGTGGATAATATATATTTTAATACTCGCGAAATAAATTATAGTGTTAGAACATAATCGGTATTTTTTTTTTTTTTCTTAAAACTATCCAGATTAAATCTAAAGCTCAATATATATTAATTCTATTATATTTTATGTGTAGAAGTTTAGAATTTCGTAAAATATAAACGAATAATATATCAAAACCTCAGTCTGTGATGTTTTGAAAACGATTTCTTTTTATAAACTGCTATTTGAAAGAAAGAAAATAAATGTATATGATTATGAAAAAAACCAGAAAAGTTTTGTTTTACTTCCAGTTACAGGTAAAAATGTTAAAAAAAAGAGTCTTAAATCGAAAAAGATTTAAAAAAAAAAAGCAGCTATTTACAAATTGTGTAAGATTAGTTTGAAATTCACTTTCTTAGCTACAAGTTATTCTTAAGCAATAAGTTATTCTTCGCTACAAGTTCATCTTACTTTTTTTTTCATTCAATTAAATGAACGAGCTTTAAATAAAAAGTAACATTTTTATTTACATATTTATTTATTTCGTAACCAAATTATTTTTGCTCCGAAAAATGTTTTTTATTACGCATTTCAAGCATAATTCCACGCAAATAAGATAACGACATTTACCATTTATGCATATTTGTTATGTTAAATATAAAAATTTTCTAATAAGCTTATTTAAATTTCACAAATAAACGTTTTAAATAACGCGATTTTTGTAATTTATCTTATTATTTTAGGCTTTATTAAAAAAAAAAAAAAAAAAAAAAAAGTAGATAGCATATTTAATTAAATAAAAGTAATTAAATTAAGTATTTTTATCTATTATTTATTGAAATTTGATATATTTAAATTATTTTATTTAAGGGGATTGAAAAAATCTCAAACTAGAAGTAAAATCAGAGCCTTTCTCACTTGACATGATTTTCGAAAAAAATCTAACAAATAAAAATACTTATTAAAATTTTTTATTTATTTATTAAAAAAAGAGAGACGGAAAGATTTATTTTTTTGATATTTGCATTATAATTTCAATAAAAAAAAAATAAATAAATAAAAATAAAAATTCCGCTGCTTCGTTAAAAAATTCTTAAAAGTAATCATCATTGTTTTAAAATAGTATCTTGATACTTAATATATATATAAAACGAGTAAGACGAAGATGATTTTGATTTTCATTGATAGATGGCGCCACTACTAATAATTAACGATGAAATGTGAAATGATTTATTTTAAATGTCTTACTTTAAGACACTTTTGCCCTATCAGTTTATTAAGACACAAAAGTGTCTTAAATTAAGATATCTATTATGTCTTCACTTCATATTAAGATATTTACGTGTCTGAAATGTATTTTCAGACATTTTTTTGTCTTACTTTAAGACACCTTTATTTGCAGTGTATTTATCAGATTTAATTCAACAAATTGGTTTACGATTTTTTTTTTTTTAATTGTTCAGAAAACTTACCTACGCCATACTTAGAAACATACCGACCTGAATAAATATTTTAAGAGGCAACTCAGTATAATCTTCAAAATACTAAATTTGAATCTCATTTATTTCTTATTTAAATTCTCTTGAAAACAAACACACATACTAACAACTATAAGCGTTATTCTAGCATTCGGGGAACTTTATAATTCTTAACTATAGTAAAAGCTTAACATCGAAGTCTAAATTGAAAAGTTTACCTGGCAAATTTAATTCTACGAGTCTCCACGTCCTTAGAAGGTAACAATAATACTCCACGCACTCTCCAGTTTCGAGCAGTTCCTCCTCCCATCATTAAATTAAATTCAAATATTGAAATACATTTCAATAAATTAATATCTCTACTAGAGTTCAATAAGTTTAGTCCAAATAACATATGAAATAATTATAAAATTGTAGTAAGAATAGTGCAGTAACCTGTTAAAATAACATTTCAATAAGATAAGAAAAGAGTTGATTTCATGATCTCAACTGAAAGTAGAGCAAACGTAGATGTTTGGTACCAATGCTAAGGAACATTCAGTCCCATCTATGCTCAGATCCCCCAAAACTGTTTCAAAGATTATTTCATCGCGACTGTCACAGAGCTTCCTACAATTTATCAAAATTCAGGTGGCTGGATTAAGGGCCCTGAATTTTTACTTTTCATGAAACAATTTGTTAAAAAGCTTTGGGAAACCAAAGAGTACGAGTACTATAATTGCTGCATAATCATGCTCATCAATTTTATGGTTTTTTTTTTTTTTTTTTTTTTGGATTATTGTGTTGAAAACGGAGTAATTTTGTTGTTATTTCTGTTTCACATAAATATTAAAAGGATTCAAAACAGAAAGAAAACGGAATCAGATAATATTTGAGATGATAATAATTTACTCTGTTTAGTGTTTGCTTACAATTATACAAAACTTACAAAATACAGAATACTGGGAGCAATGCAAAATAGGTAAGAAATGAACTCGTGAAAAGATGAATCTTGCTCCATTTTTATTCCCTATAAATCATATGCTAAAAGATGAGTGATTATAGTTGAAATTTTATTAGAGTCAACTGGAGTAAGCGAGGCATGAAAAATTGAGGTTGTCTTTGAATTAATGTTGTTGTTAAATAACTTGAACAACGATAGTAAACGTTTCTTTATTTTGTGCATAGTATAAAACTGATAAATAACTTTTGAATCGATTTGTAATATATATGTCACAGATTTCAAAAGATCGACTTTTATTTTTAACATAGGTTAGGTGGCACACTTACTCCTCGAATCGGGGCAAGTGTGGTTTGAAAATGGGCAAGTGTAGAAGCATTTTTTCCCTCACTTATACAAATGACATATAAGCTACACTGTAAAAAAATGTTGTAATTTTTCCTGCACTTTCTGTTGTATATTTTCAAGCATTTACGCTGTATTAATAAATTCAAGCACTAAATGTTGTTAAAATCGACTTCCTGTGGACTTTAGACCAGAACATCTGCGCTGAAACATAACATCTGTGTCTTTGAACTTAGATGCAGATGAACGATGAATGAACGAGAAGAAGATCCTGGAATAAGCAATGTCCGTCCTCGTCCATGAAAAAGGTTAGCTAGTAATTTTTTTATTAATATTTTGTATTGATTAATAGTACTTTTACGTTTGCGGGACGCAAACGAAAAATCGCCAATTCAATATTATTGCACCAATTCAATATTATCGCCAATTTATATTACTGCTATTTATATTATTATTGCTATTTATATTCGAATCGCATATTGCATTCTTTGCAAATAAACCTTTTTTTTGGAAAAAAAAAAAAAAAAATAGACTGCATCTTCTTCAGTTGTGGGCAAATCCCAAATTTTCATCATTTTTGTAAAACAAAAAATAAGGTAGAAGAAAGAATGTTAATATATTTTACTTAGAAAACGAAATGTTCTAATATGTTCTAATGTTCTAAAATGTTCTAATCTTCTAAAATGCTCTGATGTTAATAATTGGCGATATTTCGTTTGCGAATTTCGAAAAGTACCTGATTAATTAATATTTCGTTAAAACGCATTAGTTGTAAACATATTGCAGCATGCTAGCTAAATCACCTAAGCTAAATCGTGTGCCAATATCCTAGCACTATATTTCAGTGCTATAAGTAATGCACGAATCTGTTGATGACTCCAGTCACTATTGTCTTAACTATTTACAATTAATTTTTAGAAATCCAATTTTTTTTTAATCATTCAGTATAGTCCTTTTAAAGTTTTTTCATAAAATTACATTTCTCAAGTTATATGTTGGCGAAGCATTTTTTTATATCAAAAGATTTATATTAACGTGTATAAACTTGCACTCATAATTCAGCAAAAAATATTCATTATTTATCATAATATATTCAATATGTTCATAATTACACATTAATTTTTTAAAAGAAGATTTTCTTAACTCGAAGTCTTGATAATTTATATAAGTATAAAAACATATTCTTTGAGATATTATTTAACTCTCTGTCTCTCTGTTTTTTTTTTTTTAATTGCTAACAGCAAAAAATGTTTGCATGACAGTATGATGCACATACTTTATTTTAAAAATTAAAATAGGTATACTTCCGGGACAGAATAAGAACAAAAATTGGGATCGCTTTAAGGCCCCTTGTCATATTCAGTTTCATATTACACTTAATTTGTGCAAAGATCCTTAGAGCTTATTTTGAAAGTTTTATTTGATCATTTAAAACGAAAATCTAATTTTACATTCTATATTTTGTTTCATTTCAAGAATTTTAATCCCGATTTAAATAGAGGTAGAAATATAACAAATTTTAAATAAATAATTTAAATTAGGATGAAAATTCTTTTGTTTCAGTATAGCTTATATATATGTCCATAAGGAAACATTAGCATCTTTCAGTGTAGTACAGATTATAAACTAAACATGAACGGAAATGATAAATTCTCTTCTCGCTGACGTAGATAAATAAATACGGGATGAAATTCCCTTCAAAGACATTGAGATTGACCATCATATACCACAAATGCGGTTTTTATCTACTGTAGATATTGAAAGCTTGCTTTTTATTTTTTCCCCTGCCTCAAAGTGCAAACAAATAGCGAATTGCTAGAAATTTATAACTATCTATAACAAATTATAATGCGCGTGTTTTGTGTTTAGGAGACAGATATGTATAAACTTGGCATTACAGAATTTTACATTTTTACTTTCTTCTATATGTAATATAGAGAAAGTATTGGATTCGCGAAAATTTTCGACCTCCGTTTTTTGACGGATCTACACGTTTTGGGATGTCCTGAACACGAATTGATAGTTTTTAAAAAATGTCTGTCTGTGTGTCTGCCTGTCTGTGTGTCTGTATCATTTTTTTGTGGACGCTGTATCTCACGAACATATGAATGAAATTTAACCAAACTTGGTATTTAGTTGCACCCTGACATGAACTGGTGCCCATTAGATTTGGGGATCAATAGCTCAACAGGTGGCGCTGTAATCGCATTTTATGCAAATTTTTAACATGGCAGCATAGGACAAAATTCCGTATAAATGGGCATAATGAGAGTTATTTTAAACTTGTGATTGTAAAATTAATTTGAATTATTGATGATAGTAGTAGTTAACTAGGAAAAAAAAATTGTGCATGGGGGGGCATCGGTTCCCCCCCTGGGGGGGAAGTACCCCCCCGGGGAGGTTAAATTTTGAAGATGGGTATCATTCGAAAGATCTCGTCAATACCTTTAAAACGAATGGTTGAACCATAAATCTGTGATAATTTAAAACAAAGTTATCGATTTTTTTTACTTTTACCAAAAAAAAAAAAACTTAGAAAAAAAATTCGATTTTTTTTTTTTTTTTTTTTTTTTTTTATTATTGTTAGTGATTGAATATGTATTAATTTTCACAAAAAAAAAAAGAAAAAGAAAAAGAAAAAAAAAGAAAAATTTTTTTTTTTTTTTTTTTTTTTTTTTTTAAATATTGTTACTGATTGAATATGTATAGGAAAATATAGAAGAAAGTCTTGTGGTGGCCACAACATACTAGTTTATTTTGTTAACGTTTTAAGAATAAAAATAATAAAATAATAAAAAATATAATCCTAACCTTTTTCCATTTCTTCTTTTTCTTCTTTTATTTCCTTCTTTATTTATTTTTTTTTATTTTTACGCAATAATAACATTATACACATAGGGGAAAAAAATCATTTTTTTGTTCCAAGCATTAGTTAAAAATATGGCATTTTTAGCAGTCATAGCTGCAATTAAATAAAAAACTATAATTGAATATCAACCCTTCAAAATCATTTACAATTTCTGCAATCGCTTTTAAGAATATAGAGGATTTTAGCAGACACAAAGAAATCCACTCCCCTCCCCACTTTTTCTTCCTAAATACTTTAATGCACTTTTATTAAAGGGAAGAAATACATGCGTATTTCTTGTCTTTACGAATGAAAAGGACTTTTTTTTTTTTTTTTTTTTTTTTTTTTTTAAGCGTGTCAAAAAGTAGTGAATTCAGGTTTCATAATGGCCTTAGTGTGACCTATGCATAAATATATATATATATATATATATATATATATATATATATATATATATATATCCGTGTTTGTTTGTGGACCAATTTAAACAATTCGGTAATAATGTGAGAATTGAAGCTGTTTGTCTGACCTTGGGTTCAAGGTTCGAGAGAAGTGCACTCCATAGCAGTTTTTCTGTGAGTTTTGGAGAAAACCACAGAAAATTTCGTACGACTCTGCCAATGGACATGACCTAGGTTTCAACCTGGCAGCCCAGTCTAAACAATTTTACAGCAGATTCGTTAAATTATGATTACCTAGAAATTAACTATATATTTTTTCTCTTTTTTATTCAGTAACTCCTACATTTGTTGCTTCCGTCAATTACAGTCAATTCTGTGTAAATTTGTGTTATTTAAAATGAAAACTTTCAAGCGTTATGTTTACAGTCAAACTTTAATTTTACATTTAGAAATTTGTGAAATCCGTCTTTCAACTTTCAAAGTATTCCTATTTCGCTTAAGCAAGTACCTTTCGCTCATGTCTTATATTATATGGGAAATCTATTTATTAGTGTATTAATTGTGAAAACAATTATTTATTTTTGAGAATTTAAGCATGTATCAAGGGTAACATTCAGCACTTTTTTTTCTACTACTGTTTCAATTGCGAAAACTTTTATTATATTTTTACTTTGTTTTTTCCGACTAACTAAATATAGTGTGGGTGATTAAATTATTAGATTTCTTTCTTTCTTTCATTATTTTATTTAACACTTTTTTCGATTATTAAAAAAAAAAAAAAAAAAAACTAGACGAAATGTCCTGAAACCTCATGATGCACAGAACATTTAAAAACCCATCGTTTCCACTATCGATTTTGACCAGCGTGCGCAATTAGCGCCCCAACCACAAATTCAAGAATATCAAAAATACTTTGGATCACCCTGTATCATGAAAAGCTACAAGTCAGCTACAACTGACTTGTAACTTTAATACAATATTGCACATACTACGTACAATATTTATATGTTTTGGTACGGGATTTGTGCAATTATACAGGCAGATTTTTTTTTTTTTTTTTTTTTTCAAGAATAACTATTTTTTTTTTTTTTTTTTTACAAATACTTTGCTTATATTTAGATTATTTCCAAAAAATTTTATAAAAATTGCTGAAAATTTGCCAAACATTAGAGAAACATATTCTGAAACGTAAAATTCATAAGCGTAATATTCGTTGAGAAATGAGTATTTTAATAAGTATTATTTTACTGTGCATGCGTGAAAGATAGAAAATTTTTTATTGTATAGTTAGAAAGCTAGATACATTGAGCAACTTTTGTATAAGATTTAGTTGAATAGAGTAAAAATAATCAGGTTGTCGGCAAAAGAACGACCCAGATTTTAGGTATCTTTCAGAGTTGAAATTTCAAAATGCGCTTTACACATACCACGCATTTAATTTGAAAGTCCAATTCTTTTAATCACATTGCTAAAGTTCTTTTTTGTGAAAAACCCCTTATGAACTCACAAATCTTAGTAAATAATAATAATAATAATAATAATAATAATAATAATAACGTTACAAGCCTATAAGAGGTTTTTCACACACACACACACACACACAAAAAAAAAAAAAAAAAAAAAAAAAAAAAAAAAATCGCAACGTGGTTGAAGTAATTGGATCTTCAAATTAAATACGCGATATATGAAAAACCCTTCATGAAATTTTACCTCTGAAAAATACATAAAATCTAGCTCATTCTTTTGCCGACAACTTGCTTAATTTTTAATCCATTCAAATGATCTTTTGATAAAAGTTGCTCAATATATCGAGCTTTCAACGTATGTAGTAAAAATTTTTCTATCTTTCGAGCTTGCGCAATAAAATCATATTTTCTAAAAATGCTCAAACCTCAGCGAGTATTACACGTGTGGATTAGATTTCATGTTTCATAATAATGTTTCTCTAATGTTTTGTCAATTTTTCTATACGTTTTTATGGAAATCCGTTCTAATTAAAAGCAAAAGACTTGCCAAAAAAAAAAAAACTAGCAATTTTTTTGGGGGAAAAAAGTTATATCCGCCTAAAAATATGCGCAATTTCCGCACCAAAACATACATATTGTACATAGTATGTGCAATAATGTGTTAAAATTAAAAATTTTTGTAGTTTTTTATGGTACAGAGTGAATCAAAGTATTTCGCTCTTCTTCAGTATGTGATTGATCCCCTAATTCCCCCTCTCGAAAATATCGATTGTGGAAACAATGAACTTTTAAATGTTCTTTGCATGTATAAAGTTTCATACCTCTACGTCAGTGTTTTTTTTTTTTTTTTTTTTTTTTTTAATCGAGAAAATGTAAAAAAAAAAAAATATATATATATATATATATATATATATATATTAATATAATTTAATCACCCACTGTAGTGATTATTCTTAGAAAATATTTCATCTTTTTTGTATTTAGGTTCATACTACCAACAACGAATAAACAGAATCGAGGTTCTCTTACTGTTAATCTCTTTAACTTAAAAAATATTCGCGATTTCATTGAAGGAACGCATTTTTGTCCTAAAGCGTGAAAAACATCTCATTCTCAGAGTGTATTGCTACTAATGATTTTCCATTCAAAAACGTGCGAAAGTTTGGAAAACATGCAAACAATTTTATTGATTAACAGCAAAACAACAGCCTATATTAGCAATTAAACGTAAATTTTGAGAAAGAAGAATAAAATTTCATTATGAAGTTGAAAAGTTGACGCATATTTTGCGAAATACCTTTGAAGAACTGCAAAAATTATCAATTACGTAAAGAAGCAATTGCACATTTCGGTAGTTATTTGCTTGTTTAAACATAAATTTTAGCGACGAAATGATTAAATTTTTTAACACTAAGTTACCAATTTATCGCGAATTTCGGTAATTAGCTTTGGAAAAAGGGTGAACTTTATCTTTTGGCGGAAACTTATTTTGGAATTATTTGCATTATTAACTTACGTAGAATCTGAAAACCCCTTTATTAAATTTTAACTCTGAAAAATATTTAAAATCTACCTCGTTCTTTTTCCGATAATTTGCTTACTTTTTACTGTATTCTTATGAAATTTTGACTAAGTTGCGCAATATATGTAGCTTTTAAAACTCATATCTTAGCGAATATTACACGTGTCAATTTTATGTTTCAGAATAATGTTTCTTTAAAAATTTGTCATTTTTTCTGCAACTTTGTAAAATTTTGTAGAAATCCGTTCTTGTTATTAAGTTTTTGGCAAGTTTTTTTGTTTATAATTTTTGAAAATAAAAATATATACCTGTCTAAATAATTGTGCTATTCCCACAAAAAAAAAAAAAAAAAAAACTTAAAAATATTGAACATGGTAAGTGCATAATAGGCGAGACGTATTAATCCTGGACAACAGGTCTAACAGTATTACAGTGGTCACAACACTACTTTTAACTGCAATACAAAACTTAATGATTTTTAGCTTAAAAAAAAAAAAAAAAAAAAAAAAAAAACAGGATTTTGCATGGGAAAATCTTGCATTTCTTTGGAAAGTGAACCATTCAATGCATAAAAAAAAAATAAAATCTGATGCATAAAAATGTACACCATAATTTTTAAAACTTAGAGAACAGATAAAAAACAGTTATAAAATATAAAAAGATGGAATAAAAATCTATGTGATATTAATTATTTAAAAAAAATCGTATAATTAATATATTTAAAAAAGAAAAGAAAACAATGTGTTAAAGTTACAAGCCATTCGTAGCTTTTTAATGATACACGGTGATCAAAAGTATTTCTTCCTTTCTTTGATTTGTATTTGATATCCTGTTTACACTGGTGAGTATATCGATAGTGAAAAATGTGAAATAATAAATATTCTTAGATATCTGATAGGGGTGGGAATCGATTAAGAGTCTTAACTGGGTTAATCGTAGTTCATTAATCGATTAATCGGTCGATTAATCGGATTTTTAATCGGTTTTCATTTTCCTTTATATAATTTTATTTCAATGATGAATAAAACTCTCATATTGTATATATATATATATTATTCCTAAGTTTGACTGAAAAAAAAATTGTCTAATCAATTCATAACTGAAATTCTGTTTCATAACTGAAATTTAAATCCATTTTCAGAATAATAATAATTGGTAACTTTAAGTGTTCATTTTATATAAATATTTTAACTTATTAATTTTTTTTTAAATGAATTAATTTTTCGATTCATTTTGAAAGAAACATTAATGAATTTACACATATTTTAGTTTTATATTTGCAGGCCTTGTCCATCTCGCTTGTCACTATTTTTAAATGAATTCTCAAAATTCCATATCATTATCATAAAAATCTCAAATTCGTATATTTTAGTTCTTCTTTGTCACTTCGGACTAGAACACAGAATGTTATTTTCTGTTTCTACTTCAATAGTTACTATCAGCAATTCTAAACAGACAATAAACGCTTGAAGATACTGTGAAACTCTGTTGACATTTCCCCCATCAGAGGAATAATAGAAATCTCAATCTCTCTCTCTCTCTCTCTCTCTTCTTTTTTATCTTTACATTTCTATTTTTTTAAAGCTTCTTGTTTCTGAGAATACTATTACCCTAGCCAACATTTTCTGTAGAAGGTTACAGACAGGTGGTGTTGCTCCAGCATGCACATGAAGCAGCATTTTGTTTAATAACTGTCCTCCCCATTTTCTCTATCAACAAAAGTGCAACAACTTTTTTTGAGAGGTTTTATTTTTATTTATTTATTAGTTTTATTTTATTTTATTTTTTTATTTTTTGCTTTTTCATTATTTGATGGATTTTTCTTAGAATGTTCGTTAGCAAAATATGTGAAAAAATATTTTGTATGCAGAACAACATTTTTACTTTAATTCGTAGTTTGAAAATTTTAATCGAATTTTGAAAATTTTTAATCGAATTAATCGATCCGATTAACTCGATTAAAAAAATTGATCGGGACTAAGCATTGATCGATTAACCGAACCGATTAATCGATTAATCGGCACAGCCCTAATATCTGAAGTTTAAGGCCGTTCTATCCAGAATTTTTTTTTTTTTTTTTTTTTTTTTGGTGAATCGAAAGAATGCAAAAAGAAAAAGAAAATGATCATTCGTTATAGTTTTTAGACTTACTACAGTATATCCCGCGTTTTTTTTTTTTTTTTTTTTTTGTCACCCATTTCTATACCATTGATGCACATAGTTTCTTTGATTGACCAAATTAAGAAACTGCAAGTCACTGTGGTGAAAGATTACCTCAGAATAGGGACGTACAAGTCTTTGAATAAACGTGTACAAATAAATTTGTGAAAATAAATTTCTATTTATTTCTAAGAAAAATTCTGGTTGTTTAAGCATTTAAATAAGAAAATCCGTGCTAAAATTTACAGGTGGAAGTGTCTGAAAACTTGTGAATCTTTGTTCGGAAGTAACCTCATGAATCTCTAATTTGTTTTCTTGTTTAAATAATTTATTATATATATTTAAGCACTCTCTTTCTCTTGCCCCCCCCCTCCCCCCTTTTTTCTTGTAGGATACTTCTAACAATAGATTTGTTATCAAATATATTATATTGCTATTAAATTTATATAAAACAATTTTTTATAAAAAAAAAATGTCATACAAAGTTAAGTGTAGAGAAAATAAAGGAAACTATAGGACCACATGAACGCTGTGCTATTTCAGTACTAAATTAGGATATATCAAATATATATATAATTTATTTTAAAGATCTGTCTTTTTTTTTTTTTTTTTCTTTTGCAGTTGCGTCAATTCAATCCTTGATACATCATATATCTTTCTTGTATATATTCCTATACAAATTCACTCTGTAAAAAAATTTATTAAAATTAATATTTAAAAAAATTATATTTCATGATAATGCAGACGATTTCTATATTAGAGAAGAAGTATAACACTAAATATCCAAAAAAGTCAATTTTATCCTCAATGTTATTATTATTATTCTGTTAAAAATGAAAAAAACAATAACTTTATTTTAAATTATCGCAGATCGATGGTTGAACCATTCGTTTTAAAGGTATTGACGAGCTCTTTTCAAAGATACCCATCTTGAAAATTTACTCCCCTCGAGGGAGGGACTTGGCCCCCAAGGGTGGAGGCGAGGCTCCTACATACATTCTTTTTTCCAGTTGAATTATTGCAAATAATTGTCATATTACAAATAATTATTTTAAATTTCATAATGATTATTAAAAAATAATTCTCTTTATGCACATTTATACAAAATTTTGTTCTATACCACCGGGTTTAAAATTTAGAAAAAGCGGGATGGCAACACAACCTGTTGGATAATTTTTACCAAAAGTTGATAGTCACTAACTTATGTCAAGGTGTAACTACATACCAATTTGTATGAATTTCCGTGCAGTAATTCCTGAGATACAATTGCCACAATATTTTATCACACACACACACACACACACACAGACATACATTTTCTAAAAATGGTCAAATCGTGTTCTACAGCTAACAAAACGTGTAAATTCATCAAAAACCCGAGGATGAAAATTTTTACGAATCCAATACTTTCTTCTATTGAATATAAAAGAAAGTAAAGCTGCATTTTTATAATGGTTATCTCACATATCAAGTTTTGTACAGTTATATGACATATAAGTTGAGATATTGCCATCCCGTTATCGATGAAATTTGCAGTATAGCAGCGCCACCTATTGGCCGACAAGCATTCAAACTGAATCAGCATAATATGTCTCATAATCACCTTCTCACATATTAATTTTTGTTTGATGATACGCAGTGGAACCTGAGATACAGTTTTCCTTGTAATTGTGGAAATCGCTGTGTAGCAGCGCCACCTGTTGAGAAATTTACACCAGAAGTTGACAAGCGCTAATATATGTTAAAGCACACCAACATACAAATTCATATGCAATTCTGTGCAGTAGTTCCTGAGATATTGTCTTTCTTTAAATTGCGGAAATCGCTGTATAGCAACGCCACTTGTCGGCTGATAGGCATTCAAACTGAATCAGCGAAATATCTCATATTGGTCTTCTCATATATCAATTTGTATTGGATTATACGCAATGAAACCTGAGATATAGCCACCCTGAAAATGCAGAAATCGCTGTATAGCAGCGCCACCTGTCGAGCGTTTGACACCAAATATTGATAGGCACTAATTTAGATCAAGGTGCATCTACAGATGAATTTAAATGCAAGTCTGAACAGCAGTTCCAAAGATACAGCTGCCACAAAATTTTTGTCACACCCACACAGACGGACAGACAGACGTTTTCTAAAAATGGTCAAATCATGGTCTAGACCTCTCAAAACTTGTAAATCCGTCGAAAACTGGAAGTCAAAAATTTTTACGAATCCAATACTTTTTTCGATTGAATATAGAAGAAAGTGAAAAAGAAAAAGAAAAAGAAAAAAAACTTAAAATGTAATTACTGATTGAATTGAGTTAAAAATTAAAAAATCTAAAAAAAATGTTTAATAACAATGTTTAAACATTTATGTGAGTTGTGAACTTCTAGACTGCAAAAATGTACTTCAAATTCAGTGTTACTAGTTCGTTGTTTAATGCTTATATTCTGAAAAAAAAAAAAAAAAAAAGAAATGTATCGTTATTTATTGCTTTTGTTCGACGTGAATGTTTATAATACTTTGGGACATCTGGTTTCCTACAATCACTTTCAGTTCACACGATCAGTAAATTATCTTTCTACAGTTGCAATTTTCGCGCTTTGTTATTGTTTATTTGCTCTAGATAAGACGTTAAAGAATATTATTATTCTGCCTTTATGGAATCCGTTTCCTAAAGGTGTTTATTTTACATTACTTACTTTCTTCTGTATTCAATTGAAGAAAGTATTGGAATCGTAAAAGTTTTCAGCTTAACATTTTTTGATGGATTTACACGTTTTGCGGATTCCAGAACACAATTTGACTAGATATTTTTAGAAAGTATGTGTCTGTCTGTGTGTGTGCGTGAAAAAAAATAATGTTGTGGCATACAAATTTAAATGCTGATGCACCTTGACCTAAATTAGTGCCTATCAACTTTTGGTGTCAATTTCTCAACAAATGGCGCTGCTGGAACGCGATTTTCACAATTTCAGGAAAGGCTATGTCTCAGGAACTACTACACGATTTTACATATACATTTAGATGCAGATGCACTTGATACACTTTGACATAAGTTAGTGCCTATTAAATTTTGTGTCAATTGCTAAACAGGTGGTGCTGTTATACGTCGACTTTCGCATTTTCAAGGAAGGTTCTGGGTTCTCAGGTTCTGCTGTATATAATCAAACAAAACTTGACATACATCAGTGTAGCCATTATATGACATTACGCTGATTCAGTTTGGATGCATATCAGCCTATAAGTGGCGCTACTATACTGCAATTTTCCCTGAGAACGGAATGTGGCTACATCATAACATCTAAGGCATATAACGGTACGAAACCCAATGTATGACGTAACCATTATGAAGACGCATTTTTTAAGACTTTATTTATAGAGAATTAAACTGTCTTTCTCTTCTTATATTTAGTGTTAGTTTTTTATAAAATGAAAATCATTCATTATGGTAGATAATTTAAATAAATAATATTTTTAGGAAAATATTTCTTCTGAGCGAATTCCTATGGGGAAATATAGAAGAAATTTTGAGGTGGTCACAGCATACTAGCTTTAAATAAAATCACAACAAGTATTTCTTCTATATTTGCTGTATATACAAGTATAAATGGAGAAAAATAACGAGGATTGAATTTCATTAAAAGTAGAGGTATATCTATCTATCTCTCTCTCTCTATATATATAAGCTAGTATGTTGTGCTCACCACAAGACATTCTTCTATATTTTCTAATACAGATTCGCTCAGTACAGATAATTAAAGCTATTATTTATTAAAATTCCCTACCATAGTGAATGCAGACGATTTTCGTCTTAGAGAAAAAATACACTAAAAATACAAAGAAAGACAGTTTTATTCTCTATAAATAATATATTAAAAAATGCGTTTTGACAATGGTTATTGCACTTATCAAATTTTGTACAGTTATACATCAGAGAAGTTGAAATATAGCTTTTCCTTTCTCGGGGAAAATTGCAGTACAGCAGCGCCACCTATTGGCCAATATGCATCCAAATTAAATTAGCATAATTTCTGATGATAATGTTCTTTTCACATATATATATATATATTTAATTACACACAATAGAACCTGAGATATCTCTCCCTTAAATTATGGAAATCGTTGTATAAAACCGCTTCTATTGAATTATTGGTACCAAAAGTGGATAAACAATAATTTATATCATGGTACATCCACATATAAATTTATGTGCAATTTCGTGTAGTAGTTCCTGAGATATAGAATTGAGGAAATCAGTGTATAGCAGCGCCACATTTTGAGAAATTGACATAAAAAGTTGACAGGGACTAGGTTATGTGAAGGTGGATCTACAAATGTATATGCAATTCTCTGCAGTAGTTCCTGAGGTATGGCAATCCCTTAAATTGCGGAAATCACTGTATAGAAGCTATCTTTCGAGCGATGGGCACCAAAAGTTGACAGGCACTAATTTATGTCACGATGCATTTATTTTTAAATTTATATGCAATTATGTGCAGTAGTTCCAGAGATACAGTCACCACAAAATTTTTGTCACTCACATACAGAGACACAGACTAATATTTTCTAGAAAAAGTCAAATCGTGATTTGGACTCTCAAAACGTGCAAATTCATCAAAAACCGGAAGTTACAAATTTTTACGAATCTAATACTTTCTTTTATTGAATATAGAAGAAAGCAAAAAAAATCTTGTAAATTGCGAAATCTTTTCAATTTCCAGAATGTAAATACGAGGTTATACTGTATTTGAATTTATTAATTTATATATTAACAACAGTCGAGAAAGATTTATAATACTTTTCTAATTTTCATACAATTTCTACAAAAGATACATATTAGGTTCGTTGAAGAAAAGAAAACAGATCCAGATACAAATACGGATCCATTTTTCTGGCGGATATCCGCGGATACGAATAGGGAGCTTCGATACATGTCTAGTATATGCAGAATGTTTAAATTAGTTACAGAGTTATAAACATGCCTATAAATTTATGTTTATAATTGTAAAAAATATTTGGAAATGTGCTTTCAAGTCGACCCGACTTGCTAAAAACCAAACCCGACCCGAACCCGAACCCGACCCGCAAGAAAAAAAATTTAGTCAACCCGATCCGAACCCGACCCGCACGAAAAAAATATCAGTCAACCCGACCCGAACCCGACCCGCGGGTCGGGTCGGGTTTGGGTAAAATCGGGTTACCCGACTCGATGCAGGACTCTAATACAACTAGCAGAATCATGTTTTCTTTGAAGGGACCCTTTCTCTCTTTTGATATTTCTGTGTTTGATGGCGCGCGGCGCCTACACTGAGTGATGCCAGATGGTCGAAAATTATTTCCCCAAACAGGTCTTCAAATTTTCCCAAATCAAGTTTTTTTTTTTTTTTTCGAAAAAAACCCCAGCTTGATTTCTACTAAAAAGGGGGGGGGGGAAATCAAGCAGATTTTTCTATGATTTAAGCTGAGATGTTTCCGCAAATGAAGGCAATTTTTGAAAAAAAATCCCCAAATAACAATAAAGCTATTGAAAGTCTCTAGTCGTAGAGATAAATCATTACATTGCCATCAATGGCAGAAAGTTGAAGAACTCCCCAAATTTGTCCCCAAAAATTTTAGAATTCCCCAAAAATGTCTCCACAAACATTTGGTCCCCAAAATTGTCCTCAGAAGCCTCGAAAATCTCCAAAATGGGGACAAAATCCCCAATCTGGCATCACTGCCTACACTGTAAAAAAAATCAGTATTTTACAACAAAAAGTGCTGGCAACGCGGCTGCCAACACATTTGCTGTAAAATTTAGAAGCGGCTGTTTTTTATGGTGCTGTAAAATTTACTGCACTTTGCTGTGAATTTTACAAGATGTTGTTTTTAGTAGTGCTGTAAAATTAACTGCACTTTGCTGTGAATTTTACAAGATGCTGTTTTAAAAAGTGTTGTAAAATTAACTGCACTTTGCTGTAAATTTTACAACACTTTTTAAAACAGCATCTTGTAAAATTCACAGCAAAATGCTGTTAATTTTACAGCACCACTAAAAACAGCATCTTGTAAAATTTACAGCAAAGTGCAGTAAATTTTACAGCACCATAAAAAACAGCAGCTTGTAAATTTTACAGCAACTGTGCTGGCAGCCGCGGTGCCAGCACCTTTTGTTGTAAAATACTGAAATTTTTTTTTACAGTGTATTAGAAAATGTGATTGAATTAATAGTAAAAAAAAAGAATTAATGGTAAAAAAATTGAATTAATAGTAAATAGAAAAATCATGCAATTACTTAAAAACTTGCATGATTTTTTTAAGACATTCAAAAGTATAAGTATTCTTAAAAAATAAATAAATAAATATATATATAAATAAAGTATGTTTATTACAAATCCAATGAGAAACTGTTCAAAAAGTAAATAAAGAACAAATATGCAGGTAGTTCTATGAAAATAATACATGAAAGTATGTGAAAAAATATTATATTTCTGCGCCATGAAAATTCGTACCATGAAAATTTGCAGAATCATGTAATCACAAACCCTTTATAATCTAGAAATCTATAGTTCTAGTGATCACGTGTTCAATTTCAGTCATAAAATTTGCACCAGTTGGGAGAGCTTATTAACTTTATTTAGCGATTAAACACACAATAAAAAACTATTTGCAGTATACTTTGAAGAATTCACAATTATAACTTAATTCAGTATATTTCAGGATAACATTGTTTCTCCATAAAAGGAGCCAAGCATCAAGATATGTAAATAATAACTTTTCATGTTCAAGAGAAAAAGATGCTTCCTGTTTAAGACAGGCCGCGAAACAAAAAAAAAAAAAAAGTAACATTCTCAAAGAGAAAAAAGCACCTCTCATTTGGCAAAGAGCCAACTACTAGTCGGGGGGCTGCTAGTCGGGGGCTGGCGAAACGAAACCAAAAGCTACGTTCAAACATGCTCCGCCCCCATGAACGAAGGTTCATAAAAATATTCTACAAGTACAATAACAACATTAGTGTTATTACAGGTTTTCATTTTCTTGGTCTTCAACTGCAAATAGATAAGAAAAAAAAAAAGAGATTAATATACATATGAAACATTGTAACTAGATGATTAACATAAATGGATTAAAAACAGGAACATAAAAAAAAAAATAAAATAAATAAAATAAAAATAAAATAAAATAAAATAAAAATAAAATAAAAATTTCAAAGTTCAAAATGGTAGAGGTGATAGTTTGGCGATCGGACGCTTCAACTCTCCATAAATAGTTTTCAGTAGAACAACACGAATCTTGCCATCTGCTCCAGGAAATAATTTGATTATGCGTCCTAGTTTCCACTTCAAAGGGGGCTGATTATCATCTTTTATTAAAACCAAGTCGTCTTTCTTGAAATTTGGTTTATTTATTAACCATTTTGATCGCCTTTGCAAGTCTGATAGGTAATCTGAAGACCATCTGTTCCAGAAACTTTGAAAAATTTTTTGTAGAAGTTTCCATCTTTCTAGCGGGGTTAGGTTAACTGAAGAATAGTCAGGTTCTGGTATTGAAGTCAAGGCAGTGCCTATGATAAAATGTCCTGGAGTTAGAGCATTTAAGTCACTTGGATCATTCGAGAGCGCAACAAGAGGTCTCGAGTTCAAACACGATTCAATTTGAGTAATTAAAGTAAGGAACTGTTCATAAGTTAATATTTGTTCGCCAATAGTTCTTTTTAAATGACCCTTCATCTGTTTTATTCCAGCCTCCCAAAGTCCTCCAAAATGGGGGGCCGATGGGGGATTGAAATTCCATTTGATTGTTTCTTCGGACAAATATCTGTGGATCTTTTCGTCAGAAGAGATCAAGGACATCATTTTTTTCATTTCGTTGTCGGCACCTACAAAGTTCGTTCCTCTGTCTGAAAACAATTCTTCAGGTTTTCCTCGTCGAGCAACAAACCTCTTCAAGGATGCGAGGAATGTTTCAGAGGTGAGATCACTGAGTATTTCCAAATGAATTGCTTTTGTGGAAAAACAGATATATAAACAAATATAACTTTTATAAGATCTAACACCTCGGCCCTTACGAGGTTTGATGAGAAAGGGGCCTGCAAGATCAACCCCGACTTTCGAAAACACTCGCGATGGCACTACACGAGCAGCTGGAAGATCACCCATCAGTTGAGAGGCTAAATTCGATGTGGTTCTAAAACACTTCATACAGTTCCGCAGATTCCTTTTCACGGCGTCTCTTGCATTAATTATCCAATATTGTTGTCGCAGGACTGAAATTGTTAACTGAGTTCCACTGTGAAGATGTTTTTCATGAAAGTACTTTATAATTAAATCTGTAATGTGATGCGTTTTAGGAAGTATCGTTTGGTGTTTTTGACTCTCAGGTAGGTTTGCGTGTCTTAATCTTCCACCAACACGAAGAATTTCATTTTTGTCTAGAAAAGGATTTAAAGAAAGGAGTTTGTTACTAGCATTCAGGTTTTTTCCAGATTTTAAAGTCTTTATTTCCCCTCCAAATTCATGTCTTTGAACCAACTTCACAATAATTTTAGTTGCCTCATCAAGTTCTTGTATAGTTAAAAAGCCAGTATTTCGCGCAGATCGACATTTAGTATTTTTTATAAATCTAAGACACCAGGCTGTAACACGTCTTAATTTAGACCAAGATGAAAACTTATATAATAATTCAAATTCATTATTGCCATGAGTTAAAGAGCAAACAGTAGTTTTCCGTTGTTCTCTCAAAATCTCTTCTTCAGGTATTTTGACTTCATTTTCCGGTAGTGGTGTCGGTAAGTGCTCTTCTTTCAACCAAATTGGTCCCTTTAACCATTCTTCATTCTTCAACAATTCAGTTGCTGTGCAACCACGAGATAGCACATCAGCGGGATTTTTAACCCCTGGACAAAATCTCCACTGAGATGGGGCTACTAATCGTTGAATTTCACGCACTCTGTTCTCTACAAAGGGCTTCCAGTTACTAGCACTTCCTTTGACCCAATAAAGGGTAATTTGGGAATCACAGAAGCATAGTATGTTTTTGACGGGAACTGAAAATAGCTGCCCAAGATAATGAGCTAATCGAGCAGCTGTTAAGGCTCCCATCAATTCAAGTCGAGGCAAAGTAAGTTTTTTGAGAGGAGCTACTCTTGTCTTTGACATAATGAATGAAGTTTCACGGGAACAAGGATCACGAAAATAAGCTACTGTACCATATCCCTTCAAACTGGCATCGCAGAAAACACAAATTTGAATAGTTTCAGGAGTTAATTTTTCAAAATTCGTAAAATATTTTCTAGGCACTTCAAAATTTTCTAAATCCTGTATTTCACGATGCCATTTCTTAAATTTTTGTGTTAAAGCATCAGGTAAAGCAGAATCCCAATCAACACCCTGCTCCCATAGTTCTTGCATTAGAAATTTAACTCTTATTATAAAAGGGGAAATAAACCCTACAGGGTCATACACCTTTGCTACAGTTTGTAAAACAATTCTCTTAGTGATAATTTCATTATCAAACCCTTCTAACAGAGATTGAATGTCTATTCTTAACGTGTCATTATTAGTTGACCACATTATTCCCAATACTTTAGAGATATTTCCCTCATTTATTTCTTCATCAACGTTTATTCCATATTTTTCCCACAATTTGCTTAATTCGTAAGAGTTACTTTTAAATTTCCTTAATGTCATATTGGCATCTTTAAGTATTTTCACAGCACCAGACGATAAAATAAATGCTTCATTTACAGAATTAGCGCCATGAAAGAGATCATCAACATATAAGGAAGTATCAAGCATATTTACGACTTTCTCAAACAAGTTTTTATAGCCCTTTATGTGATGTTTAATGGTAGCTGAGAGAAAAAAGGGTGATGTTGTAACACCAAAAGTTACACGAGTCATGCGGAAAACCTTTAATAGAGGATTTTTACTATTTATATCCTCAAACCATAGAAATCTCAAAAAGTTTCTATCATTTTCTGCAACCTGTATTTGCAGAAAAGCTTTTTCAATGTCACAAACAAAGGCAATTTTATGAAGGCGGAATTTTAAAATAATATCCAAAATATTAGGATTTAAATTGGGGCCTGCAAATAAACATTCATTTAAAGATTTTGCTTCCTTTTCTTTGGAAGAAGCATCAAACACTATTCTGACCTTTGTAGTGGACTTATCTGTTCTTATCACCGGTCTGTGGGGCATATAATATACACCAGTTTCATTTTTGTTTATTTTACACTCCTCTATTATACCCATTTTCTTTTGTTCCTCAAGAATTTTTTCATATTCATTTTTAAGCCATTCATTTTTAGACAGTTTTGTTCTCAAACCCCAAAGTCTATTTTTGGCTATTTCTATATTCGATTTTAATTCATTTTTATTTTCCTTCCACAAAAATTGAATTTCATATCTTCCCTTAACAAAATTTAAATTTTCATTAAAAGAATTAATAATTTCTATATCTCTCTGTGACATAGAATCATTCTTACTGTCACATATTCCAAGTGATTCTAAATCCCAAAAACGCTGCAAATCAAAACTGTCAAATTTATTTACAGATACAAAATGCGAATTAATTACTTCTGTACTATTATTATTCAATTTCCCCACTACAGTATATCCGAAAATAGTATTAGCAACATATAAATTATCACCGATTTCTTCAATGATACCTCTCTGTATTTTCCAAAAATAATCAGCTCCTAGCAAAATATTAATTTTGGAATCACTTAATGAATTGTCTGCCAATTTCCAGTTTTTATTTTTAATATAACTTTCAATTTCTGGTTCGCCCCTTGGGCTTTTCAAGGGAGTCGCGGTTATTAAGTCTGTAGCTAATACTTCAACATGGATGAGCCGACGAGGATTTATTTTGCTACGCAGTTCAATATTAAAAACCTCGAATTCCTCTTCTTTACCTTTATTTATACCAAAGGCAAAAACAGTTAGCTTTTCTGTTCTTACACGGGTTAATTTTAATTCGTGGGCCAATTCTTTAGTAATAAAACTTTTTTCACTTCCGGAATCCAATAAGAGTCTGACAGTTTTTGATCTAGAATTAGATTGGGCTATGACGCAACATGTTTGCAATAACGCTGCCTGATTACTGTTTTTTAAATGTGAATTCGATACTATAGTGTTCTCTACTACTTCTGGTTTCAAGTTTTTTGAAAAACAAAATAATGTGTTATGATCTGTTGCTTTACATTTTTCGCAAGGCTGCGATTTCACCCTGCACTGTGATGACAGATGAGATTTTAGAAAACATTTATAACACCTGCCATCCTTCTTTAATTTTAACCTTTTCTCAACATCAGTTAAATTAGTACATCCAAGAGAATGATGATCATAATTCTTGCAAAATATGCATATATTTTTTACACCTACATTCAATGAATTCATTTTATTTGGAAATTTTCTGTCATTAATTTCGGCTTTATTTTTATTTACAATTACCGAAGCATTTTTATAATTAATCATACTAAGTGATTTTTCACGAGATTCAAGTTCTACTTTAAGAAAATTAATTAAGTCTGTCACATCAGACTCATCCTTCCTTTTATCACTTTGCCTGTAATATTCAACTACTAGATCGTTTGGCAATAATTTTAATAAAATTGGATTCAGTAAATGACCATATTGGCCTTTTGTCACCCCTAAATTAGATAAACTGCGAATATTTACTTCACAAGCGTCATAAAACTTTCTCAAAGCAGTTATATTTGATGAACTTTTTACGCCTTCTAAGTTTATCAATTTATTCATGTGAGCATTAATGATAATATCCTTTTGCCCAAAACGTGTTTTCAATATTTCTATGCAATTATCATAATTTTGTTCCGTAAGTGAAAACCCTTCAATAACATTGTACGCTTTGTCAGTTAAAAGCGTTTTCAAGTAAGTGAATTTTTCAATCTTTGTAAGATTTTCATTTAAATGGATTGAATTTTCGAAACAATCGAAAAATTCGTTCCATTTTTCTATTTGTCCACCAAATTTTGGTAAGGAGATTTTCGGCAATCTCACTGCCGAACCAGTTTTTGTTTGGGTTTCACTGACAGAACAGTTTGAACTACTTTCATCTTTATTATTACATAATCTTTTTAATCTTAGCTTTATTTTGCATTTGGCAGAAATTATTTGCTCGCCGTATTTATCGCTGGTCGCGATATCTTTTTCATACTCTTTAATATCTACTATTAAATTTTCAATTTCATTATTTAAATTTTTTAATGCAATTTCTCTTTCACCTATCATTTCCTGGATTTCGATGATTTCGTCTGATTTTGTGTTTTCTAGATCGTCCAATAATAAATTCTCTAATTTATTTAATAATTTAGTTACATTTGAGCGTTCCGTAGAACGCTTAGCTTTTAACTTTTCAATATTCATAGCGAGCAAATAATCAAACAAAATAATTCAAATAATTAAAATTTCTAATTTCATTTAATCAATGTTATAAATAGTAGTTAAATTTTGCTTACCTGGTTCCATATCCAGGCAGCTATAAAATAACGAATCCAGAATTCCAGTCATTATTATTTTTCAGTTTCGATTTCACAATAAATTATCCAAGCTTTCAAATCCAAATCCAGATAAATTAATATCTAAGGGTAATTTCACTTTTAAGGGATTTCAATTATCCCGAGTTTCGTTCACCATGAAAAAATATTATATTTCTGCGCCATGAAAATTCGTACCATGAAAATTTGCAGAATCATGTAATCACAAACCCTTTATAATCTAGAAATCTATAGTTCTAGTGATCACGTGTTCAATTTCAGTCATAAAATTTGCACCAGTTGGGAGAGCTTATTAACTTTATTTAGCGATTAAACACACAATAAAAAACTATTTGCAGTATACTTTGAAGAATTCACAATTATAACTTAATTCAGTATATTTCAGGATAACATTGTTTCTCCATAAAAGGAGCCAAGCATCAAGATATGTAAATAATAACTTTTCATGTTCAAGAGAAAAAGATGCTTCCTGTTTAAGACAGGCCGCGAAACAAAAAAAAAAAAAAAGTAACATTCTCAAAGAGAAAAAAGCACCTCTCATTTGGCAAAGAGCCAACTACTAGTCGGGGGGCTGCTAGTCGGGGGCTGGCGAAACGAAACCAAAAGCTACGTTCAAACAGTATGATATATGACTATGCTAAGCTAAATGAAAAATTACAGTCGGTAACAAAAGTATGCGAACACTAGCAAGAATTCCTATGTAAAAAAGGTACACTTCATACGGTTTTGTTAAATAAATCCTTATCGAATCATGATCTTACACTGACTAAGTACAGAATTCGACAAGGATTCATTTAACAAAACCGTATGAAGTATGCTTTTTTAACATAGGAATTTTTGCTAGTGTTCGGACACTTGTTTCCGACTGTACATTTTGAGAAAAACTGAGTTTTGGGGCTTTGTACAATTTTGCAGACCCATTAAATTGGTACTGTACCCGTATGCTACAAATGCATTCATTGGCTTTGTTAAATCGATCAGATTGTCTTCAAATGGAATGAAAGAAATATCTTCTTCTTAATAGGAACTTACGTTTAGCCTCATTCATGCACTTTAGTTCCATTACTTTTACTTCATTATCATCATCTGCTTCTTTCAAGAGAACACAAGCATATGAATATTCATTATACTTTTTGTTTACAGTTTCTTTGCAGATAACACTTTGCCGGTAGTTACAATTACGATAATGCATATTACCAAGATTCACATATGTGGGTTGAAAAAAAATCTGTCACAAACTCTAGATGGAGTGCCTGATTTATTTGAGGTAAATGTGGCTTACTAGTTCATTTTATTACAATGGGTAAAAATATAACCTACTCACAGTAAATATATAAAATGTATCTTAATTATTTTGCTGCGAACAAGCAAAATCAATCTATTTAGTTATTTACAACAGATATCAGAATTTCATTGAACTAACTTTGAATTTGATTTCTAAATTCTTTGGCAGCGTATTTTTTTTTTTTTTTTTTTTTTAATGTGAAAAATAAATTATCTTCAGTTGTGCAAACTCTTTATTAATATTATATTAGAAACTTTAGAACATATGTGAAATAAAGTTGCATTCAGTATTTCACTAGAAGATCATTTTAAAAAGTTATAGAACCTTGTTACACTGCCTCTCTACCCCAATTTACTCCAGTTAGCTCTAGATATTTGTGTTCTCGTTAGCATAGATATTTTCTTCTCTTTACAGTTAAGAATACAGTTTAAAATGTGTTCAAAACAAATTCATACCGAACTGAAAAACTGTTCATAATCACCAGTTCTGAAGTTTCATTTGTATGCGTCTCAACGTGCCTCAATTTAGTTATAATTTGCTCTTCTTCAGAGTACAGTCGGTAACAAAAGTGTCCGAACACTAGCAAAAATTCCTATGTAAAATAAATACACTTCATACGGTTTTGTTAAATAAATCCTTGTCGAATCCTGTTCTTAGTGTAAGAACATGTTTCGATAAGGATTTATTTAATAAAACCGTATAAAGTGTACTTTTTTTACGTAGGAATTTTTGTTAGCGTTCGGACACTTATGTTACCGACTGTAAGTTTCGACAAATTTCACTGTTACCTAAAATTAGCTTTACATTTTGAAAAATATTTAAAATACTAAAGCAATTTTATAAATACATTCAATAAGAAATCACCTACATAAATTGCATTGTAAATAATTTAATTAATTAAAGATTGCAGTTAATATAAAAGTATAAAAATTATCACTAATTGCTTCGTTTTCTCCAAACTTTGCTTTTGAAATGCATTATTATTTTAATGTCATCATTAAATATTATGTTTTATTGAATTAAACGCTTAAGAATTTCATATACAGTGGTAACAAAAGTGTCCGAACACTAGCAAAAATTCCTATGTAAAAAAAGTACGCTTCATACGGTTTTGTTAAGTAAATCCCTGTCGAATCCGGTTCTTAGTCAGTGTAATCACATGATTCGATAAGGATTTATTTAACAAAACCGTATGAAATGTACTTTTTTTACATAGGAATTTTTGCCAGTGTTCGGACACTTTTGTTACCGACTGTAGTTAAAGATCGAATGCAAATCTTTCATTTACTCATTTGAAATATTTTCACGGGGCCGGTCATTACAGATGACAGACTTTAGAAACATAACCAACACTGAAAGTCAATAAGACTTTTTATTACCTTGAGAAACGTTTGAAAAAAATTTAACATAAAAAAAAAAAAAAAAAAAAAAAAACATTTGCGGCCCAAAAAACATAAAATAAAAATAAGTTTTTTTTGAAGTGTATTGGTTTCTGATTGATTCTTCTCCGAAAGAATTCCAAAAATAAATTTAAACTTTTCAGAATTGTTGACAGCTGTAAAATCCCAATGGTTTTTAATCTTTTCTTCTATATTAATATATTTTTATCTAGTGTTTTATGTTGAAATATTTATATTTAGGATGAAAAATGAAAAAAACAACTTACTTTTCTTAACGGAACATATATAACCTTTTTTGTGCGTACAAGTAATATCATTCCATTTCATATCATTAGTCACAACTTCGACGCATTTCTCGTCTTCATTATTCGGTTCCTTATGATTCCAGTTTTCGTAGTCCAATGCACTTCTATCAGTCCATGCAAATATTTCCTCTTTAAATAAATGTAAATTTTTGTTATGATCATAAAGTATTTTTACAAAGAATCATTTTCTGATTAAAAATAGAAAATAATTTCTTTTCCCTACTGAAGACTTTTCAATGAAGTAAATAGCTTAACTATCCGCGTTTGTAATGATCGATAGATGGCGCTCTCTGAACTGCAGTTGTTAGTAAATATAATAGCCATGTGTTTTTATTATTGTTCTTTCTCCGCCATTACATCATGGAAAATCGATTGCATAATATGATGATATGCAGTGGTGTGATAATTTCACCTTAGCCCACCAGAGGGCGAGCATTTCATTACAATCGCGGATTCTGTAACAATGTTTTATATAAATAAAGTTAATTTAGTAACATATTATTGAATTAAACACTTATTTTACACTAAATCAGATTTCTTTTATCAAAAGAAAGGAAAAAATAAATAAATACTTTTATGTCAAAATAAACAGAACCTTTCTTTTTTTACGAAGCGGAAAATTTAGATATAAGTAGCGTCATTGGGCATTTTAGGAGTGTCAAATTTAACAAATTTATTGATAGTTTGCATAACGATGTATTGAAAAAGTTGTTAAAATAAAATAAAAGTTTCGAGAAATAGGGAACTCAATGGAAGGGAACTGATTAATAGGTTTAAAAAATAATTTTCGATTGAAGCGTTTTAACAAATTAATAACAAATTAATCAATTTGAAATAAAGAAGGATAGTAAGAGAGAACAATGTTATCCTTTAATTCAGTTTTAGATTAAAGAAATTTGATAAAAACTTCAATAAATTATTAAGAACTTAAATAAAGAATGAAAACTTCTTTTTAATACAAACCAAGTCTAATTCTTTCGGTTCATAATTGAGGGGAAAATACCTTTTTTCTGGTTCTCAATCTGGGATTTTTGCGTTGTCGTTTTCGATAGTTGGACATTTGTCGAAATCATTTTTCGATAGTTGGACATTTATCGAAATCTAAAATTTATCGAAAATATAATTGAATAATTTGAAAGGGATGTTATAATTGGGAAGAAAAAAAAAACTAATTGTCCTCCGTCCTAAACTAAATTCTGCTTTTGCCAGAATTTCATCAAAATCTTTTATTATTATTATTATTATTGAAAGGAAAAGAAAACAAAATTAATAATAATCAGTATCGTTACAAGCGATATCGAAAAAGTTTTTTTTAATAATTTTGAATTAGGAAATAAAAAGTGCGGGTGAAATAATATGAAATAAAAATAAGTAAAAAAATGAATTTAATGATTTAATGTTTTTGTTTTTGTTGTAAAATTGAAAAAATTTGAATTTTTAATTTCAAAACACTAGAAAAAAATTGGCAAACTTCCATATTCCATTGAAAACACATACATTTCATTTCAAAGGATGATATTTACACAATAAATGTCCAACTAATATACTAATTAAAAGGAAAATGATAAATATTCTATCATAATTTGAAGTCAAATTTGTTTTCAAATGTCTAAATAAAATATCTGATATAAGATACTAATATGTTGCAGCGGAATAGATTTGATATCAGTCATCCTTGGCAGAAAAAAAAATATATATCGTCAAATTATTAAATTCTGTTTTCACACTCAGAAAAATCATGACTGATAAATTATATCTCGTTTTACAAAAATTGATAGTTTCTACTTTCTCTTACTCATGAGGTAGAGAAAGTGTTGTTTTTGAGTCAAATTTTCGAAAGTGTGTTTGTTATATTTACACGTTTTGAGGTCTCCTGGATCCGAAAATCATGTTATTTATTTATTTTTACTTCCTTATACAAAGTATAAGGAAGTATAGTAATCCCGATTTGCGAAATGGATTTTGTATTTCACATAGCTCGAAAACGAATGATCGCTGAATGTTGCCAATTTATACGTGTGACTGTCATGATGTATAGTTGTACACCTGCAAGTGTCGTCTGAACACGAGCTCTCGTTTTAGAGATATAAGCGATTTTACACGATTTTTCGTGACGTCTGTATGTGTGTGTGTGTGTCTGTGTGTGTGTGTGTGTGTATGTCGCATAACTCAAAAACGGTTGGACGTAGAAAGTTGCGAATTGGTACATAGGTTTGTTATAACATCTAGTTGTGCACCTCCCTTTTTGGACTTTGTATGATTTTCCGTTTTGGAGATATTTAGGAAAATTAGGTTCATAATGACAAAAATACATAGGTTTTCGCCATAATGTATCAAAAAACGGTAATAACTCAAAAACGGTTGAACGTAGAAAGTTGCGAATTGGTACATAGGTTTGTTATAACATATAGTTCTGCACCTCCCTTTTTGGACTTTGTATGATTTTCCATTTTGGAGATATTTAGGAAAATTAGGTTCATAATGACCAAAAATACATTGGTTTTGGCCATAATGTATCAAAAAACGGTAATAACTCAAAAACGGTTTGGACAAATCTTGCAATTTAACTGACATCCCGACTAGCTAGACATTTGAAACTTTCAGAAAAGCCCAGAACACGTTGACAATGCGTTTTTTTAATATTTTTGGCCAACTGTTTCCGATTCCTGCTGCCTTCGGCAGCGTTACCAGTACAAATCTTGCAATCGATTTTTAACTAACTTCCCGACTAGCTAGACATTTAAAATTTCCAGAAAAGCTCAGAACACGGTGACAATGCATTTTTTAAATATTTTTAGCCAATTGCTTCGTGTCACTGCTGCCTTCAGCAGCGTTTATATGATTCAACAGAAAAATTATTTAACTAACTTCCCGACTAGTTAGAGATATTAAACTTCCGGAATAGTTCAGAAACACGGTGAAAATGCATTTTTAACACTTTTATCCAATTGTTTCGGATCCGAAGTCCCCCCCCCGCAAGGCCCAACTTTAACATGTCCCCCCAACTTTGACATGAGTCCCCCCCAAGATACAACGTTGACATGAGTCCCCCCAAGGCACAACTTTGACATGAGTCCCCCCCAAAGCGCAACTTTGACATGAGTCCCTTCCCCAAGGCACAACTTTGACATGAGTCCCCCCAAGGCACAACTTTGACATGAGTCCCCCCCAAAGCACATGAGTCCCGCTCAAGGTACAACTTTGACATGAGTCCCCACCAAGGCACAACTTTGACATGAGTCCCCCCAAGGCGCAACTTTGAAATGAGTCCCCTCAAGGCCCAACTTTGACATGAGTCCCCCCAAGGCGCAACTTTGACATGAGTCCCCCCCTCAAGGTACAACTTTGACATGAGTCCCCCCAAGGCACAACTTTGACATGAGTCCCCCCAAGCCACAACTTTGACATGAGTGCCCCCAAGGCACAACTTTGACATGAGTCCCCCCCCAAGGCACAACTTTAAAATGAGTCCCTTCAAGGCACAATTTTATTTTTTATTTATTTTTACTTCCTTATACAAAGTATAAGGAAGTATAGTAATCCCGATTTGCGAAATGGATTTTGTATTTCACATTGCTCGAAAACGAATGATCGCTGAATGTTGCCAATTTATACTTGTGACAGTCATGATGTCTAGTTGCACACCTGCAAGTTTCGTCTTAACACGAGCTCTCGTTTTAGAGATATAAGCGACTTTACACGATTTTTCGTGACGTCTGTATGTATGTGTGTCTGTGTGTGTGTGTGTGGGTGTGGGTGTAGGTCGCCTAACTCAAAAACGGTTGGACGTAGAAAGTCGCGAATTGGTACATAGGTTTGTTACAACATCTAGTTGTGCACCTCCCTTTTTGGACTTTATATGATTTTCCGTTTTGGAGATATTTAGGAAAATAAGGTTCATAATGGGCAAAATGTATTAAAAAACGGTAATAGCTCAAAAACGGTTTGGACAAATCTTGCAATTTAACTGACTTCTCGACTAGCTAGACATTTGAAATTTACAGAAAAGTTCGGAACACGTTGACATGAGTCCCCCCCCAAGGCACAACTTTGACATGAGTCCCCCCCAAGGCACAACTTTGATATGAGTCCCCCCCAAAGCACAACTTTGACATGAGTCCCCTCCCCAAGGCACGACTTTGACATGAGTCCCCCCCAAGGTACAACTTTGACATGAGTCCCCCCAAGGCACAACTTTGACATGAGTCCCCTCCCCAAGGTACAACTTTGACATGAGTCCCCCCCAAGGCACACGAGTCCCCCTCAAGGCACAACTTTGACATGAGTCCCCCCCAAGGTACAACTTTGACATGAGTCCCCGCCAAGGCACAACTTTGACATGAGTCCCCCCAAGGCACAACTTTGACATGAGTCCCCCCAAGGCACAACTTTGACATGAGTTCCCCCAATGCACAACTTTGACATGAGTCCCCCCCCCTACGACACAACTTTGACATGAGTCCCCCCCAAGGCACAACTTTGACATGAGTCCCCTCCACAAGGCACGACTTTGACATGAGTCCCCCCCAAAGTACAACTTTGACATGAGTCCCCCCGAAGCACAGCTTTGACATGAGTCCCCCCCAAGGCACAACTTTGACATGAGTCCCCTCCCCAAGGTACAACTTTGACATGAGTCCCCCCCAAGGCACATGAGTCCCCCCCAAGGCACAGCTTTGACATGAGTCCCCCCCAAGATACAACTTTGACATGAGTCCCCCCCAAGGCACAACTTTGACATGAGTCCCCCCCAAGGTACAACTTTGACATGAGTCCCCCCCAAGGTACAACTTTGACATGAGTCCCCCCCAAGATACAACTTTGACATGAGTCCCCCCCAAGGCACAACTTTGACATGAGTCCCCTCAAGGCACAATTTTATTTTTTATTTTTTTTTTATGTATGCATGCATTTTTTAAAAATATTTTTAGCCAAATGTTTCGGCTCCAGTGACAATGTTTTTTAGCATTATGTATATTTCTAAAAGTGTATAAGGAAGTCATGTGGTTGCCCACATCAGATTTTTTTTATAAGTATAGTAATCCCGATTTGCGAAATGGATTTTGCATTTTACATTGTTCGAAAACGAATGATCGCTGAATGTTGCCACTTTATACGTGTGACTGTCATGATGTCTAGTTGTACACCTGCAAGTGTCGTCTTAATACGAGCTCTCGTTTTAGAGATATAAGCGACTTTACACGATTTTTCGTGACGTCTGTATGTATGTATGTATGTGTGTGTGTGTGTGTGTGTGTGTGTGTGTGCGTGTGTGTGTGTGTGTGTAAGTCGCATAACTCAAAAACGGTTGGTCGTAGAAAGTTGCAAATTGGTACATAGGTTTGTCATAACATCTAGTTGTGCACCTCCCTTTTTGGACTTTGTATGACTTTCCGTTTTGGAGATATTTAGGAAAATTAGGTTCATAGTGACCAAAAATACATAGGTTTTGGCCATAATGTATCACAAAACGGTAATAACTCAAAAACGGTTTGGAGAAATCATGCAATTTAACTGACTTCCCGACTAGCTAGGCATTTGAAACTTTCAGAAAAGCTCAAAACACGTTGACACTGCATTTTTAAAATATTTTTAGCCAACTGTTTCCGATACCTGCTGCCCTCAGCAGCGTTTATGTGATTCAACAGAAAATTTATTTAACTAACTTCACGACTAGCTAGACATTTGAAACTTTCAGACTAGATCATAACACGGTGAAAATGCATTTTTTTAATACTTTTAGCCAACTGTTAAGGGTCCCTGCTGTCTTCGGCAGCGTTACCAGTACAAATCTTGCATCAGGTTTTAACTAACTTTCAGAAAAGCTCAGAACACGGTGATAATTCATTTTTAGGACTGATGGCCTATTAGTATCAGACAGCGATTTTTGCGTTGTCGATTTCGATAGTTGGACATTTGTCGAAATCACTTTTCGATGGACATTTATCGAAATCAAAAATTTATCGAAAATATAATTGAATAATTTGAAAGCGATGTTATAATTTGGAAGAAAAAAAAACTAATAGTCCTCCGTCCTAAACTAAATTCTGCATTTGCCAGAATTTCATCAAAATCTTTTCAAAATGACATTGACATGAGTCCCCCCAAGGCACAACTATGACATGAGTCCCCCCCCAAGGCACAACTTTGACATGAGTCCCCCCCAGGCCCAACTTTGACATGAGACCCCCAAGGCACAACTTTGACATGAGTCCCCCCAAGCTACAACTTTGACATGAGTCCCCCCAAGGCACAACTTTGACATGAGTCCCCCCCAAGGCGCAACTTTGACATGAGTCCCCTCCCCAAGGCACAACTTTGACATGAGTCCCCCCAAGGCCCAACTTTGACATGAGTCCCCCCAGGCCCAACTTTGACATGAGTCCCCCCAAGGTACAACTTTGACATGAGTCCCCCCAAGGCACAACTTTGACATGAGTCCCCCCCCCCCAAGATACAACTTTAAAATGAGTCCCCTCAAGGCACATTTTTTTTTTTTTTTTTTTTTTTTTTAAATATTTTTAGCCAATTGTTTCGGGTCCAGTGACAATGTTTTTTAACATTATGTATATTTCTAAAAGTGTATAAGGAAGTCATGTGGTGCCCACATCAGATTTTTTTTTAATAATATTTATTGGGGAAAAAATGGTAGTATATAGAGTTAAAATTTGTTTGTTTTTCATGTATTTAATTCCTTTTAAAAGGAAATCTACTTTTTATTTTATTTTGTTATACTGGTTGGAACCAAATCGTAATACAGTGTAAATAACAGGGGGCTATAAAACACGTGGTTCAAAAACAAAAACATATAATAGATGCTGAGATACAGTCATCTTTAAAATCGTAGTTCTTAAATAACAGAATATCCACATGTCGTCGATAAATACCCATATTGAAGTACCCGGGAAAGTCTCTTTTGCAGACAGTGGGAACCTGGACCCCCCGATGCAGCACGGGCGGAAAAAAGAACTGCCGTAGGCAGCGAGTACTCGAAAAAGAGAGATCTAAAGCGATTTCAGTGTTTTTTTTTTTTTTTTAAAGATTTTATTTGTAATGTGATGTAAAAAAATAAATACTGATCCAATTCTTTTGAAAATTCATTTAAATATAGTGACCAGCGAAGCGGGCGTAGCCTGCTAGTATTACAAATAAATAAATACTAAAAGCACAGCTTTAGTATGGGCAAATTTATATATTTTTGGCCTTTTTTTTTTTTTACATGATCTACAAACTTGTAAAAGTTAGCAACTTTCTGATTAGTATAGAAAGATTAGAAAAAGCATAAGAGATTTTTGTAATAGAGAATGGCTTTCTATGAACAGAAGTACGAAGAAAATTCCCACGAGTTAACTAAAATATATCTTTCTATATATAATTTGCAAGAGAGATGACGATTCCGGATCGTACTCATCTTTATAGCAAGTTGCCTTTCATATTTTAGTTAATTTTAAAAAATCTAATAATCCGATCGATAAGCTTATCGATAAGTCCAACGGATTCAGTAAAATTACCTCTTTCATTTGGTACCTTATTTGTAACGAAGTTTTGATTAGGTTTTTAAAATTAATTAAAATATGAGAATAATAACCTGGTAATACAGTGGTGGACATAATTATAAGACACATATCTAATTTGACAAATAGTGAAAGAAAAGATTCAGAACTTAAAAATGTTTTATCAAATACGTCAAAAACATAAATTTATTCTGTTATCACACGTAATTGTTTTACAGAAATGATATTTTTATAGAGTTTAATAAAAAAAAAAAAAAAATATATATATAAATACCATGGACAAATTTATAAGATACCCTAAAATTTTAATTAAAAATCGTCTGCTTTTTTTCGAAAACAATGCGCAATATTCAAATTTTCTGCACGGTGTATGACGTCAGCAGGTAACTAAAGCAGACGATAATAACCGACTTCACGCATTTACAAACATGCCACGAGGTACAGAATTAAAAGAAAGTGAAATTCGCGAAATTTGGAGATTAAATGGAACTGGTGCTTTAATTAATAATATTTCAAAAGTTATTAAACACTTTAGATGTGCAATTAGAAAATTTTTTGAAAAGATCAATTAATGAATCGGTGATTAAAAAATCTCGACGTACTCCTTGCTTGTTCTCGAGAGACAGACGCCATGTGCTTTCGCTCGCTACACAGAATAATGACCACTATAGGCATTAACAATGCTTTGAAACTGAATTGTTGAAGGAGAACCATTCGCAGGGTGTTGCATAATGCTTCCTATGTGAGATATAAAAAAATTGAAGGAAAAAACCACCGCTTCTAAGCCGGCACAAAATGGAGCGTCTAAACTTCGCTAAACAAACTATGATCTGGACCTCCAAATGGTATTCTGCGTTATTATCTGATGAAAAAAAGTTTAACCTGGATGGTCCTGACGGGTTTCAATATTATTGGCATGATTTACGGAAGTCTCCTCATGTACTAATGAGCCGCCAAATGGGTGGAGTCTCAGTAATAGTTTGGGCTATTTTTTCGGCTCAATGGAAAACGGATATTTTTTTTGTGCATTCAAGAATGAATTCCGAAATGTATAAGAATCTTCTTAAAGGTCAACTAGCCATATACGGTGAACTTCTTTGTAGCGAAAACTACACTTTCCAGCACGATAACGCACCGATTCATGCATCACACGAAACAAAAATGTGGCTTTCAGAGCAAAGTATCAATGTACTCCCGTGGCCTTCGCGCTCCCCACACTTAAATCCCATCGAAAACTTGTGGGGGATCTTAGCTCGTGCGGTTTACTGAAATGGGAGGCAGTTTATATGTGTCGAAGACATAAATAATGCTATAAAATGTGCTTGGGAAGAACTGTCTTGCGATATTATGTTAGAATTGATAGATTCGATGCCGAATCGCATCTTTCATGTTATAAAAAACAATGGCGGCTCCATCAAATATTGAATAACCATGTTAGAGGATTTTCTTTTAGATTATTAGTGTTTGCTAATTATGTTGACCACTGTATTTGGAAAAAACGGTTGGTGTCTTATAATTTTGTCCATTATGTTTTTAAGTTTTTTTTCATTAAATTGTATGAAAATATCATTATTATAAAATGATTATATGTGATAACAGAATAAATTTATGTTTTTGACGTATTTGATAAAACATTTTTAAGCTCTGAATCTCTTCTTTCACTATTTGTCAAATTAGACCGGTGTTTTATAATTATGTCCACCACTGTAACTGCAAAATTGGGCATTTATAATTGTTGCCAAGAAAATTTACCAGTTTTTTTTTTTTTTTTTTTTTTTTTTTTTCGTAAGCATAAAATGAAATGCACTTCCACGAGAAAAATAAAAAATTATAAAATATTAAAGTTACTCATGTATATGAAAAAGTGGAAATATGAAACTGGAGCAAAAAACAACCATAAGTTTTTTAATATACATCAATTTTTTTAATAGTATGTTTTGGCACGAATGAATCGCTTTTGGCATGAAAGATAATTCATTGATAATCCTGGGTAATATTTTAAAATTTTAGTGCTGAAATAAATCGGACATTTTTCGCCAAAGGCTCCACCTTTGTGAAAGCCACTTTAAGCCAAGTAGCGCATCAAAAATATAAATAAATTATAAAATATTGAAAAACAGAAGAGAACAGGAAAGGGAAAAGAAAAGAAATAGAAAAATTAATCGCATAAATTATGTATTTTTGTCTAAAATGGCGATAAAAATTGAAAAGTCGACAAGGGGAGCTATATTAAGGGGACTGTGACTATGATCAGATTTACATATTTAATTATTTATTTATTTTATACACCAGCTACAGTGCAGCCACATATCCTAAAACTCACAGTGACGACGCATCCGAAATGTTGGAGGGATGTCAGCTTGACCGACAGTTTTAAATTTGGAAAACATCCAGTAATTCCGTGCTCTGTTATTGCTCATTTTCTCCGAGTCAGATGACTGTGACCCCTATTTTAACATTGGACTCGTTGAGTTAGCACTTGCGCAGATGCTTCCATGGTTTCATGAAATGTGGTCGAAGAATGCTATTAGAACCACAAAAATTAATTGTCTCACGCGATAGATGTAGCCGATCATAGCATATTGTAATACCTGGTAAGTCAAAATGAATATAGTGATTCCAAACGGCTATAACTATTTAATGGTAAAGGATTTATCGATAGGATTAACACAAAATGTAGACGGAACTTCACACTTTTGTATACATACGTCATAGATGTTCCATGTGACTTCCCTTGGTCACACGGATAGCAGCTAGGCGGTAGTCCATTTCACTCCATACATTCTGAAACATTTCACCGACACAAGCACAATACAAATGCGTACTTTGAGTTCTTCAATTGTTTTGGGCATGGGAAGCACACACATCTACCCTGTCTTTTACATAAACCCATAGATAAAAATTACATGGCCTCAAAGTACGCATTTGTAATGCGCTTGCGTCGGTGACTGCAGACGTGCTTCAGAATGTATGGCGTAAAATGAACAACCGTCTAGATGTTGTTCGTGTGACCAAGGGAAGTCACATAGAACATCTATGACGTATGTATACAAAATTTTGGAGTTCCATCTACATTCTGTGTTAATTTTATATATAAATTAGCAGGCTTTGCCCGCTTCGCTGGACGTTAAACTTAAATGATTTGTCAAAATGCCATATCTTTATTAATAACCTAAGTTCTCGCTGTGATTGGTAAAGGTTTTCTCGCTCCCAATGTTAGGAGTCTGGGTCCCCACTGTCTTCGGCACAACTTATCCACTTCTTACTTCCCCACCCTCAGCGGGTGAGTTCGAAGTTTTGCAAAATCCCACTAATGTACATAATGCGTACACTTAATCAATATCCACACACCAAAATTCGCCATTCTAAGATAATTGAAAGCGAATTCAAACGGAAAAACATGTTTTTACACATGTTTATTGCCCTCCGACTCCGAGAAGGGGGGGGGGGGATTTCGAATTTCGTGAAATGCAGTTACAATAAGTGCCGGATGCGTACAAACAATTTACACACCATATTTCGTGACCACAGAAGTCTTTAATAGTATTATAAATAAATAAATACAAAAAGCACAGCTTAAGTATCGGAACCCTTTGGTGACTTTAAATATTTTAAGCCATTTTTGCGATGAACTGAATTGGCTATCTCAATTGTGCAATTAAAGATCTTGGCGAGAAACGTCCGAGCAACTTCGGTGCCGAATTTCAAATTTTGCCAAAGGGATCCAATACTAAAGCTGTTCCATGTCGAATCTGGGTTGAAAACGGAAAAAGGGTAAAATAAATTAGAAATATCAGACCTATATTTATAAATTTGATACCGAATGAAAGGGGTGATTTTGCTGTATCCAGGGGTTCAAGCAGTTTTTCGATGCGACAATTAGATTTTTAAAAAATAACTAAAGTATGAAATTTAAGTGGCAACGGAAAAACGGATAAAGGGAAAAATAAATTAGAAATATCAGACCTATCATTACAAATTCAGTACCAAATGAAAGAGGTGATTTTTCTGAATCCTGGGGTGCAAACAGTTTTTCGATACGACAATTAGATTTTATAAAATTAACTAAAGTATGAAACTTAGATGGCAACACTTCATTTCAATCTTTTCATAATTTGTAGTGAAAATCACGCGAATACAAAAGTCTTTAACTTAAAAATTTATTTTTATATTTTATTTTTTCATTCAAAGCATTTTAGTGAAAAAATATTTATGGCACATGCGCAGACGTTTTTTACACACAATTTAAGCACTAATCATAACTTTGAAAATTTCTATAGATATAATTTCAAATTGGGTGAAGACCTAAGTTTTTGCCAAGCGCCGTTGAATTCCGTCCAGCCGTTCTCGAGTGATGCCCGGACAAACGTGTTTTAGTCTTTTACCCCCTAGGGGGGAACGGGGGAGAATTTCTGAAAAGTTGATAGATATAATTTTAAGTTGGGTGAAGACCTAAGTTTCTGCCAAGCGCCGTTGAATTCCGTCCAGCCGTTCTCGAGTGATGCCCGGACAAACGTGTTTTAGTCTTTTACCCCCTAGGGGGGGGAACGGGGGGGAATTTCTGAAAAGTTCATAGATATAATTTTAAGTTGGGTGAAGACCTAAATTCCTGCCAAGCGTCGTTGAATTCCGTCCAGCCGTTCTCAAGTGATGCCCGGACAAAAAAAGCGACATTCGGACACGATGACACACACACAGACACACACACACACACACACACAGGCAAAATTTTCTGAAGTCATTTTCGGCTTTCATGGGGTGTAAAACGTGAAGATATCGCAAAATTTTTCGATTCCGACAAATTTACAGACAAAACTCTGATTTTATTAATATAGATTACTTTCCATTAAATAGTTATAGCCATTTGTAATCGCTATATTCATTTTGACTTACCCGGTATTATATTTGGCGTGAAATTGTTGTCATTTTATAGTTGATCGAATAGATCAAATAAATATAGAAAATAGCATGAAAGAAAATATTATGTACACCACATATAGTGTTGTTCATATGTAACTGGGATTCAAATATAAAATTGGTACTTCAATTTTTTTGATACTGTCCGTTTCGAAAGTGTCATTTTATAGACACCCAAATGAAGCCCATTGGCAAGCTATTATAACAGACAATAGGGACAAACACCCGAGAGTCTGCGAATGAGTGGATCGCTGACGAAGGCAGTGGGGACAGGAAGCGGGCTTCTGAGCAATTTCATGATTATTATGATTATTATGATTATTATTTTGTTTATAAAGTGATATAGAAAAGAGATTCCTTTAAATATAGTGACCAGCGAAGCAGGCAAAGCCTTCGTTGATTCACTACCTTAATTGATTTCACATTCCGTCATTTTTGACGGGGTTATATACTAGTATATATATATAAAAGGAGTTTATTACAATTTTCTATCTGAAAAATAAACTGAATGTATAGAACTATAGAATAAACAGCGTAAAGCATAGTTGAGATATGAAAGAGATTTTCTACTAACAAGGGAACATTCCAAAGGTGTCATCTTCAAAAAGTATTGAAAAAAATATATGTGATTCTACTCTTCATAAAACACCACAAAATGAAAAAAATATCGGCTGAAATTAATTACAGCGACCACAAAAAATTATCAAAATTAAGCATATTTGGCGATTTAGCGCTCTTAGGCGATACGTTTGCTAGCACCGAGATTGCAGTGTACGAACAGAACCGTGTTTTGCTTCTCCGCCAAGTACTCAAAATCAATCGCCTAGCAGTTTGAAATCGCCAAATATGCTTAATTTTAATAATTTTTTGTGGACGCTGTAATCAATTTCAGCCGATATTTTTTTCATTTTCTGGTGTTTTATGAAGAGTAGAATCACATATATTTTTTTCAATACTTTTTGAAGATGACACCTTTGGAATGTTCCCTTGTAAGACAAATTTATCACCATTGCATTGAAACCAAAATTTAAAACTTAACGGCTTGAACAGCTTTATAACTTTCTAAAATTAATATGGGAATGAACTGAAGATAGGAGAAAAGTTTGAGAAATGTAATACTGAATTTCTTATTGAAGGTTCTCTTTCTTGTTTAAAAACAGAATTACACAAATTCCATTATTCTGATATGAAATTAAAAATATTTCTCAAATCATTTAACTAAATTTGTATCAAAGAGTACAGAAAGTGAATTGTTAGCGCTCAATTTTTGACGTCATTTATTAAAAGCTGTATAATGTATCCAAAACTTCGGAACAGTTATTTCCAATCAAAAGACAAAGAGATCCACTTGGAATATGAGGAAACCAGAGAAGAACAATGAGATCTGCATTTTGAAAAACTTTCGCCTGTATCTTATAGCATCACAAAGCAAGGTCTTAATATTTACATTCCAAAGACAACGGTTAATGTTATTCTTCGGTAAAAATTCTCTTTATTTAGTATTTATTGTGGTGAAAAAAGAAATGAATATTTTAGTCTTGTATTTGTTTTGATTTTATGTTTTCCATATTTCGTTTCTTCTTTTTCATGCTCCAACAATCTTTTCAGAATAAATTAAGATTAGCATAGTTCCATGGTCTTAACCAGCGGTCGCCAACATTTTCGACTTCACGGACCACCAAATTCAAAATTAAGAATCCCAGGGACCACCAAATTCATAATTTAAAGTCAGGAACCTCTAACATTATTAAGGAAGATAAATATAATCCTAGAATAACAAACCTCTTTTATAATTATGAAATAAGCTTATCTATATATATATATATAAGAGTAAACTCGCTAAATCACTGATCACTGACTCAACACAGCCGTGGCGATTCTATGGGAGATAGAGTCGCAAATTTTAGTGAGTACGTTAGTTTTAGGACCCTGATGCCCACGAAGACGGGATTTTGTGAAATAACCCCACCGTTCCCCCCTGGGGAGGGCAGAAGGCAAAAACACATTTATAAGCATAACTCGGCTCCAAATTGCTTCCCAGTGAAGAAATTACAGAGGGAGAGACTAGACTTGAGTACAAAAAAATCAATTTCTCCCTTTTTGGGATTTCGCATTTTTAAGGGGGGGGAGGATAAAAACGATTTTCGGAGGCAAATTTAGCAAAATACGGATTTTTGAGTAAAGCTCTACCAGTAATAGCACAAAGATATAGAACACCGTCAAGAGTTGAATTGAGAATATTTCCAAAAACTCATTTTTGTTTTTTTGCGATTTCAGATTTCGGGGGGAGTTACGAGGGGGCAAATCGAGTCTCCGTGTTAGCGGGTAAATCTATACCGGGCAAATCTATACAAGCTGAGGTCACAAATTTCAGTTTGTGGCTTATTTACGTGTGTCCAACACCCATTCTAACGGGTTTTTGCGAATAACACGCCCTTTACCCCCCCTTAGGGGTGGGGGTGGGGGGCAATAAACCCGTTTACAAGCGTAACTTTGCTTCAAATTATCTCAGAAGGATTAAATTTCATGAGTCTGTTGTTTATGCCTTCCCAACACGCACTGTAAAGGGATTTTTCGCAATTTCTCCCTCCCGCCCCCCCTTTAAGGACGGGCGGGAGGTAAAAATACATTTACATATAAGAGTAACTCTGCTCCAAATTATCTCAGGATAGCGATTTTTTGACAAGTCGATTGGTTATGCGTACTCAAGACACGGACTACAAAGAGATTTTGTAAGATATTTTTCTATCCACCCTTGGGGGTGGGGGTGGGGCAAAAAACATGTTTCCAAGCATAAGTTTGCTTCAAATTATCTCAGAAAGATTAATTTTTACTTGCGGCTTGTTTATGCGAAACCCAACACGCATTATAAAGGGATTTTAAGAAATTTCCTTCTTTCTCCCCTTTAAGGGTGGAGGTTGGGACAAAAAAAAAGTTTTAAGAGTAACTCTGCTCTAAATTATTTCAGAATAGCGATTTTTTGATACATTGATTGGTTATGCGTACTCAGAACGCACAAACTACAAAGGGATTATTTGAAATTCCGTGCTACACCCTTGAGTGTTGGAGGTGGGGGGGGGGGTAAAAATATATTTCTATGCGTAATTCTGCTCCAAATAATCTTAGAATGGCAATTTTCGATGTGTGGACTGCTTATGCGTATTCAACACACACTATAAAGTGATTTTGTGAAATTCCACGCTACCGCTTCTTAAGGGGTGTGGGAGGAACATCTATTCATGCGTAAATCTGCAGTAAATTGTCTTAGGAAGGAGATTTTCGATGTGTGGGTCAATCATATGTATCTAACTCATAAAGATATTTTGAGAAATTCCTTCCTCCTTCTTTCCTTTAAAAGCGGGGCAGGGGGGAGGAGGGGGTTAAAAAACACGTTTTAAAACATAACGCTGCTATTTTTCAATGTATCGGTTAAGTATGTGTATACAACCTGCAATATAAAGAGATTTTGTAAAGTGGGAAAAACCGCTACCGAAGGTAGCGTGAACTTTAACTTAGTCTTTGACTGATTTCATTGATTTATTATTATTATTATTATTATTATTATTATTATTATTATTATTATTATTAATGGTATGGTATTTTGATAATTTATTTTAATATAATTACCAGCGAAGCGGGCAAAGCCTGTTAGTTTAATATAAAACATTATAAATGCTTATTTCAGTGAAATTAAAATATAAATACTTATTTGATAATAAGAACGATGATTAAAGGTTGTTTCATTGTAACAAAACTGTTTTAGGGGAAGAACGTGAGCATATTTTTATTGCTTCCATATTATGAGAAACACAGACGAGATTTAACTACATTAATAAATTGCTATTTCTATATATAAATAACTATATTAACTAAATCTAATAATCTGCATACTATATTGTTAGATTAATTTAATCCAATGAAAATTATATTTTTGGCGTACACTTTAAACTTTTGAAGAATTCGAATAATCTGATAAATTGAGAACTATTCTGAGCATAAATATCAAATGCAGATCAGAAATTCAAAGCTATGATATACTTACATTCAAATACTTACTGATACTTACACAATTTCAAATACATTCTGATACTTATATTCAAATTTTTGTAATAAGAGATTATTCCATATATAAGGTCTCTCATCCAGAAAATTCTGATGTTCAGGACTTTCTGAATTTCTCATTTTCATAAAAAATAAGAAATTCAGAAAATCCTGAAGTTAAAATTATTATTAATATAATTTCCAATAAAACATTTAAAAATATAAATAATATCAATATTTTTCTTCTGACCACCAAAATTTTGTCGCGGGCCATTAGTGGTCCACGGACTACGGTTGGCGAGCACTGTTCTAAAAAATATTAGGCCATTCATACGCTAAGAATTCGTCTATGAACTTAAAGCAAATAAATTAACTTATTAAGTATCCATATCAGAATGTTTAGATCACTAAGTATCTAAAAAATTGTAAAAAAAAAATTACTTGAAATGCATTGTAGATCTAACATATGATTACGAAATGTCTTGTAATTATCAATATTTATTTGAATTAGAACAGAACGTATATCCATAGAGATAAGGAACTTTCTTTTAAAATATCAAAGTATTATTATTATTATTATTATTATTTTATATAACATGGAAGGTATTCAAACATGTGAAATGTCATTATTTTAGAAAATAAGACGTACAACCCTAGAAACAACATATTGTATTCAAAATACTAAAATTTTATATATCTGATGAAATACCAGCATTTTTATTCAATAATGTTTAATCTCGCATAAAGAGGATGTTAATTTTTTTTTTGTATATTTTATTATCCTAATACCCTAGTAAATGTCCTAAAATATCAGAAAAATGTCGTCAATAGAATGAATTAAATTTTAAGTATTATGAAAAAAAGTGTGTAAAGCAAATAAGAGGGTTTATTTAAACATCTATTTTGAATTAAAGTTGCACCTCGGTCAGAATCCGGAATCTTAAGGAAAATATAATTGTTGGTTACAGGGTATAAATGACCTAATCCAATCGTTTCAAATTAAATAAATAAATAAATAATTTACCATTTAATAAACGTCTAAAGAGACCAATGAACATAGTCCATCGAATATATTGAACAAAAGGGCGCAAAATTTCAGATTCTTCGTTTGAGTGCAAACTCACCAAATCTCCTCCTGAAAGATTAATAAGAAAAATGAAAAAAAAAACAAACAAAAAAAAAAAAAACAATAAAAGTATTGTTATATGTAAAGGAATTCTTTAAAAGTTCAAAAATAAATTAACATAAATATATGACAATAGATATAACATGTGCGGAAATAAGCACATAACATGGAAAAGAGAATAGAAATTTTATGTATATTATTTAATTATGAGACCAAAAGAATTAGATATTCAACTAATTATTTCAGAACAACTTTTGACGAAGCTACTCATCGTTATCGTTCTATAGAAGGGTTTATTATATTTTAAATGTTGTAAAAATTTCATGCAGTTTCGACACTTTTTCAAACAGTACTTTTCTGCTTTGAGAAAATAATCTTACAAGATTTCTATTAGGCTTTCGATTACCCAAATTCTAAATACTTTTTTATTTGACTTTCTAATTTATGTAAATCTGCCTTCATAATTTTAAAGATATTTCTTTTTTCCAATTCAAGAACATATTTTTCTGCAGTTTTTTAAAAGAAAACTTGCACAAAGTAAAGCACTATCTGTGTTAAAAATACGAGAGAGCGTGGTAAAGTTTACTAAAAATTGCTAAAATTAAATAATTTTCAAAAATTCAATTTTTGTTTGATTGTATTAAGACATTTTTCTGCAGTAACCCTACAGATTTATATACCGAGTGTCCCATAAGACTGTAGACATTTTAAAAATTCATAAAATTTGAAGGAATTAGTTTAAATGAACAAGGTTTGCGAAAGAGATATTCTCCTGAATGGAGATTTTTTTTTTTATTTTTTTTTGTAGAGAAAGAAAAAAAAAAAAGTTTGTCGATAGACGAATAGTTAAAAGCTATATATGAGCAAATTACACATTTTTGTAAAAAAGCTGTATTTATTTGAATGCAAATTTCTAAAAGTATATAAATCCTATTCCATGTGTCCACCATCACCATAAATTGCAGTTTGCAAACGAGCTACAATGCCGCTAACAGCAGCTGAAGTCGGCGATTCTTACCTGAGGAAAAACATATTCTCCAATAATGCTTTATCCAAAAAGTCAGCATCGCAATTAAAACTTCATGTATGCGTAAGTAGGAAGCAAAATAAGAAATAAGCTATGTTAATTATAAAATTGTGCAATTTATAGGACTTAGGATTTGCAGGATTTATAGGATTTGCATATTTCTTGTTACGCATTCGTGCAGCGCCTCCTATCCACGGAAAATTTCACTTTTTTTTTTTTTTTTTTTCCCCTTTACAAAAAATAAATAAATCCCCGTTTACGAAAACAACTTTTTCGCAAACAGCACTTAATTCAACCAATCCTTTCAATTTTTATAAATTTTTAAAATATCTACAGATTTTTGGGACACCCGGTATAGTTATTCCACCGTTTCTTGATCTTTTGAAGACGAAACAGAGTTTGCATTAATTGTTTTTTGAAATCAAATATATCACCAGAAATAGATGTAATTTACAATATTATTTACATATAAAGATAAATTAATTTTTACAATTTTTTTTATTCATATTGCTCGATAAACTCCTAGTGATAATTAAAACTTTACTAGTTAATACCCGTCAAAGTTAAAGCCCCTACATTAATCAAGTATCTTTTGGTTGGAGGAACGAGGAATAAATTTCAGGAAATTTCAATATACAAAATTTAAGCATACTCAACATAATAAAAATAAAATCCCAAGGTTTTTCTAATTTTACGCTAAATATGACGAAAATAATGTTAGGAGTAATTAAAAGAAAGGATGAATTTATATAAATTATCGAAAAAATCAATATTTCTTAATGAGATAGTATCAGTATTTGTAATAATACTTATCAAAGCATCAAGCATGTAAATTACTCCCACAATAGAATTCCTCCCTGTCACACAAAATCGACTAATAATCTATAGAACTGCACTCCTTTTATGTTTACTGTGAAATTTATTCGTTGTTTTTCATGCAAAGTGAATGAATACAAAGATTTACAACCAGATTATAATTATATTAACTTACTATCAACGATAACAGGTCACAGTTTTTAATAAAAGACATACATGAAAGACAAAGATTTCATTCACTTTAAAATACATCATTAATTCTAATTTGCCAAGACGATAAGTGCATTTTAAGTATAAAATAATAGTTTTGATTCTGATTTTTCCTTCCCATATTTGTAAAAACACTTGGATATAATCCAAAATATTAATTCATTGTATTCTAAAAATAAACTGCAAATCAGAATAAAGTTAAAATTTGTTTTTACTGAAATTGTATTATAACACTTATCAAAATAGTATATTTCAACAAAAGTATACTGTTAAAAATAAATAAATAAATAAGAATGAATTTAATATACTTTAGAAAACTAATTTGCTCATTAAATTTTTAATAATAAATTATACTATGTAAATTTCATAATACCTTAAAATAGGCTTTTGCCATCATTTTTAAATAATAATGTTTATAATAATTCTGGTTCCAAGAAAAATATTAAAACTTAGCTTTTGATCTTTAAAAAAAAAACTAGTTGGCATAGGTGGACTCTGCTCAGTTCCCCATCATATTTATGTTCTCATAAATTTCTAGTGTGAGACATATTATAATCATGTTAAAAGAAATGAATTTGAAAAAAGCTTAATACAGTAACAGAATGAAATCCCCGCCTAATAGGCTATCCACCTTTCACTTCGATATATTTATTTTATTCTAATCTATTAATTTATTTTATCAGGGTCAATTCCGCTGTTTAGTTTTCATGCTACTATTTCCAATGCAATAATCCTCAAAATTCATATTTATATGAAAAATTTACAATTTCGCTATGTTGATAAAATCGTAAATTACAAATAATTTACGAAATTTTCCTATTAGAATATTTGTATTCATTCATGTTCAAACAACTATCATAAATGGAATTTTGAAGTTGTCTAATGTATTTATGATCCTCAAAATGGAAGTTTATGCTCAATTTTGCCTTATTCTGACATGTTAAGTAAATCGTAAATTCCAAAAAACTTATGAATTTTTTAAATTGGAAAAACCATAGTCTATGATATTCATGCCAGTATCCTAAGTAATATTTAGAAAGTGGTTTGACATCTTTACGATGAAAATATCTCTCAAAATTCACGTTTATGTGAAATTTTGCCCTATATTGCCATGTTAAGAAATTCGTAAATTTCCAATAACTTGCGAAATTTTCAAAGTAGCATACTTATAGTTACTGATCTTCCTTTCGGCATCAAAACTGATATTTTAAAACTGGTCTGACATTTTTACAGTAAAAAGTTTCCATTTAATGCAAGCTTAACTGAAATTTTGTCCTATTCTCCCATGTTAAGAAAATCGTAAATTCCTAATAACTTACGAAGTTTTTTAATTCGAATGTTGCAAATGAATAGGGTTCTTGCCAGTGTTGAAGGTAATATTTAAAAACTGATTTGACCTCACTGCGATAATTTGTTCTTGAGATATCGTGTACACAGACTAACAAACTAACGGACTAACGGATTAACAGGCACCCTACATACAGACACCATACAAATTTTGTCATTTTCGGATTCCTCACACTTGAAAACGTGTAAAAAAGTCAAAAAACCGAGGTCGAAAATTTTCTCGATTACCTAAGTTCCCCATACCTATAGTATGATGGGGAACTAAAAAGTGAAATAAATGTTATTTGATAAATTATTTTTCAAAATTTCGTAATAACAATTAATTTTTGTTACACAATAAATATTAAAATTATTACTTAATAAATTGCTTTAAATTATATTGGACTTTTAAAGTCGTTTGAAATAAGACTAAACTTAAAAATGAAATGGCGCCTAATGGTATTTTATTTTCGCGTAAACACATTTTCATTTTCTAAATTTGTGAAGCTATGTAACGTTTTAGTTCCCCATCATACTATAGGTATGGGGAACTTAGGTAATCGTGAAAATTTTCGACCTCGGTTTTTTGACTTTTTTACACATTTTCAGGTGCGAGGAATCCGAAAATGACAAAATTTGTATGGTGTCTGTCTGTAGGGTGTCATTTAGTGTGTTAGTCTGTTAGTGGGTTAATGTGTTAGTCCGTTAGTTTGTTAGTCTGTGTACACGATATCTCACGAACAAATGATCGCAGAGAGATCAGATCAGTTTTAAAATATTACTTTCGATGCTGGCAAGAACCCTATTCATTTGCATTATCCAAATAAAAAAACTTCGTAAGTTATGAGAAATTTACGATTTTCTTAACATGAGAGAATAGGACAAAAATTCACTTAAAGGTACATTAAATGGAAACTTTTTACTGCTAAAATGTCAGACCAGTTTTAAAATATCAGTTTTGATGCCGGAATGAACATCAGTAACTATAAATATGCTACTTTGAAAATTTCGCAAATTAGTGGAAATTTACTAATTTCTTAACATGGCAGTATAGGGCAAAATTTCGCATAAACGTCAATTTTGACAGATATTTTCATCGTAAAGATGTCAGACTACTTTTGAAATATTATTTAGGACACTGGCATGAATATTAATGACTATGAATTTTCCAATATAAAAATTTCATAAGTTATTGGAAATTTACGAATTTCTTAACATGGCAGAATAGAGCATAATTTCACATAAACGTCAATCTTGAGGGATATTTTCAACGTAAAGATGTGAAACCCCTTTCGAAATATTATTTAGGATACTGGCATGAATGTCATAGACTATGATTTTTCCAATTAAAAAAATTCGTAAGTTATTTGGAATTTACGATTTACTTAACATGTCAGAATAAGGCAAAATTGAGCATAAACTTCCATTTTGAGGATCATAAATACATTAGGCAACTTCAAAATTACATTTATGACATTTGTTTGAACATGATTGAATACAAATATTATAATAGGAAAATTTCTTAAATTAATCGTAATTGAAGATTTTATCAACATAGCGAATTTGTAAATTTTTCAGATAAAATATGAATTTTGAGGGTTATTGCATTGGAAATATTAACATGAAAACTAAACGGAATCGACCCTGATAAAATAAATTAATAGATTAGAATAACATAAATATACCGAAGTGAACGGTGGATAGCCTATTAGGCGGGGATTTCATTTTGTCACTGTATCAAGCTTTGGTGACATTCATTTCTTTTAACATGATTATAATATGTCTCGCACTAGAAATTTATGAGGACATAAATATGATGGGGAACTGAGCAGAGTCCACCTATGCCAACTAGTTAAAAAAAAAAAAAAAATCATGAAAATTAGCTCTTCAAAACATAATAATAGTTTTAAAGCGTTATGACATAATCATACCGGACAAATAGTGGGAATGCTTAAAAAAAAAAAAAAAAAAGTACAAGTCTTTAATTTTTTTCTTGACATATAATTCAAGAAAGTTTGGTTATTGTACTATTTGTTTGGCAGGAAGAAAATTTATAATTAATCCATAACTATGATGTGACGAGGCGTATTTCTACATTTTTAACACATAGAGTTTAATAAACGACTAAGACAATTACAGCTGACATACGCATGTTTCACGAACGATTACATATTGAAGACTGATGACTGATCTGTTTTAGCACTTTTAGCATTAATACAAGTAAAGGGGAATTAACAGATCATTGATTGGACAATACACTTCACAGGTACCTGTACTTTTATGTGACGTCACTCACCAGAAGACCAATGAATTTAATCAGGAACATAATAATGAAATACACCACAGTTATAGCGTTTCTTCAAAACGTTAAGAGGTATAATATTGTGTGATTCTGGGGAAATTTTATTATGGGTGATGATTGAATCAATATTGTTATTATTATTTGTCAAGGATGGCGAACAACTTTTTTAAGATGTTATGATGTATTAAAGTAGCCACATATGATATTTCTAAATTCGCCAATTTCTAGAAAAATTCTCAAATAATTTCGTTTAACCAAACGTTTCAAATTACTTTCTTTTCAAGACGAAATTCCATTACATAACAGCATCAGTTTTTTTTCTTATGTAGTAAACAATTTAAATAATTATAAGACTAAAGAAAAAGAAGCATTTTATATACCATGTTTTTAAATTTTCTATTGAATCATAGCTAGGAACTACATTAGCCCTTTATCAATGCATATAAAATTTTTAAAGTGATAATGGCGGCAATTTTTTGAGATGCATAATTTAACTTTTTTTAATTTTTTAACCTTCACGTTTAATTAAATGTACTAGCTGGACCCCGTCGACTTCGAAGGTCACTTTATTGACCGTAATGTTTCAAAAATCGTTTATTAATTATATCATTAAATTATTTATTAAATCATTATTTAAATGTATTTCAAGTTAAAACATCTAATTTAATTTACAACATTTCACTTAAAAAAAAAGAAATTCGGAAAAATGGTTATAAATTAAAATACTATGTATGACATCACTTTCTACAAAGTACTGTCAATGTGACGTCAAACTGACTCCAAATAAAACAGTTGCTATCTTTTATTTTCTGTTTCTTTTAATACTAAGGCTACATGTTAGCTGACCAACCCGGCGTTGCCTGTACCCATGATAATAACCTTAACTGAACCTTAAATTTGTATGATTTTATATCTTTAACTCGATTTTGTTTGAATTTCTATTTTTAAATAAAGGCAACGCGAAAAAATAATCAGCTGTAACAAAAAAATTACCTCGAACCGAACGAAACTCAGTCTTGTGACACCGGTGTCTGTGGCAGCACATACGTGAGCCGCTAATAACGTAAAAAAAAATTCCCAAAAATTAACCTGCAACCGAAAGAACCCACCCGGTGTTGCCCGGGCCCATGATAATAACCTTAAATGCACCTTAAATTTGTATGGTTTTATATCTTTAACTCGATTTTGTTTGAATTTCTATTTTTAAATGAAAAGATCACAAAAAAAAAAAGAAAATAATAATAATAATAATAATAATCATTATCTGTAACAAATAAAAATTACTTCAAACAGAACGGAACTCGGGTTCGTATCCCAGTGCCTGTGGCACGTATATGCAGACAGCTATTAACATGAAAAAATTCTCAAAAATTAACCTTGAACCGAACGAACCTCTGACTCGTGTTACCGCTGCCTGTGGCTGCGGCACCGTATAGCAGGCATGCTACTTACGCACTGCAAAATCCACTTTCCTCCAACAGGGAGCACAGTATGTTCTATACGAAAATCACCAATCACCTTGAATTTCCAAGACCTTTCAAATAAGGTGTCACATGGTGGTGTCAACTGTAAAATCCTTTAGTTGCACTTTCCACCGCCAGGGGGCGCAGTTTGTTCTGTACGAACATCACCAACGGTGAGGAAATACCAAGATCACTTAGTTCCATTTCACTTAGTTCCAAAATCACTTAGTTCCATTTTTTACCACCAGGGGTCGCATTATACTGTATACAAACATCCCCAATCGACATGAAATTTCAAGACCTTTAAAATGAGGTGCTACATGTGTGGGTCTAGAACGGATTTCCCTCTCAAACTAATTTCCCCCCTTTCCCCTCTCCTCCAAATCTACTTTCCCCCTTTTTCCCCCTTTAAAATCGAAAATTCCAAATTCGCAGATATTGATTTTTTAGTATTCGACTCTAGTCCCCATATGTAGAATTTCTTCACCGTGAAGCAATTTGAAGCTTAGTTAAGCTCGTAAACGTGTTTTTAACCCGAAACGGGTGGGAAATGGTTTCCCACCCGTTTCCCCCGGGGGGAAACTGATTAAAGTTGATTCTGCACGCATAACTTTCCTCAAACTCAACGAATTTAAGCAGTTAATAGCTCAAAAGAAAGAGCTTGATCCACTGAGTGTTCTTAGACTTGTGTCAACAGCCTACATTAATTAGAACTCTAGTTATAGAGGTTTGAGTGAAGGAAAATCTTGAAAAAATTGAATGTAAAGTTGATTGTGCAAGCATAACTTTCCTCAATCTCAACGAATTTAAGCAGTTAATAGCTCAAAAGAAAGAGCTTGATCCACTGAGTGTTCTGAGAGTGAAACGATCAAGATCCATTCATTAGAAGAGGAGCTATGAGCATTCGAATTGCTTGAGTCAATGTGTCCCATAAGAAATGTACAGGAAAGAATCGAGTTTGAGTATAACTTGAGTAAGGTGGGAGTTGAGTAAATTTCAATGATTGATGACATATCTGTGTCTAAATACCTTTCATTTTAAAAAAAAATGAAGGAAATCGGCCGGATAGAACGGCCAGACGGACTGACTTTAGTTTTCATAATTTTTTTTAATATATAAGATTATTATTATTTTTATTTTTATGTCGAAAGAAAATGAACTCGTAAAATTTTTTTGGCAACAATTAATTATAGCTAATATTTTAATGGCTGTTTTTTAAGCTATTAGGAGGCTATTATTTTCATATCTTAATGATCTTTCATATCTTAAAGAAAACTAATCAAAAATTTGGAAATTGGGCTTCGAAGTCTTGTGTTGTCATCGGGTTCTGAGCTAGTCTGAGAGTTTCAAATGTCTAGCTATTACGGAAGTTAGTTAAAAGTCGATTGCAAGATTTGTACTGGACAAACAAACAGACAAGCAAAAAAGAATCGAAGTTAATAAAAACACGGTAAAATCACTTTTCTTATATTGTGAATAGATAAAAATTTCAACTTTAATGCTTTTTGTTTATAAATATGCAAATAAAGCATTTGTTGTATTGTTCAAATTTATAAATTCAGAACAAAATGTTATTTACTAATCAACTAAAATCGATTTGACAAATCCTTGTAGTTATTTTTTTAAAATTCTCTTTATTCATGATGCATTTCCCTTAGCACGTAAATATAGAAAAGTTATCACTATTAATTAAACGAAAAGGGGAATATTTAGACATAATATTAATAAATAAAGTATTCACTAATTAAATTAAGATTACAGATATGTTGATGAATATATAATGAATGTTTTCAAAATCCTTTTAAACAGGAAAAAAAAAAAAAAAGAAGAAGAAGAAGAAGAAGAAAATAATATTGTTGCGTACTTGGGGGTTCGTAATTTGTCCGAGAATGAGAGGCGAAACTTGCAAAAATTCAGTAATTTATTCACAGAAAGTTCCAGAAAAATACAGGTCTATAAACCAAATATCAGCTTCAATTCAACTAATAAACATAGCTTAAACAACAGCAGTCGATAACAATTCCACAGTACAAACTGTATAGCAATAACACATAAAGCAAGTCTCATTCAAAGATGCTCCGAACTCTTTGAATCGCAATGCAAGCAGTGGTGAAACTGACTGAGAACTGACTGAAATGTCTTGGCGAAAAAAAAAACGCTCCTTATATACCGGCGTAGAAAATTGTGGAAAATTCGAGAAAGTGGTCAGCTAATGAGATTAGAGCTTCCATATTTGGTACTAGCAGGCTACGCCCGCTTCGCTGGTCACTATTTTTAAATGAATCACAATAATTAATGAATTCTCAAAATTGCATTAATTTTTATCATGTGATAAAAAAAGAAAAAAAAATCTGATCAGGAAAAATGTCGCACCGGGTCCCCTCTGCCTTCGGCAGCGTAGACCCGTGCACTGCGCGCACCTATTCCTTCACCATCCTTATGACATCTCAAAATTCCATGTTATTACTCATAAACTTTCATTCTCAAGTAAAGGAATTAAAAAATATATCATTTAGCATCGGTAAAAACTCACACCGGGACGCCACTGCCTTCGGCAGCGCAGACCCATGCGCGCTGCGCGCGCACGCTTGAGGATATACGTGCGCTGTACACGCATATTCCTTCTCAACTCAAACTTTTATTAAGAAAATAAAATTTAAAAAAAAATCTTTTATCATCGGGTAAAAACTCGCACCGGGTCCCAAACTCATGCGCGCTGCGCGCCTATTCCTGCCCCACCGTTCCAGCCCCTCCTAATTAACTTGCATATACCAATTTTGAACGGTCTTACTCAATTAGCTGAGATGCAAAAGAAAACCTGATCAGGACACTTTAAATTGTAAATCAGGTGAAATCTCGAATTCCACTTTCGATAATGTAAAATAACTTTAAAATATCTTTCGAATGATGTATTAGAAATAATTTAATCATAATTAGAATATGAAATATTGAAATTTAAAAATATTTCAGCGCCATCTGGCGGTCGAAATTTCTGTAATCTATTGTTCCATTCCAGATCAACAAAGCTTTCAAATGATGTATTACTCATGAAATTATTTTAATTAGTAGATGAGATACAAAAAAAACCTAATCAGGACACCTCAAAACGTGTAAATCGGGTGAAATCTCGAATTCCATTTTCGATAATGTAAAAGTACTTTAAAATGTGTATCAGCTAAAATAAGCTTTCAAATGATGTATTACTTATGAACTTTTTTTAATTAATAACTGAGATACAAAAAAAAAAAAACTGATTCAGGACACCTCAAAACGTGTAAATCTGGTGAAAACTTTCGATAATTTAAAAGAACTTTAAAATATCTTTCGAATGATGTATTACAAATAATTTAATCATAATTAGAAATTGAAATATTGAAATTTTAAAATATTACAGCGCCATCTGGCGGTACAAATTTCTGTATTCCACTGTTCGATTCCAAATCAAAAAAGCTTTCTAATGATGTATTACTTATGAAATTATTTTAATTAGTAGCTGAGATACAAAAGAAAACTGATTCAGAACACCTCAAAACATGTAAATCTGGTGAAAACTTTCGATAATTTAAAAGAACTTTAAAATATCTTTCGAATGCTGTATTAAAAATAATTTAATCATAATTAGAAATTGAAATATTGAAATTTTGAAATATTACAGCGCCATCTGGCGGTACAAATTTCTGTATTCCACTGTTCGAAAAGCTTTCTAATGATGTATTACTTACGAAATTATTTTAATTAGTAGCTGAGATACAAAAGAAAACTAATTCAGGAGACCTCAAAACGTGTAAATCTGGTGAAAACTGTCGATAATATAAAAGAACTTTAAAATATCTTTCGAATGATGCATTAAAAATAACTTAATCATAATTAGAAATTGAAATATTGAAATTTTAATGTATTACAGCGCCATCTGGCGGTAGAAATTTTTGTAATCCACTGTTCGATTCCAAATCAAAAAAGCTTTCTAATGATGTATTACTTATAAAAATATTTTAATTAGTAGCTGAGATACAAAAGAAAACCTAATCAGGACACCTCAAAACGTGTAAATGGGGTGAAATCTCGAATTTCATTTTCGATAATGTAAAAGTACTTTAAAATGTGTATCAAGTCAACATAGCTTTCAAATGATGTATTACTTATGAAACTTTTTTAAATAATTTCTGAGATATAAAAGAAAACTGATTCAGGACACCTCAAAACGTGTAAATCTGGTGAAAACTTTCGATAATTTAAAAGAACTTTAAAATATCTTTCGAATAATGTATTCAAAATAATTTAATCATAATTAGAAATTGAAATAATGAAATATTGAAATTTTAAAATATTACAGCGCCATCTGGCGGTACAAATTTGTGTTTTCCACTGTTCGATTCCAAATCAAAAAAGCTTTCTAATGATGCATTACTTATGAAATTATTTTAATTAGTAGCTGAGATACAAAAGAAAACTAATTCAGGAGACCTCAAAACGTGTAAATCTGGTGAAAACTTTCGATAATTTAAAATATCTTTCGAATGATGTATTAAAAATAATTTAATTGGAATTTGAAATACCGAAATTTTAGCTGAGATACAAAAGAAAACCTACTCAGGACATTCTAAAACATGTAAATCACGTGAAATCTCTAATTCCATTATCTACGGTAGTTTTATTAATGGAAGTAAAAAGAAATATTTTTTACCCAAAACCTATATATACCACGGTAGTCGGGTAATGGAAGTAAAAAGAAAAAGAAAAAGTATTTTTTAGTTCCTTCAAATGTATTTTGTTGCTATGGAAACTTCTATCGTCTATTGAAAGATGGATTACGTGTTAGAATAAAATTTATTTTGCAATTAAAATGTAACTGCTTTGTTTATTAATGAAAATTGATGAAATTTTAACTGCAGGTTGGTTTTGTGCTGAACAGGTTGTATATTAAGTGTTGTGTACGAAAAAGAAAATTTGATGCACTTTGAAATTTGCAATTTTTAACCCCAGTTAAAGATCATGTGACATTAATGACTTGCACCTGTTTTGTTTCCGTTCGAGACAGGCGTTAAAATCGTCTGCTGAATGCTGATAGAATGCCTCTTTTTAAGCAATAAGGATTTTTGGTCATTGTTCGATCGACATGGGTCAACATTTTAATTAATATCTCCGAAACTAATTAAGATTTTTAAATTCTGTTTCGAGGAAAACATCGGAAAGGCTCCAGAGCATCCGTATGTCAATTCTTGTGTTTCTGTGTTCAGTAGGGGCTGAACGTATAAAAGAACAGACAGACAGACAGACAGACAGACAGACAGACAGACAGATAGACAGACAGACAGACAGACAGACAAACCTTTCCATTTATTATTATAGATATCGATAATAAGCATTTTCTCGCCAAGGTCGCCAAAAAAGTCGCCAAGGGGAAAGTCGCCATATTTGTCGCCAAATCCATTACTTGCTTTATTGGAGCTTTTTAATGCGTTTTAAAGGGGAAATTAAGCTATTTTAACACGAAAAAGAGCTGGAAAATCAGAAAATTGATATTTTATCAGCTTACTAAGCCTCTTTGAAAGAATTTATAAAAAATAAATACAATTATTTACAATTTCGTAAGAATATAAAGATTCACCAAAGTAATAGATCCAAACAACGACAATTTATTATTTATTCATTTTTGTGATTGCAGTTTTTCACTGCTATACTATGAGGTACGATACCATTGAGTATGATGTCGTCATAAAGAAAAGAAAATAATTATAAGATAAAAAAAACTTTTTATATACCATGTTTTAAATTTTCTGATGAATCATAGAGCTCTTATCAATGTGCATAAAATTTTTAAAATCATAATGACGTCAATTTCTGTGAGATGCATAATTTAACTTTTTATAATTTTTAATGTTCACGTCACGGAGTGGTTCACGTTTAATTAAATGTATTTATTTTTATGTCGAAAGAAAATGAACTCGTAAATTTTTTTTTGGCAACAATTAAATTATAGCTAATATTTTAATGACTATTTTAACGCTATTAGGATGTTATTATTTTCATATTTTAATTAATTATAAGAAAACTAATCAAAAATTCGTAAATCGGATGGATGGTTGGGTTTTTACGTCGCACTAGTGCTGCGCAAATGGGCAATTGGCGACGGTCTGGGACACACCCCCTAGAGGTGGTCCGGAGACATGCCATCACAATTTTGATCCTCGACGGAAGGGATGGCTTAGTTATATTTCATATATATATATTCTCGACAGAAAACCGAAGAAAAAGAACGCTATCGCCCTGACGCCGCAAGAAAAGAGAAACACAAACCGAAAACTTTTACTTTTATTGTTGCCACAGCTACGGATTTAATTTGCAGCTCCCCGATTAAAGAAAAAAGACTGATTTGCGTCTTTTGCAATGAAGCGCATAAGAATATAGATTGTGATTACGTCAAAAAAAAAAAAAAAAAAAAAAAAAAAAAAAAACTAAATTGCTCTATCTGCTAAAATAAAATCGTTTCTCTATTATGTATGAAAATCTAATGAATTTAGGGATTCCACTAAAATTAACTTTAATAGAAAAATTGTTACGCAGATGAGTAGTAGTTTGCAATCAAAATAATTTTGTAACTAAATTTGATCTAAATAGCCAATCTTTTTCTGATATATTTTATCTGCAAATATTAGAAGTACGAGTTAAGGATAATAATATTTTTAAAAACAGTTTTTTACAGTGGTAGTAAAAATTTCTATATTTTAAAATTTGTCACGAAAATATTGAATTAAACAATAAAGAAGAAATTTTAAATTTCTTTACGAAGGTGTACATGTACCGGAAACTCATAAATGTTATGAAATAACCGTTAGTAATTTAAATCAGTTTTATAGTTATAGAATTGCAGGATTCGATAAGGGAAAAATTTGTACAGCAATCCCCAGAGTTGTGCACTTTTGAACAAGATCCTCAGGAAATACATTTAATTCTGGCTGCTGGTGTCGCTAGAATTAATTACACGAGCAAAATAGGGCCAATTTTAGTTAAGGGATTAATACCTTTAAAAATTAAAATGGGGTGGACTTTAATGGGAAGCGACACATCAAATACTATAAAACATGGAAACGTAAATTCCCTTTCATCGTTTTTTTCACAAGTCTTGAATCAGAAACACAGAAGTCCACAACAATATTAAAAATGAATTTGTTAAAGAAAGGAACAATATCTCAAGCACTTTGTTTACAAGACCAATTTTGTGGCAACCAATTCCGTATACACATAGTATTACATAGTTACAATTTGAAATTGCTTTTCGTAAATAATTGTAAAAAAGATACACTTGCCTCTTCTTTTACAATCAAAACTAGCTTCATAAAAATTAACTTCCTTTCTAGTTTCAATGTAATAACAGTATTCTCCGCCAAGATCTCTCCAATCATCCAATTCTGTAGGACAATGAGAAGCTCTTGCTGGCGGTTTTAGAACTGGAGCTCTTACTATAAAATTAGTGATATCAAATGAATTAATTTGTATATATTTAATGAACTGTTTTAAGGCTAAGAAATACATAAGGTTAAGAAATACATAAGGTTAAGAAATACAAATCATACAAAATGCATTGTTTACAAAGTACATAACGTTATTTTTAAAGTTTTTATTTTTCATGATTCAATATGAAATATTTGGTGCTTTAAACTGCAATGCACAAGTAAAATATATAAATTGCTGTAAATGTCCGAAATCGGAGAATGTCGACATTCATCGGTGAATGTCAACTTTCACATAGTCGTTTTGTGTATGTCCAAAATATTCAATTATCTTCTTAAATATTCGGACTATCACCGGTGTATGTAGAGAAACACAGACATACTCTGGTGGAGGTCGAAAGGAGAAGCCGATGTCGACGGAAAGGCTACAGTCTGGCGCCAAATCATTTCTTCTGGCGCGATTAAGGTCCTGTGTCTCGGGAGGGCGTAACTTGGTTACGGAGGCACTCGGTTCCCCAGCAATTACTATCACGCATGTTAAAACCAAAATATATATTCATTTTAATAAAAACGATGCATTCATAAATACAGTTCATACAACAAGTCCATATAACAATGTTTTTGTTACGAAAATAAGCATACATAATACTTTTACAACACTATGTTTTTAGAATCTCTCGCCCATAGTGCTTAAAAAGTCTGATAGATACTCCTCTATCTTAAACGATGTCAACATCAAATAGGTAATAGTTATTATTAATTTTGAAGCGGATCCCTCAATTCCTATTTTTCCTTTTATTGTAAACATAATGGAACCATATATATATATATAAATAAAAATAAACGAAAGATTGAGGAAACATGGTTTTATCTTACAAGGAGAGGTCACGACATGGAAAATTCAGATCGGGACGAAATTCCGCAGGAATGTAGTATGCTATGAGGGTAACAACATATTAAAGCAGTACGATCCACTATACACAAAATTTCGAGAAAAAAGCATTTAAAGTTTCAGTATGCGTGTTTTTTATGCGTGTTTTAAATCACTAATGTTTTGTAGCATCATTGTAAATTGGAATGTGATAAATTGGTATGCGACATTGGATCATTTTCATTCCACTTAATTATAAATAAATAAATAAGCATAGAGTAATTTGAAGTTGATTTTCGTAGTATTGATTCGGTGTATTTTTTATATGTTTATTAAAAATATCATAGTTTTTTATTTCCTTAATTCGTACGAAATGAAATAAAGTAAATTGTAATGACCATTTCAAATATGTAATTTCGTTAAGTATCAATCTGCATCTCAAATAACAAAATAATGAAATATTATGTATTAATAATAATAAATATAACAAAATATTTAAAATTTTAATAACTCTTGTACCTTTTGATATTTCGCAGATAAATGATAATTGTTCTGAACATGGAACAGTTATCCAATCTTTTCTTCTTTTCCTAGCAATGCAGGTTCTGTTCATCAAATCCATCCCTTCTTTGTTGAAGCCATTGTATGCGACATACCAACCCGATGACCATTTCTGTTGCAGCTGATTCTAAATTTTAATGTTAAACAAAGCTTCTTGAGATTAGATAATAAATTATAATAATAATAATAATTTTTTTGAAAGTTTCAAGTAACAAGTTGCAAATGTAACTAAACTTCTTTCATTGTTTTCTTTCTTAACCCCTCCCCAATTTTAGGTACGTTTTGTAATAAAAAAGTAAACGTGTAACCTAAAAGGTGGGACTGGTCAAATACCTTGAGAATCTCGGATCTACATCTCGAATCGTAAAGTAAAATAATATGTATTTCAATATTATTAGTATTGAAGTAATATTATTAATTAGTATTAGTATTAAAGTAAAATAATAAGTATTTCAATATTTTAAAATAAATTATCTAATGATCCAAAACTAATGAACAATTTTGTCGTTTCAAATGCGAATCCCTATTTTTTATTGAAGATTTCGATTCCTCTGAAAAAAAAAAAAAAAAAAGAAAGAAAGAAAAATCAAACTGCTTTGACTTATAAATGTCTCCACCTTATGCACAGATGTCGCTATAATAAATAAAATTAAAACGTTAGTACAAACGTTTAAAAATTGGAATATGTGAAAAAGTATCCCGAGTTTCAGAAAAAAAAAAACTAAAAAAAAGTAGAAGAAATACATGTATAATATTTTTTAAAACACTATTCACTGATGGTAAATTTAACTTTCTACTTCGGATTTCTCGATGTGAATCAAAAGACATATTAAATAATTTTCTCATTTATTCTTAACTAACGATTTTGTTATTATGAAATATTATTTTTACAGTAAGTATTCAAACAGCGAATTTTGTGTAATTTAAATGTACACTTCCTATACTATGATAAAATACAGCTACAGTGTTTATAAAGATGTTGGACTGAATAATTTGAATTTCATCAATATTTAATTTAACGACTTGTTTAGTTTCATTAAGTAGACGTAAAACTAAAGTCTAGTTAAGGAAATTAACGGAAAGTAAATCTTTAGATTCTAAAATAAGTCAAGTGATATCTTTGGAATTGCATGGCTTTGCAGGTGGCTCCAGTGCAAGTAATCCAATTGCGTCAAGTCAAAAGAACAAGTTGGCGATTTATTTTTTAACTCGAGGTTCAATCTTAAAAGGGGAGAATTTCTAAAATCCTCCTAAAAACTACGCAGTTTGCGCACTTTTGAAAAAATAAGTTGCAAGATCTAAAATTTCAATATAAAATTATATTTATATTTAAGATTTTTATGCCCCCTTGCTCCATCCTAAGAAAAATTAAGATGAAGATTAAGTTTGTCAGGATTGGATATTTTTATATAAAATTTTAAACTTGTTTGAATTCTTATACAATAAATATGCATGCTTATAAAATATGTACCTCAGTTTTACAAATATGCATAGGTTAACGTAAATGAATGTAAGATATCGATATAAAAACAGGGTGTATGTTATAAGAAACATGACGAATGTGTACAGTTACTGAAAGTGAAGATGATACAAATGCATTACAAGATTTCCAATTGATTTAATCACTCAAAAATAAGTTATATGTAAATTCTTTTTACACAAAATATTTTACAAATTTACATAACATAATTATATTTCAACAAAAATAAAATATCATTTCTAGTAAATCCATAATAAAACAATAAACAAAAAAAGTAAAGTTCTATAGTCAAAATGAAAATGATCCACCTGAATCGAATGAGTAAAAATAAATTAAAAATAAGAGATTAATATTTTGTGAACAGTCCTTTTGCAAGTCTTACAGCTTAAGCCTATTTGGTGTAGAAGAAACCAATTTTTTAATGTTGTCTGGAGATATTTTGAACCATTCTTCAAGGATGACATTCTTTAACTGCTCTTCATTAGAAATTTGATGTTTTCTGATTTTGTCATCCAGTAGATCCCAAAGATTTTCAATTACATTTAAATCTGGAGATTGTGGAGATATATCAGTTACTTTCGGACAGTGATAAAGTAGCCATTCTTGAACGATTCTTAAGTTGTGCTCGGGATCATTATCTTAATAGAATTGAAAAGACTGATCAATGCCTAATGTTTTTGCATTTTTATTTAGATTATCCCTTTAAAACTTGCAAGTATTTAAATCTGTTCATATTTCCATTAATATTTGGAGCTCTCCGACCCCACTGGCTGTTACACATCCCCAAACTATACTGGAACCACACGCTAGCTCTCACATTCTTTGCTTTAAGCTGCTCATTCTTTTTTCTTCACACTCTAATTTTTCTGTCTGACCTGAAGACATTATATTTACTTTCATCTGCAAAAATGACGTTTTTCAAAAGTCAAAATTCCTACCATGAAAGTGTTGAGCGAATTCTAAACGTAGTTTTTGTTTTTCGGGCTAATGCACTTTATCCTGACAGCTCTACTGTTGTATCAATACTTGCCAACATCCTAATTAATATTCCGTAGTATTGTTATCCACTCCTATTTGTTCACACCAGTATATTTTTAGAGTATATTTCTTCTTATTTAATCGAAATTGCATTTAAAAAAGTATCACTCTAAAAAATATTTGGTGTGTAAAATAAGGCTTGACTAACAACACTACGGAATATTAATTAGGACGTTGACAGGTATGGTTGTATTCATGTTTTTTGTAACAAGACGAACAGTTTCAGCCCAAAGAGATTTTTCAAGTTGTTTTTCTCCACTTGTACAGATAAATTCGGCACACTTTATAGGAAGTTTTTACGAATCTATTTAACAATCCAACGTTCATCTCTTGCAGAAAAAGCCTTTCTGTGACCTTTTCTCACTTTAGTTACAAACCGATTTTTATGGCAAAAACGTTCATTGATAAAAACTATAGAAGGACTTTTATCTACTATATTTTCAATTTCCCGTTTGCTTTTTCTAAGTTTATAATGGGGAACTCGAAGTTCACATTCATGATAGGTAGTATGACGTCCCATCGAATCAAATTCACTAAACAAGCATCAGAAAATGTTGAAACACAAAATAAAACTTCTTACAACACGATTATGATTTAAATAAATCGTCATTTACGAGTAAAAAAAAAATAACTCAAAGAAAACATCGGCTGGATCAATTTCATTTTGACTGCCGGCATTATACTTTTCTCTCATTTTAGGATTACCAGAAAGAAAAAAAATCTGGAGTGACTCCACTCGACTTTCCGAACATTGAGTAATTAACAGTTTTGTAGATAAAGTAAAGAAAGAGGAGTTGTTAAACAAGCAAAAGAGAGAAAACCATAATAGAGTGTTTGAGTATTTTTCTCCATCTATTACACGATGTTTTATTTAACGCTACTGAACTTTGAGCCCATAGATCATAATGATAAAGAATTTTTCGTTGTGTCCCTAACCTATAAATGCTAGATTCACCAAAATGCTTATAGTTAGTGCAACAGTGATTTATAATACTCATATAAATTTTCAGCTCAATTCAATAAGGCGTTTAGATGCTATCGTACTTTTAAAAATTTAGTCCCATAGGCCATAATGATAAAGAATTTTTCTTTCTGTCCCTGTAAGAAAACTGTAAGTGCTAGATTCACCAAAATCCTTACAGTTAGTTCAACTGTGATCTATAACATGTGTACAAATTTTTTGCTCAGATTAATAAGGCGTTTAGACGCTATCACACTTTTAAAAATTTGGCCCCATAGGCATAATGATAAAGAATTTTTCTTTGTGTCCCTGTAAAAATACTATAAGTGCTAGATTCTCCAAAATCTATACAGATTGAGTATTTGTGACCTATAATATGTGTATAAATGTTTTGCTCAATTGAATAAGGCGTTTAGATGCTATCGCACTTTTAAGATTTTGCTCCCATAGGCCATAATGATAAAGAATTTTTCTTTGTGTCCCTGTAAAAAAAACTATAAGTGCTAGATTCACCAAAATCTATAGGGTTCGTACTATGGTGACTTACAATATGCGTACCAACTTTCAGGTTAATCGAACAAAGCGTTTAGACGCTAGCGTGTTCACTCACAGACATACACACATACATACACACATACACACACACATACATACATCATCGTAAAAATAGTGAAAACGGACTCAGGGGACCTCAAAACGTATAGAAACATCAAAATCTCGAATTCGGATTTTTGACATGATTACAATACTTTCCTCACTATAGTGTTCGGAAAGTAAAAATAATGCATAAATGTTCAACTGAAATATACGTTAATTTAAAATCTAAAAAATATTGTTTTTCAAATAAAATTTAACAAATTTATTTTAATAGATGAATTATTTTTTTGAAATGTAATTGTCCAGGTGGATCATTTTCATTCTGAGTCACTATGCAAATATGTTGTTGGTTGATATATATCAAATTTACTTTTGTGAGAATGGAATTTCAAAGTTTGAAATTTTGAATTAATACTAGCTACTCTGGTGTGTAATTTTATAAATGCTGATAAAGAGGTTTTTTTTTTTTTTTTTTTTCATTATTAAAAATTTAGCTCTTGTTTTCGTTGTTGCATATGCTTAAGAATTTTCTGACCCCTGCAACAGCATATATGTATTCACTGTTATTATTATTATTTTTTTTTTTTAAATACACTTATAAATCAGAGTTATAAAATTACGAAATTTCAACTTATTTCTTCAGCTTAAAGTCACATTAAACATTATGTGGTCGATCTTCAAATGCATAGTATTTTTAATTTCATATTGAGCTATACTTTATTTTGTATTTATTGAAATTTTATTTTTCCGACTGAGTGAAAATAATGCCTGGACCGGGAGTCGAACCCCGGATCTTTGACTTACAAGGTCAAGACTCTACCAATTGAGCTATCCAGGCCTACACCCCGGTCAGCATTACTCACTCAGACAATCATACCAGAAGCTTTGCAAACTATTCAAAGTAAGAAAAAGAAGCAACTTACTTGTACTTCAATTCCAATCCACAACTCTTTCCTCATATTTTTTCAAAATATTTTCCATTTCCTGCGGCTTATTTTCTGTTGAGCTATCTACATGATAGACCAGAGATGTTTCTGCCTGAAGGTTGTCTGAGTGAGTAATGCTGACCGGGGTGTCGGCCTGGATAGCTCAATTGGTAGAGCCTTGACCTTGTAAGTCAAAGATCCGGGATTCGACTCCCGGTCCAGGCATTATTTTCACTCAGTCGGAAAAATAAAATTTCAATAAATATGATTTTCTTCCACAGTTGATTGTGTGATTTTAATAAAAATTATACTTAATTTTGGTATATTCTAAAAATCATATATTGCAAAACATTACAATTTTTTTTTTTTTTTTTTTTTTATAAGGTGATCAGATTTTTTAAAATAATACTTGTTCCGTTGAATATCTTATTAATGAAATTAATCCTAATAAAGACTAAATGTGAAAAATTGCAATAATACCAGAAGCTTTGCAAACTATTCAAAGTAAGAAAAACAAGCAACTTACTTGTACTTCAATACCAATCCACAACTCTTTCCTCATATTTTTCAATATATATTCCAGGAATAGATCCTCTAACGTGTTCCGGATTGTAACAAGATGACCATTATAATTATCTTTACAGTATTTTTCTGCATTTTGCCATGATTTCATTTCTGTAACGACATGGTAACAAGAAGTTTGATACTTCCATCCTCCACCTTCTTCAGATGAACAGTACATTAAGTTAGGAGATTTCTTTCGAGGATCTATTTTGAAAACAGAAAAAATATACTTATGTACTACGTATATTAAACAAATAAACAAATAAATAAAAGCAACATTGTTAAAAACTTCAACATAAAAACTGTTGAAAACTAAATATCTGAAATTTTTTGCAACATTACAGAGGAAAGCAAATAGAGCGTTTAATAAATATATTTTATGTATACATTTTAATGGATAATATTATTTAAATGATTTATTTACGAGTATATCAATTTATTATATTGTTTTTATATATTATTTATGTACATATTATACATTTTTTGTATATTATTTTTATATGCAAAAGTATTCATTTCTCTTTTATAAAGTAAAAACATTCATTTTTTATTTTTATTGAGAAGTAAAACAATTTTTAATATATATAGGATGAAGACTAAGAACCTCTATATTATTTTTAACTGGAAACTATTGTAAATTTACAGAATCTCTGGATAAAAATTTCAGTAAATACAAAGAAATATTTTTACAGGAGGTTTATGTTTGTGCATTTATTTTAACACGTAGACTAAGAGCCCACAAAAAATAGAAAATTTCAAGGTATCATTGAAACATAAGGAGCACATAGCTACCAACCTTTCTATTTTTTAATCAGATTTGTCACCACTTTTTTTTTTCATTTATTTAAGGAATATGTCACATATATTTTCGATGATTAAATAAGCTGATGACAATTATAAAATTTTCCCAGTATTAAGTACAGAAAATCGGTAGACTCAGAACCTTTGAAAGCAAATACATTTTAATATGACATTCTAAAACTTTTTTTTCTTTTTTTAAATACCTTTTTTTTTTCAGAATGACCTCGAAAATTTAGTTTAAGACATCCGAAAATTATCTATTTCATGCAGACATTTGTAAAATAATTACGTTATTTTCCAGTGTTGAGACATAACTTTTTATATGCGTGTTTAGGATCCAGCAATATTTTTATTTATTTATTAACAGGCTTTGCACGCTTCGCTGGACACTGTATTTAAATGAATAATAATAATAATGAAATCAATATTTTCACTTTATAAGTAAAAACTTAAAAAAAAAAAAAAAAAAAAATCCATTTAAATCGCTTAAAAACTTGCTTCGGATTTCTTACGCCTTTAGCCGCGTCTTCTTCACCTACAGTATCTGAGGTTTGTGCCCAAATTGTCTGAAAGAACCAACGCCTTACCCTTGGAATTTAATTTGAATGTTTATCAGACGACTGTTTCAAAACGGACAACATAAAAAGAAAAAAAAAATGATGTACCTTTTTCATATTTTAATCGCGATTGCCTTGAACAACACTATACAGACTATACACCGTATTTACTATCAAGTAATTTTTTTATATTTTATTTGATTTACCCGGTCGACAATAAATCGATAGCAATTGAACTCCAAATACAGTGCTACAATATGTTATGAAGTTTAATTTGATGTCGAAATGAATTGAAATAAATAAATAAATAAAAATAAAAATAAAACAGATCCATTAGTGAACGAACTATTGGAATTTAAAAAAGGGTATTTTATAGCGACTCATAGTACATTGAATGAAGAAACTGCAGAATCTTCGGTTTTTCCTCTTTGAGGGTGAAAGGGAACATCTCGAGGCGAGAAACTACGTAAAATGAAGGAACCGCGGAATCTTCGGTTTGTAATCTAGGAATGCGAAAAGGAAGGTCTTGCGAAAAACTCGATAGTTGCCGAAACGTCAGTGGAGGCCCTCTGTTGAGACTCAAAACGGTTTTGGGCTGTGTCTGTGTGTCTGTCTGTCTATCTGTCTGTCTGTCTGTCTGTCTGTCTGTCACGCGATAGCGGCCGCAAAAATAGCGCTATTGACTTGAAATTTGGTACACATGTTCATGAGCCCTACGAAATCAGCTGTATAGTTTTTGGCATGTATTCCATTTGTAGTTCTTATACAGGGACACGCCAAAGTTTTTCTTATCATTACGGCCTATGGGAGGAATTTGTATGTATCGCGATAGCGGCCGCAAAAATAGCGCTATTGACTTGAAATTTGGTACACATGTTCATGCGCCCCATGAAATCAGCTGCATAGTTTTTGGTATGTATTCCATTTGTAGTTCGTATACAGGGACACGCCAAAGTTTTTCTTATCATTACGGCCTAAGGGAGGAATTTGTATGTATCACGATAGAGGCCACAAAAATCACGCTATTGACTTGTAATTTGGTACACTTATTCATGAGCTCAACGGAATTAGCTGTATAGTTTTAGGCACGTATTCCATTTGTAGTTCGTGTACAGGGACACGCCAAAGTTTTTTTTATCATTACGGCCTAAGGGAGGAATTTGTATGTATCACGATACCGGCCACAAAAATCACGCTATTGACTTGCAATTTGGTACACATATTCCTGAGCTCAACGGAATTAGCTGTATAGTTTTAGGCGTGTATTCCATTTGTAGTTCGTGTACAGGGACACGCCAAAGTTTTTCTATCATTACGGCCTATGGGAAGAATCTGTATGTACCGCGATAGCCACCGCAAAAATCAAGCTATTGACTTCCAATTTTTGCCGAAACGTCAGTGGAGGCCCTCTGTTGAGACTCAAAAGGATTTTGTGTTCCGTCTGTCCGTCTGTCCGTCTGTCTGTCTGTCTGTCGTGCAATAGCGGCCGCAAATATCACGCTATTGACTTGTAATTTGGTACACATGTTAATGATCCCCACGAAATTAGCTGTATAGTTTTGGGTATGCATTCCATTTGTAGTTCGTGTACAGGGACACGCCAAAGTTTTTTTTATCATTACGGCCTATGGGAAGAATTTGTATGTACCGCAATAACGGCCGCAAAAATTCTCCGATTGACTTGCAAATTGACACATATATTCAGGGTCGGTATAGAAATAGCTATTTAATTTTTTAAGTCTATACTTTTTATGGATTGTATACAGGGACACGCCAAAATACTTCACATTACGGCGTATGAGGTGAATTGCGTTTAAACACATTTTAACATCTTTACTTTGCAATCAAGAAAATTAAACTAGCGTACGTGAGTAAGATGTTTAAACTTATGTTGTTTGAAGAAAATATGTGCTCTTAAGCTTTCTAATTAATGTACAGGACCTTACAAAAGTGTTCTGACAATGTCACGTAGTCATCCAAACGATGTTAAATTTGGAACAATTATTAATTTTAAACGCAAAGTAAGCTGGATAGTTTTTACTGGTGTATACAATGTTTATGGTTTGTTTACAGAGACACGCAAAAGAATTCCGTAGCATTAGAGCCTATGGACAAACTTTTATTTAAGCGAACACTTTAATGCGTTTATGCTGAATTGAACTTAATAAAATTAACATACATTATAAAGATGCTTAAAATTATGTTTACTCTTAAAAAAGGTTATGTATAGACTAAATAATTTATGGGACCACACAAAATAATTCCGAGTGTGTACTGTAATGATGTCAAATTAGTTTGAAAAATTAATGAGTTATAATTAATTAGGTTTATTCTTATTATTGGCGTTTATAATGACTGTGGCTACTTTTCCGGGATACATAAAATAATTTCGTACTATTATGGTCTATAGTCGATATTTATTAAAAGTTTATTTTAACATGGTTACACCCCATCAAATATGATGAAATTTTATTAGAATTTTAAAAGCATGTTTTCCTGTTGATAATTGTGGGCATAGAATTGAAAATTAGTTTAAAGGTTACGCAAAATATTTCCGATATGCTATGTAATTTCTTTTGTATGAAATTTGGTATTTATGAATTTCAGGGAAATAATACAAGACCGTCGTTTATTAAAAATACATATTGTTGCGTACTTGGGGGTCCGTAAGTTGTTCGAGAATGAAAGGCAAAACTTGCAAAAATTCAGTGATGTATTCACAGTAAGTTCCAGAAAAATACAGGTCTATAAACCAAGTATCAGCTTCAATTCAACCAGTAAACACAACTTAAACAACAGCCGTTAACAGCAAAACAACAGTGCAAACTGTTTAGCAATAACACATAAAGAAAGTATCACCTAAAGAGGCTCAAAGCAAAGCTAGCATTTGACGAAAGTGACACAGATCTGAGACTAACCGCCTTGGCGAAAAATGCTCCTTTTATACTTTTCAATCGAACACAGACTGTTCTGGAAAATTCTCGTATCTCATAATGAGATTAGAGTTTCCATATTTGGTATATCCCTAATAAGGATTTTCTCGCCAAGGTCGCCAAAAAAATCGCCAAGAAGGGAAACAGTCGCCAAATTTGTCGCCAAATCCATTTCTTCCCTTATTGGAGCTTTTTTAAGTGTTTTTAAGGAAAAATTAGGCTATTTTAACGCTAAAACGACTAGAAATGCACAAAGTTAGCATTTTATTAACTTTACTAAACCTCTTTGAAAGAATAGATACAAAAATAAATGCAATTATTTACAATTACGTAACACTTTATAAGAAATGCAAATAGAGACACAGCGGGGGGTTGAGGGGGGCGGCAGCACCCCTCAGGAATGTTTCTGATTATGGTAACAAGTCGATAGAATCAATATATACGATTACATAATAAGGAATAAATAAAAATGACCTATTGAATAATGTCTGATGTAAATAGGACGTTGAGGCTCCTGATCTGCAGATCCACTAGTTAATCACGTTTTAATTAATAAATTGCTTACTAATTTTTATATTCGGTCTCGAGGTGCGCACGGAGACATTCCAGTCTAAATGTGTGTCAAATTTCCAATCTATAAGTGTGGTAAATTTTTCTCGAGACATCAGATAAGAGGGAAATAAATTTCGTTTTTTTAATAAGCTATTAAAACAAACAAAATATGCATTCACATTAGAGAATAGCTATACCATAGGATTTCGCTGGCGAACTTTGAAGTTTGAAGAATAGGTAGGACAGTTCTCGTTAAGGTCTTTACTTATGCAATTGTGATAGCTATTTTTATTTATCACCAAAATGACAAAAAATATTAAAAGTCACCAAGGGTTTCCTGTATTAAAGCTGTAACCACATTACTTTGTAAAGGATAAAATCAAAGTTATTTTTGTGAAAACCCCCTTATAGGCTTGGTACTCTAACATATGTTTATTTATTTACTAAGATCTGATAGTTTATAAGAAGTTTTTCACAAATAAGAACGCAGCGTTCAATAGGAATCATTAAATGCTTAATAAATTATACCAAGGGAATTTTTATTAAATTTATTATCTAATAATAAGATCGTCTGATTAATATGATATATTTCGAGTACTCAAACATATTAAATAATCTGGTGTGTCACTCACATGACTTTCTCTTACCCTGAAATTTAATACTATAAATACAGGTTGCAGATTAATAGGTAAGATAACGAGTACTGTTATGTAAACCTATGTTAAACAATTCATATTATGCTTCTGAAGAGTTATATATGATAATTAATACTGTGTGAGGGGGTCTACCGCCCACCTCAACCCCCCGTTTCATTAATGCACCTACATTTATATAGAATTTAATTCGGTTATTAAAAAATAATTCTCTTTTTAAAAAATAATTTATTAAAATTATCATTTAAAAAAATTATCTTTTATGATAAGGCAGACAATTTCCATATTAGAGAAGTAGTATAATACCAAATATCCAAAAAAAAGCCCATTTTATTCTCAATATTTAAAAAAAAAAAAAAAAAAAAAATCGTTAAAAGTAAAAAAAAAAAAAAATCGATAACTTTGTTTTAAATTATCGCTGATCGATGGTTCAACCATTCGTCTTAAAGCTATTGGCGAGCTCTTTTGAAAGATACCCATCATGAAAATTTACTCCCCTCGAGGGGGGACTTCCCCCCTAGGGGGGGAGGCGAGGCTCCTACATAAACAAAAAATGTTTTCCCAGTTAACTATCTCTATTACAATATATATATATATTCGTTTCATTTGGTTTAGTGCAGTCTATAGACGTTCTTTCGAGCCTGCTCGCCATTGCTCGCCACCGGAACAGACACCCACAAGTCCTGGAAATAAAAGAAACTCTAATGAACTCTAACCTTAACTGTACCCTGGCACACGTTTCTGCCCACAGGGGAGTAGTCGGTAATGAACTTGCTGATTCCCTGGCCAAAGAAGCCACAGAATTCCCAGTAAAAGAACAATCTCCTCCTGCCCCTCCCTCCTACGTAAAACTAAAACTGAAACAAATCTTCACTTTAAAATGGCAAGACCTGTGGCGACATTCCGAGAAGGATAGATATACCTTCTCCCTAATCCCACAGGTTTCAACAAATTCATGGACTCTAACTCCTCCCATAACGGCTTTCTTAACAGGCCATGGCCCCTTTCAATCCTACCTCTTCAAGTTTCATCGCCGACGTTCTCCCCTGTGTCCCTGCGGTGAGGAGGGAACTCCCGAACATTATTATTTCTCTTGCCCCCTAACTCAACAGTTCCATTTCAGAAATCCCTCTCCAAGACCAAATAATTGGCTGGAAAATATCTTAACCAGAAAACTGTTAATTAAAAAACTAAACAATATTTACTCCCTCTTAATGGACATAAACAAATTGACTGATTAATAACTATTCCCACTGGCAGCTAATCTTCTTCCCAAATGAAGCTACTTATCCTCCCACCCTTTTTCAAAATACCCGTCACCAAAACAAAAATCTGTTTGCAAGGAAGCCTCTTACTCAAAACCTCTCTTAAAAACTAAGTAAACTCTATAGTTTAAATCAGCAACAATCCTAACTCTCTCATTCTCTCCTCTGTTACCCAAATTACCCTGCAAAATCAGTTTTCCGCACAGTTGTTCTGCAATACTGTCATCCATGTTGTCATCCAATTGTACCACATGGACTATTCTAGTGCACAGTTCTTCTGCAATCCTCTCATCCATGTTGTCATTCAATTGTACCACCTGGACTATTCTAGTCAAACTTGAACTCTCTAGTACATATCAAGAGCTGTGACAACTCATCTAGTGCCGTCTGTCGCGAGAAGCCTTAAGGGCCCGGCACAATCCATCTAAAATTAACATCACCCAATGTCGCGAGGTGGCTTTCAGCCAGGCGATGACCATGTACTCTTTCTATGTTGTTTTCCATGTCGCGGTAAGGCTTCATGCCTGGCGATGCCTATGTAAAACCACCTTCTTGCTTTTTAAATAAACGTCAGGCAGGTCTGTAGGGGGTTCTTCTCGGGACAGCCCACGTGAACTTCGGTTCTAGAAGCGCTCAACACCGCTCTTCGAGCGGTGAGCGGGGGCTGCTCCCCTGTTCAGTCTATAGACGTTAAACTCTACTTTCCTGCAATGTCCCCCATAGACGTAATGTATTAGAATTCTCTTGATTGTCCCTGTATATGAACCATTTGCTTGATCTTAACGAAAAGCTTACTGTAGCATCCCTATATGATACACATTTAGAACACCAAGTTTGAACTTTCTGCCATAATTTGTTTTTGAGATATGCTTATAACAGACAGACACACAGACACACAGATATACACACAGACCATTTGCTAAAAACATGATTTTCGTATTCAGGGGACCTCAAAACGTGTAAATATAACAAAATCTCGAGTTCGAAAATTTGACCCAAAAACAATACTTTCTCTACCTTATGGGTAAGAGAAAGTAAAAAACACTGTATTGATTTTCACATTTATTTAGGTTTTAAAGTTTGCAGGGTAAAAATTGACGAGAAAAGTTCTTTTTACTATTACTTTCTCTTACCCATAAGGTAGAGAAAGTATTGTTTTAGAGTCAAATTTTCGAAAGTGAGTTTTTGTTATATTTACATATTCTAAGGTCCCCTGAATACGAAAATCATGTTTTTAGCGAATGGTCTTTGTGTCTGTGTCTGTGTGTCTGTCTGTGTGTGTGTTGTCAGCATATCTCGAGAACAAATCTGTACTGATAAGTATAAAGGATTTAAGTCCAAAAATGTCGATTTTGAGTTAAGTACATAGTTAGACTCAAAAAAAATTCTCTATCGATTGGTATAAAGGATTTAAATCCACGTCATTGAGTCTTTGATAAAATCCATTGGTAAAAAAAAGATTCAAGTTAGAAATTTAGCATTAATCTTTGGTATAAAATATTTAATTCATTTTTTTTTCCTTTATTAAATGAAGATTGACAATCACTGAATGGTATAAAGGGTATAAATCAACCTAATCCCTTTTTCCAAATCGATTCTTCTGATTAGTTTTTAGCTAGTTTAACTTTATTTTTCATCTCCTGAAAAATCGAGAATATGGACTTAAATCCTTTATACTTATCAGTACAGAAATAATAGCAGAAATTCCAAACTCGGTATTCTAAATGTGTATCATATAGGTATGCTAATCTAAGCTTTTCGTTGAGATGAAGCAAATGGTTCGTGTACAGGGACACTCAAAAGTATTCAATTACGTCTATGGGGGAAATTGCAGGTAAGTAGACTTTAACATCTATAGACTGCACTAAACCAAATGAAACGAATATATATTTTTTATGTGCATAAAAACATGTCTCATGTAGAATATGGTAGGGAAATGATTGACTGTTCGTTTACAGGGCTACACAAAAGAACTAGATAAAAGTGCGACAATCGTTGCAAATTGATGGAAGTATATTTCAGGCTCGGCCATGTATGATTACTATAGGATTATATTTAAAGGCACCATGAGGTCTGTATATAATCTTCGAGAGATATACAGGGCTGCAAATATTTAAGCAATAACATTCTTTTTTGTTGTAAGTGCATGGGCTTTACCAATCCATTTCCAGGAAAGCTGTTCGGGAATTGATATAAATTCCTCATAGCGATATGGTAAATAATGTATGTTTTAAGCTAAATATTCATCACTTGTTTTCTGTATATTTACACGCTTTGAGGTTTCCTGATTACTGCAGTCAAGTTCTTTATCGTTTGATCTTTGTCTGTGTCACTTAGAGTGACTTAAAAACGAATAATTTTAGGAGATCAAAATGTTGTATTTTGAAGTTAATATAAGTTTGCTGCTGGAAAAGTTTGATCAAGATTGATAAGATTCAAGGAATGTTGCGTGTGAAAATTTCTGTATAATTTTAAGTAAACTTTTAATTTTAATAGCAGAATCAAATTCTATATAAATGTAGGTGCATCCCCCTCACACAGAACTAATTATCACAAAAAACTCTTCCGAAGCCTAATTTGAATTGTTTAACATAGGTTTACATAACAGTACTCGTTATCTTACCTCTTAATCTCTAACCTGTATTTATAGTATTAAATTTCAGTGTAAGAGAAAGTCGTTTGAGTGACACACCAGATTATTTTTTGTACGTTTACCTATTCAGAATAAAACTTGTGTCTCCAATAAAAAAAATAAATAAAAAATAAATCAAATTTAAATCTGCTAATTTTCTGAGTAAGTATATACACAATTGATTTTTTTAATGAATTTTTAATTTGATTTTTCCAAAAGGAAACATTGGCCAAAAAATTTTAATTCACAGTCCCAGGTTCGAATTCCATTCTGATAATTTTTTGCTCTTATTAAAACTAATTCAGCTTTCCTACTTATATTATGTTGCTTCTGATACATGTCACCAATACTAAGTCTTAAACAGTTTTCATAAAAAAAAAAAAAAAAAAAAAACCTTAAATATTGTTTATATATGTTTACCAGAACGCATTTTTTTTTCTTCTTACTTTTGTAAAAAACTAGAATATATATGAATTTTAAATACTGGAATATGTTGTGGAAATTTTGAAAATTTTATTCCTTGAATTTTTTAATAAAATTGTAAAATTGAATTTAAAAAGGAAATTATTTGTTAATTCATTATGTTATTGGCTGTAGAAAATAAAAATTGTCAATCCCTTAACGTTGCTTAGATATTATCTTTCGGAAATTGATAAGCTATTTTGAAAAATGACTATGATACATTGATGATCATAAATATGTAAAATTGAAAAATTAGCATTTTTAATTTTGGAGAAATTTTTGATTTGAAACCTCTATATATTGACCTGATTAAATTAAAATAATCATTCATTTTATAAGCAAGTAAACATTTTAAATTTGAAAAAATCGCAAAATTTGTTTCAATTTAAAATAGTAGTAGAGCCTTTCATCAGATAACATATGTGTATGTACAGGGTGTACCATAAGTCTGTAGGCATTTTAACAATTCATAACTATTGAATGAATCGATTGAATTGAAAGCGGTTTGCAAAAAAATCCTTCTCGTTAAGGGGGGATTTTTTTTTTTTTTTTTTTTTTTTTGGGGGGGGGGGTAAAAAAATAGTATAGTTAAATTTTTAGTCGACGTCAGTTAGGCAAAAAGTTAAAATTTTCTCACGGATGGGAAAGAAAAATATGCAAACGAAAACCCTATAAATTGCACAGTTTTGCGAATAGAACAGTTTATGTCTTATTATGCCTCCTACTTGTGCATACATAAGTTTTAATTGCAGTCCTGACTTGGTGGATAAAGCGTTAATGGTGAAGATGTTTTCCCTCAGGTAAGAACCGCCGACTGAAGTTCCAGTTAGCAGTGTTTTAAACTAATAACTCATTTCCAAATTGTAATTGTGGTGACGACGGTCACATAGAATAGTATTTATATGCCGGTAAACATTTGCATGCGAATAAGTACAGTATTTCATGAAAATGTGTGATTTGGTCATGCACAGCGCCCTCTATCGACAGAAGAGCCCTCTTTGAAGAGCTAATTTTCATGATTTTTTTTTTTTTTTTTTTAACTAGTTGGCATAGGTGGACTCTGCTCAGTTCCCCATCATATTTATATTCTCATAAATTTCTAGTGCAAGACGTATTATAATCATGTTAAAAGAAATGAATTTGACCAAAGCTTGATACAGTGACAGAATGAAATCCCCGCCTAACAGGCTATCCACCGTTCACTTCGATATATTTATCTTATTCTAATCTATTAATTTATTTTATCAGGGTCAATTCCGTTATTTATTTTTCATGCTATTATTTCCAATGCAATAATCCTCAAAATTCATATTTATATGAAAAATTTACAATTTCGCTATGTTGATAAAATCGTAAATTACGAATGATTTACGAAATTTTCCTATTAGAATATTTGTATTCAATCGTGTTCAAACAAATATCATAAATGTAATTTTGTAGATGTCTAATGTATTTACGATCCTCTAAATGGAAGTTTTTGCTCAATTTTGCCTTATTCTGCCATTTTAAGTAAATCGTAAATTCCAAATAACTTACGAATTCTTTAAATTGGAAAAATCATAGTCTATGATATTCATGCCAGTATCCTAAATAATATTTCGAAAGTGGTTTGACATTTTTACGATGAAAATATCTCTCAAGATTGTCGTTTATGTGAAATTTTGCTCTATTCTGCCATGTTAAGAAATTCGTAAATTTCCAATTACTTACGAAATTTTTATATTGGAAAATTCATAGTCATTTATATTCATGCCAGTGTCATAAATAATATTTCAAAAGTAGTCTGACATCTTTACGATGAAAATATCTCTCAAAATTGACGTTTATGTGAAATTTTGCCCTATACTGCCATGTTAAGAAATTCGTAAATTTCCAATAACTTGCGAAATTGTCAAAGTAGCATATTTATAGTTACTGATGTTCATTTCGGCATCAAAACTGATATTTTAAAACTGGTCTGGCATTTTTACAGTAAAAAGTTTCCATTTAATGCACGTTTAAGTGAATTTTTATCCTATTCTCCCATGTTAAGAAAATCGTAAATTTCTAATAACTTACGAAGTTTTTTAATTCGAATGTTGCAAATGAATAGGGTTTTTGCCAGTGTCGAAAGTAATATTTTAAAACTGATCTGACCTCTCTCCGACAATTTGTTCTTGAGATATCGTGTACACAGACTAACAAACTAACGGACTAATACACTAACAGACACCTTACAAATTTTTTCATTTTCGGATTACTCACACCTGAAAACGTGTAAAAAAGACAAAAAACCCAGGTCGAAAATTTTCACGATTACCTAAGTTCCCCATACCTATAGTATGGTGGGGAACTAAAAAACATTTCATAAGAATGATTTTTTCGCAACCCCGCGTTCAATTTTTATATCAATTCATTCAATAGTTATGAATTTTTAAAATGTCTACAGACATTTGGTTCACCCTGTATATACATGCGAGTGCATTATCGAAGAAGCAAGCATACTCGCTACAACTAAGAAATTTCAAGTTACTTCTGCGTTTTGCTTCGTCTTAGAAAACATTTATTAAATTTCAGAGTACTGTTTTTGTCTACAGAACAACAACAACAAAAAAAGTTTAAAAATTGATTGAAATGAAAACTAGTTGGCATAGGTGGACTCTGCTCAGTTCCCCATCATATTTATGTTCTCATAAATTTCTAGTGCGAGACATATTATAATCATTATAAAAGAAATGAATTTGACCAAAGCTTGATATTATGACAGAATGAAATCCCCGCCTAATAGGCTATCCACCGTTCACTTCGATATATATATCTTATTCTAATCTATTAATTTATTTTATCAGGGTCAGTTCCGTTGTTTAGTTTTCATCCTACTATTTCCAATGCTATAATCCTCAAAATTCATATTTATATGAAAAATTTACAATTTCGCTATGTTGATAAAATCGTAAATTACGAATGATTTACGAAATTTTCCTATTAGAATATTTGTATTCAATCATGTTCAAACAAATATCATAAATGTAATTTTGAAGTTATCTAATGTATTTACGATCCTCAAAATGAAAATTTATGCTCAATTTTGCCTTATTCTGACATGTTAAGTAAATCGTAAATTCCAAATAACTTACGAATTTTTTAAATTGGAAAAATCGTAGTCTATGATATTCATGCCAGTATCCTAAATAATATTTCGAAAGTGGTTTGACATCTTTACGATGAAAATATCCCTCAAGATTGACGTTTATGTGAAATTTTGCTCTATTCAGCCAAGTTAAGAAATTCGTAAATTTCCAATAACGTGCGAAATCTTTATATTGGAAAATTCATAGTCATTAATAATCATGCCAGTGTCCTAAATAATATTTCAAAAGTAGTCTGACATCTTTACGATGAAAATATCTCTCAAAATTGACGTTTATGTGAAATTTTGCTCTATACTGCCATGTTAAAAAATTAGTAAATTTCCAATAACTTGCGAAATTTCCAAAGTAGCATATTTATAGTTACTGATATTCATTCCGGCATCAAAACTGATATTTTAAAACTGGTCTGACATTTTTACAGTAAAAAGTTTCCATTAAATGCACGTTTAAGTGAATTTTTGTCCTATTCTCCCATGTTAAGAAAATCGTAAATTTCTAATAACTTACGAAGTTTTTAAATTTGAATGTTGCAAATGAATAGGGTTCTTGCCAGTGTCGAAAGTAATATTTTAAAACTGATCTGACCTCTCTGCGATCATTTATTCGTGAGATATCGTGTTAAAAGGCTAACAAACTAACGGACTAATACACTAACGGACTGACATACTAACGGACTGACACACTGACACACTGACACACTAACAGACACCCTACAGACAGACACCATAGAAATTTTGTCATTTTCGGATTCCTCACACCTGAAAACGTGTAGAAAAATCAAAAAACCGAGGTCGAAAATTTTCACGATTACCTAAGTTCCCCATACCTATAGTATGATGGGGAACTAAAAATATAAAGTAAAATGTAAAAATCACTGCATAAAAATTTTTAACTATGTTTAATGTTTGATTTTAGCACAAAGCTATTGGACGTTAAAGAGGTAATATACTCGTTTCATTGGAAAAAAAAAAAAAAAAAAAAAAAAAAAAGAAAGAAAAGAAAAAACATTAACTAACTTGCATTCATTTCGCATATGTAGGCATCTGTAGCATTACATGATTTATCATTCCATTTTCCTACAACATCATTCTCTGGTTCAAACAACATATGGACGCAATCTTCTTCCTGAGAAATAAAATAAAATATTAAGATTTCTACATAATGTTCATATAATATTACTACTACTAATTTGAAAAAAATTCAAATATAGATAGTATAATAAATGGAAATAAAGTGTGTTCTTAAATTGTTTTTCATTTTATATATATATATACTCTATAACAAAAAAAAGTGACGCATCAAGAAGGAGTAATGCAAACTGGATACAAATTGACATACATACAGGCTTTGATGGAATCAAGCACCAATTCATCATTATCGTCGATCCTATGTGCAACTGGTACTTCATTGACTTCACATACCCTTAATAGGCGGCTAAGTGGGGTTAAGCTCAGTCCCCGGATCTCTCTTCAATTGAGGACGTTTGGAGCATCATAAAAAAGGTCCTACAACAAGGTCAGGATTTTACCAATCTAACGCAACAATTGGACAGAATTTGGCACGATACTTCACAGGAGCACATCTGCCAACTCTATCAATTAATTCCAAGCCGAATAACTGCGTACATAAGGGCCTGAAGTGGACCAACGCGTTATTGACTTGTTTACTTTGTGAGGCCCTTTCTCGTGATTAAATTATTCAAATCTTCTGAAACTGTAATCAATTGTTTTTCTCCACATGTACATCCCATCTACCAATTTTTGTCCCATTCAGACCACCCATTCCACCCCATCTACCAATTTTTGTCCTCACTTCTTCATGGTGCGTCGTTTTTTTATTTATTTATTATTATTATTATTATTATTTTGTTATAGAGTGTATATATATATATATAAGTCATCTGATTTAATTACTTTAGACTTTCCTTCGAATTTAAAATTAACAAAGACTATGCATAAAGATAAAATCATAAACTTTCTGGATCTTAAAATTTATTTCAATGATAATAAAATTCATACTGATATGTATGACAAAAGACAAGATTTTAATTTTCAAGTGAATTTGTTTACTCATTTTAAATCCTGCCTGCATCGCTCTGTTTTCAGAAATATAATTTTTAATCACTTATATCGAATCAATGATTTATTTTCTGATAAATATAAAAATAAAAACACCAATAAACTTATTTAGGAAACCTTAAATATGGGATTTCCAAAAAATTTTCTTTTTCACTAGTATATCAATAATTGGATCTGTAAAAAAAAAAAAAAAAAAAAAAAAAAAACACTGTTATGTGTAAAAAAAAATAAAAAATTATAAAATACAATAAAAAGGTGGAGGATGGGTGGGCAGATGTTTGATTAAGGAGGTTGGGTGGCATTGCTGGTTGGATGCTTGGGTGAGATGTTGAATTAAACTAAAAAAAATGAAGGAAGGATTGCTGAAATTAATTTTATTCCAGAATTTAATGCTTGAATTAGAAAAGTTAAAATTATGGAACAATTAAAACTAAAATCTAAATCTTTCACAGATTATTTGCAAAATGCCTGGATTCTCAAAACAAAACAACAAAATAAATTAATTAATTAAAAATTAAAACTATGGTTAAATTAAAATTTAATTGATTGAAAATTAGTTATTAAATAAGTTATCAAGGAACGATACAACTCAACTTCTAAAATGCCATTTTCTCCTGTTAAGTTCTCTGTTTTGCTGTGTTTTGAATTCAGTTTTTATGGCTCGTGTTTTGATTTTATTTTTTCTGGTTGCTGTTTCAATACATCAAGATAAATTATGTTTAAATTACATCTCTTTAATTTCAAGGTAATTTTTTCTTGAAGGTTTAGGTTATGGTTTTATATTTTAGGTTCATTATGTATTTTTATTTTTTCTGGAAAGTTTTCTGGTTTTATTTTTCTGGGAAATGATTTGTCATTATTTCATTAATTCATTTCAGAGTTCATAATTATTAGTTAAAAATACATTAATTTTTCCGTTCAGATGTGAATTCGTTCAAACACAATTCTATTTTAATTTTAAATATGGAGCATCGCGCAAGTAAACAATTCTATTCGAGAATGCGCAATTTCAGCCTGAGTAATTAAGGTACCGCCAGCATCAGATGGCTTTTTCATCGATCAGTGACGTAACTATGACGTAATCATGATGTAACTACGCTACACATTGCTCCATTCTTGTGAATATTGCGCTTTGTATTAGGTGAAATGTAGCAAACCCTCGACCATAGCTTCAAGGCCTCCAGCCCAATTCCTTATCGAGCTTCGACAACTTTTTCTACTCAGTTTTCACCTGATATTCTATCCGGGGTTAGCCCCCTCCCTTTTCCCCCCACATACTTGTGATCATAGACCTTATATAATAGACCACGCATCCCTCCTCATTATCTGTCTGCGACATGAAGTAGGTTCCCCAGCGTAATTATCACGTGATGTAGACCAGGAGATAGAGACGAGAATGAATATAATGTGATTTTTCCATAGGAAAGAAAGTAGTTTAGTGTTTCTTAATTTCTGTATTGTACACATACTTTTTATTTAACCCATATTGGACCACTCATTAAACGAATCATTAGAAAAAATGTAATTTTTTTAAAAACATGGTCAGTATAAGATACTTACACATGTAAAAAAGAAAAAATTAAAAAAATTATATTAATTTTACAAAATTTTTTATTTTGTTTGTTAGTCCAAAAAACAGTCTCTACACAGTCCAAAAGTGAGCATTTTGCAAATTGTAAAGATTTTTACGAATGGAAGTCCAAAAATCAATCTCTACATCCAACATTGCACATGTTGCAAATTGTAACAGGTTTTTTATTGCATGATTTCAGTTGACATCGTCTTTGACGACCATTTGGATTTTTCACTAGCACATGCTCACTATTTAGCAGAAGAAGTTCTTTATTATTCTGCAGCATTAATATTTTTTTCAAATTCCATTTTTCACAGTAATTTAATTAATTTAGTCTATTTCTAAAAATTTATGTCAAGTTTTTTGCAGATTTTAAATGTTTCTTTTACATTATTGACATTTAATTCAACTGTCCTATAAATAGGACGGCGGTCCAATATGGGTTAAGCCTTAAGATTTACGCATCGTTGAAAAGCTAAAATGTCATAGATTAATTATAAAACAAATTCTTTTGTGAGAAACTATTCAGAAGGGGAGAATTTTTTGTTTGAATTCTTACAAAAATAAGTGCTTTCTTATGGAAGAATCGCCCTCAACTCCATGTCACGTGACATACGGTGCTGACCGCAAAGGATGACGGTTTCAGATTACACCCTCATGTTGAAGACATTCACTATAATGGGAAGTCCTATTGATGGCGTAGTCTATATATATAAGGTCCATGCTTGTGATTTTGAGTTTTTTTCGTTTTCATCGCATGCTCACACTTTAGAATGTAAGAAACGGAGAAAAAAGGCTAAAAGTACATTGATAAATTTCACTTTAGAAAGAAAGAAGATCGAAAAATCATGCAGTACGCATTAGTTATTAACACTTTTCAACTATACGTACTTGTGGTATCGTATAACTTTCAAAGTTCTTTGCCTGCGTTATCACACAACGGTAAGTACTGAAAGGCATACAAATAGACTTACTGAATTCATAATCACTCTTAAGCGTCGTTGAAGTGTTAAAAATGCTTAATCCAAATGAAAATACAGCCTTTAGGCTCTAATTGCAGCGCATAATGTATATGAATATTTTAGTGCAACCCTGTAAACTATATCTTATTCAATGCAAAACATTATTTTACCATATTAACAATAAATGTCTTTTTTTTTTTTTTTTAAATGAATTTTGCAGTAGAAAGTTATTTAAATGTGATTCATTTCAATGTCTGTCCTAGAATGCAATGGATTGGCATTATTTGAGTGTCCCGGTAAACGAATCGGTTATACAGGATCCATTAATGCCATTTTAAATAGGAAACATTCTACGGTGAACTTGATTAACATTTATCATTTTTTTAAAAGTTCTGAAAATATTTACGTACGCTGGAGTCGGTCAGACGGACACATAGACCAATGCACCGTCGAACAGACAGATACAGAAATTCAAATCAGAATCACACTTAAAAATTGTTTGAAAGTATTATAAACGCTATCCCATAGTGAATTTGAATAACACATTTCAATTTCATTAAGATTTGTGTAAAGTAAAGATATGAAAATAAGGTTTATAAAAATACCTCTCACAGAAAACAATGCTTTGAAATACTTTTCGGCTGTTCCTGTACACAAACCTGTAGAGGTATTCATCCATTTTCAATAGGGAACATCCGATAGTGAACATGAATAACACATACCAGTTTCAAGAAACTCTATGAATATTACGGAAGTTAGAGAGCGGACAGACAGACAGATGAACAGACAGATAGACAGACCGAAGTCATTAACTCTTCAACCTTCTTGGAAAGAGTTAAAAAACGAGGAAAGAGAGTCAAAAATCCATTATATTTTTATTTTTCCAAATTGCCCGACCTGGGAAAAGATCAGTGAAAAAAGATGTATGCCTTAACCTTATTTAACTTTTGTGAAATAAAAAAAAATTTCATAGATGGCGCATTTCATCAAATTAAACCTATAGTTTTTAGTTTCATTGTAGGTCAGTTCAATTTAGTTTAGTTCATAACATCATAATCTGACATATTTTTCTGTAAAAACTTTAGAGATTATTTTTGATTTTATGTCCAAAAGTAATACTTGTTTCTATGAAAACTTTACAGCTTATTTCAGATTATAACGTCCGAAAGTAATACTTAAATAGTAGAACCTTTCAGACACATTATTGCTGATCATCTAGAAAGGATTATATTATCAAATAAATATCCATTAATAACTTCACGTAATTTAGTTAAGAGAAGAAACTCATTAAACATATTATAAATTTGATTATCAGTGTTAAAAGAATATTTATATATTATATGCGTGCTTATTTTAATGTAACTCACAGAACAATACAAAGGTAAAAGTAACTCTTAAGCAAAAATCTAATTGCAATACATAGCACTGACTTTTTCATTCGGATATGATATGATATGAGTCCTGATATTCAGACATGATTTTGTTTTATCGCTGATAATTTTTGCGACTCAACCACAAAAGTTTTTATATAAATTAGTTAGTGTACAGGTGACATTTCATTTATTGGGAATTTTTTGTAGGAGGACCGCATAAAAATTTAAACTTTTTAATCCTTGAAGACTTTAATTGATTTTATAAAAGCTGTAATTTTTTTTAATGTATTTTTGTAGCTTTTATATTTAGTCTAGTAGTAGAGGATTATATATTATTGTATAATTTAAAATTTCTTGTGTAATATTACTGGTGTCGCCTCCCCACCCCCTTTTTTTTCACACTGTAATCATTTTTTTTTCTTTTGATGCTTTTCTATATATTTCTTGGGGTGTTCCTCATGCAATTCTGTGCTGCGCAGAAAAGAAGACAAATTTGGAAACAGATGCCCTATACATTTGTAATCTATATATAAAAGCAATAAAAAAAACTCAGGCTCCTTATATTCATATTGTGAAGTCGTTCCTTCACATATATGAGTTTTAATTACAGCTTTAAATAAATGCAATAATTAATTACTATATTTTCAATAAATTAAATGGCTAATAAAAATATCTAACGAAATTCTAAATTACTTTTTACATTTTTCGCATTTGTCTATAAATAGATATCTTAATTCTAATAATACTTTATCCCTTATGCTATTAAATATATCTTCTGAGAACAAAAACATATTCTTTAAAATAAATAATTTATTTCTGCCAGTCATCTTTTTAAATGACGTCTCTCAGAATTATAATCTCTCCTAAATCATTTAATAAATAAAATATAAAAAAATATTATTTTAATTTATAAACCGTTGTATACATAATTGCATTTCATTCTTTTAAATTGCACAAGTCCACTTTGTTATAAATAAATTAGGCAATAATTTCCGTTGTAATATCATTAAAGGGTAATTTATATTTTTCTTAATGACAGGATGTGCAATAAATCGTAGTCTTTGTGTCTCCCTTACGCAACGATTTTCTGGCGATAAAATTTGGCATAGTAATTGGCATGAACTGTTATAACGGACTTGCTAAATTCAAAATATTTATATTAATTTATTCTAGAAACAATGGATTATCTTTGGCTGTAAAATTTGGCATTATTTCTAAAATCTTGGCGTAATTCAGCAGTCTGATCTTGATTGCGATATAGACAACTTCAGAATTCACTCGTAAACCACTGCCGTAAGAACATGTGATCACGTAGCTCTCTCTCTCACCTCTACCTTTTGCATTCTCGTAACTTACGGTCAAGATGTATTTCCAATATTAAGGAACTGTTGATTTTCCTATGAAACCTCTCCAAAATAAAATATATTTTACAGCGAACAATTAGTCCTTTTTACTTTAACGACAATCTTTTTCAGCTGTATGGACCTGGACAATAAATTGGAACTTTCTACAGTGGAATCCCAGAATTCTACTTAATACATATTTCTACTTATTTCAAAAAGAACATAAAGTAAATTTAAAAACCATTTGTTAACGTTACAAAGGTTAAAGTCAAGATACTTTTCCATGTAAATTCAACTTACTGATTCACTCGAGACTCCTGTTGGTTCCCCTACATTCCAGTTCGTATAATTAAAAACAGATCCATCTGTCCACTTGTAGTCTGATTCATTTTCACGATCATTCAAACCAATCCAAGCAAAAAATTTGGCGTCCAATTGTAAGAAAGAAGTAATGAAATCTGAAATGATTGTAAATTTAGTTATATATAATCTTGTTCCTCACTTATATATATTTTTAAATACATGGTTTCATAATATGAAAAGATTAAAATAATTACAAGATAAAAAGAACTTTTTATGTATCACGTTTACATTTTATGTTGAATCATATAAACTTGACAATTCTATGTATTAATAAATACTTTTAAAAAAAATTTTGATGAATTATCCCATCAACTTGAAAGAAATTGATCAAACGCGTAATAAAGAGAGCAATTATAATAAATTTTCAAACATACTTAAAGATGGCTAAAATTATTAAAAGAAGGTATTGTCGTCGTGTTCTGAGCTTTTCTAAAGGTTTCAAATGTCTAGCTAGTCAGGAAGTTAGTTAAAAATAGATTGCGAGATTTGTACTGGACAAACAAACAAGAAAGAGAGCTAATAAACACAAGGTAAAAAAGTGTGTGCAATTGCAAAAGAACAAGATATAGTTAACTAATTGAAATATTGAGAAATCAAATGCTAAAAAAGTTCTCCAGCATTTTTACTGTTTGAGAACAATGGTGCTAGTATTACACCAGCCAGTGAATCGAAACATATTTTCAGAAGGAAGCACAGATTTTCAATCTCTTTAGAATAATATGAAGTCTGAAGTACATTCACAGTATTTTCTAAGATGAAAATTTATAATTTGCATTGAATATGGGAAACAGTTTTGAGATATCGCATTTGGCGTAAATGGCTATATTGATAAGGAGTGCTGTTGCGCAATGTTTTAAACTTAAATGGTTAAGAAACAAACTGACAGTGAACTCACAGCACTGGATAACTATGTTTTAGTCTAACTTACATAAATTTGTATAAGAAAATAGAAAATATTTTTTGGGGACTACAACACAGCAGATTTTTATGAATTTGCATATTTGGAGGTATATTTATTATTTAGTCAGTTTTTCTGCTATATTTTGTCTGGGGGATACAATATATCTTAATAATAACAAAGGATAAATAAAGCTTAATGTAAAATTAATCTTAAATTTTATTAACCTCACTTACTCTAATAAGTGCTAAATTTGAATAATAAGTGCTGATATTTGAAGTTAATATCAAAATTCTTACTGAACATTGGATATTGCCTTAAAATATTCATTTTTCAGAAAAATGTACTTAAGGTACTGAATAGGAATCTCATTAAATATAATAGGTTGATGTAATCCATAAGTTTTCATAACGCATGTGATTTAAAAATAGTAGGTTTTCTGAAAAAAAAAAAAAAAAGATCCAATAAAAATAATAAATATTTTAATTATTTTATAATAACTATAGATATATTATTTGAAAATATAATTTCGAAATATGAATATGAAAAAAATTACTTACAATTGAGTTACAAGAAGGAAAAACGACATTTTTATCATTTTAAAGAAGCTATAAAATTTATAAAGGTGTATTAACATTTTCTCAATAAATATATGCTAGCAAAAATGTTTTAGGTTGTCAAAAAAATTATGTCGTTTATCTGTTGCTCCAATTAAAATGTTCATTATTTCATTGTTTTTCGTGCGATTTAAACAAATTTGGTATTGATAGAAAGCTAGTATTTCCATAGTTTGATTTTCAGTAGTACAGGTGATTTTTATTCATTAAAGTTTAAAAAATGAGAGAATATGATAGATTAAAAAAAAAAAAAAAACTTCATTTTTGGTTTTTTGCTTTATGAGCTCAACTTGGTTATAATGCAATGGAAGCTCATAAAAATTTGTGTTTCGTCTTTGAACCATATAAAGTTAAAGTGTGTACCTTCCAAAGATTGTTTGAAAAATTCAGGTCACCTCACATGAAGATTCCAGATGAACATCGCACAGAAAGAACAAAAGAGCTTGATAACGGCGTTCTTAAGCTGCTATTACACAGAAGAACATATTGTCTGAAGTATAAGATATTCCTTCTCAAAACTACCAAATGACTTTCTCATGCTGCGTGTAGGGTTATTTTTAAGCGTAAACGAAATCCACAAATGTAAACAACGGACTCAACATTTGGCGAAGATTCACTTCAAAGATGTTTGAAAGAAATAAGGATAGAGGATGTTCTAGAATCGTGACTCTCTGATTGAAGGAGTTCATGCTGAAAACTTCTGTAGGAGATACAAACAGTCCAAAGTTTGTGATTGAAGAATACATGTGAGGCAAAATGTATCAAACGGGAATATTGCGATCGTTTCTCTCATGAAGAATTTGTTTATGACGTAGTATGGGCTAATGACTCTCATATCAAAATTCGTCTGATAGTGCGTTTAGGACGTCTGTTGTTTATTAAGTACTATTGAATGCAAAGAAGATTGGGAATAAGGTAAGTGTTAGCTACGTAACAATTGAAAACCATTTAAACAAGCTCGGCTTTGTCTGCAAGTCGTGTCTTTGGATTCCCCGTGAATCAAGCGAAAAAAAAAATATATATATATATATACATGACAGATAAAATTTCTATTGCAACAATATCAGCCATTCTTGAATCGCCTGGATATTGAAGACGAAAAATTGCATTATGTATGACAATGTAGTGAGAAAAAGGACTCATGGTAATGTCGGCTATTCCCTTCCTACACTTGGGAAGGACAATTTGCACCAAAATAATAATAATAATAATAAGGCTTTGCATTTAATGATGTCGTTGAGCTGCCTATCCTCTGGGAACTGTTGAAATTAGATAAATTGTCGTAGAAGACTTATAATGTAACCAGTTAGCTCAGTACGATATAAAAATACGCGAACTTCGTTCAGTACTCAATAACTGAAAAGGCGTTGCCTTCCAATGTGACAATACCATGACTTACATACATGTAAGAACGCATTAGAAGCTCCAAGCTCTGAGTTATGAAATTTTATCTCATTCACCAATCTCACCTTATTTGATACCATCAGACTACGCCTTGTTCCTTTCAATGCAAAATTTTCTTAAAGAAAAATATTTTCGAAATTTTCAGGATATTAAAAGAGCAGTGGCAGATTCCCTGGTTTAAAAAGATAGTTCCTTTTTATACATCTGACCTAAATGGAGTTTTAATGACAGGTGGGGGAAAGTCGTGAGAAACAGAGATCAAAGTTTCATTAATGAATTTCATTTATGAATATAGAAATAAGAAATTGAAATTTTCCTCAATAAAAACTAATAAATAAATAAATCTTAACGGCCTAATATAACAAAATTTAAAAGAAACTCACATGATATTTTTTAAAAATAAAATTACTTGACCTATTTATTGAAATACGATTTTAATATAAATTTAGACACATAAAACATAGTAGGTTTCTGCAATATTAAAACTAAAAAATGATATTTTGACAAAAACTGATATGTTATTATTATACGTAAATATTAACCATTGATGTATGTATGTTTAAATTTAAATACATTATTTAACAAATGTAACATCTAATCTACAAGAGAAATAGGAAATCTTGATTAATTTAAGATTGATATGAATTTTTGAAATAATGAATCAGCAATTTTTAGTAGGTATGTATTAGGACAATGCGCATGTTATTACCTTGTTCTTCTTGGGATTGTATAGATGCAAGATTTCCACCCCAACTTTTACACCGTTCTAAAGCTCTAGCCCAAGTGAATCGTTTAGTTCGTCCTCCAGCTCTATAGCATTTATCACCTAAGAAAATAAGAAATGCCAACATGTGAATTAAAAATGCTTGTCACATCATTTATCATGCATATGAGATAATGTATAACAATTGCATAATGTTGCAAAAAAAAAAAAATAATAATAATAATAATAATAATAATAATAAAAAGAAGAAAATTATACAGACACGACATTATTTCATTATTTAAAACATGAAAATCTGACATTGACAGATTTTAATTTAGTGCCAGAGGCCTACTGCTAAACTTGTTAATATCGAAAAATTCTTCTTTAGTTAATTCGTGACGATCTAAATTCCATGATAAAGTTTTCATTAAATCAAACCAATGTGTTTCAGCTGCAGATACTGTAACAAATAACGTTGGAAGTACAAACTGTCTTATAGCCGCAAAACAACGTTTTTTCTCTTTTTCCCAATGAGGGGGAGGTGTGCCTTGGGGGGACTCATGTCAAAGGTGTGCCTTGGGGGGGACTCATGTCAAAGTTGTACCTTGGGGGAGACTCATGTCAAAGTTGGGCCTTGGGGGGACTCATGTCAAAGTTAGGCCTGGGGCGGGACTCATGTCAAAGTTGGGCCTTGGTGGGACTCATGTCAAAGTTGTACCTTGGGGGGACTCATGTCAAAGTTGGGCCTGGGAGGGGAACTCATGTCAAAGTTGCGCCTTGGGGGACTTCATTCAATAAATCCCCATTCAATAAACCGACTGAAATAGGCCCTTAGCACGATTAAGAGTGACGTATAAAAATTCGACAACGCTGTACCGACTGAAATAGGGGTACCTTGGGAGGGACTCATGTCAAAGTTGTGCCTTGGGGGAGACTCATGTCAAAGTTGTACCTTGGGGGGACTCATGTCAAAGTTGGGCCTGTGGGGGGAACTCATGTCAAAGTTGTGCCTTGGGGGACTTCATTCAATAAATCCCCATTCAATAAACCGACTGAAATAGGCCCTTAGCACGATTAAGAGTGACGTATAAAAATTCGACAACGCTGTACCGACTGAAATAGGGGTACCTTGGGAGGGACTCATGTCAAAGTTGTGCCTTGGGGGGACTTCATTCAATAAATCCCCATTCAATAAACCGACTGAAATAGGCCCTTTGCACTATTAAGATTGACGTATAAAAATTCGACAACGCTGTACCGACTGAAATAGGGGTACCTTGGGGGGGACTCATGTCAAAGTTGGGCCTGGGGGGACTCATGTCAAAATTGTGCCTTGGGGGGGACTCATATCAAAGGTGTGCCTTGGGGGGACTCATGTCAAAGTTGTACCTTGGGGGGACTCATGTCAAAGTTGGGAATTGGGGGGACTCATGTCAAAGTTGGGCCTTGGGGGCACTCATGTCAAAGTTGTACCTTTGGGGGTCTCATGTCAAAGTTGGGCCTGGGGGAGGACTCATGTCAAAGTTGTGCCTTGGTGGGACTCATGTCAAAGTTGGGAATTGGGGGGACTCATGTCAAAGTTGGGCCTTGGGGGGACTCATGTCAAAGTTGTACCTTGGGAGGGACTCATGTCAAAGTTGGGCCTGGGGGAGGACTCATGTCAAAGTTGTGCCTTGGGGGACTTCATTCAATAAATCCCCATTCAATAAACCGACTGAAATAGGCCCTTAGCACTATTAAGAGTGACGTATAAAAATTCGACAACGCTGTTCCGACTGAAATAGGGGTACCTTGGGGGGGACTCCTGTCAAAGTTGGGCCTGAGGGGGGGACTCATGTCAAAGTTGTGCCTTGGGGGGACTTCATTCAATAAATCCCCATTCAATAAACCGACTGAAATAGGCCCTTAGCACTATTAAGAGTGACGTATAAAAATTCGACAACGCTGTACCGACTGAAATAGGGGTACCTTGGGGGGGGACTCATGTCAAAGTAGGGCCTGGGGGGACTCATGTCAAAGTTGTCCCTTGGGGGGACTTCATTCAATAAATCCCCATTCAATAAACCGACTGAAATAGGCCCTTAGCACTATTAAGAGTGACGTATAAAAATTCGACACTGCTGTACCGACTGAAATAGGGGTACCTTGGGGAAGACTCATGTCAAAGTTGGGCCTGGGGGGGGGACTCATGTCAAAGTTGTGCCTTGGGGGGACTTCATTCAATAAATCCCCATTCAATAAACCGACTGAAATAGGCCCTTAGCACTATTAAGAGTGACGTATAAAAATTCGACAACGCTGTACCGACTGAAATAGGCCTCTAGCACAAAAAAAAAAGAAAGAAAGAAAGAAAGAAAAAGAAAAAAAGAAAAGAAAGAAAGAAGATGCAGCAAAATACTCATGTTGTAAAACGATTAATATTAACTTTGTAAGCAAGCACGATAACTTGTAAAACGACGCAATGACGTACAAACCTTCACCAGGAGATGTAGTATAGAAGTAGAAAAACGCGTTTCTGATTTTATGCTGCACGTGCACCTACCTTCATATCCTAATGTAATGCCGTACTTTATGATTTTTTTATTTGCATTGTAAAATAAACCTGTTAAAGAAAGAAAATTTCTGTAGCTTTTTCACAGAAAATTTCTATAGTTTTCCTAGAGAAAATTTCTGTTTTCTAAAACAGCAGAAATTTATTATAAAATTACATCTCTATCTGGACATATACTTTTCTGTAAGCACACAAAGACGGAAAGACATATACGAAAATAATGTCTATAGGAAAAGTAAACAGATATGAAACCTTGAACTATTGATGCAGTACATATTTTTTTCTGTTTTGTATACAGAAACTTGGCATCAAAGTAGTAACGACTCTCATGGTAAATTAACAGAACATCTCATTCATCAATTATGATGATTCTTTTCTTTAGAAAAAAAGTATTCAGAAAATCTGATTAATAGAAAGTGAAAATGAAAAAGTTAAAAATTATTTTTAACCCTTTGAGTACTGAATTATTTGAAGATTTTTTATGCCCATGGGACGGATTTAATTTGTCGCGATATGGAATGATTTTGAATTTTTGATAGTAAGTTCCGCCTGTGGGCGTTATTCTCCCATGTTACAATATTTCAGAACAAAATTTTCAGTATTCACATTTATATTACAAATGGATATACATTATAATTTTATTCTTTCTAATCAAAGTATTTGTATCCATAGTATATTTCATTGTAAAATTGTGAATATTGATTATGTATTTAAGAAAAAATAGCATTCAAATTGCAAAAGAAACGCCCACTGCTGGAGTTACAGATTTTCAAATGATGTGAATCTACGTCTGCGGTCCCGGTGGCAAAAGTGTTAATATGTAAAAGTAATACATTTTATTCGGAATGTAGTAATATTGATGATATAAATATGGTAGTAAGATATCATAAAAAAACGCCCGGAAAGTGTTTGCGATCAACGCCCACTGGCGGGGGTGCCGCAAACATAAACGCCTACTTCTTAAATTCAGATGACGAGTCAGACTCGTCCATCGTATTTTCACCCAAGTACGCAGATGACGAGTCTCACTTGTCAAATGTACCCAAAGGGTTAAAACTATAACAAACTTTTCAGGTGGAACTTTCAGAAGATAACACATTTCGAATTTTCGAAGCATCAACTTAAAAATATATCTTGGGAAACATTTTCATTTTTTCTTTCTTTAAAAAAAAATTAAAAAAAAAAAAAAGAAAAAAAAACATGCAAATAATAAATGTGTAAAGAATAATGTGTTTACAAAATTTTTAAATTCATTAAAAAGAAGCAGTGTCGATAAATACATATCTCTTATAATATTGACCACGTTTTATAAAGTATAAATACTGTGGACAGTAATATCCAACTCATATATGAAATGGAAAAACATGAGAGCATTTTTTTCGCTTTATAGCTTCAAAATGATATATTAAAAATAATTTAATAAAAATTGATTTTTGAAAACGATAAACATTTTCACAGTTGTGAATTTTCTAAAAGTGAAAATGAAATTTTAAAAATTACATTAGGTAATGTGTAATTTCTAAAGCAAATTTGTCTATAGAACAACGGCCAAATGAAAGTGAAACATTGTAGATATGGAAAATGCTCTTTTTACTTCCATTACCATACTACCGTAGGTAATGGAAGTATTGTATTCGGTCTGAAAATTTGATATTGGGTTTTCACCTGATTTACATGTTTTAAGGTCCCCTGAGTCCAAAAAAGTGGTTTTTGGCAATTGGTCAGTGTGTATGTATGTATGTGTGTGTGTGTGTGTGTATGTATGTGGAGAATCTTCTGGCTATTATAGCTCAGAAACTAATAAAGATAGAGCTACGAAACTTTAGAATTGAAATACGTCTAGTGTACAGATGAAATTTCCAAATTTTAGTGAAAATTGAAAAACCGGAAGTGGGACATCGGAAACCGGAAGTGGGACCTTAAGTCCGTATCTCAAAAACGGCTCTAACGATTTTCTTCAAACTTGCTATATAAACACTCTATTAGATGTCCTTTCGAATGATATAGTTAGTTAGTTCAGGAAAATTGATAGGCGTCCTGTATAAATAGCTCAATTTCAGGTCTCCCAAGGGCGGAACTGGGTAATGGAAGTCGAGTGGCTGTTACACATCAGATTTTTTAATTAAATTTTCGAAGTTCTTTCAGCTTCTCTGATGGTTAGCTATAAAACAAAAATGCTCAAGTACTATTTTTTCAATCAACTAAATGAAAAATGAAGAATCAAATTAAATTTTAAGCTTTCTTGTGATCAAATAAGCATTACAAATTTAGTTTTGTAGGTTTGGACGAGATGCATGAAATTCTGCATTAGAGTAGTAAGATGCACTTTTAACAACAAAGTTCTGAGTTGATCGTGCATATTTTGTGTGTATTTCAATCCTGCCTTTCCCTCGTTAGGTCGTCTCTCTCTCTCTCTCTATCTCTCTTATTATTATTATTTCTTTCTTTCTTTCTTTTTTTTTTCTTTTTTTTTTTAAGTAATTGCTTTATGATACATTGTTTCAGCTATTGGGGGTAGATGTGTGTATTAAATTACAAGCACTACTTTGCAATAGTCTTCGTTTGTTTTTGAGATTCTTTTGTATATTCTAATATTAATACTAAATAAACATTTCTGCATATAGCAACATCAAACAAATTATTAAAAATAATAATAATAATTTTGCTTTTAAAGAAATTTTGTTTGTGGTAACATTAAATGTCCTGTATACAGGATATTTTTAATGCTTAATTTAACATTTTACATAACTAAAATTGGATGGTTAAAATATATTTCTTAAAAAAAAAAATAATAATAAATAAAATGAAATTTATTATTCAATTTTGAAGAAACACTATACTTTTTCCAGAGTTGTGAATACTCAGAATTCTTTGCATTCTTTAATTATATATTTGGAATTTCATACCTTTAATATATATATATATATATATATATATATATATATATATATATATGTATATATATATATGGAAAACTATTGAAATGAATTTATATATAAAAAATATAAGCTTAAAGACTAGAAAAACCAAAAGGATGGTCATATTGTCTCAGGAAATTTAAATATAATTCAAGATAATCATTTAAAAAGTATTATGAATTTAGGATGAAGCTTTAGGATGAATTTTAATTATAGCAATAAAAAAATTATTCATTTTATGGAAAAAGATTTAGACATTTTTATTTTAAAAATTTCCTATAAATATAGCTGGCCTTTTGAAGATTTTAACAATGGAAATTTAAATTTTTGTACCTTTTTGAGAAACAATTACTTTTCCTTAGAAATTATTATAGTAAATTTAACCTTGATGAATTTAAGTATAGTACTAAACTTAAAAAAATATTGAAAATTTAAAAGATAAATTTATTATAGCTACAGTTGATAAAGCAAATAGTAATTTTGCAATTATTTGTAAAGTTTTTTATAAAAATCTTAAAGGAATATTCAAGTAATAGTTCTTTCAATAAGTTAACTGACCGCCCCTCTATTATCAAAAAACGTATTTTGGCCTTTGATAAAAAACTAAATTTAAGCAGAAATTGTTTTAATTTTCCATGTCTTTTCGTTACTGTTAAATTTAATAAAAATCCAGTTAAATTTCGTTTTGTTACTTGTGGTACTAATAGCTATAATGATAAAGCCGGTAAAATCTTATTTAAATATCTAAATTCAGTCTTAAAAGTGATAAATTCTGCTAATGATTGTAACATTATACACAATAACCAGAAAGTTATAGAATATTTCAAGATTTATTCAGAAAGCATTACTTCCGTAAATACCTATGATTTTGAAAATTTATTTGGCAGTATTCCACACAACTTGATAATAGAAGTTTTTGAACGCATTTATGATGAATTTGGAAGTTACTTAAATTGTGAAAAAAATTACTGGATTAATCTTATCAAGTTCTGTATTTTTGAAAACGTTTTGTTTAACAGGAAAGATTACTTTTTATAGCGGAGGGGGATTCCAATGGGAACGAGTTTTTCGAGAGCTTTCACAAATTTATTTTTATATTTTTTCGAAATTCGTTTTATAAATATTACTTTTTTCCGATATATAGATGATTTAATCGTTTTTAACTGTAATTGTTTCGAAAGCATTTCTAGAAAAATATATCCTAAAGAATTCATTTTAAACCGTACAGATGCTGATAAAATTTCTTTCCTAGATTTAAATGTAAAGAGAAATGAAGAAAAATGGCTTATTGGATTATACGATAAAAGGAAGGATTTTAATTTTAAAGTAAATAGTCTTACTAATTGGTTTTCAAATATCAGTAGAAAAGTTTTTAAAAATATTATGTTCGCACAGCTTAAAAGAATTCGTACTATTTGCAATAATGAAAACGATTTAAAATGCTCTTGAAGACCTAAAAAACACTTTGCAAATTAACTGTTACCCGTCCCAATTTTTAACTGTGTTTTTCCAGAGTTTTCCTATCTCGGTTTGTTCTACTTCCTCATTCAAGGGCGATATTTAAGTACCGACGAGTAGCCCCGTCGGCCGAAGAAAGGTTTTATTTTATTTCATTTTACACTTTCTTGTTTACCTTCTGTAATTCTTTATTGTATTGTATATTTTTTAATGAATTGATGTAATTTTATAACTGTTTTAGTATTTTTATACATTATATATATGTTTGATTTCTCTTCAGTTGTTGGTGGTTTTCTGTTTGGTGAGAAGTTGGGGGCTAAGAATAGTTATCAGCTATTTGCTACTGTCCTTTCAGAAACTTCTCTTTTACCCCTGACACTGAGGGGCCTCCCTGATGAAGATCTCAGTGTTTTTTGGGGTTTAATTTCATTTATTTGTTTATATTTTCCTACATTTATATATACATATTTTTTTTTCACGCGGATTGTACGGACTAAATTAATATAAATTATAAAGCATATTATTCATTCAATTATACATAAATACTGGAAAGTAATAATTTACTTACGAAAGTAGTGCCATCCTCTCTCACAGGGAACATAATCATCGGAGAGTTTAATTCTGTGAACATTATTTTTATCTGAAAAAGCTGTAATAAAAATTATCCCAACATAAAAAAATATAATCACATATACACGCAAACAAAAGAAAGAAATTTAACGTTTAACGTATATATACACTATCTACCAATAAGTATTTGGACACTTTCAAAATTCGACATTTTGTCAGATATCTAAAAAAATTCTTTCAAAATTTCATTGAAACTTTGGAAATATAAAGAATAGGTTGTATCTCAAATATTTCAGCAAAAGTTTTTTCCTGAAGAGGAAAAGGGAACGATTAAAAATTAAACAAAAATCAAAATGTTTTGGATGACCTTGTGAAAAATAACGCTTGAAATGCGTTTTGGCTGTATAGCATATGATTATGAAGATAATTCTTATTATCCGTATGAATTTTTATGAAATTACCACATATATTCATTGAGATATAATGTTTTCTTTAAAACACTCTAAAATAAAATACCACTTTTTAAATTATAACCCGTAGGGTATTAGACCCAGTGCAAAGCCATTTTTAGCAAACTTGGCGCACTATATCAGACACAGCATATTGAAATCAGAACGCAAAAGCGTTAAATATCTTACGAAATATGAGCATTTTTACCAAATAATTTCTAACTACATATGCGCAAGCTTTTAAAAATTTTCATTGGCCAATTTTAACATATGGTCGAAATTGGGTTTTCTCGGAAATCGATATAGAGATTTTGGATGAAAGTTTAGGTGTACATAAATGATTGGAAATATTTTCACCTTCAGAAACTTTTGCGTTCGCTGTTAAACCTTTAAAGGCCAATTGCAACGTATGGCAGAAATATGGTTTACACGAAATTAGACATAGCGATTTTGATGAAAGTTTGGAGTTAGGGTTTTTCGGTCAGAAAATGCGATTGGAAATATCATGGTAGATAAAATTCATTTATAAACTTGGTTGAGACCCTTACATGGTCTATGCATGCATCGCTACTTGAAAACAAAATTGTGGAGCAACTTAGTTAACGAACTTATCCAAGATATTTATAAGATGAATTTGCTGTGCAAATTTGGTTAGATTTGGAGTATTATTTCGGGAGTTACCATGACGATAAGATTTCGATTATATATATATATATATAGAGAGAGAGAGAGAGAGAAAGAGAGATAAACGAAGTGATTGGAATATTTCGATTTCCAATTAAATCAACCTAAAATGACAAATTTGGGTTTATGTTATTGAAAAATGCATATAAAATGCCCTCAATGAGCGCGGAAAATGTCGCATCTATAACTCTCAATTCATGTACCTGAGAGGCATTCATGTTAGTTTTATTATAGGCAAGTTTTTTCTTTATACCATCAATAAGTTGATTCTTCTCAAATATTGCATTTTTAAGTTGAGTCATTTTTCTTGCCGGGATGTCAATTTTACTTTGATAGTTTTTAACAATAATTAAAGTGTGTGGAAACAAATACGTGATGGGAACTGCGCGGAGTCCACCTATTCCAACTAGTTTTTTATACAATTCAAATTTGCAGTATTTTTGCCTTTTAGGTCTGGGTGGGAACATGGCGAGCTAGCATGTTCTTTGCTAAGTTAATTTTTTCACACTTATCGGCTATATATTTTTGGATTATTATTTTAATTGAGTTACTTTTATCAAGCATAATTGCTACAGTTATATCTATTTCACTATGAATCTAATCTTGTTTATAGAATTTCTTCGTTTCTTGGGAGTATGCTGGTTTCGCCATGTTTCCGAAACCTGTTAGACCTTTTTAATTTTCTTAATTGTCTGTTCTGCTGCTCCCAACCACTGAAGAGGAAGCGGAAGGATGTTTTTCGCATGATGTGTTATTTTTATGTTTGTTTTTTGGATACTTAAATTCGTTGTTTAATGTTTATTAACACTTTTGCGACCGCTGACGTGAATTCACGTCATTTAAAAATCTGCAACTCCGCCAGTGGGCCTTTCTTTTGGTTATATAGGCTACACTATTTCTTAACAATATACGCAATATTCACATTTCAGCAATCAATGCATTACGGATACAAATACTTTGATTAGAAATAGTGTAATTGTAATGTATATTTATTTATATCATAAATATGAATACATAAAACATTGATTTAAAATAATTTAATATAAAATATTAACGCCCCTTGGCGGGGGCTTACTGTCAAAAAGTCAAGAGCATGCGGTCGCGAAAATGTTAACATTTTTTCTTTTTGTTAACCACGCCCACTTATCTTAAATTTTTACACGTATTTATTACCTTCTATTCAAAACTATATAATTTTTGTATAATTTTTAGTGCTGACTTTGCGCCTTTTTTACACAAATACACTTTAATTAATATATATATATATATACGAGGGGATTTCAAAAAGTAAGGTAACAAGCACATTCAAAGCAAACGTTTATTTAGTAAATAAAAAATATGTACAATGTAGAAAGGCACAGGTATTTATTACTTCTCTGCATAATCACCATACTTATCGAGGCATTTGTTCTATCGGTACACCAAACCATCGAAATAAACATGGACGAAATCAGCGTCAATGTTATACAACCACGTCAAGACGGCTTGCTAAAATACAGCATTGGTTCTGAAATGCTGACCCCCCCCCCCCCCCCCAAAAAAAAAAAAAAAAAAAAAAAAAAAAAAGTTTTTCTTCAAGGATGCGAAGAGAGGGAAATCTCTTGGTACGAGGTTTGGACTGTAAGGTGAGTGGTCTAATACCTCCCGCCGAAAACGCTGTAACCCAACGAACATGTCTTCCGATAGCTAAATTGTTCATGCAGAATATTGTGTGCACTGCCAAATGAGATATGGAGTTCTTGTGCAATTTTATTTCAAGACTTTCCGACTTTTTGTTTTCAAGTGGCAGCCACTTGAAAATTTAAGATCCACGTTGTAAAAAGCGTATTTAAGGCCGGATTCGCTTGAATTTGGATGTAAATATAGACAGGGACGAGGAGCCGCTCACTATACCAGGAGCAGTGTCGAGTGATTTGCCATATAAGGGTCTCAACAAAGTTTATATACGAAGTTTATTAAAAATGGCGGATATCTTAAATTAAGTGGGGCCACTTCAAATCAGGCTACCATTTGAAAATTTAACATCACGATAACTTCCGAAATAATACTTAAAATCGAACAAAATTTGGACAGTGAACTTATCTTGTAAATATCTTAGATGAGGTTGTTAACCAAGATTCTCCGCAATTTAGTTTTAAAGTGGAGACCACTTGAAAATTTTATATTCACATTATAAAAAGCGTATTCCGAATTTGTTTGAATTTTGATGCATACATAGACTATATAAGATTTTCAAACAAGTTTATTAATGAACTTTATTCGCCATTTTTAACAAAGTGGCGAACATCTTAAACTAAGCGCAGCCACTTAAAATCAGGCTACCGCTTGAAAATTTATAAGCACGATAACTTCCGAAATAATACTCCAAATAGAATCAAATTTGGACATCGAATTTACCTTATAAGTATCTTGAATGAGTTGTTAACCAAGATGTTCCACAATTTTGTTTTCAAGTGGAGGCCATTTGAAAATTTCAAATTTGCATTGTAAAAAGAGTATTTAAGAACAGATCTGCTTGAATTTATATGTATGCATAGAACACATAAGGGTCTAAACCAAGTGTGTTAATGAACTTTATCCACCATTTTTAAGAAAGTACGGTTGCTATAAACTAAGCGGGACAACTTGAAATCAGGCTACCACTTGAAAATACATAATCATGATAACTTTTTAAATTCTGATTCAATTCGAACCAAAGTTGGACAGCGAACTTATTATATACATATCTTGGATGAGTTCACAGGGTAATTTTTTCTCACATTTTGTTTCCAAGTTGCGGCCACTTGAAATCAAGCTTCCACTGGAAAATTTATAATCACGATAACTTCCGAAATAATACGTCAAATAGAAACAAATTTGAACAGCAAATTTACCTTATAAATATTTTGAATGAATTTGTCAACCAATTTGCTCCGCCATTTTGTTTTCAATTGAAGACCTCTTGAAAATTTCAAATTTGCATTGTAAAAAGCGTATTTATTAAACCTGATTTGCTTGAATTTATATGTATGCATAGACCACATAAAGGTCTAATCCAAGTTTATTAATGACCTTTTTCCGCCATTTTTAACAAAGTGCGGATGCTATAAACTAATTGGGACAACTTGAAATTAGGCTACCACTTGAACATTTATAATCATGACAACCTTTTAAATTCTGATTCAATTCGAACCAAAGTTGGACAGTGAACTTATATAAATATCTTGAATGAGTTCACTTGGCAAGTTGTTCATACATTTTGTTTTGAAGTTGTAGCTACATGAAATCAGGCTGCCACTTGAAAATGTGAAATCACGATAATTTTTAAAATACTAAACTGATTCAAACCAAATTTGGATAGTGGACTTACGGTTCAAATATCTTGTGTAAGTTCGCATGGTAACTTGCTCCGCCCTTTTATTTCCAAGTGGCAACCACTTGAAAATTTGTCATTATGATAACTTTTGCAATACTGAATCAATTCGTATCAAATTTGGGTAAAAGATTTATCCTTCAAATATCTTAAATAAAAACGCTGGACATCTCACTCCATTTTTTTTTATTTATTTATTTACTTTTATTTATTTTTTTTTCCAAGTGGTAGCCACTTAAAAATTTCTTATCACGATAATTTTTGAAATACTGAATTAGTTTGAACAAAAGTTGGACAGTGAAGTTATCACAGAAATATCTTGGATGATTTTGCTGGGCAAGTTGCTCTTCAAATTTCTTTTCAATTTGCAGACACTTAGACTGCCACTTGAAAATTTATCATAACAAGATCTTTTCAAATACTGCTCTGATTCGAACCGAAGTTGGACAGTAAACTTATGCTTCAAATATCTTGGGTGAGTTTGCTGGGCAACTTGATGCGTCATATTGTTTTCAAGTGGCCGCCACTTGAAAATTTGTTATCACGATAACTTTTGTAATACTTAATTAATTTTAATCAAAGTTGAAAAATGGATTGGTCATCCAAATATCTGTGATTTCGGAAGGGGAAGTTTCTCCGCAATTTTTTTTCAAGTTGCGGCTACTTGAACGCTGCCATTAGAGTATTTTTTATCGCAATAAATTTTTAAATATTGAATTTATTTAAAACAAAGTTGGACAGTGGACTTATCTTACAAATATCATGGTTTAGTTCACTGAGCAACTTGCCCCACAATTTTCAATCAAGTGACGGCCACTTAATTTGTCAACACGATAACTTTTGAAATTCTGAATTAATTCGAACTAAATCCGTACAGACGACTTATCTTACAAATGCATTTGGTATATTTCTTACCAACTTTGGCCCGCCATCTTGTTTCCAATTGCCGGCCACTTGATAATTTTAAATTCACATAAAAACGTATTTATAAACTGACTTGCTTAAAACTCCATATGTACATAGCCCACATTATTATTTCTACCAAGTCAATTAATAATTTGTTGCCGCCATTTTGAACAAAATGGCAGTTATGTGATAAGAAAAAATAAATCAACCTACCCTTATGAATGAGTCGAAAGGATTTTTTTTTATTTTTTATTTTATATAATTACGCGTTTTGATGTTCCCTGAATACTAAATTCAGGGTGATCTTTCTGTATGTCTGTTATTAGAGTAATTTAAAATGAAATAATTGCCGGCAGTTAACATGTTGTATTTGGAATTTCACATGAGAATGCTACTTGATAAGTTTGATGAAGATTGATAAGTTTCAGAAGAGGTTGTCTGAATAATATGAAATAAAATTTTATATTTAATAAAAGTCTTAAATTCTGTATAAATGTGGGTACGATATTCAAACAAGGCGGTAGACCTCTTGAATCACCCGTTTGAACTTGTCTTACCAATCTTGTTATCAACTTTTTATCTTACCCTTTAATCTGCACTCTTAACAACATTAAACAAAAGTACTTAAATACCATGAATTTTTCATAAGTGATACCTTAATTATACAGTGCATCCCGAAACATTTTTTAGCACAGTATTGTATGAGTGCGAAGGTGGACATTTCTATCACTTAAAATAACGTTATGACATTTTGCACAGAGCAGTACTAGTCTGTTAAAAATCGGAATTCCATTATTAATGGTAAAGTTATAAATAAATTTGTCAGCTGTCTTTGGAGTTAAGTATCCTAATACTATATTTCTCACTAGACTGTAAACTTTATTGAATGTTCTTATTGAAAGTTTTTCTCCTTTTTATTTTAGTTTACCAAAAATTGCAAAGACGAATAAAAACGGAAGCTCCGATGTCCGTTCTGATATCTATAGAGGATATTGAAAGAGGAAGAATTACGACAACACAAAGATTGGCGAAATACATTAAACTACAGATCATAGTTGTGAACATTATTATTATTATTATTATTATTATTGATTGATTGATATACTTACATATAGACAACCACACGTACAGTAAAAATAATAGAATTAAGATTATCTTTTACTAATATTTAATTTTTGAAAAATGAGCTTAATAGTTTATATAAGCTTTTTTACGGAGTAAATGAAATAATGTGCTATAAAATGTAAAACATATTTTTAATTTATTATTATTATTATTATTATTATCTGAAGGGGAGATATTTTTTTTAAAAAAAGGGCCTCGTTTCGTTAATTATTCTTTTTAAGTTTTTCTTTAACTTTATTCAAAACATGCCCCAAGGTGACCAAAAAGTCAACAACCTGTCCAAACTATCAATCAAAAGCAAACTAATTTTTTGTATTTCTTTTTTAATTTATTTTATGAATGATATTTTTCGTTATGTTTTATCATTTTTATTGTGTCTACATTTTTTTTATTTAAGTATAACAAGTCAATTAGTTATGATATTTTTTGGTAGAAACTAAAACGAAGAAAAAGTAAGAAGAAACTTTACAAATTTTTAGACTTTGAAAAGTGTGATTTGCGATTATTTTTATGACTTTCCATTTCCATAGATTTGCCTCAGTTATTTAAAGACTTATTAAGTATGCTTCTCCTGATTAATCGATACTTTAAAAAAATAGAAACTTTTACATAAAAGGTAATTTTAAATGAAAAATGTAATCCTTTTAAATAAATCCTGTATTCTAAAGAAATGTTACAAAATCTGCAAATGCCATTTTTTTTTTTTTTTTTTTTTTTTTTTTAGGACTGAGGGTCTATTAGTCTCAATCTGGGATTTTTGCGTTGTCGATTTCGAGAGTTGGACATTTGTCGAAATCTAAAATTTATCGAAAATATAATTGAATAATTTGAAAGCGATGATATAATCTGAAAAAAAAAAAAAAAAAAAAAAACTAATAGGCCTCCGTCAAAACTAAATTCTGCTTTTGCCAGAATTTCATAAAAATCTTTTATTATTATTATTAATATTGAAAGAAAAAGAAAAGAAAATTAATAATAATCAGTATCGTTACAAGCGATATCGAAAAAGTTTTTTTTAATAATTTTGAATTAGGAAATGAAAAGTGCGCGTGAAATAATATGAAATAATAATAAGTAAAAAAATGAATTTAATGATTTAATGTTTTTGTTTTTCGGGGGCTGCTCAAGCATATAAAAAATGCGTATTAAAACGAGTCGAAGAAGGAAGCGAAATAAGTATTGAGTTATATTACGATAAATACGATGCATAATATGATACGATATATTAGACCTATCGTCCAGGGTTAGTAGGCATTTTCGTTGAAAGAAATAGTTTGTTCGTTCGGTGCAACTTGCACATTAGTCCCGTGAGGTACAACTTTCACATTAGTCCCTTGAGGCACAACTTTCACTTTACTCCCGTCAGGTACAACTTGCACATTAGTCACCTTTAAATATAGTGATTTTATTTTATTTTTTTTTCTAACTTATCGCGAATTTTTCACTTTCTTTGCTTGCATGGAAAAATCTATTTCACATTCAAAAAAAAAAAAAAAAAAAAAAAAAAAAAAAAAAAATTGACACTCTTTACATAAAATTATATAATAAATATTCTAAAACACACCACTTTAATATCACTAAAATATTATCAATGGTATGTAATATTAAATTCAGCTGAAACATTTGATACATAGCTATAGTTATATGAAATTTTCATAAAATATTAACAAAAAAAATTCTGCTTGATATAAGATTCTCTTTGTCAAAATACTTTACTTTACGGATTTTATAAAAAAATTTAATATTTTTTTAAGCAAAGATAATCTTTTCGTTTCTTTATTCGCCATAGAAAGAAAGCCTACGTTTTTTAACCCTTCAGAAAAAATCCAATTTTCTCCCAGCATGCCAAGATCGACGTCTAAACTACTAATAGGAAAGAAGAAAAAGAAAAGAGGGTGATTTTACCAGAAATCTGTCAGAATCGAAATTGATTATCTCTGCTAGAAATTCGTCTCATTATATTTTTACATCATTTTAGGAAACCAGTTGGTTTTTACTCCTGTTTAAAAAATAATAACAATAATAATAATAATAATAATAATTTTTAAAATTATTGAATGACAAATATGGAATTAAAATTTTGCATCTTTAGCTTTATATATACTGAGTATTCTTCGTTCTCATTCTTTACTTTTACTATCAAATGGATTATATACATATATATGCATATATATATAAATATATATATGAAAAATAAGCAGTTCCGTAATGGAATAAAATCTTTGTCTAGATGCCCTTTCGCATACATTATTGGTTACTAGTTGAAAATTGGCAGGCGTCATGATAAGATAGCTCAGTTTTAGAACTATGAAATTGGTGTTTCAAAAAACGGCTCTATTAGATATTTAAAATTCGCTATGTAAAATTTCTTTTATAAGCCTTTAAGCTGTATGCATATTATACTCTTACAGAAAAATTGTTAGGTGCCTCATGTGTAAGGTCAAATTGCTACCTTCTGACGCACTATCTCCGAAGACGAGTTTATATAATAAGTGTAGTAATGGGAAATGAAAGCCGTCTGTTACTCACCGATTGGTTAAGAAATAGGAAAATAGTTGTACCATTCGTAAAAAATCTTAAAATTAATAGAGTTTTGAAAATAAATGCCTCCTATTCATTTGGTAGAAACTGTTTCTAAACATATAAACATATTATAAGAAAGTTTTACTTCTACACTCATAGTAAGTATTTTTTGTACATCATAAAAGCCTTTACACTGAGAAGAAATATAAATTTATGCCTTTTGAAAACACAGAAAAAACGAAATTTTATTTTTTAACTGTTTTCGAAAAATTGATAAATTGAAGACAACAATAATATTAAGAATCTTTAAAGTTAAGGGAAAAACTAGTATGTTGTGGTCACCACATGACTTTCTTCTATATTTTCCTATACAAATTCACTCAGTATAAATAATTTATTAAAATTATTATTAAAAAAAAAAATCTTCCATGATAATGTAGACGATTTCCATATTAGAGAAATAGTATGGCACTAAGTATATATATATATATATAAAAAAAAAAAAAAAAAAAAAAAAAAAAAAAATCTATTTTATTCGCAATATTACATAAAAAAAAAATAAAGTATTTTATTAATTAATTTATTTATTTTTATGAAAAAATAATTGATAACTTAATTTTAAATTATCGCAGATCGATGGTTCAACCATTCGTTTTAAAGTTATTAGCGAGCCTTTGAAAGATATACATCATGAAAATTTACTCCCCTCAAGGGGGGACTTCCCCCCCCCCCCCCAGGAGGAAAGGCAAGGCTCCTACATACGCATTTATTTTTTTCACAGATGACTATCTCTATTACAAATAATTCTTTTAAATTTCACAATGATCATTCAAAAATAATTCTCTTTATGCCCATTTATACAAAATTTGGTCCTATACCACCATGTTAAAATTTTAGAAAAAGCGGGATGGCAACGCAAGTTTTGGAAAATTTGTACCAAAAGTTGGTAGGCACTAATTTATGTCAATGTGTAATTACATACCAATTTGTATGAAATTCTGCGCAGCTGTTCCTGAGATACAGTTGCCACAAAATTTTGTCACACACAAACAGACAAACATACATTTTTTAAAAATTGTCAAATCATCAAAAACCCGAGGTCGAAAATTTTTACGAATCCAATACTTTCTTCTACTGAATATAGAAGAAAGTAAATACATGTGTATATATCAATTCGATTTTAATACTACACTAATAATAAGAATTTATAGTATATTGTATAAATATATTATTACGCTGTAAAAGAAATCTAGAGTCAGAAATTTTAAAAATACGACAAATAACGAAACATTTTTTGGAAAAAAACTAGTTTTTGAAATTTGAAAATGAAAGAGAACGATAAAATTAGGAATGTATAAATGTTTTCAAATACATAAATAAATAAATAATAAATAAAGATATTTAAGTGGTATTATACTACACTAATAATAAGAATCTACAGTACATGTATCATAAATATGTTACACCGTAAGGCAATCTTGAGTCAGGCATTTAAAAACACAAAAAATAACGAAAGTTTTATTTTTACTAATTTTTGAAAGATGATAAATTTAATGAGACAATATTAATTTTACCGATTTATAAAATTTTCGGCAAAGTAAACTTTTAAGTATTGTTAATTAATTACTTATTTTACTTTTTTTAATCATTTAAAGATTAATATGAGTCATAAAACATTTACCTGGAGAAAACTTTACGCTAGTCACTAAGATAAACACAAATACTAGCATGGCTTCGGAAGAAATACGTTGCAAAAATAAAAGGATATAACTACTAAAAATACCGATTTTGTTTCTACGTTATATAATGCAGTTCCGGGTAAAGAGTTTCACTTTTCCGCACATGACGTTACATACAAACGGAACACTTGCAACTTCGATGACGTAAATTTTGCAGCTTTTTGCAAATACAGTCGGCAGCAAAAGTATCCGAGCAGTAGCAAAAATTCCTATGTAAAAAAAGTACACTTAATGCAGTTTTGTTAAATGAATCCTTGTCGAATCCTGTTCTTAGTCAGTCTAAGGACATGATTCGACAAGGATTTATTTAACAAAACAGTGTTAAGTGTGTTTTTTTACATAGGAATTTTTGCTAATGCTCGGATACTTTTGCTGTCGACTGTAGTCATACATTTGGAACGCTTGCAAACGGCTTTGCAACCGGAAGTGCTTCATTTGTATGTACCCCTTAAACACTAAAAGCAGCTTTTTACTGTCTCACTTGAAGGTTTCTAGATAAAAATATGATTCAAAATATATAAGATGGCCACTTAGCCTAATATCAAAAGACTTTATATTTGGATGTTTATTGCTGTATAGTAGATATTGAATTCAATAAGCATGATTTCTTAATATGATGTAAAATATTTTTATCTAATTTTATTTAGCGCGAAATTTAAAAGAATTTTAATTTTACTTTTGACTATGCTGTTATACAAATTTGAAAAATACAAATGGTACGTGTAAAACTCTGCGAAAAAATATTTCGAAAGGTAGTATATTTTTAATTTGATCCTTAAAGTGTATATTTAGCTCTTTTCTCCTTTTTCTGCTTAAAAATAATCACGGGGTAAAAATAAAATTTATTTACAACTTTTGTCTCCATTTCCGTTCTTTTGTATACAGTTAGTATACAATTTTACTTGTTTCCAGCTTTACTGTAAAAAATTCCCGTAAATTGCAGAGAGTTGACCATTAAATTATACGGTCAACTCACTTAAAAAAATAAAATAAAATAAAAATAATAATCCAGTTCCCATATTTGTAACAAATCGTTGTAAAATTAGGAATATTTAGCGTTTTTTCAACGTCAGTACCTTTCTTCGGGGAAAAAAAAAAAAAAAAATGAATTCTGACAGATTGATGGGCAGGACTCCTAATTTACGGTCAGTGACTGGAACACTCTTTGCCGGTCACTGAGCGTAATCGACTGTGCAATTGTTTTTACAGTGTACTTAGTTGCAATAGAAATATATAGATTTAGCTCTTAATAAACTTTGTTCTTCAAAGGAAAATAACATTATAATATTGTGCAAAAATTTAAACTCGAATGAATATGACCGTACTTTTTAACAAAAGGTGGTAATTTAGTGGGTTTTGCGTCACAATAGTGCTACACTATGGCCAATTTTAATGAAAAGAAATCTATAATTGGAACAAGGAATATGAGAGGAATATCCTAAAAATTCAAACTTACAATATTGAGGGGTGGGGGTGGGAAGAAGACGATATACTAGTATTTAACAAGTTTAGAATTTTAAAACGGAATGGCAACTGTGATGGTGTAATCAATAAGTTTTAATTTAGATATTGATGTACTTATTAAGAGCATGCACCACTAACCAATCTCCAATACTAAAGTATGATACCATTTATGACAAATAAATTGTGTATTTATCTCCATAAAATACAGACATCTACTTTGAGTTTTTATGTACTAATTTCATTCTGTAAAAAAGCACCTTCATATACATTCAGATTTAAATTCTCTCACAATATCAATCATATCATGGCATGAATATGTAAACAGATCCGTGTTCAATTAATGTTCTGTATTCTAATGTACAGTCGGGGGAAAAAAAACGCAGCACTCGATGTAACTCCGCTGATAATCAATGCACAAAAATGTAATAGGTATCATTCGACGGGGAATTGAGAGTAGATTCAGAAAATGAACGGAAATTTTGAATTGGGGGTCGTCTACATATTAAAACGCGCACCAACTTTGATTTTTTCAATGGCAATGTCCCATTTTTATTTTATATTTGAATTCCTGGGATCGCGACAATGCGAAAAAGTATATTGGTTGTATATTTTGCTTATTTTTTCACAGAGTTATAAGCGTTCAAAGTTTGAAGGTGCTAATGTTAAATTCATATTTCAAACTTTTATTAATATCTTCACAAAAAATAACTTGATCGATATAATTCTTTTTTTACGAGATACAGTGAAGAAACCCAAACATAATCCATCATTACTTTTGATTCTGAAAAATATTTTTAATTCTGAAAAATATTAATAAATTCATATTCATAAAAATTATGAATTATGACCTATATTAATTTTTACATAAAATGAATCCTAATGCTGAAAAATATGGGAGTGCAAATTTGCAGCTCATTCCAGTTATTAGTTTTCGAGATATAAATAAATCTTTCTTTTGGAGTGGTTTAGGGGGCCGTCTCTTAAAAAATTTTGAATGAGATAACGAAGCAAATCTTAAAAAATAACGCCGTCTCTTAAAAAATTTTGAATGAGATAACGAAGCAAATCTTAAAAAATAACGGAGAAATTTGAACAAAATATTTTTATTTTTTATTTAAGGGTCAAATTATATAACAACAACGTCAAATGCAAAGAAATGAAACAAAAATGTTGATTTTTAGACATTTGTGTTAGTATCAAGAATTGCTGTTTTCTAAAGCCCCGCCTTTTATCGTTCTTCAAAACAAAACAATACAGAAACGAAAAGTGAATGTGACTTTGAGTATTCGTGTTAAACCCTTATTTTACATTGACAAAAATATATACAAGTAGTATTTACTTCATCGATTACTGGTGATAAATTTAGAATCCTTTAAACGAACACTAGAAGAAAAAAATAACAAATAGGCGGGGTTTACTGTTTGAAATACTCTCAAAATATTTCAAAACAAATTTTCTGTACCACAATTATATTACAGATGGATATACATTATAACTATATTCTTTCTAATTAATATATTTCTATCCATAGTATATTTTATTGCAAAAATATGAACACTGGGCACATGCTTAAGAAATTAGTAACACACAAATTACGAAAGAAACGCCCACTGGCAGATTTTCAAATGATGTTAATCTACGTCAGTAGTCGCGAAAGCGTTAATTAAGAAATTATATTTTCATAGAAATTATTAAACAAATCGTACAGTTCCAAAGAATTCAACTGACCCAAAACTGGTAAGTGCTATTAAAATTGTTTAATATTTACTTTATGAAACCTTACAATAATTTATCCGAAAAGATTTAGTTTATGCGTTGTTGTATATATATATATATAGATATAGATATAGATATAGATATAGATATAGATATAGCTATATTATTTCAGTTTGTATATTATGTTACACGAACGAAAGAAAATTTAAGCTTTATTGGTGATCAGTATATCCATGATAGATACTTTTTAACTGAAAAATATTGCACTTTTATAAAAAGTATTGTCTGACCAATCGTAAGTGTAATGTATTTAAATATACCTAAAATTATCTAAAAAAGTACTAAAGTATATACGTATCCAAAAAACTAAATTCATGATGATTAAGATACTGCAAAGATATTAATATTTTTATTTATTTTTATAACTCTTTTTTTTTCTTGAAATATTTCCGGTGTGAAACAGTATAATTTTGTCTAGTACTTCTAGGATCTTAATTTTATTTTTCTATATTTAGAGATAGCCCCCTAACACATTTTTGATCATAACTCTATGAATACTAAAGATAAAGTATACAAATAGTATACTTTTCCGCACTGCCAGACTCTCAGAAATTCGAATATGAAGTCAAAATTGGGTGTTGCTATTGAAAAAATTAAAGTTGGCGCTCATTTTAATATGTAGATGATCCCTAATTCAAAATTCGACGACATTTTCAGAAAGTACATTTCATTTCCTGTTGAATGGTGTCTATTAAATTTTTCTGCGTCAATTAATAACGAAATACCATCAAGTGCTGCGTTTTTTTTTTCCCCGACTGTACATACATAATGCTATTAAACGCTTAAAGTTCTCTCTTTTTTTTTCTTTTTTTTTGCTGTTACAAAGTGTTTCAGTTTTTTTATTAAACTTTTTTTATATTTTTTAGAGATAGAATATCATAACATGACTAAGTTGACCATATACGATGTTTCTCATACCCGAACAAAAAAATTGGAAAATTATTTTAAATGCACGAGTGAACTCGTTGTAGTGGAGAAAAACAAATAACGAATGCCCGAGTAAGCTGGGGCTAAAACGTTAAGTAGTTAATGTCCATAAAAATAAATGTTTGTTTCTTTAAAAGCCTGATTACCTAGTGGATCTGCAGATCAGGAGCCTCAACGTCCCATTTGCATCAGACATTATTAAATAGGTCATTTTTATTTATTCCTTATTATATAATAGTATATATTGATACGATCGACATGTTACCATAATCAGATACATTCCTAAAGGTGGGCTACCGCCCCTTCAACCCACCGGTGTATCTCTCTTTGTATACCTATCTGTATATCATATATATGTATTCTTAATAAATGACAGTCTTGAATTATTTCCCTAAAATTCATAAATATCAAATTTCATCAGTACCAAATTTCATGCAAAAAAATTACATAGCATATCGGAAATATTTTGCGTAACCCTGTAAACTAATTACCAATTCAATGCCCACAATTTTCAACAGAAAAACATGCTTTTAAAATTCTAATAAAATTTTATTATATTTAATGGGGTGTAACCATGTTAAAATACACTTTTAAGAAATACTGACTATAGACCGTAATAGTACGAAATTCTTTTATGTATCCCAGAAAAGTAGCCACAGTTCTTATAAACGCCAATAATAAGAATACACCTAATTAATTATAACTCATTAATTTTTCAAACTAATTTGACATCATTTGGATGATTACAGTACTTTCTCGGAATTATTTTGTGTGGTTCCATAAATTATTTAGTCTATACATACCCTTTTTTAAGAGTAAACATGATTTTAAGCATCTTTATAATGTATGTTAATTCTATTAAGTTCAATGCAGCATAAACGCATTAAAGTGCGCGCTTAACTAAAAAATTGTAGATAGGCTCCAATGTTACGAAATTCTTTTGTGTGTCTCTGTAAACGAACCTTAAACGTTGTATACACCAGTAAAAACTATTCAGCTTATTTTGCGTTTAAAATTAATAATTGTTCCAAATTTAACATCGTTTGGATGACTACGTGACATTGTCAGAACACATTTGTAAAGTCCTGCACATTAATTAGAAAGCTTAAGAGCACATATTTTCTTCAAACAACATGAGTTTAAGCACCTTACTCACGTACGCTAGTTTAATTTTCTTGATTTCAAAGTAATGATGTTAAAATATGTTTAAACGAAATTCACCCCATACGCCGTAATGTTAAGTATTTTGATGTGTCCTGTACGCAATCAATAAAAAGTATAGACATAAAAAAATATATAGCTTTTTCTATACCGAGCCTGAATGTGTGTGTCAATTTGCAAGTTAATCGGAGAATGTTTGCGACCGCTATTGCGGCACATACAAATTCTGCCCATCGGCCGTAATGATAAGAAAAAATTTTGTGTGTCCCTGTACACGAACTACAAATTTAATACCCACCTAAAATTAGTGGATCTGCAGATCAGGAGTTTTAACGTCCTATTTGCATTAGACATTATTCAATAGGTCATTTTTATTTATTCCTTATTATATAATAGTATATATTGATTCGATAGACTTGTTACCATAATCAGATACATTCTGAGGAGGGGGGAATGCCGCCCCTCAACCCCCCCGCTGTATCTCTCTTTGTATACCTATCTGTATATCACATATATGTATTCTTAATAAACGATGGTCTTGTATTATTTCCCTGAAATTCATAAATACCAAATTCCATAAGTACCAAATTTCATGCAAAAAAAAAAAATACATAGAATATCGGAAATATTTTGCTTAACCTTTAAACTACTTACCAATTCTATGCCCACAATTTTCAACAGGAAAACATGCATTTAAAGTTCTAATAAAATTTCATTATAATTGATGAGGTGTAACCATGTTAAAATACACTTTTAAAAAATACTGACTATAGAACGTAATAGTACGAAATTCTTTTATGTATCCCGGAAAAGTAGCCACAGTTATTATAAACGCCAATAATAAGAATACACCTGTTGCAACATCAGTGCTTTCCCCCCATTCTTTTCCCTCTGTTTTCGCCACCTGTCGCGACAGCGGGAATGCTTTTTTTTTTATTTTGATTCTCTTTTGGTTTCTATTAGAATAAGATGCACTTTCGAAAGTGTAGTGTTAAAAAAGATGTAGACTTGAAAGGAAAAGCACTTTTACGGTGTCTTAAAATTTATTATGATTCTGTTTTATTAAAGAAGAAGAAAACTGAATATTTTGAATATACAGAAAGTTATTCATTATGTGAAGTAGAAATAATTTGAAAAATGTTTTATTAATCGTCAAATTTTGTACATATATTTCATTGTACATAGACCTCCATCATCATCATTTAATTAAATATGTTAAAAGCAAAAGTTCCAGAAATATTATTTTGTGTCATCGATATTATCTTCTGACTCTCTACATTTTCAAGTCGGCCGTGAAAAGAAGAAAGGGTGAGTAACCTTTTCGATAATTAGTTGATAAATAATGAATGCGATTTCTAATTTAAAGATATTTATCGCTAGTTATAATCTAATTTAAAAAGAACCCATGAATATAAAGATTATATTAAATTAGTGGCGCCCGAACAGGGACGGCCGACTTGGTTTACTTTCTCCAACACCGAAATAAATAAATATAAATGTTATTTGAATTGAATATTTGAAAATTTGTTCTTTTGATGATGATATAAATAAACAGAAAAAGTTTTGGTTTCAACGAAAAAGTTTCGTTTTCATTTACATTTGAAATAAATAATAAATGATATTTATATTATTCGTTTTGTTCTTGAAATTTGTTCCTTTGATAAAAATGAAATCAAAGAATAGTTTTGGTTTGTGCATTACTTTCTGTTTTGAATTATTGCATTATATATTAATATGATGAATGCATAACTTTGAAATGTTTTTGTTTAATAAACAACTCTGACAAGAAATTTTATTTGATAATTGATCAAATAATAATATTTTTAAAGATTTGTTATTTATAATTAGCATAATGAGTGTAATTCAAAAACAAAAAAGAAGTGTTCTTAGAGCGCAAACCACGAAGTTAATAAATAAAATCGAAGGCAGGTTATTAGAAATTGATGTTGGAGAAGAAGAGTTAGAACAATATTTAGAAGAGTTAAATTCAAAAGATAGGGAACTGAATTCATTAGATGACGAGATACAGAAAAATATCAAAGTAGAAGAGGTTGAAGAGGAAGTTTTAAAATGCGATGAATATAATTCAAATATTTTGATTTGGAAAACTAAAGTAAAAAGTAAAATGATTAAAATAAAAAATAGTAGTAATTCTAACATTTTATCGACTAGCCCCTTAATAGAAGGTAATAGATCACCAAAATTAGATCAAGGTTATATTAATCTTCCTCGATTAAACATTGATAGATTTAACGGTGATCCAACAGATTTCCAAAGATTTATGGATCAATTTGAAGCAGCAATCGATAAGAATTCAATTTTATCAAATATTGATAAATTTAGCTATTTGAGATCATATTTAATTGGTACAGCTGCTGATGCAATAAAAGGTTTCACGCTAACAAACAATAATTATTACGCGGCTCTGGAAACATTAAAAGATCTATTTGGTAAAAAAACATTACTAATTAATTCACATTTAAATAAATTACTAAATCTATGTCCTGTAAAAAAATCCAACGATATATTTGCACTATGAAAATTACTGGACGCATGTCAGACAGAAATAAGAAATCTAGAATCCCTAGGAATAAAAGAAGAAAATTACAGCACGTTATTTTGCCCAATTTTCATAAAACTTTTACCACCAGACATAGTTTACGAAAAAATACGGTGATGATGATCAGTGGAAAGTTTCAGAAATGATTGAAATTTTAAAAACAGAAGTTGTTAGTCGCGAAAAATCTACTGCACTAATTTCAAATGCCCAACAATCAGAACATATTTCCACCACATCAAATAAGAAAGAAAGTTATGAATCACCAAAAATAAACAAAATTCGTCCATCAACTGCAGCTGGCCTTTACAATAATAATTCAGGCAATAAACGACATTTCTGTAATTTTTGTAATAGCGAAAAACATTTATTGCAGGATTGTAAAGAATTCAAATCTAAACAAATCAATGAAAAAAAAGATTTTTTAATGAAACGTGGTCATTGTTTTGTTTGTTTCTCTAAAGGTCATTTGGCAAAAATTTGCCGCTGCTTTGTAAAATGCCGTATTTGTTCTCGCCGTCATCTCGATATAATGTGTCCAGAAAATAATTCCGAAAAACAAGTTACAAATGCAAATACCACTTTGTCCAACAAAACTTGTAATCAAGAAGTGTTACTCCAAACTTTAACTCTAAGGTTAATCAATAAAGATAAAGAATACATTATCAGAGCATTAATTGATTCAGGATCTCGGAAATCTTATTTGAAGAAAGAAATAATAAAGAAAATTGGTTATACACCTACAGGGCAAGAAAAATTAAACCATAGTTTGTTTGGTGGGTTACAACAAACCCATGATCATTTACGATATAGAATAAATTTAAGTGATTTAACTAAAAACTATTTGTGTAATTTTGAAGTTCTTGATCAAGAAAAAATTTGCGCAGAAAAACCTTAATTACGAAATGGGCCATGGATTAAAGAAGCAAGAAGGCGGGGAATTCAATTTTCAGATTATGACAACTCAACAAAATTTAGAAGAAATAAAAATAGAGAAATTGATTTGTTAATTGGTGCAGATGTATGTGGGAAACTTTTTACAGGGAAAAGTAAATTACTCTCGAAGGGTTTAGTGGCTTTTGAAACAAAATTAGGTTGGACATTGATGGGTAAAACTGAAGAATTTAGTTCCAACGATAGTACAAATGTTGTTTTATCTCTTCATGTGGCCAATGCACAGATTTCAGATCTTTGGTCCCTGGATACTTTAGGAATTTTGGATTCAGGAAATAAGAACACGAGAGAAGAATTAGACATAGCTGCCGAAGAATATTTTAACCAAAATATTAAAACTGTTGAAGACGGCAGATATGAAGTAAGCCTTCCATGGATTGAAGGCCATCCTCCACTACCTAGCTGTAGACCAATTGCTGAGCGAAGATTGAAGAATTGCGTGGAATCACTGAAGAAATCTGGAAGATTAGAAGCTTACGAAGCAGTTTTTGACGAATGGCTTGCAGAAGAAATCATTGAAGAAGTTGAGCCATACAGTGATAATCTAAATGAACATTTTCTGCCCCACAGAGCAGTTATTAAAGAAAATTCCACAACTAAAATTCGTCCAGCTTTTGATGGGTCAGCGAGAGAAAAGGGCTCTCCTTCTATTAATGATTGCTTGGGAAAGGGTCCCAACTTAGTGGAACTAATTCCTTCTGTAATTAATAGATTTCGCTTTAAAAAAATTGGGGTAATTTCAGATATTCGTAAAGCGTTCCTACAAATTCAGCTCAGCGAAGTAGACCGACCGTATCTTAAATTCCTGTGGTGGGAGGAGGGTGATCCTTCAAATGTTAAGATTTTTCAGCATAGAAGAGTAGTATTCGGCCTTACTTATAGTCCCTACTTGTTAGGAGCAACTCTAAAGTACCACTTGCAACAGGTTAACGACGAACTAAAAGAAACTGCTGATAAACTAGCAGAATCTTTTTATGTAGATAATAGTGTTACTAGTGTAGAAAGTGCCGAAGAACTTGAAAAATTTATTTCGGAGTCTAAATATATCCTTAGTACTGTAAAATTCGATCTAAGAGGGTGGGAGCATAATATTATCAATCCAACAGAAGAAAATTCTACTCCCTCCAAGAAAAGAAATGTTCCAGTTTTGGGATTATTATGGGATTTAAACAATGATTCACTAAGTATAGATTTGCGAGAAAATCAAGAAGAAATCAAGACAGTTACCAAAAGACAAATATTGTCAGTAGCCCATAAAGTATTCGACCCCATCGGATATAGTTGTCCTGTAACCTTAGCACCAAAAATTTTACTTCAAGAATGTTGGCAACTAAAAGTGAGTTGGGATTCTGAATTACCTGAATGTGTTGGGAAAAAATTTGAGAAATGGAAAAGGAGACTACATAAGTTGAATGACGTTGCTATTCCAAGACTCCTTGTACCTGATCCGGTGAATACGGAAATGAGCCTTCATGTATTCTGCGATGCAAGCAAAGCAGCGTATGCAACTTGCATTTTTTTAAGAGCAGAAAATTTTAATGCCATTACCTGCCAACTTGTGCAAGCCAGATCTCGGGTAGCCCCATTGAAGCCAGTCACCATTCCCAGGCTAGAACTTCTTGCCTGTACCATAGGAGCAAGACTAGCGCAAAATGGGAAAACAGATCTAAGACAGCCGAGTATTCCAACACATTTTTGGACAGATTCATCAAATGCTCTATTTTGGATCAAAAGAAATGAAAATTGGGCACCTTTTGTTTACAATAGAGTGCAAGAAATTAGATCCCTCAGCCATCCAGAGAAGTGGAAATACGTACCAGGGAGGCTCAATCCTGCCGATTTGCCATCAAGGGGCTGTACTGCTGAATTTCTCTTAAAATACCGGTGGTGGGAAGGACCTTCTTGGTTAAGAAGATCTTCAGAATTTTGGCCTAACGAAGTTTTTGAACCTGATTTAAATGTAATAGAATCAGAGAGAAGAAAAACAATAGTTTCTGCAGCCAATGTATCATCGGAAAGCATAGACTTTTACGAGAAATGTTCCTCGTATAAAAAAATGTTAAAGGTCACAGCATGGATACTCAGATTTAAAGAAAATGCTAAAAAGCCTAAAGAAGCAAGAGTGATGACCAATTTAACAGTTGAAGAAATTGAAAAGTCTGAACTTACGATTATGAAGTTTGTTCAGAATCAAGATTTAAATTTTAAGAAAAACTTATCCTCTTTGCGTACATTTGTTGATGAAATGGGAGTCATCAGAGTTCAAACTAGAATATCAATGCGAAAAGATTCAGAAAATTTTAGATATCCAGTAATTTTGCCAGCGAACCATAACGTAACCTATAGAATTATTGAAAATGAACATACAGAAATGAATCATGCAGGAATACAAATTCTTATGTCAGCAATTCGAGAGAAATTCTGGATAATAAGATGCAGGAAGACCATTAGAAAGATTCTGCATAGATGTGTCCAGTGTCAGAGATTCTCTTCGAAAGCTGCTGAAGTGCTGAGTTCACCTCTGCCTGAAGATAGAGTGAGAGAAGCTGGTGTTTTTGAAATTACAGGAACAGATCTTTTCGGGCCACTATTCTTAAAAGATGGCAGCAAATGTTGGGTAGTTCTGTATACATGTGCAGTTTTTCGAGCTATTCACCTAGAATTGACGACTTCCTTAACAACAGAGAATTTCATACAGACCTTGTGAAGATTCATTTCACGTAGAGGACGACCACGTATCATCTACAGTGATAATGGAACCAACTTAGTTGCGACAAGAAAAGAATTGAATTCTGTAGATTGGGCACAGATTGAAGAATTTGCTACTATAAAGAGAATTAAATGGAAACTTAACCCTCCGGCCTCTCCGTGGTGGGGTGGATTTTGGGAGAGATTGATTCGCATTATCAAATCAATGTTGAAAAGAGTTTTAGGAAAAGCCCATTTGAACTACGAAGAATTATATACTACCATTTGCGACACAGAAAATATGGTGAATTCACGACCACTTACATATGTATCTGAGGATACTGAAGATTTAACACCTCTCACACCTGAAATGTTTTTGAAAGATCTCCGTGAAACAGGAGTACCTGACTTGGATTTTATAGAAAGAAATAACCTGAGAAAAAGATTTGAATACCGACAAAAACTAAAAGACGATCTTCGCAAGAGATTTAGAACTGAATATTTGGGATCTCTTCGTGAATTTAACAATGTAAAGAAACCTCCTAACAACAATATTAAAATTGGAGATTTAGTTTTAGTGCAAAATGACAACTTAAAACGCATTCAGTGGCCATTGGCCAAAGTGGTGGAACTCTATCCTGGTAAAGATGGACAATTTCGTCTTGCCAAACTGAAAACCATGAATGGTGAAATTTTACGACCACTACAGAGGATTTGCCCTTTAGAACTTAGTGATACAATTGTAAACAAGAATCAAATTCAAACCTCTAGATTTGGTAGAATTATCAACCCAGTGAAAAAACTTTAATATCTAAACTGACTATAAAACTTTAAGTCCAAAATGACTTGAACATTTTTCTGAACTATTTTTATATTATATTGTTTATTATTATTTTTTTTTTATTTTACTAAGAATATTTTAGAATGGAAACAGTTTTCCTTTTTCTTTAATATTTTGTTGAGCATGTACAGAATCTTTCCATGCTCAATGTGGGAGGATGTTGCAACATCAGTGCTTTCCCCCCATTCTTTTCCCTCTGTTTTCGCCACCTGTCGCGACAGCGGGAATGCTTTTTTTTTATTTTGATTCTCTTTTGGTTTCTATTAGAATAAGATGCACTTTCGAAAGTGGAGTGTTAAAAAAGATGTAGACTTGAAAGGAAAAGCACTTTTACGGTGTCTTAAAATTTATTATGATTCTGTTTTATTAAAGAAGAAGAAAACTGAATATTTTGAATATACAGAAAGTTATTCATTATGTGAAGTAGAAATAATTTGAAAAATGTTTTATTAATCGTCAAATTTTGTACATATATTTCATTGTACATAGACCTCCATCATCATCATTTAATTAAATATGTTAAAAGCAAAAGTTCCAGAAATATTATTTTGTGTCATCGATATTATCTTCTGACTCTCTACATTTTCAAGTCGGCCGTGAAAAGAAGAAAGGGTGAGTAACCTTTTCGATAATTAGTTGATAAATAATGAATGTGATTTCTAATTTAAAGATATTTATCGCTAGTTATAATCTAATTTAAAAAGAACCCATGAATATAAAGATTATATTAAAACACCTAATTAATTATAACTCATTAATTTTTCAAACTAATTTGACATCATTTGGATGCTTACAGTACTTCCTCGGAATTATTTTGTGTGATTCCATAAATTATTTAGTCTATACATACCCTTTTTTAAGAGTAAACATGATTTTAAGCATCTTTATACTGTATGTTAATTCTATTAAGTTCAATGCAGCATAAACGCATTAAAGTGCGCGCTTAACTAAAAATTTGTCCTTAGACTCTAATGTTACGAAATTCTTTCGTGTGTCTTTGTAATCGTACCATAAAAGAAGAGCAAACATTCAAACCGTGTTTTCTCCAAAAATAAAAAAAAAATGAGTTAGCGATTTTTCTGTGAACTCAACATTAAATAGCACAAAATTATACTATTATTTTAAACCAAAAAATTTTTTATCTCATTATAAACCCTCTTAGAAAGTTGGGGTTTCAATCAAACAGTGTTTCCTCCAGAGCCTGTTTTCAATCAAACTGTGATTTCTCCAACCGACCAGTCACGACTGTTCTTTCTGGTCGTGTGACTCGTACATGTACCAGCTTTTCATGTTTGTTTATTTCGTTAGTTCTATCTTGTTTTCTTCATTTTAGAGGAGTGTGCTTTATTATTATTATTATTATTATTTTAATTTCAAATGGAAGAATTAATAGATGGTGTATTACTTCTAATTACGTGGAACTAGAAAAAGACAGAGAATTGGTGGGAAAAGAAAAGAAGCGAAAAAGGAACGATATTCAGCATCTTCAGATAACAACGTTTATGCTCCATGCAAACATTCTATAGTAATACTTTTTCATGCACTGAGGTTAGACCTAATGACGTTAAGAAGTTTCGAGATAGACTTTACGAAATTCCGGACAAACAGCGACAAGATTCTATTATAGTCTCATTGGTTGTTACAAAAAATGTAACTCGACGTAGACCTAATAACCCAACCCAAAATAAATCGCAATCATCTGGATCACAGCATGAATTTTCTGCTTCTTATTTTATTACTAGTATCAGTGGTAGGAGGATTCCTGTGTGTAAAAACAATTTCATGGCTATAACTAAAATAAGTCGTACAAGGCTAGCCAATATTGTTACTAAAGTACATGCTGGTAAACTTATTGAGAAAAAGAGAGGAGGGGATAGAAAAAGCCACTTAAGCATTAAAAAAAAAAAAAAAAAAAAAAAAAAAAACGAGGTAAGAGAATTCATCTCAAACTTAAAGGCATCAGAAAGTCATTACGGAAGACGAAAATCGAAGCGATTGTACATGCACTGTACATTAAGTATAAGGAAGTTGCATGAAGTTTACAACAAGAACTACAACGACGGCCTGGACAAAGTTAATTTCACTATTTTCAGGAGAATATTCATAAATGAATTTAATATAGGCTTTAAGTCTCCTTCTAGTGATGTTTGTAGCACGTGTTCTTTACTTGACTAAAAATTAAAGTCCTGTCCAGCAGGGTCAACAGAAAAAGTAGATCATATGACTGACAAAAGAATTCACATACTAAGAGACAATGCATTATGAAATAAAATACAGATGAATCAGTCGTTAGTTTGTGTTTTGATTTACAACATATTCAACGGCTGCCAAAAAAAAAAAAATATATATATATATATATATATTCAAGATGCTTATTACTTAAGGCAATTCAACTTTTACAGCTTATGCATAGTGAGTTTGGATGGTCTAAATACAACATTTTATACTTGGTCTGAGGAGTTAGCAGGCAAAGGCAGCACTGAAATATCGGCGGCTTTATATTGTCACCTAAACAAAATGAACCTTGAAGGTAAAAAATCTTTGCGGCTCTTTAGTGATGGGTGTATTGCCCAAAAATCCTCATGTAATATCAGTTCTAGATTCCAAACGTCCTGAAGTTGCAGATTACTCAGAAACTTCACCAGTACCCCGCTAACCATCCTAACGTCACCAGCAATCAAGGACCGATTTGAGCCTCAACGTGAATCTATCTACTTACAGATTCTTCCCATGATGTTCAGCAATTAATGCTGATTAAATCCATGCATACGCATGAACTGTTTCTACTAAAGGAACTGCCATTCTGAACCTCAGAATCTGCGTCATCAATTATCAACTGGTTTCGACTCTACAATAACAACAATCGTCAGCATGCCATTTGTCGCGTGGGGCCGGCTGGGCCCGGCATGCCGACCAAATACTTTATGTACATAAATATCTGGAAATACTCATCGCCCTCTGTCGCTGGTTGGCTAAGCCAGGCGATGCATGATGTAATTTTTTTTTTTTTCTCAATAAATGTCGGAGCAGCTCACGTGGATTATCCTAAAAGCGCTCAACACCGCTCCTCGAGCGGTGAGCGGGGGCTGCTCCCTGTTAAATAAATAACATAATTCTTCAAATGCTATTGCACTTTTTGTACACTACAATGTCAAGCATTGAAAATATACTATTGTACTTTCCTATCAGAGGACATAGTTTCCTTCCAGCAGATCGTATATTTGGTCGCCTTGATAAGATCCTCAGAAAAAATGTAACAATAACATCAAAGGAATAATACTATGAACTGTATCAGAAAGTTGGTAACGTAAAAATATTGGGGATTGATTGGAAACTTTATAATACGAAATCACTTAATGTTTATTTCAAAATTTTACTATATATATCAGAACTGAAAAGAATAGTTTTAGAAAAAAAAATGGAGAAAGTGTGATGGTCAAAGGATTCAGAAACTATAAATTCGAAGGTATAAAAGAACAATCTGGAGCAAAACTTTTTAGGAAGGGGATTAATACTGCTATTATACGAAATGTTTTCTTACAATTTCTTCCTCTGAGTCATGGAATATCACTTGAAAAGAAAAATGACGTAGACAAACTTTTAAAATTGATGTATGGTGAAGAGTGGAAAAATCAGCTTGATTTTAAATGGTATTAAGATATCATTACTAATAACTTTCATGTAGAATATGAAGAAACAGAGGAAGCATGCAATTGCTTAAATGAAGATACTGGTTTAAAAATTTATATTTTAAATTGACTTAAAAATTTTAGTTCTTCCCTACAATTTGCAGGATGATTTTTCACGTATAAATATTTAATTTAATTTTATAATTACATAACAAAGTCTGTTCTGTTAATTAGTTTTATTACATTAAGAATGTTATTTCATCAATATGCGAGTTACATACTTTTTCATTCAAAGAATGTTTCGTCCACATTGGAAACATTCAAAACATGTTTTCTCCTCTGTGTTTCGGTCAAAACATGCTTTCTCCAAATTTCAAATGCGTTTTTTTAATTAACTCTAAGTTTATTAGGTAAAGTATGCCTACAGATCTTCCTAGTAACCAGTAATACAACTAAACAAATGATAATTAGGGTCTAAGAAGGGTTATTTTTTAATTTATCAGTTTTTTGTGTTTTCTGAAAAATTGTATTCGAAGGAGAAAACACGGTTTGAATGTTTGCTCCTAAAAAATTGTATACACCAATAAAATCTATTCAGCTTATTTTGCGTTTAAAATTAATAATTGTTCCAAATTTAACATCTTTTGGATGACTACGTGACATTGTCAGAACACTTTTGTAAGGTCCTGTACATTAATTAGAAAGCTTAAGAGCACATATTTTCTTCAAACAACATAAGTTTAAGCACCTTACTCACGTACGCTAGTTTAATTTTCTTGATTGCAAAGTAATGATGTTAAAATGCGTTTAAACGAAATTCACCCCATACGCCTTAATGTTACATATTTTGGTGTATCCCAGTAGACAATACATAAAAAGTATAGATATAAAAAATTATACAGCTATTTCTCTACCGAGCCTGAATGTGTGTGTCAATTTGCAGTCAATCGGAGAATTTTTGCGGCCGATATTGCGTTACATACAAATTCTGCCCATAGGCCGTAATAATAAGAAAAAGTTTTGTGTGTCCCTGTAAACGAACTACAAATGGAATACACCCCCAAAGCTATACAGCAAAATTTCTTTGTGGTTCATAAATATGTGTACCAAATTGCAAGTCAATAGCGTGACTTTTGCGGCCGCTATCGCAGTACATACAAATTCTTCCCATAGACCGTAATGATAAGAAAAACTTTGGGGTGTTCCTGTACACGAACTACAAATGGAATGCCCAGCCAAAACTATACAGCTAATTTCGTGGGGATCATGAACATGGGTATCAAATTTCAAGTCAATAGCGTGATTTTTGCGGCCGCTATCGCGCGACATACAAATTCTTCTCAAAGACCGTAATGATAAAAAAACTTTGTTGTGTCCCTGTACACGAACTACAAATGGAATGTGCGCACACAAAACTATACAGCTAATTTCGTAGGGAGCATGAACACGTGTACCAAATTTCAAGTTAATAGCGGGTTTTTGCTGCCGCTATCGTGCGACAAACACACAGACAGACAGAAAAAGGAACCCAAAACCGTTTTGAGTCTCAACAGAGGGCCTCCACTGACGTTTCGGCAATTATCATTAATGTATTAATTCCACTTTATCAAGTTATTAAATTTTGTAACGATGGATGAAAGAAAATATATTTTCATTTATTTCGGCGTCAAAGGGAAAAGGAATAATTTTTTCAAGAACTTAAAACTGCAATGAAATGAATGATTTTTATTCAATGTAAAAAATAAATAAATAAAATAGTCTTCAGGTTAAGTATGTTTAAATAATTACTAATAGGGTAAAATGGGGCAAACGTAACAACATTTTGGTGTTGTTCGATTTTGACCTTATTTTGCTCAGTTACTATTATATTTGCACCTCTGGAAAGTTTTAGGTATAAACTACAATTAATTGGCTTTTGAAAAATATGAGCTTTTTATAATTTATCGATTTTCCATTAAAAAAAAAAAAAAAAAAAATGAAAATTTTCTGTTTCGTGCTTTCAGGTGTCCCAAGGCTTAGGGCAAATGTAATATTACTTACTATACCCTTTAAAATACATTAAGAGATATGTAAGTCAAGTTTCCATATAATCAACACCTTTGTGAATCTTAGAATATTCGATTTTTAAAAATATCTCAACTCGTTACTGAATTTGCGGTCATTTCTGTGCGCTTACAGGTACCATTTCACATTTTAAACTTTATAATATTTCAACAAAGCTTAAAAAAATATCAGGATATTAGGTTTCATAGAAAATAAAAAACCGAACTGAGAAGTCGAAGTAAAGAGTATATTAGTGATGCTGTTAGGATGCTTAGGAGAATGCTAAGCATTCTGGTTACACTTGCCCAACATGCAAAATTCCGAAAAGTCTTCTTGGGTGATAGCTTGAGTTCTTCATATTTTTATTGTCTAGTGTTCTAGCACAGTGCCGTAGCTGAGGTTAAATACCTGGTGAAAGGAAGTTGAGTCAAGGTAGTCATATATTTGATCAGAACCTATGTAAATCACCATTTCAACGAATCAATTGACGATAGCGAATCAGACAGCTGAAAGGGATCAACTTGAGTCCGAAATACGTAATAACCACTCTGAGAAGAATAACGCTGGCGAAGTAGCAAAAATAACGTTAAAAGTATCGATTCACGCATGAAACCATCCCGAAAGTAAGCACTCGCCAACTTCAGGGACGCTTCTTATTTAATCAGGTCATAAGGAGACATGGCTCATTCGGTATTCGTGAGCACCACTTGATTAAGAAGAAATATACATGCATGCGTTTGTCAAATGCCTGTTCTGCCCGATATATGCTTTGCGAGTGCGTCCGCCGAAGAATCATATGAGAAAATTCTTTTTTCCGAGAACTTCAGTGTCGAACATGGTGGAAGCTGTGACTAGTCTACTACTGTAGGCAGAGGATCGCTACTTTTACGTCCGATCTTCTTTTTTGGACACTGAACCCACCCACTATGCGATGGCGCCAGAATTTTAGAAGAGCCTGAGCTCGAACCCCAAAAAGATTTCTTAAAATATTGTTTCGTTTGCAGGGAGCACCTACCTACCCGACTACTTAAAGAGTCGGATTAGAATACGCAAAAATATTTTTGGCTTTTAATAGAGGGTATTTCTCCTGCTGAAGTCAATTGATGACAAACTTATTGGCTTTAAACACGACTTATTATCAGTAAGCTTTGGCCCACGATGATGGGGGTGCAGGAAGCGTACGGTAGCTTTTCTCGCTCACAGTTTGCACGGATCCCTTAATAAGAATCCAATTTCCTGAGAAACAAGGAATAATGATGCAAGTGTCTTGAGTGAATTATGAATCTTGGCGGAAAGCACTATCCGTTAGGCGAAATGTGTTGTAGTTCCACCTAGTTGACACGATTAGCGCGAATTGGGTAGTGTTCTGAACGCCGTTGGGAACGCGGCTTCATAGGGCAGACAGTGAGTTGCGGTGATCTCAGGCGACTAGCATTAGAAAGACGCTTTGTAATATCTGTGCAGTAAAGAGTTGGGCTGATGTTTGGAATTGGCAGATGCAACTGTTGGTGTCGTAATAATCAAGACTACAAAATGAGAAAGTGGACTTCGTTCAGAATTGAATGGGATCGAAAGAGCTTTTGGGATGGTTGCTGGTGAGCCTTCGTGCCAAATTCATTATCCGTCAAATCTACAGAGTTCTGCCGAAAGTTCTATCCCCTAAAATAAAACAACCGCTATTTTTTTAATGTTGTGGAAATGACACCGCTATGTTTTGTAAAAGTATAAATACTGTGTCAACACTTAAAAAATTAACAGTATTTTATTTTAATTTAATTCAAAATACCTCATTATATCATCCTTTTTCGTATTGCGTATATATTTCTACTGTCCCATCGCAGTCCTCTTCAGCGCAAAGATGATGCCTTCACTGACTGGCACGTTCATATAAACATCCCTTCCCTCACCGTTAGTTCTCTTCATTTCCCTTCACTTCATTTTTATATGAAAGTGCCAGTCAGGAAGTCATCATCTTTGCGTTGAAGAGGACTGCGATGTAACAGTCAAAATATATACGCAATACGAAAAAGGATGATATAATGAGGTATTTTGAATCTCTTATCTCTATATATTAAAAAAAAGTTACTGTCGCTGGCGTCAAATTTTTCTGTCTGCGACAGCATCTTCTCGAGGAGGGCAGGGTCCTTTGCTTCATAATTTGGTTGGCTGCTGGCTCGAGTACCGAACCCGCAATATTCCAATTACGAGCTCGACGCTCTACTGACTGCGGTACCGCGGTCCGGATCTACGGTTGTAAAATAAGAAATAAACAGGGTCATATACTAAAGCTAGATATTACGAGTTTTTTTCTATTCAAAAAAAAAAAAAAAAAAAAAAAATAATAATAATTTTTAGCATAATTTCCATAAAAATAAATAAAAATAAATAATGCGTTATTAAATATTATATATTTCAATTTGACATTGGCTATGGGGAATTTTATAGTAATTTTCTGCTTTTGTATTGTGTTATGCATTATTAATATTCCTATTCAGTAAAAGGAAAGCAGTGAATAGGTGGCAGAGCTCTGCAAGTAAAGTGAGTCGGAGGGAGTTGGTGAGCGGAGCTAACAGGGGGCAGAGCCTCCTAGTTAAATTAAAATAAAGTAATATCCTTTAACTAATTAAATTATTAAGAGTATTTGTTAAACATTTGCATTGTTAAAATACAGCGGGGAAAAAAAAATAGAATCGCAGTAATTGCTTTACGCAAGTGTTGCGTTGTGGCAAGAAACCGAAGGAGACTTTCAACTTGCTAAAGCCGCTGAAAATTTCAACGAAGTTTATACAGCGAGCTATTAATAGGTACAATGAAACGTCCTCTACCGATGACAGGCCACGAATTGGTCGACCTTGTACGAGCAGAATGCCAGCAGCTCGTAAAGGAAAGGGTTCGCAGAAATCTGCTACGTAAGCAAATATTCATGGCTCGTGCTATGAATTTTCTTACCAGGACAACGTCCCGCATTATAAAGCAAGACCTGGGACTTCGTGCTTACCATAAAGTTCTCTCAATGATATTCGTAAAGCGAGAGAGAAAATTCTGTTACAGCGGCACGCGGATAACAAATATCGTTTTTTTTATGAAAAAATCTTTATTTTAGAGGAAAAATTGAATAAGCAAAGTGACAGGGTGTTAGCTTGCAGCTCCAAAGAAGCTGCAGAGTTGAAAGAGGTGACCGCCCTGCAAGAACAAGAGGCAAGAAGATGAATGCTACATGCATTCAGTGAAAGGAACAAGACTGAGTGTATCTTGAAGAGCTTGAATATGTTCACAAGCAACACTGAAAATCTTTCTCATAGAAAACCATGACGGGAGAGAAAAAGTGGATATCTTATGACTACCTTAAACACAAAATACATTAAGTGAATCCCAGCAAAAAATTTTTTATCATAGCTGCCAACCTACCGGAAATAAAATATGAACACTTTGCACGAGGAAGGAATTCATTTTAGAACCCAACAAAGCAAGTGTAAAATTATCATTGACAATTATGTTGCAGATGTATTAAAAATTACAAGGCTTCTGTAAGGTATTTGATCAACGATAATTAACGGGAAGGGGGAGGGAGGAATAAAAAAAAATTATACGACGGAGAGATATTGAATAATTTTACTTTATAGATTCTAAAATCTAATAAAGCAGGTTTAAAATTATCATTGATATTTATGTTGCGAATTGAGAAAGCTGGGAAATCATAAAGTTTCTATAGGATTTTTGATTACTCTACTGATCGTCAGCGAAAAAGGGGCAGAGATAAAAATAATTAGATGAGTGAGAATTATTGTACAATTTTACTTCTATATAGGTTCTAGAATGTAATAGAGTATGTTTAAAAAGAACACTGATATTTTTGTTGCGGATGGAGAAAGGTTAGAAACTGCAAGGTTTCTACAAGCCGTTTGATAACTAATGATTTTTCCTTTTAAGCATTATAAAGTTGAAAAATCGAACTTTTTTTGGGTAAAATTGAATTTCCGTAAAAAAAATAAAAAACGAAACAAATACGGGATAATCGGAACACTTGGTAACTATGTGATATTGATGTCGAAACTCATTACAAAAATTTCTCCCGTGCATCTGGTGGCATATGAAGTGTGTGCTCTATTACGAACTGTTGGAGCCCAGTGTAAATGTAACTACCAAACATTATAAACACCAATTCCATTATTACTTACAACCTTTGAATAAACACCATAAAATGCAATAAACTAGCAACAATTGTTTCGGGTAAAAAAAATACACGACCCTTCATCAGGCGAATAAAGTAAGCACGAGTCATCACGTGTATCAGGCAAACTGCCTTCATTTTTAATGGTACTTATTATTCCCAAAATGATGGTATGGCCATGGGTAGTCCTCTCTCTCCTTTACTTTGCGACATTTATATGCACTATTTTGAAGAAAAACTCTTGGGTGTATATAAATTTCCTCACTGGTTTAGGTATGTGGATGGCACTTTCGTTCTTGTCTCCCCTGATGTCGATTTGTCCAATTTACTTTCTTTGGTCAATTCGATTGACCCATGCATTCAATTCACTTTTGAGGTTGAACAGGATTGCTCTTTGCCTTTCCTTGATGTTCTTGTGAATAAAGAAAAGGATTGTTTCTCAACTACTGTTTTTAGAAAACCATTCTCAGTCTCTTTGCCGCCGCATGCTCTCTCTAACCACGCCCCTCAACAAAAAATGTCTGTTTTTTACACTTATGTTTATCGTGCCTTACACATTTGTTCTGATCCGTCTAATCTTTCGAAAGAAATTAATTATTTAAAATCTCTTGCTCTCTCTCGTGGCTATAACCCATCTATCATCGATAAAGCTCTATATAAATTTAAGAATCCTAAACGTTCTGCTCCCAAATTAAACGATCACAGTCTCATCCCAGTTGTTTTACCTTTTTATTCTTCACTCTCTTTTAAAATCTCTAAAATTCTTTCACCATTTGGTTTCAAAGTTATTTACAAACCCGTCAATAAAATTAAATTATCTTCTCTTAAAGATCCCATTCCCACCGAAAACCGTTCTGGAATTTATTTAATTCCGTGTTCGTCCTGCAACTTAGGTTATATTGGTCAAACTAGGAGGCGTTTGAAATACAGAATAAATGAGCACCGTCGGAATGTTCGTAATGAAGAGATTACCAAATCTTCTATTGCTTCCCACTGCTGGTCTCAAGGTCATCGTTTTGATTTTTCCAAAACTAACATAATTTCATCTCCTGTCTGTTCCTCCCATTTGGATATTCATGAAGCATTTCACATATTTAAAAATTCGAAAAATCTTGTTAATGATATTTCTTCCACTCCTTTCTTCTCTGATGCTTGGAAATTATTCACGTAACTTAGAGTTTCGTTTAATTTTTGTTATCCTTAGATTGTTATATCTTTAATCTCACTCATTTATTTATTTTCTTGTTTTCTTGTACAATCCTACTCACACCAGTAGCTATATTTACTTTCTACTTTATAAAGTTTTCTTTTCATTTTAAACGATTTTGTGCGTTGCCGCTTTGACTGCAGCACTCGTGATTACTTTATTCGCCTGATGAAGGGTCGTGTGTTTTTTCGACCCGAAAAATTGTTGCGAGTTTATTGCATTTTATGGTGTTTATTCAAAGGTTGTAAGTAATAATTTTTACAACGCCAGTTTTGTGATGCTTCTTTATTAAACCAATTCCATTGATTAACAGTTAAATTAGTCGACTGGAAAAATTTGAGCCCCGTAGAATTGCTTCAATATAACACGAGACCTCATGTTCAGAAATCGGTCCAGTGAGTATTAGTAACACATTGCTGGGATGTTTTGGAGCACACGGTATATAGTCCTGACATAGCCCTTTTGAACACTTATTTGTTTCGGTCGATGCACCATGATTTGTCTTCTGTACACTGTCAGATAATGGACGAAGTACAGTCGGTAACAAAAGTCTCCGAACACTAGCAAAAATTCCTATGTAAAAAAAGTACACTTAATATAGTTTTGTTAAACAAATCCTTGTTGAATCCTGTTTTTAGACTGACTAAGAACAGGATTCGACAAGGATTTATTTAACAAAACCGTATGAAGTCTACTTTTTTTACATAGGAATTTTTGCTAGTGTTCGGACACTTTTGTTGCCGACTGTACGAAAGTGGGTCAACGACTTTATCACACCAAATGACAAATGGTTCTACACTGCTGGCATTCTTAAGCTGCCTGGACATTGTTTGATGGTTTTAGGATATGATGAAAAATATTTTGGTGAATAAAAGTTTTATTTACGTATTAATATTCTAAAACAAGCGTTAAAACTTATTACTACACCCAATACATTTCAACAGTCAATGAGTTAAATTCTTTGGTGAACATTAAAACAGAATATAAAATTTAATTAAATAATTCTAATTAAATATAATATTAAGCAAGAGGCCTCTGAAACTGTGTCAAGTACGACCACTCTAAAAAAATTTTGTGGACTGCGATTTTATTTTCATAAAATGGATGTCGTCGTATATCAGTTGATACGGTATTCATATCGATCTATCTTCCCCATGTTATCGACCAAACATTTTTAATGCCAAAAAAGAGGGGGGGGGGGGTTGTTTTTGTTTTTTCCGTCAGCCATTAGAGAGTATGAAACAAGGCGATATTAATACAGTCGGCAGCAAAAGTATCCCAGCACTAGCTAATAATTGCGATATCAAAAAAGTACACTTAATACTGTTTCGTTAAATAAATCCTTGTCAAATCATGTTCTTACACTGACTAAGACATGACTCGACAAGGATTTATTTAACAAAGCAGTATTAAGTGTACTTTTTTCCGACAGCGATTATTGCTAGTGCTCGGATACTTTTGCTGCCGACTGTAGAACAGAACTATTGCAAAATTAATGAATATTCTCAATGACGAAATTTACGTGGCATTTAATTGTTCAAAAAAATTATTAGAGGAAGTAGGATGACTTTCCATACATAAGTTATATTCCACAGATCTTTGTGTATCTAGTATTTCACTAATTTATTTAGAGTATAATTTTGATAATCAATTGCTCTGTTATTTTTATGATGTACAGTCGGTAACAAAAGTGTCCGAACACTAGCAAAAATTCCTATGTAAAAAAAGTACACTTCATACGGTTCTGTTAAATAAATCCTTATCGAATCATGTTCTTACGCTGACAAAGAAGAGCATTCGACAAGGATTTATTTAACAAAATCGTATAAAGTGTACTTTTTTTACATAGAAATTTTTGCTAGTGTTCGGACATTTTTGTTACCGACTGTAAATACTGCCATTATATTTCAGGAAACTTTTTAAAGTCAATTTTAATTAATTAATTAATCTATTCACAAATTAATTAATAAATTTTAAGTAATTTATAGATAGATAATTCTATAAATGTCGTTATTTATTAAAAAGAAAAAAAAAAGAAAAGAAAAAGAAAAGAAAAAAGAAAAAGAAGGAAAGAAAAAGAAAAAGAAAAATGAAGAAAGAAAAATTAATTTAAACTGTATGTGAAGTTTTTCATTCAACTTTAGTACATAAATTATTCATAAATTTTACAAGCTATATTAGGTATCTGTATGTAATCTTGTGTGCATTCACTCGGGGAAAGACAGCCATTAGAGAGTAAAATGGCCGTCTTTCCCCGAATAAAAAGTAATCATTTTCCCTCGCGATGATAAATCTATGTCTTATTACTATATCTATGGTTATATCAAGTTTTGAATTCTTATACAAAGTACACCGTTCCACCGATCGCTACAAAAATTGGTATTCTATATATTAATAGGCAAGCATAAAATTTATGGTACACTTTTAACACATTAATTATGGGAGTAGAGGGCTGAAAATAGTATCATTCGAAAGGTATGATTAGCCAGATGTGCAGAATATAAAAATTATTTTCTTACGATATCAAGAAGGTGTTTAAAAATACTTTTATTTTTTATGCATTTTTCCAATTCATACACGATTTGCCCATCTGCGCAGCACTAGTGCGACGTAAAACACAACCATCCATCCATGCATCCAATTTATACGCGTATTCTTTTATATTGAAAGATACCTGAATTTCTGAAAACTCAAATAAAATCACAGACAAAGTAATTTGTATAATGTAGCATCACTATACTCTCGACTACAGATTTTTTATTTTAAAAGAAAATAGCCATTAGATGGTAGAAATTTGAGTGAATGAATGTTAGATCGAAAGATTAAACTGTTGAAAATATACGCAAGTTAAAAAAGGATTTCATTTATGAAAGTTCTTTTTTTTTTTTTTTTTTTTTTTTTTTTTTTGCCAATTCTTTAAAATCTAACCTTTTTCTTTTCTTTCTTTCTTTTTTTTTTTTTTTTTTTTTTTTTGTGATTTATGCTAGCTTTAATTTTAAGACATATTTTTAACCAAAAACATAATGCATTCCAATTAAATAAAATTGACTATTTATAAAAAAAAAAATAATAATAAATAAATAAAATAAACTATAATAAAAAAAAAAAAGTTATTACTATACGCAAGCGAAATGATGACGTCACTGACAGTCAGTGGGGCCAAGGAAAGATTTTCTATGTTAATCGTCATTTAGAATTTTTTTTAAACATTAAGGAAAATTATCTCCCGATTTCAATCCCCATATTTAGGTATAGTTATATATAAGTTACTGTCTGTGTGATTTAATCTCCATTTGATTGAGTTACTTTTTCTGTAAATTAATAAAATTTTAATTTTAAATTTCAAAATTCTGGAAAAATAAATTGACAAACTTCCGTTTTCGAGTATAAAGAAAAACATTTGATTTCAGTGGAATGAGATTCATTTCAAAGGAACAGATTTGATATCTGTCGTCCTTGGCATACAAAAAAATAAATAAGTAGCAGATCGCCAAATTATCCGGCGAACATGCTTGATTCCATTCAAAAATCAGGGTTATTTTAATAATGCATATAAAAGAGCAATCAGTAACATGAACAATATGTTGTACAATATACAGGGTGGTTATAATTAAACTTCCCCTATGAACAACATCCTACAGCGCAAAAGGATGAACGGAATGCAATGAAATTTGGTATATAGACTATACACGAGAATTAGTTCCAAAATGTCTTTTAAATGTCCGGGAAAACATTGAATTTAACTCAATAAACGACCGAAACGGAATACAGTAACAATATTAACGTTTATTGAGTAGTTTCTGATCACCTTGTGGTCGAACCACATTAAGTAAAAGTAAGGGAAAAATAACAATACGCTGTTTGAGGGAAAAAAAAAAAGTTCAGTTTGCGGAAACAAGGACAGATTTGGACGAAATTTCACAAGAGGCGCAGCTGTTAATCGTGTCCAGGACGATGTAGAGAAAGGTGCTCCATGTGACCACCCTCATTCACCTGCAAAATTTCAAGTCGATGGACAGTGTGTTCAACAGCAGATCGTAACTGATAAGTTATGATGCTTCGCACATGAAGCATTATAAAGTTTTTAAAGTCATTCAACGTCGCAAAACTTCCACTATACACCACACTTTTTAAATGGCCCCATAACCAGAAATCGCACGGATTTAGATCCGGTGAACTTGGTGGCCATGGATTACGAAAGAAGCGACTAATAATACGTTCGTCTGTGAAGTGTTGGAGCAATAGTGCCTTCATGGACTCATGGATATGTGGGAGCGCACCATCCTATATGAAAATGGTCGATGTAAGGACCCGCCTTTGCTGCAGTTACAGCACAAGAAACGTCTGTAGCATGTCGTGGTACTGACGGCCCGTAATGGAACATGTGACAGGACCACGTGCAGTTATTTCCTCAAAGAAGAAATGACCCAAGGATGCATGTCGCTGGGAATCCACACCAGACAATCACCTGTGGATAATTAGGAGAATTTCAGTGTGCACCCGCGGATTTTCCTAAGCCCAAATGCAACAATTCTGTGTGTTGACTGTCCCATTGAAGTAGAAAGGAGCCTCGTCACTCCACAGAATATTCCAAGGCCATGAATTCTCAACACAGAATATTCTCAAGAGCCATTCTGTTGAGAAAACTGACTGCGAATGAGAGACGTTGTGGCATGTCCCTATAAAGCAGCTCTTGGGTATAGTGGATCTTGTATGGAAAATAGTGGGTTATGTTTCTGATCACTTTTCGAACGGTGCTGTAAGAACAGCCTGTCTGTCAAGAAACTGCACGTGCGATACTGCCCCCAAACTCTGATGTCTATGACTGTGCGGCAACAGCTGTCATGATGGCATCAACAAGTACCGGTGTGACAAGTTTACAGCTTCTTCCAGGTTGAACTTCTAATTTCCCCGTCCCTTCAAATCTCTTAATCATGGCCCGGACACCTTTAGTAGACATTGGTCCACGCCGTAGTTTCTTTATACGACGAAATTCACAAACTGCAGCTAAAGTATTCCCCTTGTTTTCGTAAAACAGATCCACCAATAACGCACGTACAACTAATGATACTGTCACCTTTACAGCCGGAAACATCTACATAAAACTTTTTAAAACGTTTTATACCCATACCTGTTTTGCATAAAGCTTCCTCTTCTTCGCAAGCATGCAAATCTTGCAATTATTTTCTAGAGCTGACAGCTTTTCCCGGTTTTACATTTTATTACTCATAATTCTTGTTCTGGATTGTTAATATTGTTTCTGTATTCCGTTTTGGTATTTTATTGTGCTAAATTTAACCTTTTTCCGGAAAAGGAGCCCTCATCTGGCCATTTTGGAACTTTTTTTTTTCGAAATTGCGTGAGCGCATCTGGTGTATAGCCTATATACCAAATTTCGTTGCATTCTGTTCACCCGTTTGCGTTGTAGGATGCTGTTTACAGGGGAAGTTTAATTATAACCACCTTGTATATGTATTTACGAAAACATATATATGGCATGTATGTTTTCGTATTACGTTTTTGATCGCCAAATACACAAAACGCCAAGGACGAACAGATACCAAATCTATGCCCATTTTGTTTCTAGAGTTTATAAATTTAAAATTGAAATTTTGTCAATTTGAAATACAAATAACTTAATCTAACACATGTGCACGATAACTAATTTGTAATTATACGCAAATATGGGGATTAAAATCGGGAAATAATTTTTCTCAATTTTTAATATTTTTTTACAAAAAAACCAATGGGTGATTAACGTAGGAAATCCTTTACTTCGTCCCAGCGACGGTCATTGACGTCACACTTTGCTTGCGCATATCTTCTGCATATGTATGAAGAAAGTATAAGATTTGGAAAAACTTTTGATTTCCGGTTTTCGATGAATTGGATTTCAGGAGCACCAGCTACGATTAATGTAGTACATGAAGGTCTTCGGCTGGCTCTAGTATCATACCCGAAATCTTCCAGTTGCAAGTTCAGTGCTCTACCGTCCTGCCTACCGAGGCTCCGTATTTATTAAAAAATCGACTATATGCACTTGAAAGAGTTTCCTTGGTAGTATTCTTAACTTAACAAATTTTCGTCATTTTTGACGAGTGTATATGCCAATAATAATAAAAAAAAAAATCCTCATAAAACTACATTAATACGAAACAATTCTCTGGTTGTACTATAAACTGTTAAATTACTAACTATATGAAACATATATTTGAAATAAATAAATAAATGACGTAAGTTTTACCCGGAGATTAATTTCCAAGTTTAACTTTTTCTAAAGTTTTATATCAATCTTATTAATTATTTACGTGTAAATTTATATATTTCTTTTTTATTTCAAGGATAAGCACCCGATTGCAGATTTTGTTTCATAAATAAACGTCATGCTAAATTTAAAAGCATTTTAGCAAAGTATTAGGCGAAATCACTCTGAAGGAGCCCGAAGTCTCCGCCCTTTTTTAGGACACTTTCAGAAATTCAGCCTTTTTTTTGCTACCGCTATTTCTGTACAGAAATGTTTACTATATTGTTTTAGTAATATGTCATGATTAAATAGGATAGAAATTAGTATATAAAAATAGTGGTGTTAATAAAGGCAAAAGCTTCTCATCTCTTAATGTGTCCTAAAAAAAGGGGCGGGAACTTCGAGCTCAGTTATTCAATTACCATAAAATTCCTAAATGAATTTTTCTTTTGGACATTTAATTTACAGTCGGTAACAAAAGTGTCCGAATACTGGCAAAAATTCCTGTATAAAAAAAGCACACTTAATACTGTTTTGTTAAATAAATGCTTGTCGAATCCCGTTCTTAGTCAGTCTAAGAACAGGATTCGACAAGGATTTATTTAGCAAAACTGTATTAAGTGTACTTTTTTTACATAGGAATTTTTGCTAGTGTTCCGACACTTTTGTCATCGACTGTACTTTATGAATTATATTCGTTAGTAAATGTTAAAATACATTGCAAAAGTTCGACGAAAAAATAATTTTTAGTCCATCGCAAACTTGCGATCATTTTATATACTCGATATTTATTCCACATTAGTTTATTAAAATTGAACAATCGTTTCAATTTTTATTTATCTAATGTGAACATTTTTTTTTTTTGTGTGAATGTTAAAAGACAATGCCCCATTTTACTGTAAAAGTATCTCAATATCATAAAACTATGTCATCATTTCATAAGTGTCGTCATCTTTCAAATAGAGTTCTGTTGTGGACATGTAACTTGGGCGATTTCTCGAAGGCGAAGGAGATGCTGTTGAGTTTTTTTGATAATCAGCGCCAGAAAGCCTGAAGTAGCACACCACAATAATCAGCAAAATTATCACCAGAATAATACACACAGACACACCAATCAAAGCTATGAGAATTACATAACCTGCAACAAATTCTTAAAGAAAAATATTTTAATCCTGTTTATAATGTTAAATATTGTTAATTTAGATAAAAGTGTGAGTATCTGATGACGTAATGTACAGGAAAGTCTCGTACAATGCGGGTGCAAGTTTGCCTCATGAATATTACAATATGATTTTTTAAGAACACTAATTTTATATCAAAGCATCTGCTTTATACAAAAACTAAATCGAGTGTATGAACCAATAAATTGGTACTCTAAAATTTCAGTGGTGTTAAAAAATAAAAGTGTTTTATTTATTTGTCATCTCTGCCACCGTGTTGTACGAGACTTTACTGCAATTATTAGAGGAGATAAGAACTTATGTTCAGATCGAAAAAATTGCAGTTTTCCTTTTAATTAAATTTTTTTGCAGTCAGTTTAATTTCCATTTAAAACTATTAACATTCAGTGTGGAAACAAGAGAAAATATTTTACACAGCACAGGAGAATCGCATATACACAAATATAGTTTCTTTTTCTAATAATAATCACACTGAATTGTTGTAATGTATTGAAAATACTATGTAAGTACTTCTATTCATTATTTATCTCTCCCTCTCCTTTTAAGCATAAGTGAAACTGTCAGAATTATCAATACGATAATTTTCTATACAGCTATTCTTTAGTGAAAATAAAATTTCAATCTTTATTATCCTATTGTATAGTAAATAAATGTAAAGCATTTCTTTGAAATTATTTAATACTAGCAGGCTACGCCCGCTTCGCTGGTCACTATATTTAAATAAATTTTTAAAAGGATTGGATCAGTATTTATTTTTTACATTACATTATAAATAAAAACTTAAAAAAAAAAAAAAAAAAAAAAAAATTGAAATCACTCTGGACATCGCTTCGGGTACCCACTGCCTACAGCATCTCTTTTTCCTCTTTTTCTCGCCCGTACTGCATCGGGTCAAGGTTCCCACTGTCTGCAGAAAGGTCTTTTCCGTGCACTTCAATCTGGGTATTTATCGACGCCATATGGATATTCTGTTATTTGAGAACTACTATTTTAAAGATGACTGTATCTCAGCATCTATTATATATTTTAGTTTTTGAACCATGTGTTTTATAGCCCCCGTTATTTACACTATATTACGATTTGATTCCGACCAGTACAATAAAATAAAATAAAAAGCAGATTTTCTTTTAAAAGGAATTAAATAAATGAAAAATATAATTTAATCGGTTTAATCCTTTCTACTATATACTACCATTTTCCCCCTTCAATAAATATTTTAAATTGAAAAAAAAGAAAAGAATTTTTATTTTAAAGGAATTAGTTTAAAATGAAAAATAAAAAGTTGTTATTCTATTAAAAATTATACATATCCGTAACAATTTATTTCTATTGCATTAATATTTGATTTTCAATAAATATAATAATAACTAGCAGGCTACGCCCGCTTCGCTGGTCACTATTTTTAAATGAATCACAATAATTAATCACCATACTTATGACTTCTCAAAATTCCATGTTATTACTCATAAACTTTCATTCTCAAGAAAAGGAATTAAAAAATATATCATTTAGCATCGGGTAAAAACTTACACCGGGACCCCACTGCCTTCGGCAGCGCAGACCCGTGCGCACGCTTATGTTAAGATATACGTGCGGTGAGCGCACATATTCCTTCTGAAATCAAACTCTTATTCTAAAGAAAAGAAAATTAAAAAAATCATTTCTCATCTGGTTAATTATCGGACCGGGTCCCCACTGCCTTCGGCAGCGTAGTCTGGTGCGCGCTGCGCGCCTATTCCTTCCTCACCCTTCCAGCCCCTCCTAATTAACTTACATATACCAATTTTGAACGGTCTTACTCAATTAGCTGAGATGCAAAAGAAAACCTGATCAGGACACCTTAAAATTGTAAATCAGGTGAAATCTCGAATTCCACATTCGATAATATAAAAGAACTTTAAAATATCTTTCGAATGCTGTATTAAAAATAATTTAATCATAATTAGAATTCGAAATATTGAAATTTAAAAATATTACAGCGCCATCTGGCGGTAGAAAATTCTATAATCTACTGTTCAATTCCAAATAATGTATTACTTAAAAAATTATTTATTAGTATCAGAAATACAAAAGAAAACTTAATCAGGAGACCTTAAAACGTGTAAATCACATGATATCTCGAATTCCGGTAGTCAGTTAATGGAAGGAGACAGAAATTTGTGGCGTCTACTCTTGAAATTCAATTCATATAAGTTTCAAAATGACATATTACTTTTGAAATTATGCTAAGTAGAAGCTGAGATACAAAAATGATATAAACACTATTATAAAATGATTTATGTCTGACTTTTTCGTCGAAACTTGCGTAATTCCGGGCTAAATAATATTGAAAATCCATAGTATGAAATGTGAAAGCAGTATCAGAATTCGAAACTCTGCAAAATATAAAAGAATAAAGGCGTTCTGGGTTTTATCCGCAATCGATTTATCTTTCCTTAAAACCTAATAATAAAAATTTCAAACGCTGTAACTCTTTTTTTTTTGCCCCTTAGCCCCCCCCCCCCCTTCCCCCTCAAGCCTTTCCTAATAATTCTACACTTTCAAAAATATTCAGAATTATCGGGCGTTAAAACCAAATACATTTATTATTAAGAAAATAAAATTAAAAAAAAAAAAAACTTTTATCATCTGGTAAAAAACTCGCACCGGGTCCCAAACCCATGCGCGCTGCGCGCCTATTCCTTCCTCACCGTTCCAGCCCCTCCTAATTAACTTGCATATACCAATTTTGAACGGTCTTACTCAATTAGCTGAGATGCAAAAGAAACCTGATCAGGACACCTTAAAATTGTAAATCAGGTGAAATCTCGAATTCCACTTTCGATAATATAAAAGAACTTTAAAATATCTTTCGAATGATGTATTAGAAATATTTTAATCATAATTAGAATATGAAATATTGAAATTTAAAAATAATACAGCGCCATCGGGCGGTAGAAATTTCTGTAATCTATTGTTCCATTCCAGATCATTAAAGCTTTCAAATGATGTATTACTCATGAAATTATTTTAATTAGTAGATGAGATACAAAAGAAAACCTAATCAGGACACCTCAAAACCTGTAAATCGGGTGAAATCTCGAATTCCATTTTCGATAATGTAAAAGCACTTTAAAATAGGTTTCAACTAAAATAAGTTTTCAAATGATGTATTACTTATGAACTTATTTTAATTAATAACTGAGATTTAAAAAATAAAATAAAAAAACTGATTCAGGACACCTCAAAACGTGTAAATCTGGTAAAAACTTTCGATAATTTAAAAGAACTTTAAAATATCTTTCGAATGATGTATTAAAAATAATTTAATCATAATTAGAAATTGAAATATTGAAATTTTAAAATATTACAGCGCCATCTGGCGGTACAAATTTCTGTATTCCACTGTTCGATTCCAAATCAAAAAAGCTTTCTAATGAAGTATTACTTACGAAATTATTTTAATTAGTAGCTGAGATACAAAAGAAAACCTAATCAGGACCCTCAAAACGTGTAAATCGGGTGAAATCTCGAATTCCATTTTCAAAAATGTAAAAGTACTTTAAAATGTGTATCAAGTCAACATAGCTTTCAAATGATGTATTACTTATGAAATTTTTTTAATTAATTTTTGAGATATAAAAGAAAACTGATTCAGGACACCTCAAAACGTTTAAATCTGGTGAAAACTTTCGATAATTTAAAATAACTTTAAAATATCTTTCGAATGATGTATTAAAAATAATTTAATCATAATTAGAAATTGAAATATTGAAATATTGAAATTTTAAAATATTACAGCGCCATCTGGCGGTATAAATTTCTGTATTCCACTGTTCAATTCCAAATCAAAAAAGCTTTCTAATGATGTATTACTTATGAAATTATTTTAATTAGTAGCTGAGATACAAAAGAAAACTAATTCAGAAGACCTCAAAACGTGTAAATCTGGTGAAAACTTTCGATAATTTAAAAGAACTTTAAAATATCTGTCGAATGATGTATAAAAAATAATTTAATTGGAATTTGAAATATCGAAATTTTAGCTGAGATACAAAAGAAAACCTAATCAGGACATTCTAAAACATGTAAATCACGTGAAATCTCTAATTCCATTATCTACGGTAGTTTTATTAATGGAAGTAAAAAGAAAAATAAATATTTTTTATTTCCCCAAAACCTATACAAACCAAGGTAGCCGGGTAATGGACGTAAAAAGAAAAAGAAAAAGTATTTTTTAGTTCCTTCAAATGTATTTTGTTGCTATGGAAACTCCTATCGTCTATTGAAAGATAGATTACGTGTTAGAATAAAATTTAAATTGCAATTAAAATGTAACTGCTTTGTTTATGAATGAAAATTGATGAAATTTTAACTGCAGGTTGGTTTTGTGCTGAATAGGTTGTATATTAAGTGTTGTGTACGAAAAAGAAAATTTGAAGCACTTTGAAATTTGCAATTTTTAACCCCAGTTAAAGATCATGTGACATTAATGACTTGCACATGTTTTGTTTCCGTTAGAGACAGCCGTTAAAATCGTCTGCTGAATGCTGATAGAATGCCTCTTTTTAAGCAATAAGGATTTTTGGTCATTTTTCGATTGACATATGGGTCAACATTTTAATTAATATCTCCGAAACTAATTAAGATTTTTAAATTCTGTTTTGAGGAAAACATCGGAAAGGCTCCTGAGCATCCATATGTCAATTCTTGTACTTCTGCGTTCAATAGGGGCTGAACGTATAAAAGAACAGACAGACAGACAAACCTCTCCATATATTATTATAGATAATAATAATAATAAAATGATTTCGCCTTCAGATGAATGCATTAAATAAAAAATAAATTCCGTAACAATCGTTGCTAAGATACGCAGACAATTACAGTGGAAGAATAAATTCGCGAAAAATGAAACATAAAAGCCTATATTTAAAATTGAAAAAAAAATTAATAATTAAAAAAGTTCAAATTAGAAATTAAAAAAACTCTCGATGAGGTACACCAACAGAGTCCCATGTAACCGTCAGCCAAAGGTCTGCGATCAGTAGTGTGAGCACAAGATACACACACACACACTTCTCTTTATTTATATAGATTTAAATAAACTCATGTTTGTGAAAATTTCAACACCAAGAAGGAATGCGAATATAAGAATGATATTTATTGGGCACATACATTATAGTAGGAAGAACAATTGATTCAATTTTCAGGAAGTTTTGAGTAATATATCCTGAGAAAACAGTACATAAAGCAGCGATCTCTAGGAGCAATAACTACAGTTATCTGCCTAGGCATTGAATCGAGCAACAATTGGATGACATATTTGGGTGATACAGCACTTCATGAAGCTTCAAAAGGATGCCACAGTAAATAGACCGTAGTTGCTGGTGAGTTGTGTCGGGCCATTCGCTTTTGAACAATTAAACAGTCATTTTCATTGGTATGAGATCAGGAGAACACGCTGGGTGGAACTATTGTTGAACACATTCTGTAACAAGGAAGTTCCAGACGATACAGACAACTTGCGGTCGTGCATTATACTGCTTAAATGTTGCGCTACGGAGACCTTGAATATACAGCCGATGGGGGGGGGGGTTAACTCATCAGAAATTTAATGGCCGCTATTCAGAGTGCCGGGAATGCGAACAAGAAGTAATCGAGACGTGTATCCAATGGGACCCCATAACATCACTGCAGCTGTGACGATGTCGAATATCGTCTGAAAATGTGTATTATTCAAAGTGCCGTTAAATACGGATAACGCAATCCTGAGGATGTAAACAGGATCGTGATTTTTCTGAAAGACGACTTTACGCCATTTCTGCTTCCAGGCTTGTCGTTGATTACACATTAAAGGCGCCTATATCAGTGATGTAGTTTTGAGGGTAATCAAAATTTTTGTGGCTGCATACTGGGTCACCACCTGGAGTCATGGTATACGGTACCATTGGATACACGTCTCGATCACTTCTTGTTTTCATTCCCGTCACTCAGAATACAAGTCATTACATTTCTGACGAGTTATACCGACGAGTTAAAGCCCGTTATTTCCGACGAGTTAAAGGCCGTCGCTCTGGCCTATATTCAAGGCCTCCGAAGCGGATTGATATTGAATTGATTGATATTCCATTGGATACACGTCTCGATAACTTCTTGTTTTCATTCCCGTCACTCAGAATACAAGTCATTTCCTTTCTGACGAGTTAAACCGTCGAGTTAAAGCCCATCGCTCTGGCCTACATTCAAGGCCTCCGAAGCGCAATAATTAAGCAGGACAGTGCACGACCTCAAGTAGTTCGTATTGTCCGGACCTTCCTTGATGAAGAATGTGTTCGACTGCTGCTCTGGCCAGCGCGTTTTCCTGATCTCGCACCAATGTAAATAACTGTTTAATCGTTGAAAAGCGACTGGCCTCCCACCACTCACCAGTGACTACGATCGATGAATTGTGGCATCGTGTTGAAGCTTCATGAAGTGCTTTACCCGTAAATGTCATCCAATCGCTGTTTGATTCAATGCCTAGGCAGATAAGTGCTGTCATTGCTCACAGAGATCGCTGCTTTATGTACTGTTTTCTCAGTACATATTACTCCAAATTTCCTGAAATTTTAATCGGTTGTTCTTCCTACTGTAATGTATGTGCCCAATAAATATCATTTTGATATTCCCATTCCTTCGTGGTGCTATAAGTTTCACAAACATGAGTGTATAACAAATGATATATATAAACGTTATATAATATAGCAAACAATATATAAAAAAGTTATACAATATAGCAAACGGTATGTAAAAATAAACTTCCACGAATTGATTTTTCTTAATATATTTCAAGGTTGGATGCATTTATTTGCTGCGTCATTCCGAAATCGATTTAATGAACATGCAATAATTTTATATCTCTTGTTATGCACTTAACAAAGACTTGTAGCGTAAATTACAAAATATTGTAAATCTTATGTACGACTTTGAAGTCATTGGTATTCTAGTTATATGTTAGTAGGTTTTACATTGAAATTTTATATCATTTATTTCTACACCTACAGACACACACACACACACACACACCTATATATTATATATACATACATATATATACTATATATAAAAAGTTAAAGATCTTGTGACATTAATGACTTGCACATGCTTTCTTTCCGTTAGAGACAGCCGTTAAAATCGTCTGCTGAATGCTGATAGAATGTCTCTTTTTAAGCAATAAGGATTTTTGGTCATTGTTCGATCGACATGGGTCAACATTTTAATTAATATCTCCGAAACTAATTAAGATTTTTAAATTCTGTTTCGAGGAAAACATCAGAAAGGCTCCAGAGCATCCGTATGTCAATTCTTGTACTTCTGCGTTCAGTAGGGGCTGAACGTATAAAAGAACAGACAGACAGACAGACAAACATTTCCATTTATTATTATAGATATACTAGCAGGCTACGCCCGCTTCGCTGGTCACTATTTTTAAATGAATCACAATAATTAATGAATTCTCAAAATTGCATTAATTTTTATCATGTGATAAAAAAAGAGAAAAAAAAATCTGATCGGGAAAAATGTCGCACCGGATCCCCACTGCCTTCGGCAGCGTAGACCCGTGCGCTGCGCGCACGTATTCCTTCACCATCCTTATGACTTCTCAAAATTCCATGTTATTACTCATAAACGTTCATTCTCAAGAAAAGGAATTAAAAAATATATCATTTAGCACCGGGTAAAAACTCACACCGGGACGCTACTGCCTTCGGCAGCGCAGACCCATGCGCGCTGCGCACGCACGTTTGAGGATATACGTGCGCTGTACACGCATATTCCTTCTCAACTCAAACTTTTATTATTAAGAAAAAAAAAAATAAAAAAAAAATCTTTTATCATCGGGTAAACACTCGCACCGGGTCCCAAACCCATGCGCGCTGCGCGCCTATTCCGTTCCCACCGTTCCAGCCCCTCCTAATTAACTTGCATATACCAATTTTGAACGGTCTTACTCAATTAGCTGAGATGCAAAAGAACACCTGATCAGGACACTTTAAATTGTAAATCAGGTAAAATCTCGAATTCCACTTTCGATAATGTAAAAGAACTTTAAAATATCTTTCGAATGATGTATTAGAAATAATTTAATGATAATTAGAATATGAAATGTTGAAATTTAAAAATATTACAGCGCCATCTGGCGGTAGAAATTTCTGTAATCTATTGTTCCATTCCAGATCAACAAAGCTTTCAAATGATGTATTACTCATGAAATTATTTTAATTAGTAGATGAGATACAAAAGAAAACCTAATCAGGAGACCTCAAAACGTGTAAGTCGGGTGAAATCTCGAATTCCATTTTCGATAATGTAAAAGTACTTTAAAATGTGTATCAACTAAAATAAGCTTTCAAATGATGCATTACTTATGAACTTTTTTTTAATTAATAACTGAGATACAAAAAAAAACTGATTCAGGACACCTCAAAACGTGTAAATCTGGTGAAAACTTTCGATAATTTAAAAGATACTTTAAAATATCTTTCGAGTGATGTATTACAAATAATTTAATCATAATTAGAAATTGAAATATTGAAATTTTAAAATATTACAGCGCCATCTGGCGGTACAAATTTCTCTATTCCACTGTTCGATTCCAAATCAAAAAAGCTTTCTAATGATGTATTACTTATGAAATTATTTTAATTAGTAGCTGAGATACAAAAGAAAACTGATTCAGGACACCTCAAAGCGTGTAAATCTGGTGAAAACTACGATAATTTAAATGAACTTTAAAATATCTTTCGAATGATGTATTAAAAGTAATTTAATCATAATTAGAAATTGAAATATTGAAATTTTAAAATATTACAGCGCCATCTGGCGGTACAAATTTCTGTATTCCACTGTTCGATTCCAAATCAAAAAAGCTTTCTAATGATGTATTACTTACGAAATTATTTTAATTAGTAGCTGAGATACAAAAGAAAACTAATTCAGGAGACCTCAAAATGTGTAAATCTGGTGAAAACTGTCGATAATATAAAAGAACTTCAAAAAATCTTTCGAATGATGCATTAAAAATAATTTAATCAGAATTAGAAGTTGAAATATTGATATTTGAAAATATTACAGCGCCATCTGGCGGTAGAAATTTCTGTAATCCACTGTTCGATTCCAAATCAAAAAAGCTTTCTAATAATGTATTACTTATAAAATTATTTTAATTAGTAGCTGAAATACAAAAGAAAACATAATCAGGACCCTCAAAACGTGTAAATCGGGTGAAATCTCGAATTCCATTTTCGATAATGTAAAAGTACTTTAAAATGTGTATCAAGTCAACAAAGCTTTCAAATGATGTATTACTTATGAAATTTTTTTAATTAATAACTGAGATATAAAGAAAACTGATTTAGGACACCTCAAAACGTGTAAATCTGGTGAAAACTTTCGATAATTTAAAAGAACTTTAATATATCTTTCGAATGATGTATTAAAAATAATTTAATTGGAATTTGAAATATCGAAATTTTAAAATATCTGGCGGTACAAATTTCTGTAATCTACTGTTCAATTCCAAATCAACAAAGCTTTCAAATAATGTGTTACTTATGAAATTATTTTAATTAGTAGCTGAGAAACAAAAGAAAACCTAATCAGGGCACTCTAAAACATGTAAATCACGTGAAATCTCTAATTCCATTATCTACGGTAGTTTTATTAATGGAAGTAAAAAGAAAAATAAATATTTTTTATTTCCCCAAAACCTATACAAACCAAGGTACCGGGTAATGGACGTAAAAAGAAAAAGAAAAAGTATTTTTTAGTTCTTTCAAATGTATTTTGTTGCTATGGAAACTCCTATCGTCTATTGAAAGATAGATTACGTGTTAGAATAAAATTTAATTTGCAATTAAAATGTAACTGCTTTGTTTATGAATGAAAATTGATGAAATTTTAACTGCAGGTTGGTTTTGTGCTGAATAGGTTGTATATTAAGTGTTGTGTACGAAAAAGAAAATTTGAAGCACTTTGAAATTTGCAATTTTTAACCCCAGTTAAAGATCATGTGACATTAATGACTTGCACATGTTTTGTTTCCGTTAGAGACAGCCATTAAAATCGTCTGCTGAATGCTGATAGAATGCCTCTTTTTAAGCAATAAGGATATTTGGTCATTTTTCGATCGACATATGGGTCACCATTTTAATTAATATCTCCGAAACTAATTAAGATTTTTAAATTCTGTTTTGAGGAAAACATCGGAAAGGCTCCTGAGCATCCATATGTCAATTCTTGTACTACTGCGTTCAATAGGGGCTGAACGTATAAAAGAACAGACAGACAGACAAACCTCTCCATATATTATTATAGATAATAATAATAATAAAATGATTTCGCCTTCAGATGAATGCATTAAATAAAAAATAAATTCCGTAACAACCGTTGCTAAGATACGCAGACAATTACAGTGGAAGAATAAATTCGCGAAAAATGAAACATAAAAGCCTATATTTAAAATTGAAAAAAAAAATAATTAAAAAAGTTCAAATTAGAAATTAAAAAAACTCTCGATTAGGTACACACCTGCAGAGTCCCATGTAACCGTCAGCCATAGGTATGCGATCAGTAGTGTGAGCACCAGATACACACACACACACTTCTCTTTATTTATGTAGATTTAAATACACTCATGTTTGTGAAAATTTCAACACCAAGAAGGAATGCGAATATAAGAATGATATTTATGGAGCACATACATTATAGTAGGAAGAACAATTGAATCAATTTTCAGGAAGTTTTGAGTAATATATCCTGAGAAAACAGTACATAAAGCAGCGATCTCTAGGAGCAATAACTACAGTTATCTGCCTAAGCATTGAATCGAGCAACAATTGGATGACATATTTGGGTGGTACAGAACTTCATGAAGCTTCAAAAGGATGCCACAGTTCATAGACCGTAGTTGCGTCGGGCTGGTGAGTTATGTCGGGCCACTCGCTTTTGAACAATTAAACAGTCATTTTCATTGGTATGAGATCAGGAGAACACTCTGGCCGGAACTATGGTTGAACACATTCTGTAAGAAGGAAGTTCCAGACGATACAGACAACTTGCGGTCGTGCATTATACTGCTTAAATGTTGCGCTACGGAGACCTTGAATATAGAGCCGATGGGGGGGGGGGGGTAACTCATCAGAAATTTAATGGCCGCTATTCAGAGTGCCGGGAATGCGAACAAGAAGTAATCGAGACGTGTATCCAATGGGACCCCATACCATCACTGCAGCTGTGACGATGTCGAATATCGTCTGAAAATGTGTATTATTCACAGTGCCGTTAAATACGGATAACGCAATCCTGAGGATGTAAACAGGATCGTGATTTTTCTGAAAGACGACTTTACGCCATTTCTGCTTCCAGGCTTGTCGTTGATTACACATTAAAGGCGCCTATATCAGTGATGTAGTTTTGAGGGTAATCAAAATTTTTGTGGCTGCATACTGGGTCACCACCTGGAGTCATGGTATACGGTACCATTGGATACACGTCTCGATCACTTCTTGTTTTCATTCCCGTCACTCAGAATACAAGTCATTACATTTCTGACGAGTTATACCGACGAGTTAAAGCCCGTTATTTCCGACGAGTTAAAGGCCGTCGCTCTGGCCTATATTCAAGGCCTCCGAAGCGGATTGATATTGAATTGATTGATATTCCATTGGATACACGTCTCTATCACTTCTTGTTTTCATTCCCGCCACTCAGAATACCAGTCATTTCCTTTCTGACGAGTTAAACCGTCGAGTTAAAGCCCGTTATTTCCGACGAGTTAAAGCCCGTCGCTCTGGCCTACATTCAAGGCCTCCGAAGCGCAATACTTAAGCAGGACAGTGCACGACCTCAAGTTGTTCGTATTGTCCGGACCTTCCTTGATGAAGAATGTGTTCGACTGCTGCTGTGGCCAGCGCGTTTTCATGATCTCGCACCAATGAAAATGACTGTTTAATCGTTGAAAAGCGACTGGCCTCCCACCACTCACCAGTGACTACGATCGATGAATTGTGGCATCGTGTTGAAGCTTCATGAAGTGCTTTACCCGTAAATGTCATCCAATCGCTGTTTGATTCAATGCCTAGGCAGATAAGTGCTGTCATTGCTCACAGAGATCGCTGCTTTATGTACTGTTTTCTCAGTACATATTACTCCAAATTTCCTGAAATTTTAATCGGTTGTTCTTCCTACTGTAATGTATGTGTCCAATAAATATCATTTTGATATTCCCATTCCTTCGTGGTGTTGTAAGTTTCACAAACATGAGTGTATAACAAATGATATATATAAACGTTATATAATATAGCAAACGATATATAAAAAAGTTATACAATATAGCAAACGGTATGTAAAAATAAACTTCCACGAATTGATTTTTCTTAATATATTTCAAGGTTGGATGCATTTATTTGCTGCGTCATTCGCGTAAATTACAAAATATTGTAAATCTTATGTACGACTTTGAAGTCATTGGTATTCTAGTTATCTGTTAGTCTTTTTTACATTGAAATTTTATATCATTTATTTCTACACCTACAGACACACACACATACACACACACACCTATATATTATATATACATACATATATATACTATATGTATATATATATAAATTTCGCAACGGGAAATTTCGCCCCCCCCCCCCGACTTGAGTAAAATATATAGGTAATGATAAATAAAAATATATATATACATGTAGTAATTCTCGATATTTTTCTATTTAATTCACACTATTTTCCCTTTTAATTTCAATATAAAACATATGAATTAAAATACGGTTTTCGAATGCAAAAATTATTCGATGAATTTTGTATCGCGGTTAATTAAAAGAAAGTTTAAGTGTACAGTAATATTATTTATTTATTTATTAAATTTTTAGCGTACACACAGTATTGGATGAGCAATTGTTTTTAACACGTCTATAAATCAAATTGATAAAACATATAAGACACAGCACTTCACACGTTAAAATTCTAGTCAAAAGACATAGTTTAAAAGTTACAGTATAAAAGATAGAACATCACGACGTTTCGTCCAAGCATTGTTGCTTGTGGACATCTTCAGGTTTAGTTCGCTTACTGCCATCGTCTTGAACTAGCGTCTCGCCGCAGCGCCGGCTCCCTACGAAAAAGTTCAATAAATTGCCTTGGCGGGTTTGGCATGCTGTAATTTGGCGATGCACTGCTACACTTCTGAAGGGTTGTAAGTTGTAAGACTGTTTACCATTTAGTTTATGCGTTAGATGTGTATGGTAGTTCATATTGAATTGAATTACTAATTTATTTATTTATTTATTTATTGTAACAGCAACTTTATTTTTAGGAAAATTAATAGATAATTAAAAAGAATTAACTAAAAACTTAAAAAAAAAAACCAAACCGCCATTTCCTTGAAATATCCTCAATACAGATTTAAATTTATTGCATTTATTTTATTTTATTTTATTTCTTATACAGTTTATTATTATTTTTACTTAGTTTAAAAAAAAAAAAAAAAAAAAAAAAACCTTGAATTACAATACAAATTTAAAATATGTAAAATATTTATTTTTATGTTTAAATAGTAAACAAAAATTATTTTATTTAAATTTTAATTATTATTTATACTTGTTTAAATTTGTTAAATGTGTTATTTAAATTACCTCTTTTTAAAATTCCTTTAATGCAAAAATGTTTCAAATGACAAAAACACTCCCCCTCCCCTGAATATTTCTTTCCATATTTTATTACAATAATTGCAATTTATGAATTAATAGACTACAAAGAGAATTTGAAAAATAGACCAGGTAAAATGTTTTATTAAAAAATAACAAGTTTTTTTTTTTTTTTTAAGGAAAATGAGTAGATAGTTAAAAAAATTCTTTAAAAACGAAACTGCCATTTTCTTAAAATATCTTCAATACAAATTTAAATTTATTGCATTTCTTTCTTTCTTTTTTTTTTTTTTTTAAATCTATTAAACAGTTTATTTAATTTTACTTAGTTAAAAAAAAAAAAAAAAAAAAAAGTGGATTACAATAAAAATTTAAAATAATTATTTTATTTAAATTTTAATTATTATTTAAATTTATTAAATATGTTATTTAAATTACTTCTTTTTAAAATTCCTTTAATGCAAAGATGTTTCGAATGATAAAAACTCTCTCCCCTCCCTAAATATTTATTTCCATATTTCATTACAATAACTGCAATTTATGAATTTCTAGACTACAAAGAGAATTTAAAAACCTGACCAGGTAAAAAGTTTTATTAAAAAACAGCAACTTATTTTTTGTTGTTGTTTTGTTAGGAAAATTAATAGATAATTAAAAAAAAAAAAAAAAAAAAAAAAAAAAAGGTAAAAAAAGTTCTTTAAAAACGAAACTGCCTTTTAAATATTTTATTTAAATTACTTCTTTAAAAAAAATTGTCTCAACAAACATTTATGAATGCATTTTTAAGGAGTTTAGTGCTTTATCTTGGTGCTCATGGCAGGGACCCCAGGTTCCCGTGCTATAGTCAAGCTTTGGCTACAGACGAAAATTTGTTGTCAAAACCTTTTTAATATTTTTTATTTATATGGAAAAAATAAAATAAAAAAATAAATAAATAAAAACACTACCAAATATCAGTTTAAAAAATTTCTTTTAGAATTTGAAATCTGTATTTCAAACAAATTTCTTATTCTAAATTTATTGCACTGGCAAAGAGATTCTGTCATCCAAGGTGATGGATGGTAGGCGCTAGCTTTGAATCAGATACACACTTGTTAACCTAGTTGTGCGACTTTTCCATGGTCTTCTTAGGAACTCGCATTAAAATGTGCTAGGTCACCTTAAAAAGACTGCCCAGAGAACATCTCACTCAGGCCTAATCCCACATTCAGAAACAAACTTTTGAAGATTCTGTAGAAAAATTGCTGCCTTGTGCTGATGCATTCATGTTGCACATTTGCCTGTTTTTTTTTTTTTTTTTTTTTTTGTCTGATGGTGAGTCATGCTTTATTAAATTGAAATAATTGTTGAATGCTTTTACAATTAGAGGAGTTTTCTTATTTTCTTCACATTAATTAACTTAAATAACTCTCATAAAAATATATATATTTTAAATCTTCGCAGGAATTAGTATTAAAAAAAAAAAAAAAAAAAAAAACAGTTCTCTATGCAGTGTATTAATTCATAAATTGCAGTTATTTTAATAAAATATGGAAAGAAATATTTAGAAGGGGGGGGGGGTTGTCATTTGAAACATCTTTGCATTAAAGGAATTTTAAAAAGAAATATATTTAACAAATTTAAACAAGTTTAAATAATAATTAAAATTTAAATGAAATAATTTTTGTTTACCATTTAAACATAAAAATAAATATTGTATGTATTTAAAAATTCTATTATAAATTGTTATTGTAATTCACGTTTTTTTTCCCCTCTTAAGCTAAGTAAAATAAAATAAACTGTTTAATAGATAAAAAATAAAAAAATAAATGCGATAAATTTAAATTTGTATTGAAGATATTTTAAGAAAATGGCTGTTTTTAAAGATTTTTTCCTTTTAATTATCTATTATCTTTCAAAAAAAAAAAAAAAAAAAAAAAAAAAAACATTTTACCTGGTCTATTTTTAAAATTCACTTTGTAGTCTATTAATTCATAAATTGCAGTTATTATAATAAAATATGGAAAGAAATATTTATGGGGGGGGGGGGTGAGGAGTGTTTCTGTCATTTGAAATATCTTTGCATTAAAGGAATTTCAAAAAGAAGTAATTTAAATAACACATTTAAAAAATTTAAACAAGTTTATATAATAATAAAATTTAAATAAAATAATTTTTGTTTATTACTTAAACATAAAAATAAATATTTTACATATTTTAAATTTGTAATGTAATCCAAGGGTTTTTTTTTTAATGCTAAGCAAAATAAATAAATAAATAAATAAAATAAATAAGATATTAAAAAATAAATAAATAAAATGCAATACATTAGAATGTGCATAATTGATGGCGCGTTTATCGTATTTTATTATCTGTATTTTTTCTTGTATTTCAAGTTTAATTAGACTGGAGGGGGTTGCTATTATTTCAGCTTGATTCCATAAAGGTTTAGCGTTTTTATTTTCTAATATGTAATCTTTAAGAGCTGTGTTTCCGTACGGGGATCGTAAAGAATATTGATGTTCTGAAATGCGTTTTTTTAAACTTCTTTTTGTTTTCCCTATGTAGTAGACAGTGTTATTCTCAATTTCAATAGGTATTTTATAGACGCCTTTTTGGGGAGGGTTAATCTGATGTTTAATTTTTAACAAACTTTGCAATTTTTGTGTTTTAAATGCTAAATTATAATTGTAGTTCTTTAAAATATTTCTGATTGGGATAAATTGTTTTTGGAAATCTATTGAACCGATGTATTTATAGTTGTCTTTTTTAATTCTAGTTTGATTTAAAGTAATTTTAACTTGATTATGTATTTTATTGAAAATTGATAAGTTATAACCACTTTCAAACATAGTGCGTTTGATGTATTTTAAATCTTTTTGAATTAGAAAATGAAAAGTGTTATGTGTGTAAGCGCGTTTAATTAATGGAATTATAGCATTTCTTTTATATTGTAAAGGGGTATTTGAATTAGCAGGTATGATAGAAAGGGGGGAGGAAGGTTTATAATAAGTTTCCGTCCAAATTTGAGAATTTTCGTTATTTCGATGTACTAGAATATCCAAGTATGGAAGCATATTATTTTGTCCTTTCTATATTATTTTGTCCTTATCATCCCCCTTTCTATCATACCTGCTAATTCAAATACACCTTTACAATATAAAAGAAATGCTATAATTCCATTAATTAAACGCGCTTACACACATAATACTTTTCAATTTCTAATTCAAAAAGATTTAAAATACATCAAACGCACTATGTTTGAAAATGGTTATAACTTATAAATTTTCAATAAAATACATAATCAAGTTAAAATTACTTTAAATCAAACTAGAATTAAAAAAGACAACTATGAATACATCGGTTCAATAGATTTCCATAAACAATTTATCCCAATCAGAAATATTTTAAAGAACTACAATTATAATTTAGCATTTAAAACACAAAAATTGCAAAGTTTGTTAAAAATTAAACATCAGATTAACCCTCCCCAAAAAGGCGTCTATAAAATACCTATTGAAATTGAGAATAACACTGTCTACTACATAGGGAAAACAAAAAGAAGTTTAATAAAAACGCGTATCAGAACATCAATATTCTTTACGATCCCCGTACGGAAACACAGCTCTTAAAGATTACATATTAGAAAATAAAAACGCTAAACCTTTATGGAATCAAGCTGAAATAATAGCAACCCCCTCCAGTCTAATTAAACTTGAAATACAAGAAAAAATCTCCTTCTCCTTATATTATTAAAATCTGTACGCGTGTGTGTGTGTGTGTGTGTGTGTGTCTGTCTGTGAGAAACGGCTTGACGCAGCAAAAGCTCGGCCGCTAACGGTCGCACGGACTTCGAACAGGTACCGATGGACAGAGAATTTATCGCAAATCTGGGTTATCTAATTTGCTAAACGATGCGACCCTAATTAGCGGAGATATTAATTAAAATGGTGACCCATGTCAAATCAAAAAACGATTCGAAATCGGAGGTGACCGCCATTTTGTTACGGAACAGCCTACCTCGAAAGAAAAAGCAAAGAGAGAAAATTTCGGGGTTTTTTGTAAAGCGATCCTGTTTGAACGGTTCGACGTATCGAAAATACACTTGTACCAAAGGAAAGAGCATTTATTATCGATTCTTACGGTACAATTTTTTTTAAAAAATACGAATTTTTTATATTTTTAAAAAAAGTTTTAAAAAGGGTCGAAAATTTCTCTTTTTCGCGGTCGTTTTTTTTTTAAACGACCTGTACGACCCAGTATTCCTTCCATTTCTTAACAGCTGGTATATAAAGAAAGGCCATTTAATCCTCTTTCGAACCATATAAACATTTTTACAAAATACGGATTAGCGATCCACATTTTTAGATTTTACGAAACATCGATTTTTTCGTAAAACATTTTATAACTCAAAAGCGTTTAGAGATAAATCATTTCTTTTTTTTTTGTACATAGATCTGGCATTCATAATTTAATTCCTAAAAGATTGAGAGAAAATTTCAAAAACTGAATGAGTTATAAATTTTTTAATTTCACGCTTTAAACCCATTGAATCAAAGATCTAGGTTATCTAATTTGCTAAACGATGCGACCCTAATTAGGGGAAATATTAATTAAAATGTCGACCATTGTCTACCGAAAAATGACCCAGAATTCATGATTAAATGCTTAAAAAGCGACATTTTTACGGAAAAAGTGGAAAATAAATTAGAAATATCAGTCGTATTGTTACAAACAAAATACCACTGGAAAGGGCATTTTTTTCTTAATCCGATGGTTTAAACGGCTTATCGATCGGACAATTATATTTTTTAAAATTAACTAAACTATAAAAAAATGTTGGCAACAAATCACAAGAATCTTAGTTTTGCAGACGATAGTCTACAGCCTTGAATGGAAAGAAACACATCTGGTATTTAATGAGGTCACGTGTTTTCGTACTGGGATTAAAAATTACAATTTTCTATTTTCTTCAATTTTTCAAAATTCGCACATTTGACTTAGTGTACAATCTTAACACCACAAAACAAACTTGCATTTCAAATTTCATCGATTTTGACCAATAAACAAAAGATTTACATTTTAATTGCAAATTAAATTTTATCTTTACACGCCTGACATTTTATCTGTCGAAAGACGATAGTCTACAGCCTTGAATGGAAAGAAACACATCTGGTATTTAATGAGGTCACGTGTTTTTGTACCGCGATTAAAAATTGCAATATTCTAATACGCGTATTTCAATTTCTCAGCTACTAATTAAAATAATTTCATAAGTAATACATCATTAGAAAGCTTTTTTGAATTGGAATTGAACAGTGGAATACAGAAATTTGTACCGCCAGATGGCGCTGTAATATTTTCAAATTTCAATATTTCAATTTCTAATTATGATTAAATTATTCTTAATACATCATTCGAAAGATATTTTAAAGTTCTTTTATATTATCGGAAATTTTCATCAGATTTACACGTTTTGAGGTCTCCTGAATCAATTTTATTTTATGGCGCTGTAATATTTTCAAATTTCAATATTTCAATTTCTAATTATGATTAAATTATTTTTAATACATCATTCGAAAGATATTTTAAAGTTCTTTTAAATTATCGAAAGTTTTCACCAGATTTACACGTTTTGAGGTGTCCAGATTACGTTTTCTTTTGTATCTCAGTTACTAATTAAAATAATTTCATAAGTAATACATCATTAGAAAGCTTTTTTGAATTGGAATCGAACAGTGGAATACAGAAATTTCTACCGCCAGATGGCGCTATAATATTTTCAAATTTCAATATTTCATTTTCTAATCATGATAAAAAAACTCTTAATACATCATTCGAAATATATTTTAAAGTTCTTTTAAATTATCGAAAGTTTTCCCCAAATTTACACGTTTTGAGGTTTCCTGAATCAGTTTTTTTTTATGGCGCTGTAATATTTTCAAATATCAATATTTCAATTTCCAATTATAATTAAATTATTTTTAAAACATCATTCGAAAGATATTTTAAAGTTCTTTTATATTATCGAAAGTTTTCACCAGATTTACATGTTTTGAGTTCCCTTGAATTAGTTTTCTTTTGTATCTCAGCTACTAATTTAAATAATTTCATAAGTAATACATCATTAGAAAGCTTTTTTGAATTGGAATCGAACAGTGGAATACAGAAATTTCTACCGCCAGATGGCGCTGTAATATTTTCAAATTTCAATATTTCAATTTCTAATCATGATTAAATTATTTTTAATGCAGCATTCGAAAGATATTTTAAAGGTCTTTTAAATTATCGAAAGTTTTCACCACATTTACACGCTTTGAGGTGTTCTGATTACGTTTTCTTTTGCATCTCAGCGAAATGAGTTAGATCGTTTAAAATTGGTATACGTATGTTAATTAAGAGAGCCTGAAAGGGTGGATAAGAAATAGGCCTGCACCGCGCGCGTATCCCCTAACTTGTGCGCGCTGCGCGCGCACAGGACTGCGCTGCCGAAGGCAGTGGGGACCCGGCCCAACTTTTTAACCGATGACAAATGATTTTTTTTATTTTCTTTTCTTAAGAATAAAAATTTTATTTGAGAAGGAATATGTGCGCGCAGGGCGCGTATACCTTAACACGTGCGCGCGCATGGGTCTGCGCTGCCGAAGACAGTGGGGACCCGGGCCGACTTTTTACCTAATCAGAAATGTTTTTTTAAAACTTTCTTTTCTTAACACTAAAAGTTACTGCTAGTGATTCATTAATTATAGTGATTGAGAGATTTTGAGAATTCAGTCATTATAGTGATTCATTTGAAAATACTGACCCGCTAGCGGGCGAAGCTCGCTAGTCTCCTTATATTATTAAAATCTGTACGCGTGTGTGTGTGTCTGTCTGTGAGAAACGGCTTGACGCAGCAATAGCTGGGCCACTAACGGTCGCACGGACTTCGAACAGGTACCGATGGACAGAGAATGTATCGCAGATCTGGGTTATCTAATTTGCTAAACGATGCGACCCTAATTAGCGGAGATATTAATTAAAATGTCGACCATTGTCTTACGAAAAATGACCCAGAATTCATGATTAAATGCTTAAAAAGCGACATTTTTACGGAAATAGTGGAAAATAAATTAGAAATATCAGCCGTATTGTTACAAACAAAATACCATTGGAAAGGGCTTTTTTTTCTTAAACCGATGGTTTAAACGGCTTATCGATCGGACAATTAGATTTTTTAAAATAAACTAAACTATAAAAAAATATTGGCAACAAATCACAAGAATCTTAGCTTTCCAGACGATAAGTCTACAGCAGTCTTCAACGGAAACACATCTGGTATTTAATGAGGTCACGTGTTTCGTACTGCGATTAAAAATTGCAATTTTCTATTTTCTTCAATTTTTCAAATTTTACACATTTTACTTATATACAATCTTAACACCACAAAACAAACTTGCAGTTTATATTTCATCGATTTTGGTCAATAAAAAAAGATTTACATTTTAATTGCAAATTAAATTTTATCTTTACACGCCTCGCATTTTATCTGTCGAAAGAGGATGCCAGTTTCAAAACGCCACAAATACACTTAAGGTCTATTTCTTTTTCTATTTACTTCCATTAACCGACTACCGTAGATAATGGAATTCGAAATTTCACCTGACTTACACGTTTTGAGGTCTCATGGCGCTGTAATAATTTAAAATTTCAATATTTCAGATTCTAATTATGTTTATTTTTATTTATTTTTTTTTTTTAATACGTCTTTCGATACACATTTTAAAGTACCTCAGATACTATTTAAAATAATTTCATAAGTCATGCATCATTGGAAAGCTTTGTTGATTTGGGATCGAACAGTGGAAAACAGAAATTTGTACCGCCAGATGGTGCTGTAATACTTTCAAATTTCAATATTTAAATTTCTAATTATGATTAAATTATTTTTAATGCATCATTCGAAAGATATTTTAAAGTTCTTTTAAATTATCGAAAGTTTTCACCAGATTTAAACGTTTTGAGGTGTCATGATTTCGTTTTCTTTTTCATCTCAGCCAAATGTGTTAGATCGGTATACGTAGGTTAAATAAGAAGGCCTGAAAGGGTGGAGAAGAAATAGGCGTGCACCGCGCGAGTATCCCTTAACTTGTGCGCGCGCAGAGCGCACGGGACTGCGCTGCCGGTTCGATCCATTGCGCTTTAATATTTTAAAATTTCAATTTCTAATTATAATTAAATTTTTTTTAATGCATCATTTGAAAGATATTTTAATGTTTTTTTTTTTATATTATCGAAAGTTTTCACCTGTTTTACACGTTTTGAGGTCTCCTGATTAGGTTTTCTTTTGAATCTCAACTAATTGAGTTAGACCATTCAAAATTGGTATACATAGGTTAATTAGGAGGAGCTGAAAGGGTGGGAAAGAAATAGGTGTATACCGCGCGCGAGATTTCACTCGATTTACACGTTTTGAGGGTTCTAGGTTTTCTTTTATATCTCAGCTACTAATTAAAATAATTTCATAAGTAATACATCATTAGAACGCTTTTTTCATTTGGAATCGAACAGTGGAATACAGAAATTCGTACCGCCAGATGGCGCTGTAATATTTTCAAATTTCAATATTTCAATATTTCAATTTCTGATTATGATTAATTTTATTTTAATATATCATTCGAAAGATATTTTAAAGTTCTTTTAAATTATCGAAAGTTTTCACCAGATTTACACGTTTTGAGGTGTCCTGAACCAGTTTTCTTTTATGAAGCTGTAATATTTTCAAATTTCAATATTTCAATTTCTGATTATGATTAAATTTTTTTTAATACGTCATTCGAAAGATATTTTAAAGTTCTTTATATTATCGAAAGTTTTCACCAGATTTACGCCTTTTGAGATGTCCTGAATTAGTTTTTTTTGTATCTCAGCTACTAATTAAAATAATTTCATAAGTAATACTTTATTAGAAAGCTTTTTTGAATTGGAATCGAACAGTGGAATACAGAAATTTCTACCGCCAGGTGGCGCTGTAATATTTTCAAATTTCAATATTTCAATTTTTTATTATGATTAAATTATTTTTAATACATCATTCGAAAGATATTTTAAAGTTCTTTTAAATTATCGAAAGTTTTCACCAGATTTACACGTTTTGAGGTATCCTGAATCAAATTTCTTTTATGGCGCTGTAATATTTTCAAATTTCAATATTTCAATTTCTAATTATAATTAAATTATTTTTAATACATCATTCGAAAGATATTTTAAAGTTCTTTTATATCATTCAAAGGTTTCAACAGATTTACACGTTTTGAGGTCTCCTGAATTCGTTTTCTTTTGTATCTCAGCTACTAATTAAAATAATTTCATAAGTAATACATCATTGGAAAGCTTTATTGATTTGGAATCGAACAGTGGAATAGAGAAATTTGTACCGCCAGATGGCGCTGTAATATTTTTAAATTTCAATATTTCAATTTCTAATTATGGTTAAATTATTTTTAATACATCATTCGAAAGATATTTTAAAGTTCTTTTAAATTATCGAAGGTTTTCACCTGATTTACACGTTTTGAGGTGTCCTGAATCAATTTTCTTTCATGGCGCTGTAATATGCGCAGAGCGCACGGGGCTGCGCTGCCGAAGGCAGTGGGGACCCGGTGCGAGTTTTTACCCGATGAGAAATGATTTTTTTTAGGGGGCACGAGGGTCAGGGAAGGAATACGCGCGCGCAGCGCGCACTCGACTGCACTGCCGAAGGCAGTGGGGACCCAGTGCGAGTCTTTTCCCAAACAGAAATGATTCTTTTTAGGGGGCTCGAAGGCTCAGGGAAGGAATACGCGCGCGCAGCGCCCACGGGACTGCGCTGCCGAAGGCAGTGGTGTCAGGTTTATAAACCTGACATGATTATCTTAAAGCTTCAAAGTTAAGCAGAGTTGAAATAATAGAGTCCAGTGGAAACTGTATTGAGCAGGTAAAAAGAAATATGACAAGTTTTTCTTTTAGATAAAATCCTTTATTTAAAAACTAGATTGATTTATCTAGTGAAATAAAAATATGGCAAACGAAAATAAAAATTATAATACATTTAGACGATTCGTTTAATATTCTTCAGGGCAGATATATTAGTACAGAGTAGTTACTGAAGCCTATACTATTACTGAAAGAAGCTTAAAAGTTTGCAGTTTTAAAATGACTATCATCCTCGAATTAATCTAAAAATATTTACTTAAACCTCATCTGAAAAACAACAGCTTTCTACACAAGCTTTAATATTGTCGAGGTTATCAAGGAAAAATTTAAACTGAAATATACAAACTACGTTTCATGCCAGCTTCTTTATTACCGGGATTCACATCGGCATCAACACGGAAAAAGCCACACGATTGCTTTTCTGCTACGCTACTTATTCAATTCAAGCAGATGACGTAGACTTATGTCATTTGCATACGGATAGCTTCGGCTATCGTATTAATATTTTATGCTAAAATGAATTTTAAATCAACTATAAGTTTTTAAATATTTATTAACTTAAAATTATAAAAGTAAATAGAAAATAAATTACTTAGATTTTAATAACCATCGGTTTTAATAAAAAAGGAAAAATAGTTAAACTAAAGAGGGAGTGAAACTGAATAAAACATTGAGTGTCAAGAACATACTAATGTTTTAAATTTCTAAACCTAACAATAAGCCCCCCCTCTTGACACTCAACCGAGACCATGAAAAAATATATATATATACCTGCCCTGAATTTATAAGTTCACGTCATATTATTTGAGTAACAAAAAAACTTGTATGTAAAAAAAACATAAGTTGACAGATTCAACAACGACTTGCTACTAATCCTCTTTCTTTAGTATATTTTAAGAGCAAAGCAACAGAGTCCAATTTTTGCAATGCTTCATTTCAAACTTATACAGAAAATTCTTCGTGCTATGAAGATATAATATAAATAATTAAGCAATGGCATGTACATAAATTAACCAATATATGATATAAAACAAGTATATACATTTCGCAATATAATAAACACTTTCAGAAATACATTTGCACTTTCATATTAAAGATAAAAACATTATGTTCTCTTTAGAAAAAAAAAAAAAAAATAGAAACTTATTTCCTTAATTTTCTCTTCAAAATTTACTCCTTAAAATATACATGTTACTCAGTAGATGAAAATAGGCTACTTATGAAAAGAGATAACCCGTATTTTGTTAACGGTTTAGTGAAAATGTCTGACCAATTATTTGCACTTTTAACATGTTTAATATTAAATATGTTTTTATAAATCAAATCCCTTATAAAAAATAATTTTACGTCGATGTGTTTTGTACGATAGTTTTCAATGGGAGACTTCACGAAATCTATAGCAGCCATGTTATCGACTAAAAGTAAAGATTTTTCTTTAGTACCCTGTATTAGTTTTTTATTAAAGCATTCTTCTAAAATTCTATCGAACCATAATAGTTCTTTTGTAGCTTCGGTCATGGCTACGAATTCAGATTCCATAGTACTTAAACTGATACATTTTTCCTTAAACGTTCTCCAAGCTACGGGTGAATTATCGAGTAAAATCAGCTGTCCTATCGTCTCTGTTGGCCGCAAAATCAGCGTCTGAATAAACAGTAATATGTGGTTTCCTGCACTCAAGTTTTAACTTTAAATTTTTGGTATAACAAACATAACCTAAGAGTTTTAACAGGCCATTCCAATGCATTATGCCAGGATTACTTTGGAATTGGGCAAAAATATTAACCGCGTACGATATGTCAGGTCTAGTTCTATTAGAGAGAAACGATAAGCAACCTAAAATGCTTCTATAAGGATATTTTGACATTTCTATTGTTTCAGCGTTAGTTTGAGGGCACTGAGATTTTGAGTAAATTATCCCTTTACTAATGGGGAGAGATGATATAGGAAAATTGAAATTTTTAAATCTGTTACATATTTCACTAATATATGAATGTTGATGAATAGTTAAATTTCCATTATTTTCCTCGAATTCTACACCCAATAGTTTACGGGTTTTTCCTAAGATTTTTAAATCAAAATTTTTACTCAATAAGTCCACTACTTCATCTATATGATTTTTAAATTTTGCAAACAATACAATGTCATCGACATACAATAATAAAATTACTTTCTTGTTAAAAATATAAACACAGTTACACCATGAAAATTTGTTAAAACCTATATTGATCAAAATTCTATTCATTTCGAAAAACCAGGCTCTACTACTTTGGTGAAGGCCGTATAAAGCGCGATTTAATTTACAAACGAATTTTTCTTTTCCAATCTCGATGAAACCCGGTGGTTGAGACATATAAATATGTTCATCGAGTGGTGCGTAAAAATATGCACCTTTAATATCCAGTTGTAAATGAGTCCATCCTTTACATGAAACTAGCAATGAAAAGAAGAAGCGTATTACTCCAAAGTTAACGACAGGGCTAAAAGTATCGTCATAACTTTCTCCTTCTATCTGTTTATATCCCTGCGCCACCAGTCTAGCTTTAAAACGAGCTATTTCCCCCCTTTCATTACGTTTAAGAGTGAAGACCCATCTACATCCTAAAATATTAGTATTTGGAGGTGATTTAGTAAGGTGCCATACATTACGTTCCCGAATAACATCCATTTCTTCTTTCATAGCCTGCAACCACTGATTTTTATAAGGAGATTTTAAGACCTGTTTAAAACTCGTTGGGATTTGATCTACGTCTAGTCAATCGTTTTTCTTAGTTAAATCAGGTTCAGTAAAATTAAGTTCATTATCTGAATCAAGTTCACTATCGGAATTAATTTCATCAGAATTTAAAGTTTGTTCTGCACTAGAACAAGATTTTTCATTAATTTTACCTACATATTTTTCTCTAGGACTGAAATTAAAAAGGTTTGGTTCATAAATTATACAATTTTTCTTACAATATTTTTTTAACATCTTTATGACATTTTAAACGTTCAGTTTTTCCAAATTCACAATAATAAACGTCGATTCTGTCACTAGTTTTACGGGGTACTAGAGTTCTAAACCATACAGCCTCTCTGAGGGACTCGTTTAATTATATCTCGACTTGATTTAATTTCCTCGTCAGAGGAAGATTCAGAATCATCAGGGTAAGTCTGATACATATTAATAGCATCTGAATGAGCAATATTCATGCCTTCTGAATCTGACCCCTCATCTGAACATAACCAACTTTCATTTTCACGGCCCATCACTGCTCCACTGTGCTCCCCAATATTTATGGGTTCTTCAATTTTAACATTAATTGTTTCTATTATTTTATTTTCATCTGGGAGCCATATCCTGTAACCTTTTGTACTAAGGGCGTAAATACATATCCCTCTAAAAAACATTTTTCAATTTCAAAAAAACTAAATATATATTATACGTTCAAAAAATTTTAAATTTACTTTATATACATTTACTTAATAAATACTTTATTTACAAATTTAGCCATATCACCTTTAGTAAGGGGCTTTGTGAAGGGGTCGGCAAAGTTATCTTTAGTATTTACATATTTTAAATGAAACCGTTCCTCAAATAACCATTCACGGATGAAAAATAACTTTACATTAATATGTTTGGATTTGTTATTCTCTATAGGAGATCTGGTAAAATTAATAGCCGCTTGGTTATAAGCAAAAAGTATTGGTGGTTCATATGAAATAGAAATTAATTTAAAATCAATACAATCTCGTAATATAGTGTTACGAAATTGTAAATAATTGTGTTTATTTTTGTATAAATTCTTTCAAAGAGGCTTAGTAAGTTGATAAAGTGCTAATTCTGTGCATTTCTAGTCGTTTTAGCGTTAAAATAACCTTATTTTCCCTTAAAAACGCATTAAAAAGCCCCAGTAATGCAGGTAATGGTTTTGGCGCCAAATTTGGCGACTTTTCCCACCTTGGCGATTTTTTGGCGACCTTGGCGAGAAAATCCTTATATGGGATATACCAAATATGGAAGCTGTAAGTTGATTGGTTGACCACTTTCTAGAGTTTTCTCGAAAAATCTGGGTTCCATGGAACAGCATATAAGGCGCGCTTCCTCGCCAAGGCAGTCAGTTCAGTTCAGATCTCAGCCAGCTACGCTAGTGCTTGCATTGCTCTTAAGCCTCTTTGAGAGAGACTTGCTTCAAGTGTTATTGCTATACAGTTTGTACTGTGGATTTGCTATTGACATCTGTTGTTTAAGCTGTGTTTACTGTTTGAATTGAAGCTGATACTTGGTTTATAGACCTGTATTTTTCTGAAACATTCTGTGAATAAATTACTGAATTTTTGTACGTTTGGCCTTTCATTCCCGGACAACTCACGAACCCTCAAGTACGCAACATTTCTGGTGTCAGAAGCGGGATTTGTCTGTGAATGGTGATAACGAGAGCTGTGGAGGAACAGATGAAGAAACTTCTAGAAAGCTTAGCTACCCAGATGAATGAAATGAAAGAGGGACAGAGAGAGATGAAAGATAGCCTGAGTCAAGAGATGAAAGAAATGAAGGTAGCACAGGAGAAAATGGAAACATCGCAAAGAGAATTGAAAGACGGTTTGACTGAAGAAATGAAGGAAATGAAAGCAGTTCAGGAAAAGATGGAAGCCAGTTTGACCGAAGAAATTAAATCTAATCAAGATGAGATGAAGAGAGAGCTTTCAACGGCGAAAGAATCAATAGAGGGTAAATTAATGGTGATGGAAAATAGAATGGATGGAATAGAAGAGAAAGTTATGAAAGTGGAAAGAAATTTTGAAGAGAGATTTATGAAGATAGAAGAGAATTTTGAGGAGAAAGTTAAAGAAAATTTTGATCAGGAACTGAAAGGAAGGTTTTCAGAGATAGAAGATAAATTGAAGAGAATAGAAGAAGATCTGGAGAGAAAAGTGGAAGAAAAGTTAGAATACATGCCCCAGGAAACTGAAAAGAAAGAGAGAAGAATCCAGAATCAGGAATTTATTAAGCTATCTACCTACGATGACAGTTCCTCCTGGCATGTATATAAGACGCAGTTTTCCATCGTTGCTGAAGCTAACGGCTGGGACTCTGTTGCAAAGACGGCTCATCTGGTAGGGTCGTTGCGGGGCGACGCCGCAGATATTCTGGAGACCCTTTCGAAGGAACAGCGATATGACTTCAAAGCTGTAACCAGAGCACTAGAGCTACGTTTTGGAGCGAAATGGTCCAAAGAATATAGTCGACTCCAGCTAAGGTCCCGTCGTCAGAGACCAGGGGAAAGCTTACAAGAACTGGCATCAAACATCCAGAGGCTTTCACATTTGGCTTTCTCAGACTGTCATCCTGAAACACGTAATGATCTGGCTCTAGAATATTTCATTGATGCTGTCGGAGATCCAGATATTCAAAAAGCCCTCAGACTCTCCGGCGTGAAGGATGTGGAGTCAGCCTTTGTGTATGCCCTAAAGCTTGCGACAGCACAACAAGCCTCCTATAAACATCGCCAGAACAGCACAGCACACAAAGTGGACGGCTCTCAAGATGATCTTAAAGAGATTCAGGAAATGATTGCAGAAATTAATAGAAGACTACGCATTCTTGAGAGGAAGAAAAAAGGGAAGACTCCAACAACTAAATGCTGGGGCTGTGGAAAAGACGGGCATATCAAACGAAGCTGCCCAGTAAGAACACCTAGTGAAACAACCAAGAATGTATCTGAAGTATGCCACCCAGAAGGAGCTCTCCGGGAGAATCCAGATGCCTTCTTGCGGAAGCCTCCATCTGAAGATCATAAATACAGCTGTAAAGCCGATGATAGACCCCAAAGAATACAGCCAGTTGCTCGCCAAGTCACTGTATCGACACCATCAGAACAAGATCCCGATCCATGGAGTGACGAAGAACTTAGACAAGCCCAGTTGGAAGATCCTGACATAAATCCAATATTACAGCTGAAGGAGACGACCAGCAACAGACCTACCTGGCAGAACATTTCCAGATTTAGTCCCATTACGAAAAGTTATTGGGCACTTTGGGACTCTCTTCATATCAGAAACGGCGTATTATACAGAAAGTGGGAATCTGATGATGGGAAAAGCTTCAGATGGCAGATTTTATTACCAAGATCAAAAATTCCAGCTGTTTTAAAACAACTGCATAGTAGCTCTACCGGAGGCCATTTTGGGGTAATGAAGACTCTGCAGAAAGTTCGGGAACGCTTCTACTGGTGCAAGGCAAAGGAGGATGTGGAGAAATGGTGTAAATCCTGTGATGCTTGTGCGGCACGTAAAGGCCCGCAGAAACGAAGTCGAGGAAGACTGCAACGGTATAACGTGGGAGCACCATTTGAACGGATTGCATCGACATCTTGGGTCCTTTGCCACGGACCTCAAGTGGAAATAAATACATTCTCGTCGTGATGGACTATTTCACCAAGTGGCCTGAAGCATATCCCATTCCCAATCAAGAGGCATGCACAGTCGCAGAAGTCCTAGTGCAGCAATGGGTGTCAAGGTACGGCACGCCCCTACAACTTCATACCGACCAAGGTAGGAACTTTACCTCTGATGTTTTCAAAGGACTGTGTCAACTACTCGGCATAGACAAAACCCGGACAACACCTTTACATCCCCAGTCGGACGGCATAGTCGAGAGGTTCAATCGTACCTTCCTGAATAACCTCTCTCTTCTAGTATCAAGGAACCAGCAAGATTGGGACTTGAAGTTGCCATTGTTCCTGCTGGCTTATCGAAGTGCTGTCCATGAAACCACCGGCTACACTCCAGCCCAGATGCTGTTCGGACGTGAACTTCGTCTCCCTTGTGATCTCCTGTTTGGTTGTCCACCCGATGCGCCTTCATCGCCCGAGGAGTACATCCAAGATCTCCAGGAACGATTTGAGGACGTACACAACTTTACTCGGGAGCGGAATAACATGGCAACGGAGAAAATGAAGACAAGGTACGATCTAAAGGCTACACAACATGAGTTCCAGGAAGGAGAGAAGGTCTGGTTGTGGAATCCTGTTCGACGCAAAGGACTCTCTCCCAAGTTACAGTGCAACTGGGACGGACCATGCACAGTCTTAAAAAGGCTGAATGATGTAGTGGTGCGGATCACTAAAACACCTTCATCAAAACCGAAGGTGGTGCACTATAATAGGCTAGCTAAGTACCACAAGTAACGGTAATATTAAAAATTAAAAATCTAAATACTGGTAAAATTTGCGCATGCGTAATGTAAATATTTGTATATAAATATTTGTACATATTTGTGAATTTTGTAAATATTTCTCACTTGATTTGTATTGCTATGTTATCTTTATGTGCAACTTAGTTTTTGTGTTTTAGATTGTGTAAATTTGTTTAGTTTCGCCTCTTGACCAAGGGTTGCACTGCCCGGGACGTGCAGTCCTTGGGAGGGGGCAGTGTTACGAAATTGTAAATAATTGTGTTTATTTTTGTATAAATTCTTTCAAAGAGGCTTAGTAAGTTGATAAAGTGCTAATTCTGTGCATTTCTAGTCGTTTTAGCGTTAAAATAACCTTATTTTCCCTTAAAAACGCATTAAAAAGCCCCAGTAATGCAGGTAATGGTTTTGGCGCCAAATTTGGCGACTTTTTCCCACCTTGGCGATTTTTTTGACGACCTTGGCGAGAAAATCCTTATATGGGATATACCAAATATGGAAGCTGTAAGTTGATTGGTTGACCACTTTCTAGAGTTTTCTCGAAAAATCTGGGTTCCATGGAACAGCATATAAGGAGCGCTTCCTCGCCAAGGCAGTCAGTTCAGTTCAGATCTCAGCCAGCTACGCTAGTGCTTGCATTGCTCTTAAGCCTCTTTGAGAGAGACTTGCTTCAAGTGTTATTGCTATACAGTTTGTACTGTGGATTTGCTATTGACAGCTGTTGTTTAAGCTGTGTTTACTGTTTGAATTGAAGCTGATACTTGGTTTATAGACCTGTATTTTTCTGAAACATTCTGTGAATAAATTACTGAATTTTTGTACGTTTTGCCTTTCATTCCCGGACAACTCACGAACCCTCAAGTACGCAACAATATTATCAAACCACATTAATTCTTTAACTCCATCACACATGGACACGAATTCGCTTTCCATGGTTGAAAGGCAAACACTTTTTGCTTAAAAGTTTTCCAAGAAATAGGGCTATTATTCAAAAATATAATTTGTCCCCCCATTGATACGAAGTCATCCCTATTCATCGCGAAATCAGCGTCAGAGAAAGCAGTTAAACATGGATTAAAACAATTTAAATTTAATTTTAAATCTCGGGTACACGAAACATACCCAAGTAATTTAATTAACCCATTCCAATGATTAAACCCCGGTGAATTTTGAAATTGACTGAATATATTAACTGCGTAGGCAATATCAGGTCGTGTCCTGTTTGCAATGAAAGATAAACATCCTAAGATATTCCGATATGGAAATCTAGACATTTCATCAATTTCATTTTGATTAGTAGGATAATCTTTTTTCGAATACTTAATGCCTTTTACAATAGGTAACGAACAGAAAGGGATATTAAACGACTTAAACCTGTCATACACTTCATTAATATATAATTCCTGAAAAATTTGTACTGAATCATTTTCATAATTAAATTCTACACCAAGTAATTTCTTGGTTTTACCTAAAATTTTTATATCAAATTTACATTTTAATAAATTAAGAATTTTATCTATTTGAAATTGATTTTTACCAAACAAAACTAAATCATCTACATAAACTAATAAAACAATATAATTTTCAAAATAATATGAACAATTACACCAGTTAAATTTATTAAACCCTAAATCTAATAGTACTTGATTTAACTCATAATACCAGAGTCGACCACTCTGATGAAGACCATATAACGCTTTGTCTAGTTTACAAACAAGATTTTCCCCTCCCTTTACAACATATCCTTTTGGCTCATACATATAAATTTCTTCTTTTAAAGGTGCATAAAGATAAGCACATTTTATATCGCATTGAACGTTATGCCATTTATAACATGAGACCAATAATGAAAAAAAGAAACGTATTACTGAGAAATTAACGACGGGTGAAAACGTCTCGTCATAAGTGTCCCCCTTTATCTGATGAAAGCCCTGGGCCACGAGCCTCGCTTTAAAGCGGGCAACGTTTCCTAGCTCATCTCTTTTAATGGCGTATACCCATCTATTTCCCAAAACTTTTTTCCCCTCCGGTAAATTAACCAGATGCCAAACTTTACGGGATTTCATATTATTTATCTCATCATCCATGGCATTTTCCCATTCAACACATTCTGAAGATTTAACGGCCTGATTATATGTTTTAGGTACAGGGATAACTAGTCATGATTTTTTATGAGTTAAACTTGAAGTTGGGTTATTCGAGTTTTGCTGATCAACTACCCCCTCGAACTTATTACTACTAGAGAAATCAAAAAAATTAGAGTCAAAAATTAAATTATTTTTATCACAATATTGTTTGACATCGTTCATCGATCTCAACCTAGTTTTAGTGTTATCCGGGTAATAGAAGATGTCAACTCTGTCACTCATTTTTCTGGGTACGGGTTTCCTATTCCAAGTAATTGAAGAAAGAGGTTTAAAAGAAGATTTATCTACAGGAGTTTCATCGACGGACTCGTCACTAGAATCATCGGGCCCACTTCCGAAAACAATGTCAACAGGATCGGAAGCTTGACAATCAACTGGACTTTCCGGAAGTAAGTCCAATTCCTCCAGTGAGGTGCCCATCACCGCTCCACTGCATTTACTAAATAGCTGATCAGAGAACGTTACGTTTATAGTTTCAACTATTTTATCCTCATCCTCCAACCAAATTTTGTACCCCTTAGTCCTTAGTGAATAACCTATCAGTATTCCCTTTTTAGCCTTAGGTTCAAGCTTATGGTGTCTATGTTGTTTTGGGATCCCTACATACGAAATTAACCCAAACGGCTTAAGGTGTCTTACGGATGGTTTAAACCCAGTATATAACTCAAAAGGAGTCTTAGTTTGTCCCCTGTGGATTAAACGGTTCCAAGTGTACGCGAAATACAACATTGCATCGGGCCAAAAAGAAAAAGGTAAACCACTATCCGTGATAATAGATCTAACACAATTTAAAGAAGTTTGATTAAACCGCTCACTTAACCCATTTTGCTCAGGTGTGAACGTGTTAGTTAACTCATGAACAACTCCATTTTTACTACAAAATGATTTGAAGTTGTCATTTACAAATTCGGAACCATTATCCGTACGAATGGCTTTTAATTTTTTATTCAAACTACGTTCTGCCCGTGCAATGTGTCTCTCGAATACATCAAAAACCTGAGACTTATCCTTTAAAGGATAAACAGCAACCCTTTTAGAAAATCCATCAATTATGGACAAAAAGAACCTTTCCCCATTTTTACCAGTTACTTTAATTGGGCCCCAAACGTTCATAAATATTTTCTCTAACGGTGACTTAACGCCATGAATATCGGATGATTTAAAAGACACACGGTTTTGTTTACTAATCCTACAAGGTTCACAAAAAAATTTCTTAAACTTAAGTTTAGGAAGGCCCCTTACCCCGTTTTTCTTGCTAGTATTTACAATAGTATCAGGACTTACATGCCCAAAACGAGCATGCCAATACCCAATTTCATTAACTTTTGCAAGAGAAGCTGAAGGATTTTCTGAGTGCCCCCCATTCACTTTACTCCCCTTTTTAACTTTAGAAACATTAGGATATAAATAGTAAACACCGTATTTAATTTTAGCAGTAAAAATATGTCTTATACGAATACCGGCACTCGACCCTTACCGCCAGTGTATGTGGCACCGTTCACATCTAATTTTGGACCCGATATTAAATTTTTCCGTAACTTTGGGGAATATAACACATCTTTTAAATACAATACATTTTTACCAAAATTCAACTTAACAGTTCCTTTAGTAGTAATAGGAAAACTAATACCATCGATCGCGACAAAAAGCTCCTCTCCCTCAACAGAAGTATAATGCTCAAAAAGATCTAAATTTTTTAGAAAATGATTTGAAGCAGCGGTATCAAAAATAAAGCTGTCATCATCACTTAAATTACTAAAATTAGCTTGAGCTATGTAGTAGGAGGGGGGAGATTTGCATTTGTCACGACCGTTAGAGTTATACTTCAAATTTCTAGGTTTAAATTTAACATTAGTATTCAAAAAACAGTTTTTCTTTAAGTGGCCAATACGGCCACACTTAAAACAAGTTAAAGGTTTTTTACCTTTGTGCTGGACGTTCTGTATCTGAACACTGTTATTGGCATCTTTCTTAATATCACCTTCTCGAAGCTGTAGACGTGATTCCTCCGCTGTTAACTCGGACACAATACTCTGGAACTTGAACTGATCATTCTTCCAACGCAACAAATATTGCACTGCAGATTCAAACTTGGATGGCAAGTGTTGCAAGAGCTGGAAACAGCAATATACATCCTCCATTGCATGGCCAATTTCACGCAGCTGGTCCAGTATTCTTGATAACCTTGTTACAAAAGAATTCACTGTTTCATTCTCAGACATTCTACAATTAATGAACTCTGTAAACAGTCCCATATGATGAGCTCTTGAGTCTGATATAAAGGTCTTCTTCAAAGTCTCCCAGGCATCAATAGCACAATCACAATTTTCAATAATGCTTCTAACTTCAGGCGATGTATTCAGATAAATTGTTGATAATGCAACTCGACTACGTGATTTGAAATCTTCCACTTGTTTTGAAGTTATTCCGGCCTCAGCATCTTCAACAGGCAGTTTTTCTTTCTTACATATTATATTCCAGCAGTTTCTTTCAATTAAAATAAATTTAATGTCCTTGACCCACGTAATATAATTATTCATCCGTAATTTTTCAATTGTGGGATTTAAATTCACTGCCATTTCAATTTCTTATCTTCAAACAATTAGAATGCCATAAAAACTATTATCAAACTTTTAAATGCTATGAGCTGACAACGAGCCAAATCGCCCATAACCACTTGTTGTGAAAAAAACAATTTTCACATATGTTAAATTTGCAGAGTTAGCAGTGAAATATACGATAGTTGCTCAGCTCTAATAAACTATAAAAATGATAAATATGTGTGGCATTCATTGAAGACAAAAGTTTAATTAAAACAGTTTATTAAACTTGAAACAAAATGATGAGTAACATTAAATAAGCTGAAACAATTGTAGAATATATATTTTGCTGACGAAAGGTTAAATACCCTTAAAATACTGCCATATAGAGTTCAAATAGAAAACGACTTTTACATTGTGACATAACTAGATACACTAAACGTGTCGTTGAAAATATCAAGTCACGAAAACGTAATTTACAATCATTATAAAACTAAACACTTTATATTAAAATACCAGGTCATGACTTTGAGCTAAACTGAAAAAACATGAAAGCTTAAGAGATTAAGAAACTAAGAGATTAAGAGCACTATTTCATATTCCTTACCTCCTTTTATAGCCGCGAACGGATTCAAAGAAACAGCTACTTGATGCTGCACAGACGGCAACGCCTCCCATAACTATAGCAACACGACGCTGCGAGTCTGCTGCCATCTATGGGCTAAGCAAAAGACTCTGCAGTTGAAAAAATATAACATCTCCTTGCTAGGTAGCGAAATGAACAATCCGTAAAAGGATTTAAACATATTTTCTTTAAGTTAATTTTAACAAAATATGCTTTTAAATATGAGGTAAGTAATTAAAGTTATTTCAAATGACTTAAACATAATTATACTAATAAGGAATATAACTTTTAACTAAAAGTAATTATCATTAAGCTTTTTATTTTTAATTTTAATATATCTTTAACTCAATGGCAGTATCAAAAAGATAATAGCACTAAACGCTATAATTCATTTAATTAATAATTTAAACTTTAAAGATTATAAAGTAAATCATTTAAATTATATATAAGTAGTGAATGAATTTAAATTTAAATTTGAGAATCAACACGGAAAGGGTACAAATTTTACAACACCTTCACACGTGCGCGCGCAGCGGTCATGGGTCTGCGCTGCCGTAGGCAGTGGGGACCCGGTGCGAGTTTTTACCCGATCAGAAATGATTTTTTTTTAGGGGGCACGAAGACTCAGGGAAGAATACGCGCGCGCAGCGCGTGTGTCCCTTTCTTGTGAAAAAAACAATTTCCACATATATCAAGTTAGCAGAGTTAGCAGTGCAGTGAAATGATAGTTGCTCAGCTCTAAAAAGCTATAAAGAAGATAAATATATGTGGCATTCATTGAAGACAAACGTTCAATTAAAACAGTTTATTAAAGTTGAAACAAAATGATGAATAACATTAAATCAGCTGAAACAATTTTAGAAAGGTTGCTGACGAAAGGTTAAATACCCTTAAAAATACTGCCATACTGAGTTCAAATAGAAAGCTACTTTTCATTGTGAAATAACTAGATACACTAAACGAACAAGTCACAAAAACGTAATTTACAATCATAAGAAAACTAAACAGTTTATAATTATATCGAAATACCAGCTCATGACTTTGAGCTAAACTGAAAAAACATAAAAGCTTAAAAGATTAAGGGCTTCAGAGCTTAAGAGGCTGATTACATATTTCCTACCTCCTTTTATAGTCACGAAACGGATTCAAAGTAACAGCTACTAGATGCTGTAGAATAGGAACGCCTCCCATAACTATAGCAACACGACGCTGCGAGTCGGCCGCCATCTGTGGGCTAAGCGAAAAGACTCTGCAGTTGAAAAAATATTACATCTCCTCGCTAAGTAGCGAAAAGAACAATCCGTAAAAGGATTTAAACATATTTTCCTTTAAGTTAATTTTAATAAAATATGCTTTTAAATATGAGGTAAGTAATTAAAGTTATTTCAAAAGACTTAAACATAAATATATTAATAAGGAATATAATTTTTAACTAAAAGTAATTATCATTAAGTTTTTTTTAATTTTAATATATCTTTAACTCAAATGGCAGCATCAAAAGAGAAAATAGCACTAAACGCTATAATTCATTTAATTAATAACTTAAACTTTAAAGGTTATAAAGTGAATTTAAATTATATTTAAGTAGTGAATGAATTTAAATTTAAATTTGAGAATCAACACGGAAAGGGTATAAATTTTACAACAAGGCCCCCCACCGTGTTGATTCGACAAACACAAACGTCAGCAATTACAATATAAACTTTATTAGAAAAGAAATAAAAAAAATTCCTTGAATATTTAGTGACTTGATGAGAGATTCACATATGTCTTCTACAGAATATACTTCACACAAAGCTACAAGGTTTGTCAATCTCGTAAATCATAAGATCAAGAGTCCACAAGTCCAACTCACACTTTCAAAAAAAACAGTAGCACTATCAATATACTATACACATCTACTAAAAGAAAGAACAAGATATTAATATAGAGCAAATATGCACAGCATTTCAAGGAAACCTTTTTTTTTCCCCCATTCCCCATTGTCAAAATAAGAAAACGATGATATTCACAAATATATGAAACATTTACATAACATACACATAACCAATTACACGTAGCGCTACGAATTTCTCTCATACAAAAGTTAAACTAAACTATACATCACTACACAATGGAAAACGTAGGAAAAACCCACCAAGAAAATGCATACATATCCCTCTAAAAAACATTTTTCAGTTTCAAAAAAATTCAAATATATATTATACGTTCAAAAAAAATTTAAATTTACTCTATATACATTTACTTAATAAATACCTTATTTACAAACTTAGACATATCACCTTTAGTAAGGGGCTTTGTGAAGGGATCGGCAAAGTTATCTTTAGTATTTACATATCTTAAATCAAACCGTTCCTCAAATAACCATTCACGGATGAAAAATAATTTTACATTAATATGTTTAGATTTGTTATTCTCTATAGGAGACCTCGTAAAATTAATAGCTGCTTGGTTATCAGCAAAAAGTATTGGTGGTTCATATGAAATAGCAATTAATTTAAAATCAATACAATCTCGTAATATATTATCAAACCACATTAATTCTTTAACCCCGTCACACATGGATACAAATTCACTTTCCATGGTTGAAAGGCAAACACTTTTTTGCTTAAAGGTTTTCCAAGAAATAGGGCTATTATCCAAAAATAAAATTTGTCCCCCCATTGATACGAAGTCATCTCTATTCATCGCGAAATCAGCGTCAGAGAAAGCAGTTAAACATGGATTAAAACAATTCAAATTTAATTTCAAATCTCGAGTACACGAAACATACCCAAGTAATTTAATTAACCCATTCCAATGATTAAACCCCGGTGAATTTTGAAATTGACTGAATATATTAACTGCGTAGGCAATATCAGGTCGTGTCCTGTTTGCAATGAAAGATAAACATCCTAAGATATTCCAATATGGAAATTTAGACATTTCATCAATTTCATTTTGATTAGTAGGACAATCTTTTTTCGAATACTTAATGCCTTTTACAATAGGTAATGAGCAGAAAGGGATGTTAAACGACTTAAACCTGTCATACACTTCATTAATATATAATTCCTGAAAAATTTGTACTAAATCATTTTCATAATTAAATTCTACACCAAGTAATTTCTTGGTTTTACCTAAAATTTTTATATCAAATTTACATTTTAATAAATTAAGAATTTTGTCTATTTGAAATTGATTTTTACCAAACAAAACTAAATCATCTACATAAACTAATAAAACAATATAATTTTCAAAATAATATGAACAATTACACCAGTTAAATTTATTAAACCCTAAATCTAATAGTACTTTATTTAACTCATAATACCAGAGCCGACCACTTTGATGAAGGCCATATAACGCTTTGTCTAGTTTACAAACAAGATTTTCCCCTCCCTTTACAACATATCCTTTTGGCTGAGACATATAAATTTCTTCTTTTAAAGGTGCATAAAGATAAGCACATTTTATATCGCATTGAACATTATGCCATTTATAACATGAGACCAATAATGAAAAAAAGAAACGTATTACTGAGAAATTAACGACGGGTGAAAACGTCTCGTCATAAGTGTCCCCCTTTATCTGATAAAAGCCCTGGGCCACGAGCCTCGCTTTAAAGCGGGCAACGTTTCCTAGCTCATCTCTTTTAACGGCGTATACCCATCTATTTCCCAAAACTTTTTTCCCCTCCGGTAAATTAACCAGATGCCAAACTTTACGGGTTTTCATATTATTTATCTCATCATCCATGGCATTTTTCCATTCAACACATTCTGAAGATTTAACGGCCTGATTATATGTTTTAGGTACAGGGATAACTAGTCATGATTTTTTATGAGTTAAACTTGAAGTTGGATTATTCGAGTTTTGCTGATCAACTACCCCCTCGAACTTATTACTACCAGAGAAATCAAAAAAATTAGAGTCAAAAATTAAATTATTTTTATCACAATATTGCTTGACATCGTTCATTGATCTCAATCTAGTTTTAGTGTTGTCCGGGTAATAGAAGATGTCAACTCTGTCACTCATTTTTCTGGGTACGGGTTTTCTATTCCAAGTAATTGAAGAAAGAGGTTTAAGAGAAGATTTATCTACAGGAGTTTCATCGACGGGCTCGTCACTAGAATCATCGGGCTCACCCCCGAAAACAATGTCAACAGGATCGGAAGCTTGACAATCAACTGTACTTTCCGGAAGTAAGTCCAATTCCTCCAGTGAGGTGCCCATCACCGCTCCACTGCATTTACTAAATAGCTGATCAGAGAACGTTACGTTTATAGTTTCAACTATTTTATCCTCATCCTCCAACCAAATTTTATACCCCTTAGTCTTTAATGAATAACCTATTAGTACTCCCTTTTTAGCCTTAGGTTCAAGCTTATGGTCTCTATGCTGTTTTGGGATCCCAACATACGAAATTAATCCAAACGGCTTCAGGTGTCTTACGGATGGTTTAAACCCAGTATATAACTCAAAAGGAGTCTTAGTTTGTCCCCTATGGATTAAACGGTTCCAAGTGTACGCGAAATACAACATTGCATCGGGCCAGAAAGAAAAAGGCAAACCACTATCCGTGATAATAGCTCTAACACAATTTAAAGAAGTTTGATTAAACCGCTCACTTAACCCATTTTGCTCAGGTGTGAACGTGTTAGTTAACTCATGAACAACTCCATTTTTACTACAAAATGATTTGAAATTGTCATTTACAAATTCGGAACCATTATCCGTACGAATAGCTTTCAATTTTTTATTCAAACTACGTTCTGCCCGTGCAATGTGTCTCTCGAATACACCAAAAACCTGAGACTTATCCTTTAAAGAATAAACAGCAACCCTTTTAGCAAATCCATCAATAATGGACAAAAAGAACCTTTCCCCATTTTTACCAGTTACTTTTATTGGGCCCCAGACGTCCATAAATACTTTCTCTAACGGTGATTTAACGCCATGAACATCGATGATTTAAAAGACACACGGTTTTGTTTACTAATCCTACAAGGTTCGCAAAAAAATTTCTTAAACTTAAGTTTAGGAAGGCCCCTTACCCCGTTCTTCTTGCTAGTATTTACTATAGTATCAGGACTTACATGCCCAAAACGAGCATGCCAATACCCAATTTCATTAACTTTTGCAAGAGAAGCTGAAGGATTTTCTGGGTGCCCCCCATTCACTTTACTCCCCTTTTTAACTTTAGAAACATTAGGATATAAATAGTAAACACCGTCTTTAATTTTAGCAGTAAAAATATGTCTTTTATCTTTACCGAACACCGACACTCGACCCTTACCGCCAGTGTATGTGGCACCGTTCACATCTAATTTAGGACCTGATATTAAATTTTTCCGTAACTTTGGGGAATATAACACATCTTTTAAATACAATACATTTTTACCAAAATCCAACTTAACAGTTCCTTTAGCAGTAATAGGAAAACTAATACCATCGATCGTGACAAAAAGCTCCTCTCCCTCCACAGGAGTATAATGCTCAAAAAGATCTAAATTTCTTAGAAAATGATTTGAAGCAGCAGTATCAAAAATAAAGCTGTCCTCATCACTTAAATTACTAAAATTAGCTTGAGCAATGTAGTAGGAGGGGGGAGATTTGCATTTGTCACGACCGTTGGAGTTATACTTTAAATTTCTAGGTTTAAATTTAACATTACTATTCAAAAAACAGTTTTTCTTAAAGTGGCCAATACGGCCACACTTAAAACAAGTTAAAGGCTTTTTACCTTTTTGCTGGATGTTCTGTATCTGAACACTGATATTGGCATCTTTCTTAATATCACCCTCACGAAGCTGTAGACGCGATTCCTCCGCTGTTAACTCGGACACAATATTCTGGAACTTGAACTGGTCGTTCTTCCAACGCAACAAATATTGCACTGCAGATTCAAACTTGGATGGTAGGTGTTGCAAGAGCTGAAAACAGCAGTACACATCCTCCATAGCATGACCAATTTCACGCAGCTGGTCCAGTATTCTTGATAACCGGGTTACAAAAGAATTCACCGTTTCATTCTCAGACATTCTACAATTAATGAACTCTGTAAACAGTCCCATATGATGAGCTCTTGAGTCTGATATAAAGGTCTTCTTCAAAGTCTCCCAGGCATCAATAGCACAATCACAATTTTCAATAATGCTTCTGACTTCAGGCGATGTATTCAGATAAATTGTTGATAATGCAACTCGACTACGAGATTTAAAATCCTCCACTTGTTTTGAAGTTATTCCGGCCTCAGCATCTTCAACAGGCAGTATTTCGTTCTTACATATTATATTCCAGCAGTTTCTTTCAATTAAAATAAATTTAATATCCTTGACCCACGTAGTATAATTATTCATCCGTAATTTTTCAATCGTGGGATTTAAACTTACTGTCATTTCAATTTCTTATCTTCAAACACTTAGAATGCCATAAAAACTATTATCAAAATTTTAATGCTATGAGCTGACAACGAGCCAAATTGCCCATAACCGCTTCTTGTGAAAAAAACAATTTCCACATATATCAAGTTAGCAGAGTTAGCAGTGCAGTGAAATGATAGTTGCTCAGCTCTAAAAAGCTATAAAGAAGATAAATATATGTGGCATTCATTGAAGACAAACGTTCAATTAAAACAGTTTATTAAAGTTGAAACAAAATGATGAATAACATTAAATCAGCTGAAACAATTTTAGAAAGGTTGCTGACGAAAGGTTAAATACCCTTAAAAATACTGCCATACTGAGTTCAAATAGAAAGCTACTTTTCATTGTGAAATAACTAGATACACTAAACGAACAAGTCACAAAAACGTAATTTACAATCATAAGAAAACTAAACAGTTTATAATTATATCGAAATACCAGCTCATGACTTTGAGCTAAACTGAAAAAACATAAAAGCTTAAAAGATTAAGGGCTTCAGAGCTTAAGAGGCTGATTACATATTTCCTACCTCCTTTTATAGTCACGAAACGGATTCAAAGTAACAGCTACTAGATGCTGTAGAATAGGAACGCCTCCCATAACTATAGCAACACGACGCTGCGAGTCGGCCGCCATCTGTGGGCTAAGCGAAAAGACTCTGCAGTTGAAAAAATATTACATCTCCTCGCTAAGTAGCGAAAAGAACAATCCGTAAAAGGATTTAAACATATTTTCCTTTAAGTTAATTTTAATAAAATATGCTTTTAAATATGAGGTAAGTAATTAAAGTTATTTCAAAAGACTTAAACATAAATATATTAATAAGGAATATAATTTTTAACTAAAAGTAATTATCATTAAGTTTTTTTTAATTTTAATATATCTTTAACTCAAATGGCAGCATCAAAAGAGAAAATAGCACTAAACGCTATAATTCATTTAATTAATAACTTAAACTTTAAAGGTTATAAAGTGAATTTAAATTATATTTAAGTAGTGAATGAATTTAAATTTAAATTTGAGAATCAACACGGAAAGGGTATAAGTTTTACAACACCCTTAAGTTGTGCGCGCGCAGCGCGCACGGGATTGCGCTGCCGAAGGCAGTGGAGACACGGGCCGACTTTTTACCCAATCAGAAATGATTTTTTTTTTTTTTATTTCTTTTCTTAACACTAAAAGTTACTGTTAGTGATTCATTAGTTTTAGTGATTCATTTGAAAATACTGACCCGCTAGCGGGCGAAGCTCGCTAGTACAGATAATAAAATACGATAAACGCGCCATCAATTATGCACATTCTAGAGAATTGGCGAAGGTATGGCAACCCATTCTACATATATTGAAGGATCAAGACGCTGGCAGTAAGCGAACTAAACCTGAAGATGTTCACAAGCAACAATGCTTGGACGAAACGTTGTGATGTTCTATGTTTTATGCTGTACCTTTTAAACTATGTCTTTTGACTAGAATTTTAACGTGTGAAGTGCTGTGTCTTATATGTTTTGTACACACAGTAATTTTATTTTTTTCATTTATTAATCAATTTTATTATTTTTGATAAATAAAGAAATAAGATTAAATCACCAAGAAATGTTTACTTCCATTACTCTACTACTGTAGGTAATGGAAGTATTTCATTTGGTACGACAATTCGATGTCGAGTTTTCACCTGATTTACACGTTTTAAGGCCTCCTGAGTTCATAAAAGTAGTTTCTGACAGTTGGTCAGTGTGTATGTATCTAGGTATATATGTGTATGTATGTGCGGAATATTCTGGGTATCATATCTCCGAAACTAACAAAAATAGAACTACACACTTCAGAATTGATACAGGTCTGGTGTACAGATGGATTTGCCAAATTTTGGTGAAAATTGAAAAACCGGCAATGGGACAGTGGAAAACGAAAGTGGGACCGTAAATCAGTATCTCAAAAACAGCTCTATCAATTTTCTTGAAAATTACTATATAAACACTATAGCTAACCTTTTGAATAATATAGTTGGTTAGTTCAGGAAAATTGATAGGTATCCTGTAAAAATAGCTCAATACCAGGCCTCACAAGTGCGTTTCTTTAAAAACGGCTGAACAGATTTTTTTCAAACTCGTTATATTAAATCCCTTTTAAATATCATTTTGCATGTAATTATTGTTTTCCTGTCAATGATTGAGTATGCCAAGTTTTTGTAAAAGTTGGCATTTCAAAAACGGCTTTAATGATTTTCTTGAAAATTTTTACATAAATCCATTTTAGATATCGTTTCTCATGTATTACGTGGTTATTAGAGGAAAATTAACAGTCATCCTACTTAAGTAGATCAATTTTATATCTCAGAAATTGGCGTTTCAAAAAATGACTAAAATTTTTACTTCCTTTTACTTTGTAAAGTTAGCAAACCCGATGTGCGAAATTGATTTTGTATTTCGCATAGCTCAAAAATGAATGATCGTAGAATGTTGCAAATTTATATGTATAACTGTTGTAATGTCTAGTTATACACTTGCAACTTTGGTTTTAATACGAGTTCCTGTTTCAAAGATATCGACGATTATACAGGAATTTTCGTGACGTCTGTATGTAAGTATGTGCGTGTGTGGGTATGTATCTCGCAAAACTCAAAAACGGTTGGATGTAGAACGTTGAATATTTGTAAATAGGCTTGTTATAACATCTAGTAGTGCACCTTCATTTCTGGACTGTCTATGATGTTCCGTTTTGGAGATATTTATGAAAATTATGTTCATAATATCCAAAAATACAAAGAGTTTGGCTTTTATATATGACTTACCATCATAGAGATTTCAAAAAAAGCTAATGATAGAGCCAGTAATGATATTGTTATAAAAGTTGAAGACATTTTTGCGCATAGAAAGTTATGCTTAAATACATAAGCAGGCTCATGTCAATGAATGCATTTTATTACTTCCTTATACAAAGTATGAGGAAGGATTAGTAATCCCGATTTGCGAAATGGATATTGTATTTCGCATAGCTCAAAAATTAATGATCGTAGATTGATGAAAATTTATATGTGTGACTGTTATGAAGTCTAATTGTACACCTGCAACTTTGGTTTTAATACCAGTTCAAGTTTCAGAGATATCAACGACTTTATACGAATTTTCGTGACGTCTGTATGTAAATATGTGTGTGTGTATGTCACATAACTCAAAAACGGTTGGACGTAGAACGCTGCAAATTGGTATCATCGTTTAGTATAACATCTAGTTGTACACCTCCTTTTTTGGACTTTCTATGATTTTCCTTTTGGAGATATTTGAGAAAATTATAATCATAATGACGAAAAATACAAAGGTTTTGACTTTTTTATATGAATTACCATCAGAGAGATTTCAAAAGATGCTAATGATAGAGGACAGGTATTGTTATTTAAGATGAAGACATTTTTGCGTGTAGAAAGTTATGCTTAAAGACATAAGCAGGTTCTAGACGACGGATGTATTTTATTTAATAAATATTCAGCCCGTAGATAATGCCCGTAAAATATCTAGCATAACTCAAAAACGGCTGGACGTAGAACGTTTCAAATTGATATATAAGTTTGTTATAACACCTAGTTATGCACCTCTCTTTTTGGACTTCCTATAATTTTCCATTTTTGAGATATTTAGGAAAATTATATTTATAATGAACAAGAATATAAAGGTTTTGACTATTAAATATGTCCTACCATCATAGAGGTTTCAAAAGAAGCTAATGATAGAGCTAGTAATGATATTATTATGAAAGTTGAAGACAGTTTTGCGTGTAAAAAGTAATTTGCAAAGAAATAAGCAGGTTCTTCTCAACGAATACACTTTATTTAATGAATATTCAGCCCGTAGATAGAGCCTGTAATTTTATTGTTGCGAAAGATGTCGATATTTTAGCGTTCCAAATTGATTCTTTAAGACAGAAATATGTTGTAGTCGACGAATGTATTTTATTTATGAATATTCAGCCCATAGATAAAGCCTGTAAGAATATTGATAAAAAACGAATTGTTTACTAATTACGAAACAAACGAAAACATACTTAGATAGACTAAGCGAGCATTATTTATTTTGGCTTAATGCAATTTAATTAATTATATGCACTATTACTAATAAATAGTGTAAAATAATAAACGCAAACCCATAATAAAACTTTTTATACTCTATTAGAGTTAACAGTTACTTTTGAAAATGTACTTTATTTGCAAACAATCTCAGTTTCGATTCTCAGTTGGGTGCTCCTAAACCCTTTGAGGAGCAGAGTTGATTGGTTGGTTGGGTTTTTTCGTCACACTAGTGCTGCGCAATGGACAATTGGCGACGGCCTGGGACTCGCCCTTATAGGTGATCCGAAGGCATGTCATCACAGTTTTGATATCAACGGAAGAGATTGAGAAGTAAAGTAATTTTGCTTATTTGAAGTTAAAAACGACCAGAAGTTATGAACGATATTAGAAGAGAAGTAGTAAATTTTTTTAGCGTGAATGAATATATTCAATATTCATTCATGCATATTTTTATAGCTATGCTGTTCTGAACACTTGTTATGATCATAATCAAAACATACTCAATATTGTATAAACTTCATATTTTAATACAATAAATAATTACAAGATAAAAAGAACTTTTTATACACCATGTTTTTAAACTTATTGTTGAATCATATAAACGCTGCCGAAGGCATCGGGACCCAAAATAATTAGCTAAACGTATTAAAAAATGCATTGTCACCGTGTTCTGAGCTAATCTGAAATTTTTAAATGGGAAGTAACATTATTGTTGAATCATATAAATTCTTCCGAAGGCAGCGCGGACTCGAAAAAATTGGCTAAAAGTATTAAAATACTCATTGTCATCGTTTTATGAGCTTTTAAAAAAGTTTTAAATTTCTAGCTAGTCGGGAACTTATACGAATGTTGAATCATATAAATGCTACCGAAGGCAGCAGAGACCCGAAACAATTGTATCTCCTATATTATTAAAATCTGTACGCGTGTGTGTGTCTGTCTGTCTGTCTGTCTGTCTGTCTGTGAGAAACGGCTTGACGCAGCTAAGGCTCCGCCGCTAAAGGTCGCACGGACTTCGAACAGGTACCGTCGGACAGAGAATTTATCGCAGATCAGGGTTATCTAATTTGCTAAACGATGCGACCCTAATTAGCGGAGATATTAATTAAAACGTCGACCATTGTCTAACGAAAAATGACCCAGAATTCACGATTAAATGCTTAAAAAGCGACATTTTTACGGAAAAAGTGGAAAATAAATTAGAAATATCAGTCGTATCGTTACAAACAAGATATCATTGGAAAGGGCTTTTTTTTTCTCAATCCGATGGTTTAAACGGCTTATCGATCGGACAATTAGATTTTTTAAAATTAACTAAACTATAAAAAAATGTTGGCAACGAATCACAAGAATGTTATCTTTGCAGACATTAAGTCTACAGCAGTCTTCAACGGAAACACATATGGTATTTAATGGAGTCACGTGTTTCGTAGTGCGATTAAAAATTACAATTTTCTATTTTCTTCAATTTTTCAAATTTTACACATTTTATTTAGTATATATTATTTACACCACAAAACAAACTTGCATTTCAAATTTCATCGATTTTCGCCAATAAACAAAAGATTTACATTTTAATTGCAAATTAAATTTTATCTTTACACGCCGGACATTTTTGCAATATTCTAATACGCGTATTTCAATTTCTAATTACGATTGATTTATTTTTTATACATCATACGAAAGATATTTTAAAGTTCTTTTACATAATTCAAAGTTTTCAACAGATTTACACGTTTTGAGGTCTCCTGAATCAGTGTTCTTTCATGGCGCTGTAATATTTTCAAATTTCAATATTTCAATTTCTAATTATGATTAAATTATTTTTAATACATCATTCGAGAGACATTTTAAAGTTCTTTTAAATTATCGAAAGTTTTCACCAGAATTACACGTTTTGAGGTGTCCTGAATCAGTTTTCTTTTATGGCGTTGTAATATTTTCAATTTTCAATATTACAATTTCTAATTATGATTAAATTATTTTTAATACTTAATTCGAAAGATATTTTAAAGTTCTTTTATATTGTCGAAAGTTTTCACCAGATTTACACGTTTTGAGGTGTCCCGAATGAGTTTTCTTTTGTATCTCAGATACTAATTATAATAATTTCATAAGTAATACATCATTAGAAAGCTTTTTTGATTTGGAATCGAACAGTGGATTACAGAAATTTCTACCGCCAGATGGCGCTGTAATTTTTTCAAATTTTAATATTTCAATTTCTAATTATAATTAAATTATTTTTAATGCATCACTCGAAAGATATTTTAAAGTTCTTTTAAATTATCGAAAGTTTTCACGAGATTTACACGTTTTGAGGTCTCCTGAATCAGTTTTCTCTTATGGTGCTGTATTATTTTCAAATTTCAATATTTCAATTTTTAATTATGATTAAATTTTTTTTAATACATCATTCGAAAGATATTTTAAAGTTCTTTTATATTATCTAAAGTTTTCACCAGATTTACACGTTTTGAGGTGTCCTGAATTAGTTTTCTTTGTATCTCAGCTACTAATTAAAAAGTAATACATCATTAGAAAGCGTTTTTGAATTGGAATGGAACAGTGGAATACAGAAATTTCTACCGACAGATGGCGCTGTAATATTTTCAAATTTCAATATTTCAATTTCTAATTATGATTAAATTATTTTTAATACATCATTCGAAAGATATTTTAAAGTTCTTTTAAATTATCGAAAGTTTTCACCAGATTTACACGTTTTGAGGTGTCCTGATTACGTTTTCCTTTGCATCTGAGCTAATTGAGTTAGACCGTTCAAAATTGGTATACGTAGGTTAATTAGGAGGGGCTGAAAGGGTGAGTAAGAGATAGGCGTGCATCGCGCGCGTATCCCCTAACTTGTGCGCGCAGCGCGCACGGGACTGCGCGGCCGAAGGCAGTGGGGACCAGGTCCGACTTTTTAACCGATGAGAAATGATTTTTTTCATTTTCTTTTCTTAAGAATAAAAATTTGATTTGAGAAGGAGTATATGCGCGCAGCGCGCGTATACCTTCACACGTGCGCGCGCAGCGCGCATGGGTTGGCGCCGCCGAAGGCAGTGGGGAACCGGTGTGAGTTTTTAACCGATCAGAAATGATTTTTTTTAGGGGGCATGAAGTGTCAGGGAAGGAATACGCGTGCGCGGCGCGTGTATCCGTGAACTTGTGCGTGCGCAGCGCGCACGTGACTGCGCTGCCGAAGGCAGTGGGGACCCCGTCCGACTTTGTATCCGATGAGAAATGATTTTTTAAATTTTCTTTTCTTAAGAATAAAAATATGACTTCAGGAGGAATATGTGCGCGCAGCGCACATATACCTTCACACGTGCGCGCGCATGGGTCTGCGCTGCCGAAGGCAGTGGGGACCCGGTGCGAGTTTTTACCTGATCAGAAATGATTTTTTTAGGGGGCACGAAAGGTCAGGGAAGGTATACGCGCGCGCAGCGCGTATATCCCTTAAGTTGTGCGCGCGCAGCGCGCACGGGACTGCGCTGCCGAAAGCAGTGGGGATCCGGGCCGACTTTTTACCCAATCAGAAATGATTTTTTTTAATTTCTTTTCTTAACACTAAAAGTTACTTTTTGTTTCTGTTACTGTTAGTTTTCTTTTCTTAAGAATAAAAATATGATTTCAGAAGGAATATGTGCGCGCAGCGCACGTATACCTTCACACGTGCGCGCGCATGGGTCTGCGCTGCCGAAGGCAATGGGGACCCGGTGCGAGTTTTTACCCGATCAGAAATGATTTTTTTAGGGGGCACGAAAGGTCAGGAAAGGTATACGCGCGCGCAGTTCGTGTATCCCTTAAGTTGTGCGCGCACGGGACTGCGCTGCCGAAGGCAGTGGGGACCCGGGCTGACTTTTTACCCAATCAGAAATGATTTTTTTTTAATTTCTTTTCCTAACACTAAAAATTACTCTTAGTGATTCATTAATTTTAGTGATTCATTTGAAAATACTGACCCGCTAGCGGGCGAAGCCAGCTAGTAAAAGTATTAAAAAAAGCCATTGTTATCGTCTTTTGAGCTACTATAAAAGTTTCAATGGCTAACTAGTCAGGTTGTTAGTTAAGTAAATTTTCTGTTGTAATCGTATAAACGCTACCAAAGGCAGCAGGAACCCGAAACAGTTGGCTAAAAGTATTAAAAAAATGCATTGTCACCATCTATTCTGAAAGTTCCAAATGTCTAGCTAGTTAGGAAGTTAGTTAAAAATCGATTGCAAGATTTGTACTGGTAACGCTACCAATAGCAGCAGGGATCCAAAACAGTTGGCTAAATGTATTAAAAAATGCATTGACACCACGTTCTGATTCTGAACTATTCTGGAAGTTTCAAATGTCTAGAGTCGGGAACTTAGTTAAATAAATTTTCTGTTAAATCATATTAATGCTGCCGAAGGCAGCAGGGACCCGAAACAGTTGGCTAAATTTATTAAAAATGTGCATTGTTATCATGTTCTGAACATTTCTGAAAGTTTCAAATATCTACCTAGTCGGGAAGTTAGTCAAAAATCGATTGCAAGATTTGTATTGGATACTCAAACAAACAAAGAAGAATCGAAGTTAATAAAAACATGGTAATATTCTGGGAAATACTGCATGTATGTTTATATCTTTAATTGTAATTATATTTATATTTTACGCCACTCGTGGGCGAAATTTCCCTGGGCGTAATTTCCTGGGGGCGAGAAGCTGGGGGCAAACATTCCGGATCCCATATATATATATATATATATATATATATATATGGCAGATTATTAAAATTAACGACAATTTCGTCAGCAATATACAAATAAATTTTAGTAAAACCAGAAATAAGTATTAATTTAAATCCATGAAACAAAAACGAAAGCTGAAATTTCTAAATTGGAATTCGAATTGAAATACAAAATGAAATAGAAATTCAACAATATTAAACGAAATTTTAATGTAGCTGTTTACTGCGTCAGATTGTTTTAATATCCCATAGGGATCTAAGATTTTACCGACTAACCAATAAGAAATATTTGGTGAAGCTTTATACCCCTAGAAGTACTTTCAGAGTTAAAGCAGTAAAACTATAAAATGCGATTGAAAATAGATTTTGGATTTAGAGGTGTTTTCAGGAGTTTTCAGTATATCTTATGTATTAATAGAAATTACGCCAACCTAATCGGTCACACTATACAAATCAAGGCTTTCGAAATATTCTACAGCATTTTGTAATGACTTTAGATGAGTAATAAGTTCAATGAAGTCTCACTTCTAGAAATCCAGGTTGAGACAGTGTTGTCAGATTGAAGACTTTTTTATTCAATATCCATTAATAATATTAATTGTGACGGTTGCCTAATCACTTCGGAGATTGTTTATTTATTTTGTATATCATATATCACTTCTCAAATTCATTGGTGACTACAGAATATAAAAAGTTCCCAATCTGCCAAAACTGGGTTGAAGCACCATAGGTTGAGGAAACTAATGTCTTTTATTGTGGTCAGACTTTTAAAATTAACGAAAATTTACTTAATTTCTGTAAAACCAGAAACAAATAATATTCGAAATCCGTGAACCAAAAATTTAAGCACTTTTATAAATCAGAAGCTTATTCGAACTGAAAAAAAAAAAAAAAAAATTAAAATTAAAAGTAGGCAGGCGGCAATATTTAGTAAAATTGTTTATTTTCGGCAACAAACTGTATAAAACCTTATAAAACTAAATGCTAAGACTTTATCTACCAATAAATAGTAAATAATAATCAGATTTGTTTTCCTCTAGTAGTACCTTCAAGAATTAAAGCAATAAAATTGAGGAATGTGGCTGAATAATCAGAATTTTAATTTTTGAAGTTGTTCCAGAAATCTTCAGTGTGTTTTAGTCGTAAATAGAAATTTTATGAATTATAATAAAATTTTAAAATAAATTTTAAAACGCATAAATAAAACGTACATTGTTATTTTTAAAAGAGAATATTTGACATTAAAAAGTCCACAATACGTATTTGAGCTGAAATAATTCATAACATATGAACATAAAACTTGGGAAAAAACATTTATACTTTAACAATACATCACTTTTCAGAAAATTTTTGATAAAGTTAAAATGAAGAGCAAATACATAAAAAGGTGGACATATTTATGCTATTTACCACAATTCCTTCATTCTGAAACAGGATTTGATATATTTTTTGAAATGCCAATTATAATGAAACAAACTACTGACCGTGCCAGTAATGAACGGCCTTATCGTCAAGGCCGATAAGGCCTTCCTAAAAGTTCTGCTCTAAGGGACTATTAAAGCAGAACTTTTAATAGTTCCTTAAACTTTATCGAATTCCAGCAACTGTGACGGAAATTCCTGATCAACGAGATTCATTTAGAAAACTGGGCCGAGACAAAGGGTTTCTTTAACAGGCATATGTGTAAACATGAGCTCTAAAATATAGTATTCCTTTCGAATACGTACGAAATGCGATATTAGGATTCAGGACGGTAATGTGAAATACGTAGTAAAAGTCTTTAAAAATGTCTTATAAATATCAAAATAACACATCACAATTTAGTTCTCTATTAAATCTATAAATTTATTTGAAAGATTTAAAAATAAAAACTGCATGCAGAAAATAAAAATGAACTTTCAATTCAATATCATTCTAATTATTTTTATTTAATTCCAAATGTAACAATTCATTCATTTTACTATATGACGAGAAATTATATTTGTTTGTTTAATTTCTTGCGATTGAATCTCCAGTTTTTCTCTATTCTTGTATTGTAGCATTCATTATTAATTCCTCAGAAATCAGGGAGACAATACTTTTGTGGTTTTTTCTTCATGATATACATTTTGCATCTGAATTTTGTTGTACCAATTGATACATGTATGAAGACTTATTTATACAACAACCTTTAAAAGAAGAAACATCCAGATTAATATCAGTATTAACTAAATTAAAAGGACTCTTAATTTAAAAATAACGCTAGAATTTTCTGTAAATTATTCGATTTATAAATACAGAAATCATAATCCTTTTTATATAAAAATTACCAATACTTTCAATATTTACCATAAGGAATATGAATTAATAAAATCATAATTTAGTTTAGGTACATAGTGATACAGGAGTGTTGTTGCTAAAATAATTTGTGTTTTCCTTCATTATGCAGAAGAGCTATAACCTCAACGAAAGTATAAACAATACAATGCTTTTCTGCACCTGATTAAGTATATTAATATCATGTCAACAAAACTTGTTTTATTCTAGTACCTTTAAGAAAGATATTATAAGAAATGGATACTATTTCTCGTGTGAAATCATCATCATTAATTATGAGAAAGTATCACATTTATTATGTAAAAATATTTTATACTGTCAGGAAATTTTATACTATCAGCCAGAACCTAATCAACAGAAATGGAGATCTACTAGCTATATTCCGAGTGATCCAAAACTACAGAAAAAAAAAAAAAAAAAAAATACATCATTCGAAAAGTATTGGCTGTAGCACTATGCGATTTTCACTGAAATGCGCAAAGAAATGTGGGATTTTTTTAGGTAACAAAATATTTATTAAAAAAATCAGTTTAAATATCCTTCATCAGATGGCGCTGTAATCGTAAAATTCCTTTTTTACAGTAAGTGCAGTACCTTCAGCAACATAGCTAGGCTTATAATTGTTCAATTTGACGATCATTATTCATTAGAATGACAGTCAGACGTTGCACCATTGGAAATTCCGCTAAAAAAGTTTAAATATTCGCAGTATGACGTCATTTGATCAGGTGTACAGTCGGTAACAAAAGTATCCGAACACTAACAAAAATTCCCATATAAAAAAAATAGAGTTAATACTGTTTTGTTAAATAAATCCTTGTCGAATCATGTTCTTAGACTGACTAAGAACATGATTCGATAAGAATTTATTTAACAAAACAGTATTAACTATTTTCTTTTATATATATATATATATGAATTTTTGCTAGTGTCGGATACTTTTGTTACCGACTGTATCTGTTTAAAATTTGAGAGGAAATTATGAATACAGCTCGATATGTTAGTGAAAAGTGTAACTAATACTTTTTCTTATATATATATATACAGTCAGTAACAAAAGTGTCCGAACACTAGCAAAAATTCCTATGTAAAAAGAGTACACTTCATATGGTTTTGTTAAATAAATCCTTCTCGAATCCAGTTCTTAGTCAGTGTAAAAGAACATGATTCGATAAGGATTTATTTAAAAAAAACGTATGAAGTGTACTTTGTTTACATAGGAATTTTTGCTAGTGTTCGGACACTTTTGTTACCGACTGTAAATACATATATATATATACATAATTTTGAAATATGTTAAGACTTGAAGATAAGTGGACATGGTTAACAAGAAGAAAAATTATAAACGCTAATAAACTCAAAACAACGAATTAAGTTAACCAAAAACATTTGTAAAAAAAAATTACATATGAAAATACACCCTTCTGCTTCCTCTTCAGTGGGTGGGAGTAGCAGAACAGACAATTAAGTAAACTGAAAAGGCCTAACAGGTTTCGGAAACATGGCTTAAACTAGTATACGGAAACTAATGTTTCCGAAATCAGTTAGGCCTTTTCAATTTACTTAATTGTCTGTTTGGTGCTCCCACCCACTGAAGAGGAAATGGAAGGGTGCTTTTTCACATGTAATGTTATTTTTACACCTGTGTTTGGTTAATTAATTCATTGTTTTATGTTTATTAACGTTTTTTCTTCTTGTTAACCACGCCCACTTATCCTCAAGTCTTAACATATTTTCAAAATTATATATATTTTTTAAATTTTTAGTGCTGCCTTTGGCGCCTTTTTATACAAACATACTTTAATTAATATGTAATTACATATATATATATATATATATATACATGTTTTTCTGCACATTTTAGTGAAAATCACGTAGAGTTACAGTCGGTAGTTTTTGAATTATATATTTTTTACTTTTTCTGTGACTTTTGGATCACCCGGTTTTTTTTTTTTACACAAACACACTCACACACACAGATTTATATATATGTGTGTGACGAATTACTATCCAGTGACACATTTACTCCAAAATGAAGAGAGACTTTTCAATCAGGAACGAGTCAGTAATTCTAAGCAGTCGTTTATTTGTAACTCTTGAACATCGTACAGGTGATTTCCGGTTCTTTGGGCTAAGCACGCCGAGAAAAGAGTTATCGCGTTTCGCTAGTTACGTCGCGAAACGTAAGTCATTCTTTCTCCCTGGGACCGTAATTTGATGTAATTTACTTTAGCAGGAGAGCACACCGGAAGAAGCCTCATTCCCGCGCGTTCTCTCTTAAATACTACTTAAGTTTGCCGCGAATATTCGCCCCTCCTCTCTCTGATAATTGGCTATTAGCTCAATGATTGACAGTTTATCCCAGGCCCCAGATCTCCGGGATTAATTAATATGCATCACTTAACCACAAGAAACTGAGAGTTGCGTTTATTCAGCACTTTTTTATTCTAAAATTCGTCCAATTTTCTGATTTTAGCGTTATTCTCGTTCATTGTAATAAAACTTACTTCACAGGGGAAACTTTAGAATTAATTTCAAGTTAAGAATTTTTAATGGGATTTTCTTGAAGTTATTACTCACTATTAATTTAAAATAATAAAATAATAATTTAAAATCTTACCTCTTCTTATCCTTTCATATATATATATATATATATATACATATATATATGCATATATTTGTACTGATAAGTATAAAGGATTTAAGTCCATATTCTTGATTTTTCAGGAGACGAAAAATAAAGTTAAACTAACTAAAAACTAATCAGAAGAATTGATTAGGAAAAAGGGATTATGTTGATTTATACGCTTTATACCGTTCAGTGATTGTCAATCTTCATTTAATAAAGGGAAAAAACTGAATTAAATAGTTTATACCATACATGACTGGTACATTTCTGAATTGGTCCTTTTTTTACCATTGGATTTTCTCAAAGCCTAAATGACATAGAATTAAATCCTTTATACCAATCGATAGAGAATTTTTTTCTGAGTCTGACTATGTACTTAACTCAAAATCGACATTTTTGGACTTAAATCCTTTATACTTATCAGTACAGATATATATATGCACAATGTGTTTGTAAACTGTTTTGAAAAAAATGTGGAGTGTAAATACTCAGCAAAACGATCAATATTTACCATGAAATCCATAGACACGATTTATTCAGAATATCAGAAAAGACTAAAGTAAATTGTCCTCTTTAAAGTTTAATCCATGAAAAAAGACATTATGAATGGTTGCAAAATCTCATTCAAATGAGATAATTACTCAAAGAAGATGCAAAAATGGGGCATCCAAGAATGTTTCACTGCTTGCACTGGTGAATGGAGGCTGACGCATTCTACTGTAGATTCTCACTGTTCTATTGATTCTTACTATTCTGTGGGTCGCTTGAAAGAGATTATGTACAAAAGTACTTTGTGCAGGGTCTGCAGATGTATCGTGCACTAATGCTTTCATATGACCGCACAAGAAGACGTGAATGTCTGTATGTCCCGGGAGTGAGGAAATTTTGCCGCTAGATCAGTACGCCTAGTTCCCTCACCCGGGATATATGTCATTTAAGACATGCCAGATAAGCGTGCTACAGTGTGCCTGAGCTCCATACCGCAAAAATATATGTCCTCCGAAGAGTGTTTGGTGGGTAGAGCTTGCGAAATGGTTTAGCAATAATGAGAGTTAATCTTTTACAATATGTTATGGTTTTCATGTAGTATCTAAGCCGGAAAAAAATATTTAAAACGTCATAATAATAATAAGAATATATATATATATATATATATATATATATATATATATTTAATCTTAATGCTATGTCAAAGATCGTAATTTCCTATAATTAAAAGTTGTTTCATGAAATTATGCTAAAAGTGGTTAATACTTAATCTCGTCGATAGCCGTATCCTGTTATTCTGTGGTAAAATTGGTTTCCATAATTACTCATTACCTAATGTATTTATTTTTTAGTTTTCACGTTTAGAAAATTCACAATCGTCAAATTAGTATTCATTTTCCAAAAATTGATTTTTTTAAATATTTAGTATTTCATTTTGGACAAAAAATTGAGAAAAATGCACTTCGTAAAAATTCGCATTTTTGAAATAAAAATTAAAATGTAATAATAATAATAATAATAATAATAATAATAATAATAATAATAATAATAAAATCCCAAAATCTAGAATTTTTTTAACGGTTACGAATTTCCTGAATATGAAAACGTAATTAAAAATATATATATTTATTATGTAATAAGTATATTTTGGAAACAAGTTTTTCCATAGGATAACATGGACCTTGACTGTCTGCGGAATTAGCTATTGTACTCGCTTAGAGATTTTATTTTTATTTTTCAGGTAGAATTATCAGGGAGAGTTATAATTATTACTTAAGGTACAATATCTACTTTTAAAAAAAGTTTGATTTTATGACATGTAAACTGAGTACATAATACACCCCTAGTTAAAAGTTTAGCAAGGTTTGCAAACTATCAGTTTTTTTTTCAAATTAAAAACTTATCTCTCATTGAAATGTTTTCAAACATTGGGTATTTAAAGAACTGGATCTTCCTAGTGTTTTTCAGTGAAGATTGGTTTAAGACAACAATTAGGAGCCGGTAACAAATTGAGCAGAATTATAATGTTTGTGATCACCCTGTAACGTTAAATAAACGAAATGAACTGTAACTTTAGGATATGTTAACATAGACCCAGTTCAATTTGTGGATGAATTTGTGTGATGATAACATGTTAAATAAGGGAGATATAAGCTTTTATTTTTAAACTCCAAACAAAGCCAACATGTTTTTTATTTATAATATACAGAGTTTTTAACGAAAATTATTCCCATTTTCAGAAAAGTTGGAAATACTCTTTTAAAACAATATACTGCAATCAGAATACAAATATCTTAAATATCTCATGAAATATGAACATTTTTATGAAAAACGTTTTTACTGCGCATGTGCGAAATGTAAAACATTTTTTTTTTTTTTTTTTTTTTTTTTGGCGTAGGTTGAAAGCTAGATGTATTGGACAATTTTTATAAAAAGTGCATTTGAATAGAATAAAAATTAAGTTAATTGTACGAAAAAGAACGAGCTAGATTTTAGATATTTTCCAAAAGTTGAAATTTCTTAAGGGGCTTTTTACATGCCGCGTAGTTATTTTAAGATCCAATTATTTCAACCACACTCCAAATGTACATTTTTGGGAAAAATTCCTTATAAGTTTGTAACTCTAACATTATTTTTCTTTATTTACTATGATTTGGGAGATCATAAGGGTTTTTTACCCAAAAAACAACCTTTGGAAAGTGGTTGAAATAATTGGTTCTACAAATTAACTATACGGCATGTGAAAAACCCCTTAAGAAATTTCAACTTTTGGAAAATATCTAAAATCTAGCTCGTTCTTTTTCGAACAATTAACTTAATTTTTATTCTATTCAAATGCAGTTTTGATAAAAGTTGCCCAATACATCTAGCTTTCAACCAATGCAATAAAAAATGTTTTACCTTTCGCACATGCGCAGTAGAAACGTTTTTCATAAAAATGTTCGTATTTCATGAGATAATTAAGATATTTGTATTCCGATTGCAGTATATATTTTTTAAAGTGTTTTTCCAACTTCTGAAAGTGGGAATAATTTTCGTTAAAACTCTGTATATTATAAATAAAAAACATGTTGATTTTTTTTTTAGTTGCTTATATCTCCCTTATTCAACATGCTATCAATACACAAAATCATCCACAAATTGAACTGGGTCTATGTTAACATATCCTAAAGTTACAGCTCATTTCGTTTATTTAACGTTACATGGCGATCACAAACATTATTAATTTTGCTCAATTTGTTAAATTGTTGTCTTAAACCAATCTTCACTGAAAAACATGAGGAAGACCCATTTTTTTTTTGAATACCCAATGTTTGAAAACATTTCATTGAAAGATAAGTTTTCAATTTGAAAAAAAATGATCATTTGCAAATCTTGCTAAACTTTTAAACAGGGGTGCATTCATGCTTTTGCATGTAAAGATATTTTCATGATTGTATCAGCAAAATTCACAAGTGGATTTTTTCATATTTCATTAATTTAATAATCGATGCAATTATTTTTGGGAGTCTCTGGAAACTAATAAATATTGCTACTATAATACATACAAAATAATATATTTCTGGTGTACAGTAACAAACAATGTAATCAACACAAGTAAATTTACATATTATAGAGCTTTCGTGAAAATGCCAATGTTCAAAAGAAGAACAATATTTTGTACTGAATGGCTCCCAAAATTTCGTAATATATTTACGATCACTTCAGATAGATTGTGAAATATGCATTTTAGCTCTAAAACTGTCTTTTTTTTTTTTTTTTTTTTTTTAAACGCAAGTAAGATGACTTATATAGTAAATAATGAGCTAATCTTTTACTCACTTGCACAATCATCAGTTTCGTCAGCAACACTTGAATTTGGTACTATTAAATATAAAAAATAAAATAAACAGTAAAACAATATTAAGTGTTGAAATTAAAAAATAGTCAAAATATTACAAATCAACAATATTTTTACATAAATAGGATGTTATATGATGAAAAATATTTTGATTTAGTCCCCGCACTACTTTTACTTTCCCTCCTAAATTTAGAAACTGTTTTTATATTTGCCGTGTTGTGATGAGTGATATCTTATATGACAGTATAATGTTTTACCTTAATTTTTAACGTTTCATGCGTGAATCTTATATGTTTTATGTGCAATAAAGATTTTTTATCAGATTTAAAAATTTATTTTATTCACAAAACTTTTACCCACACCACACTGTATTTTGAATGATGTTTTATAATAATTTTTAATGTTTCATTCGCGAATCTTATATGTTTTATGTGCAATACAGATATTTATCAGATTTAAAAATTTATTTCAAATTGTTCAAAAAAAAATTTTACCTACGCCACACTTAGAAACATACCGATGTTAATCAAAATTTTTGAAAGGCAACTCAGTATAATCTTCAAAATACTAAATTTGAATCTCATTTATTTCATTTTTAAATTCTGCTGATAACAAACACAGATTCTAACAACTAAAAATGATATCTAGCATTCGAGGAACTTAAAAATTTTTTAACTATGGGTAAAAATTAACGTCGAAATCTAGATTGAGAAGTTTTCCTGGCAAATTTAATTTTACGAGTCTCCACGTCTTTAGAAGGTAACACCAATACTCGACGCACTTTCCTATTTCGAGCAGTTTCTCATCCACAAGTTAAATTAAATTAAAATATTGAAATAAATTTCAATAAATTAATATCTCTATACTAGAGTTTAATAAGATTAGTCCAAATGAGATATGAAATAATTATAAAATTTTAGTAAGAATAGAGCAGAAACCTGTTAAAATAACTTCTCAATAAGATAAGAAAGGAGTTGATTTATTGATCTCAACTGAAAGTGGAGCAACGTAGACGTTTGGTATTAATGCTCAGGAACATTCAATCCCATCTATGTTCATATTCCCCAAACTATTTTAAAGATTATTTCTTCGAGACTGTCACATAGGTTTCTACAATTTATCAAAACTCAGGTTGCTGGATTAAGCACCCTGAATTTTTATTTTTCATGAAACAATTTGTTAATAAGCATTGGGAAAGCAAAAAGTACCAGTACTATAATTGCTGGATAATCATGCTCAATTTTATGTTATTTTTTGGATTATTGTAATGAAAACGGAGTAATTTCTGTCTCACATAAAGATTAAAAGGATTAAAAAAAAGATAGAAAATGGAATCAGATAATATTTGAGATGATAATAATTTAATCTGTTTAATGTTGCTTTCAATTATACAAAACTTACAAAATAGATAACACTGGGAGCAATGCAAAATAGAAAAGAAAAGATGAATCTTGCTTCTTTTTTATTCCCTATAAATCTTATGCTAAAAGATGAGTGATTTTAGTTGAAATTTTATTAGAGTCAACTGGAGTAAGCGAGGCATGAGAAATTGAGGTTGTCTTTGAATGAATGTTGTTGTTAGATAACTTGAACAACGATAGTAAACGTTTCTTTATTTGGTGTATAATATAAAACTGACAAATAATTTTTTAATCGATTTGGAATAAATGAGTCACAGATTTCAAAAGATCGACTTTTATTTTAAACGTAGGGTAGTTGTCACACTTACTCCTTTAATCGGGTCAAGTGTGGTTTGAAAAAAAGGCAAGTGTTGAAACATTTTTTTCCTCAAATTTACAAATGACATATAAGTTATCAGGAAATGTGATTGAATTGATAGTAAAAAGAAAGAAAAAACATACTGTTCTTTACAAACTGCATGATTTTTATTAGACATTTAAAAGGATTAGTATTCTTAAAAAAAAAAAAAGTTTTTATAATAAATTTAATGAGAAACTGTTCAAAAAGTTGATAAAGAACAAATATGCAGGTAGTTCTATGAAAATAATACATAAAAGTATGATGTGTGAATACGTTAGGCTAAATAAAAAATTACATTTTGAGAAAAAACTGAGCTTTGGGGCTTTGTACACATTTACTGGCCCATTAAATTGATAGCACTTTGCCGGTAGTTACAATTGCGATAATTCATATTACCAAGATTCACATATATGTTAAAGAAAAAAAAAAGTCTCTGTGACCAACTCCAGATGAGGTGCCCCATTTATCTGAGGTAAATGTGGCTTGCAAGTTCATTTTATTACAATGGGTAAAAATATATCCTACATCTGCTACAACACCTACTCACAGTAAATATATAAAATTTATCTTATTAATTATTTTGATGCGAACAAACAAAATCAGTCTAGTTATTTAAAACAGATATCAGAATTTGATTGAACTAACTTCGAATTTGATTTCTAAATTCTTTGGCAGCGTATTTTTTTTTTTTTTTTTAATAAATTATCTTGAGTTGTGCAAACTCTTTATTAATATTATATTAGAAACTTTAGAGCCTATGTGAAATAAAGTTGCATTCAGTATTACACTAGAAGTTCATTTTTAAAAGTTATAGATCCTCGCCACACTGCCTCTCTACCCCAACTTACTCCAATTAATCCTAGATATTTTTGTTCTCGTTAGAATAGATATTTTCTTCTCTTTACAGTTAAGAGTACAGTTTCAAATGTGTTCAAAAACAAATTCATATTGAACTAAATTTCCTTTCATAATCATCAGTTCTGAACTTTCATTTGTATGTGTCACAATGTGCCCCAAGCTCGTCACAATTTGCTCTTCTTCAGAGTAAGCGTCGACAAATTTCACGGTTACCTAATATTAGCTTTACATTTTGAAAAACATTTAAAATACGTAAGAAATTATATAAATACATTCAATAAGAAATTACCTACGTAAATTACATAGTAAATATTTTAATTAATTAAAAATTTTACAATTAGTAGAAAAGTATAAAAATTTTCACTAATTGCTTCGTTTTCTCCAAACTTTGCTTTTGAAATGCGTTATTATATTAATGTAAGCTGACCAGATTTTTAGAAACGAAAATGAGTACACAAATGACGCAATATACTCAGTTTTGATTAAAAAATGAGGACATGTCTCAGTTAAAAATGAAGACATTTCTAAGGACAAAAACTCAAGTGCGTTTAGGCTTTAAAATTAAAAAAATATATGCATTTCTGTATGATAACGAATATCGCTTATTTTAAATTACCTCTGTTGAAAACATAAATCTAAAAAAAAGTTAATATTTTTCAGCATTAACATTATGATAGTTATAGTTAAAACTTATTTATTCTCCAGGATTTATGTTAATATACGATTCCCATTAATGACAGCGTACGAAGAAAAACAGAAAATAATAGGGTTTCAACACAGTAATAATATTTCACACTGAGAGGAAGCACAAATTTAAAATTTAAAGCTCATAACATCAAAAGACTTTCATAAGTATTACTTCGGATTTTATTAAAAAAGAAAAAAGAAAAGAAAAGAGAAAAGTAAGACATTCCAAATGCAGTTGTGATTTAGAGAATAAAATGTCATTATAAAGATTTAATTTAGAAAATTCTAAATCATAAGCATGCAAGATAAATAATAACTATGTCAGTAAATTTGCTGCTCATAAACAGAAGTTACAAGAAACATTCTTATTTAGATCTAATGATCTCATTTAATATCTTAAAACTGTGCACACTGACATTCCAAAATTTTAATATATTCCGCAGCATTGTTAATACCCTCCCTTTCTTCACATCACGTTTCTTGAAGGGTATTTTTTTCTAATTTAATCGCAGTTACATATTCATTCCTAAAACTTATTAATTAATATTCAGAAAGATTGTTGTTCGAACAAGCCCCTTTTTCCACACCACTTTATTTTTAGAGAAAACTAGCAAACCCGTGCGAAATATTCGCATTTTATTTCTTTTCTTATTTACCTTTAAAATTTGAAACTAATAAATGTTATACCAATTTCACCACCTAATTAAAATTGTAATTTACCAGAAGCCAAATTATTAATAAAACTAAATTAATATTGTACAATAGTGAAACCAAAATCATTCAAAGAAAGGTTTTCAAATAAAATTCATGGTTCACGATCCAATTTTCATACTTCCACAGGCTGTACAATTTTAATATAGGACTCCCACGACGCCTTTTAAATTTTTGCCGTCATGTTGGCGATGATTTTTTATTAATTTTGGTGTATTTTTTTTTTTTAAATAATAAATAAATAAAATAAAATAAAATAATTCCTATTTTGATTATATTTTTTATGATTGCGTTTTTTAGTCAATTTCTGACACAAAAGTTCTTATTCTGTATATATCTTTAAAATATTCCTAGGTTTAAAATGACGCTTGCAAAGATTCTTAAGAAACAACTGTTAAAAGTACATTTTTTTTTTCGTAAAATAATCTCATCAGACATTTTTCTTATTAGTCCATTGAGCGAAATCCTCGTGCTTAAATATTGTTCATGTATAAATATTATTTTTTTGTTCTCGCGTATCGTATCTTTTCGACAAAAAATAATTGAAACTGGTCCACGTTAGAGAAATATTATATAGATTTCTTCAAATTTAATTACGATTAAATAAGAAAAAAATATTTAAAAAAGAGACAGATGTGAAAAAAACGGGCGGGTACTAACAATCTTCTGGAATATTAAATTGTAAGTTGGCAGGTACGCATATTGCAGAAAATTACGCTTCAAATAAAATAGTATGAAAAAAGGACAGGTTCTACCAATACTCTGAAATAAAGTGTTGTTCTGTCTACACCTACCACTCGCAAAATCTATTTCTTTCTTGATGATTTCACTAGGGATAAATCGGATATCACGAAACTATCCGGTATTCGGCCTATATTCAATTTACAAAATACCGTCGCACATCCGGATTAAAACGACCATATATCCGACCGGATATCATGACTCTGTACTAAATACCTTTTTTTTTTAACATTACAAATTCATGATAGAATATTCGGAATCTGGATTAGGCCAAATTCATATCTAGTTTAACTCTACATTTTACTGTATATATTTTCAACAGATTCAAGTTACCAAATTTTGAATCCAGATCACATATTTTCGGATACATTAAAAAGAAAATTCTTATTACACAAAGCAAAGCACAACTAGGCTTTCTATTTTGCCTTGTACGTTTTAGCATTATAATTTGCAGAATGTAGACTATTTCAGTAATTATTTCATGTTTACATATAATGAAATTCATAGTTGAATATTAGGGTGGTTCGAAAAAATCGATTTTTTTATTTCGGAATCGCGTTACCTCTCAAAAGTTGTAGTTTGGTATCCTCAGTTGGGGAAAAATAACAAAAAAATTCTAAGTTGACATCTTCAGTTCGCGCATGAGGCTGAAAGTTTGAAAAAATGTGTTAAAATTTGAAATTTTCAAAAAATAATAAAATTATTTTTTTGTATTTTTTTATAATGCAACAGCCATAAATTGTTAGTATATAGCGTAGTTTCAACCTAAAAAAAAATTATAACATTTAGATGACATATTCTGTTCGCGCATGAGGCTTAAACTTTGAAAAAAAAATGTCAAAAATTAAACACGAACAGTAATTGACCGGCAAGCACAAAGTTGGCGCCGCGCCGTCGCATTCTTATTCCATTGCCGACTTGTCTAGGCACACTGAGGAAAAATTCTGTAACTGACATCTAGAATCTAAATTGTAGCTCTAGAAAAGATAGTTCCATGTCATCCTTATAAATTCTAGTCCCCTTGACAAGCGAGTTCTAGAAGCCCGCATTAGAATTCTATAGCATTTGCTTATATTCCCGAGGGCAAAGTTATTTAATAATCTCGGCAAATAAATGAGACTACAAGAGGCGGGTTTCAGCAACAATAATCTTGGTGTATGACCTAATTCTAGGAAATCAAGTGCGAATTTCTCGCAATGCCAAAAATTCGGAATATTCAGAATATTGTTTCACCATCTAGAAATGTGTAAATAAGAAATTCTCGACCATTTCGTGTATTCAGTTTATTGGCGTACCTTATGCGCATACTTTCTCAGGACAAATTGGCAAGAAGTTGACTGACTGTGAAAAACACTCTGTTGTTAATTTTGAAACGACTAATACTGAGGAGATAAAGGTGACCAAAACTGACTTAAACAAGGACCAACAGTATTTACTTAATATAATTCGAGCAGTCAAGACAGGAGAGTGTGCGCCAGATCTCGCTGTGAAAGATCCTGGTCCTCTTAGTAACTCTAGGTGGTTAGGTTGTGCAAATAGGATCTTAAGACTATATATTTCTGAAGTAAAACTTTCTGACTAAATGAAACTTCTGGTCAGCTATATTATGAAGATATACGCTCCAGTATGGTTTGGAATTAAAATGCATCCCTCCGTAAAGTTTGGAGCAGTTCACGTGTATAAATTAGTACAGAAGACTTGACAGCTGCCCGAGAGGGTACGTAAAATAATTGATCCTGTCATTCAGAGAAATGCGTATTTTTCTCATCCCGAAAATCTTTTAATTTCAATGGTACTAGATGAGAGAGTGCACGTAAGACAGCTAGCTTTTCGAAGATTGCTAAAAGCAAAAAAACAAGAGACAAAAGGGATCGGTGCGAACTTTTCATTCACTGACCATGAATTTTGCAGCTTCAAATTACATTGAACTTATTGATCGATCCAAGTGCAAACTTACACCTCCTCCAATAATGAGCATTGTGTCAATGCAAAGCCTAGGAGAACTTATTAATACTAATGTTCTCCCAGAGTTCGAGCTAATTAAATTTCTTATGCCATACGCAAAGTGTCGAAAGAATTGTAAAACTCTTAACAGAATCTTGTACTAAAGTGGAGAAGAGAACAGGGATTGTTTCAAAAGGACAACTTTGCTCTGAAGGTCAACTATGCCATTATTTGACTATAAATCTCAATTTAAAACAATGCTCAACACATCTGAGGAATCTTAAAGACGCAAAAAATAGGTAAAGTCTATATATCATTCTGTAATTAGCTAGGACATGTAATGTTATGATATACATATAAATGTGTGTGTGTAACTATACTTGTACGTATAATACTGTAATAAAAGGTTATATTTAACAAATTTAGAATTTTTAAAATACTTTTGAAACGTAAATATGCCATGTATGTATTATTGTATATTAAACACGTAAATTTCAAATTTTAGAAGATTTTAACCCAATTTAACGCGTATGCGCGAACTAAGGATATAATGTAAAAGCTATAAAATATTTTTTTAGGTGCAAACTACGCTATATACTGACAATGTATGGCTGTTGCATTATAAAAAATTACAAAAAAGCTAATTTTATTATTTTTTGAAAATTTCAAATTTTAACATATTTTTTCAAACTTTCAGCCTCATGCGCGGACTGAAGATGTCAACTTAGAATTTTTTTGTTATTTTTCCCCTAATGAGGATACCAAACTACAACTTTTGAGAGGTAACGCGATTCCGAAATAAAAAAATCGATTTTTTCGAACCACCCTATTGAATATGTATATAACAAAATTACGCTACATATATTCTACTTATTCAATACATTATCATGAATTTACACAGTGGTTTTATCTGCATAATAATCTTATTTTATACTCAATATTTCATTTTATACTCAGGTCCAAAGAAAATTTTCATCAATATTAGCTTTACATTTTGAAAAACATTTAAAATACGTAAGAAATTATATAAATACATTCAATAAGAAATTACCTACGTAAATTACATAGTAAATATTTTAATTAATTAAAAATTTTACAATTAGTAGAAAAGTATAAAAATTTTCACTAATTGCTTCGTTTTCTCCAAACTTTGCTTTTGAAATGCGTTATTATATTAATGTAAGCTGACCAGATTTTTAGAAACGAAAATGAGTACACAAATGACGCAATATACTCGGTTTTGATTAAAAAATGAGGACATGTCTCAGTTAAAAATGAAGACATTTCTAAGGACAAAAACTCAAGTGCGTTTAGGCTTTAAAATTAAAAAAATATATGCATTTCTGTATGATAACGAATATCGCTTATTTTAAATTACCTCTGTTGAAAACATAAATCTAAAAAAAAGTTAATATTTTTCAGCATTAACATTATGATAGTTATAGTTAAAACTTATTTATTCTCCAGGATTTATGTTAATATACGATTCCCATTAATGACAGCGTACGAAGAAAAACAGAAAATAATAGGGTTTCAACACAGTAATAATATTTCACACTGAGAGGAAGCACAAATTTAAAATTTAAAGCTCATAACATCAAAAGACTTTCATAAGTATTACTTCGGATTTTATTAAAAAAGAAAAAAGAAAAGAAAAGAGAAAAGTAAGACATTCCAAATGCAGTTGTGATTTAGAGAATAAAATGTCATTATAAAGATTTAATTTAGAAAATTCTAAATCATAAGCATGCAAGATAAATAATAACTATGTCAGTAAATTTGCTGCTCATAAACAGAAGTTACAAGAAACATTCTTATTTAGATCTAATGATCTCATTTAATATCTTAAAACTGTGCACACTGACATTCCAAAATTTTAATATATTCCGCAGCATTGTTAATACCCTCCCTTTCTTCACATCACGTTTCTTGAAGGGTATTTTTTTCTAATTTAATCGCAGTTACATATTCATTCCTAAAACTTATTAATTAATATTCAGAAAGATTGTTGTTCGAACAAGCCCCTTTTTCCACACCACTTTATTTTTAGAGAAAACTAGCAAACCCGTGCGAAATATTCGCATTTTATTTCTTTTCTTATTTACCTTTAAAATTTGAAACTAATAAATGTTATACCAATTTCACCACCTAATTAAAATTGTAATTTACCAGAAGCCAAATTATTAATAAAACTAAATTAATATTGTACAATAGTGAAACCAAAATCATTCAAAGAAAGGTTTTCAAATAAAATTCATGGTTCACGATCCAATTTTCATACTTCCACAGGCTGTACAATTTTAATATAGGACTCCCACGACGCCTTTTAAATTTTTGCCGTCATGTTGGCGATGATTTTTTATTAATTTTGGTGTATTTTTTATTTTAAATAATAAATAAATAAAATAAAATAATTCCTATTTTGATTATATTTTTTATGATTGCGTTTTTTAGTCAATTTCTAACACAAAAGTTCTTATTCTGTATATATCTTTAAAATATTCCTAGGTTTAAAATGACGCTTGCAAAGATTCTTAAGAAACAACTGTTAAAAATACATTTTTTTTTTTCGTAAAATAATCTCATCAGACATTTTTCTTATTAGTCCATTGAGCGAAATCCTCGTGCTTAAATATTGTTCATGTATAAATATTATTTTTTTGTTCTCGCGTATCGTATCTTTTCGACAAAAAATAATTGAAACTGGTCCACGTTAGAGAAATATTATATAGATTTCTTCAAATTTAATTACGATTAAATAAGAAAAAAATATTTAAAAAAGAGACAGATGTGAAAAAAACGGGCGGGTACTAACAATCTTCTGGAATATTAAATTGTAAGTTGGCAGGTACGCATATTGCAGAAAATTACGCTTCAAATAAAATAGTATGAAAAAAGGACAGGTTCTACCAATACTCTGAAATAAAGTGTTGTTCTGTCTACACCTACCACTCGCAAAATCTATTTCTTTCTTGATGATTTCACTAGGGATAAATCGGATATCACGAAACTATCCGGTATTCGGCCTATATTCAATTTACAAAATACCGTCGCACATCCGGATTAAAACGACCATATATCCGACCGGATATCATGACTCTGTACTAAATACCTTTTTTTTTTAACATTACAAATTCATGATAGAATATTCGGAATCTGGATTAGGCCAAATTCATATCTACTTTAACTCTACATTTTACTGTATATATTTTCAACAGATTCAAGTTACCAAATTTTGAATCCAGATCACATATTTTCGGATACATTAAAAAGAAAATTCTTATTACACAAAGCAAAGCACAACTAGGCTTTCTATTTTGCCTTGTACGTTTTAGCATTATAATTTGCAGAATGTAGACTATTTCAGTAATTATTTCATGTTTACATATAATGAAATTCATAGTTGAATATGTATATAACAAAATTACGCTACATATATTCTACTTATTCAATACATTATCATGAATTTACACAGTGGTTTTATCTGCATAATAATCTTATTTTATACTCAATATTTCATTTTATACTCAGGTCCAAAGAAAATTTTCATCAGCCTAAATACAACCCTAAAAGACAAAAGCATCAATATTTAAGAATTAGAGGAAGGTTGGTTTGTTGGGTTTTACATCGCACTAGTGTTGCACAATAGGCAATTTAGCGGCAGGAAAATCTAACTTATGAAAATCCAGAAATTCTTAGCAATTCTAAGAAAAGTTAAAAATGGGGACAAATGTGATCTTCATTAGAAATTTTCAAAACTTAGCAAGACACATAAAATTGAGGACAGTCTTCAGAAAATGAGGACGTCTGGTCACCTTATTTTAATGTCATCTTTAAATATTATTTTTTATTGGATGAAACATTTAAGAATTCCATATAGTTTCATTTACTCACTTGAAATATTTTACCAGGACCAGTCATTAAAGACGACTGGCTTTAGAACTGCATAACTAATACCGAAGTCCATAAAGACTTTTTATTACCTTGAAAAACGCTTGAAAAAATTTCTAACATAAAAAAACTCATTTTCGCCCCCCCCCCCCCCAAAAAAAAAAAAAAAAAAAAAAAAAAAAAAAAAAAAAAAAAGCTAATTTTTGAAGTTTGTTGGTTTCTGATTGGTTCTTCTCCGAAAATATACCAAAAATAAATTAAAACTTTTCAGAATTGTTGGCTGCTGTAAAATCCAAATGGTTTTTAATTCTATCTTCTATATTAATATTTTTCTCTAGTGTTTTATGTTGAAATATTTATATTTATATTTAGGATGAAAAATGAAAACAACTTACTTTTCTTAACAGAACATATATAACCTTTTTTGTCCGTACAAGCAATATCATTCCATTTCATATCATTAGTATCAACTTCGACGCATTTCTCGTCTAGCATATTCGGTTCATTATGATTCCAGTTTTCGTAGTCCAATGCACTTCCATCAGCCCATGCAAATACTTCCTCTTTAAATAAATGTAAATTTTTGTTATGATCATAAAGTATTTTTACAAAGAGTCATTTTCTGATTAAAAGTCGAACATATATGTATATTTTTTTTTTCCCTACTGAAGATTTTTCAATGGAGTAAATAGCTTAACTATCCTGTAACAATTTTTAATATAAATCGAGTTAATTTAATAACATATTATTGAATTAAGCACTTATTTTACACTAAATCAGATTTCTTTTATCAAAAGAAAAAAATAAATAAATGCTTTTATGTCAAATTAATCGAAAACTTTTTTTATTTTTACGAAGCGGAAAATTTAGATATACGTAGTGTCATTGGGCATTTTCGGAGTGTCAAATTTAACAAATTTATTGATAGTTTACATAACGATGTATTGAAAAATGTGTTAAAATAGAATAAAAGTTTCGAGAAATAGGGGACTCAGTGAAAGGAAACTGATTAATAGATTTAAAAAATAATTTTCGATCAAAGCGTTTTAACAAATTAATAACAAATTAATCAATTTGGAATAAAGAACCATAGTAAGAGAGAACAATGTTATCCTTTAGTTCAGTTTTAAATTGGTGAAACTTGATAAAAGCTTCAGTAAATTATTAAGAACTTAAATAAAGATGGGAATTTCTTTTTAACAAAAACCAATTCTAAGTATTTTGGTTCATAATTAAGGGGCAAAAACTTTTTTTTACGTAATCTACAAAGTTGTAAAAGTTAGCAACTTTCTGATTGGTATAGAAAGATTAGAAAAAACATAATAGGGATTTTTGTAATAGAGAAAGGCTTGCTATGAACAGAAGTACGAAAAAAATTTCCACTAGTTAACTAAAACATAAAAAAAAAGAGTTTATTACAATTTTCTATCTCGAAAATAAGCTGAATGTATAGAACTATAGAATAAACAACGTAAATCATAGTTGAGATATGAAAGAGATTTTCTACGAAAGACAAATTTATCACCATTGCATTGAAACCAAAATTTAAAACTTAATGGATTGAACAACTTTATAACTTTCTAAATTAATATGGGACTGAACTGAAGACAGGAGAAGAAACCTTTCTGTTGCTTAAAAATTTGTGATTAAACCTTATAGTGTTTGAGAAATATAATACTAAATTTCCTATTGAAGTTTCTCTTTCTCGTTTAAAAACAGAATTACGCAAATTTCCTTATTCTGATTTGAAATTGAAAATATTTGTTAAATCATTTAACTAAATTTGTATTAAAGAGTAGAGAAGGCGAATTGTTAGCGATTAATTTTTTACGTCATTTATTAAAAGCTGTATGATGTATCCAAAACTTCGGAATAGCTGTTTCTAATCAAAGGAGAAAGAGATCCACTCGAAATAGGATGAAACCAGAGAAGAACAATGAGATTTGCATTTTGAAAAAATTTCGCCTGTATCTTATGGCATCACAAAGCAGGGTCTTAATATTTACATTCCGAAGACAACGGATAATGTTGTTCTTTGGTAAAATATCTCTTTATTTAGCACTTTTTGTCGTGAAAAAAGAAATGAATATTTTAGTCGTGTATTTGTTTTATTATTATGTTTTCCATATTTCATTTCTTTTTTTTTTTCATGCTCCAACAATCTTTTCAGAATAAATTAAGATTAGCATAGTTCCATGCTCTAAATCAGCGGTCGCCAACATTTTCGATTTCGCGGACCACCAAATTTAAACCTAAGAATCCCATGAACCACTAAATTCATAATTTAAAGTACCACGGACCGCTAACATTATTAAGAAATATAAATATATTCCTAGAATAATAAACAGAGAATGCCTATTTTATAATTGTGAAATAAGCTTATTTAATATAAAACATTACACATGCTTATTTTAGTAAAATTAAAATGTAAATACTTATTTGATAATAAGAACAATGATTAAAGGCAGGGCCCGACTTAGACTGCCTGGAGCCCCGGGGCAAGCCTATTCTGGGGGGCCCCCTTGCAGTGGCATAAGAGGTCTTTAGGTTGCAGAATTTCTGCATACACCTGTAGGGGGGGCCCTTCAAGAAGGGGGGCCCAGGGCATTTGCCCCGTATGCCCTGCCTGTCTAAAGGTTGTTTTATTGTAACAAAACAGTTTTATAGGAAGAACGTGTGCATATTTCTATTGCTTCCATATTATGAGAAACTCAGACGAGATTTAACTACATCGATAAATTGCTATTTCTATATATAAAGGACTATATTAACTAAATCTAATAATCTGCATACTACACTGTTTGATTATTTAAATCCAATGAAGATTATATTTTTGGCGTACACTTTAAACTTTTGAAGAATTCGAATATTCTGATAAATTTAGAACTATTCCGAGCTAAATATCAAATGCAGATCAGAAATTCAAAGCGATGACTATGCCTGATACTTACATTCAGATTTTTGTAAGAAGAGATTATTCCATTTATAACATCCAGAAAATTCTGAAGTTTAATGTTGTGAAAATGCGACATTCAGAAAATCCTGAAGTTAAAATTAACGTTATTTATTTATTTATTTTTATTTATTTTTCCAATGACGCGGCTTTTACTTGCAACTTAGCATTATTAGCGCTGAATTGATGACTATTTGTGAAGCAGCACCCAATGGGTGGTTATTGCTATCCCGAACAGGGACAACACATCTAAGCCTTCTCCGGGATTCGAACCCAGGCTCAACCGTGTAGAAGTTAGGGACGCTGACCACTACACCGTCTGGGTGGAAAACATTAGTATAATTTCCAATACAAAATTAAAAATAATTCAAATAATATCAATATTTTTCTGCGGAGTACCAAAATTTTGTCGTGGACCATTAGGGATCTACTGTTGGAGACCACTGCTCTAAGCAATATTAGGTCAATCATACGCTAAGAATTTAGGTCTTCATCTATGAATTTAAAGCAAATAAATGCACTTATACGTATCAGAATGTTTAGATCACTGAATATCGGCAAAATTGTAAAAAAAAAAAAAAAAAAAAAAAAAAAAAAAAAAAATTACTTGAAATGCATTGTAGCTCTAGAACATGATTACGATACTTTTTGTAATTATCTATATTTATTGCAACTAGAACGGAACGTATATTCACAGAAATATGGAACTTTCTTTAAAAATATCCAGAGTTTTATTATTATTATTATTATTTTTAATTATTATTATATACAACATGCAAAGTATTCAAACATGTGAAATGTCTTTTTTTTTTTTTTTTTTTTTTTTTGTTAGAAAACAAGACGTACAACTCTAGAAACAATCTACTTTATTCAAAATACTAAAATTTTAAATATCTGCTAAAATACCAGCATTTTTATTCAATAATGTTTAATCACGCATAAAGAGGGTGTTAAAATTTCTTTTGTATATTTTATAATCCTAATCGTAAATGTCATGCAAAAACAGAAAAATGTCGTCAATACAATTAATTAAATTTTAAGTATTATGAAAAAAAGGGGGTAAAGCAAATAATAAGAAGGTTTATCCAAACGTCTATTTTGAATTAAAATTGTATATCAGAATCCGGAATCTTAAGGAAAAGATAATTGTTGGTTACTGGGTATAAATGAACTAAGCCAATCGTTTCAAATAAAATAAATAAATAAATAAGTAATTTACCATTTGATAAACGTCTAAAGAGACCAATGGACATAGTCCGTCGAATATGTTGAACAAAAGGAAAAAATTGTTGCAAAATTGCAGATTCTTCGTTTGAGTGCAAACTCACCAAATCTCCTCCTGAAAGATTAATAATAAAAACAAAAAATGAAAAAAAAATAATTAAAATTTGTTATATGTAACGGAATTCTTTAAACGTTCAAAAATAAGTTAACATAAAAGTATGACAATCGATAACATGTGCGGTAATAAGTAGATAACATGAAAACGAGAGAAAAATGAGTTATAGAAATTTTGTGTAAATTAATTAATTATGCGATCAAAAGAATTAGATATTCTTCTAATTATTTCAGAACAACTTTTGATGAAACTACTAATCGTTCTATAGAAGGGTTTATTATATTTTAAATGTTGAAAAGATTCCCAGTACTTTTCTGCTTTGAGAAAATAATCTACAAGATTTCTATTAGCAGTGGCGGCTCGTGCACCGAAAATTGGTGAAGAGGCACACTGCACTTTACACTGTATTCATTTATAAAATATAAATTAACTTTTAAATAAGTATTTTTAGTTAATTTTAGTTAAGACCATGCTAAATAAAAAATTATGATTAAAAATACTTAAATATTATTTTTGATCTCTTACCTATTTTCGGTTCACGAGCCGCCACTGTTGAAAGCCTAATAGACTATTAGGCTTTCAATTGCCCAAATTCTAAATAATTTTTTTATTTGCCTGTGTAATTTATGTAAATCTGCCTTCATAATATTAAAGATATTTCTTTTTTCCAGTTCAAGAAAACAAAATTTTTTACAGTTTTTAAGAAGAAAAACTTGCACAGATACAAAATAAAGCATTATTTGTGTTAAAGATACGAAAGAGCGTGGTAAAGTTTACTAAAAATCACTAAAATTCAATAATTTTCAAAAATTCAACTTTTGTTTGTTTGTATTAAGAATCTTTCTGCAGTAACTCCACAGATTTGTATACCGGGCGTTCCATAAGTCTGTAGACATCTTAAAAATTCATAAAAATTGAAGGAATTCATAAATGAACACGTTTTGCGAAAGAGATTTTCTCCTGAAGGGAGATTTTTTTTTTTTTTTGATAGAGGAAAGAAAAAAAAGTTAAAAATTCCGTTAATAGACGACGCTGTAGGTGAGCAAATCACACATTTTTGAAAAAAAAACTGTATTTATTTGCCTGAAAATTCTTACAAGTATATAAATCCTATTCTATGTGTCCTCCATCACCAAAAATTGCAGCTTGCAAACGAGCTACAATGCCGTTAATTGCAGCTAAAGTCGGTTATTCTTACCTGAGGAAAAACATATTCTCCAATAATGTTTTATCCACCAAGTCAGCATCGCAATTAAAATTTCATGTATGCGTAAGCAGGAGGCAAAATGAGAAATTAGCTAAGTTAATCATAAAATCGTCAAATTATAGGACTCTGATTTGCATATTTCTTGTTACGCATCCATGCAGCGACTTCTATCCACAAAAAAATTCAATATTCTATTTTATTTATTATTTTTTCCCCTTTTACAGAAAAAAAAAAAAAATATATATATATATATATATTCCTCTTTTACGAAAATAACTTTTTCGCAAACAGCATTTAATTCAACCAATCCTTTCAATTTTTATGAATTTTTAAAATGTCTACAAATTTATGGGAACCCGGTATAGTTATCCCACCGTTCCTTGATCTTTTGAAGAAGAAACAGAGTTTGCTTTAATCTGTGGGTTTTTGAAATCGAATATATCACCAGCAATAGATGCAATTTACAATCAAGCAGAAACGGTCATTTTGTCAAGCCAAGCTCAAATAAATAAATAAATAAATAAATAAATAAAATAAAATACGCGCCAATAATGAAATCGCCTGAAATAACCAAAGACTGTTAGATGCTTCTTATACAGAAACCAACTTTTCTTTGTTAAATCGGCAAACTTCTTTTCCGTAAAGTTTTAAATATTAGAAGAACCAATTATCGCAGAAAAATGAAACAAAAAGTAAAATATTTGTATCAACGAGAGCTTTAATTTGAGATAAAAATGAAGTTTCTAGGTTAATAAGCAAGAAAATGGGAGCATTTTCAATTTAGCATAAAGTTAGATGTTTTGACAACTTTTTGAAAAAACTTTTTTCGTCAAGACTTTTTTTTTTTTTAAACAAGTTGGAGAGTTCACAGATGTGCAGAATTCTTTGAAAACTGGTTTTTCAGATAGATAATTACTTAATCTAGGAACTTTTATAAAATTTAAATTTTAAAAATCAAAATTTCGTATCTTAATTGATGAAAAACTGTTAATTAACAAGTTTTTTTTTTTTTTTTTTTTTTAGCAAAATGTGACAAAGAGACATAAATCGCCAGATATGTAATTACTTCACCTCAGTTTGACTAAAAAGTGTTAATTTCAAATTTACTGTATTTTCTTCCTTACAAGCTATATTTTTGCCAAAGGATATTTGCTTTTATTATGTTGTACAATTTTAAATTTTACATCACTGAAAACAGAAATGAATACATTTTCGAATAACATTTGTTCCAAATATGTAGCTTGAATTATTGAACAATTTTCTCTTTTACCTTGGAATTAAAAAAAAAAAAAAAAAAAAAAAAAAAAAAAAAAAAGATAAAAAATAACAGACGATAAGTGCAATTTTAATATTTTTCAATATTCAATCTCGTTTTAATAATTATAAAGCATTAAAAATTTATTGATTTTCAAAAACGACGAAACAAGCAAAAGTAAAGAGGGAAAGAAACTTAAAATATAAAAATGTGTTTCATTGTTATAATCTATTCACATATGTATATATATATCTCTTTATAGGTAAAAATTACTTGTCACGATGTTTGTCCGCGATGAACTCCTAAACTAATGAGCCGACTTTAATGAAATTTGAACACTGTGTGCACCTGGTCCAACTTGAGAGATAGGATAGTTTTTATTACAAAATTCGCCCTCCAAGGGGGGGGGGGGGGATCGTGATCACACAAAAAAAAAAAAAAAAAAAAAAAAAAAAAAATAGAAATGCAGTTAGACCGTTTAAAATTAATACAGATAGGTTTCAGAGGCCTGCAAATAGAATGAGGATATTTTCGAAAGTGTAAAGTTATTCGGAGGGGCGGGAAAAGGGGTGGAGGGAAAAAAAATAAAAATAGAGTTAGAAACATGTTGTCTAACTGTCTTTTAACCTTTTAAAATTCTTTTAAATATTTTTAACGTGCCTCTTACAGCGGATTTTACTCTTTTAAAGAGTTAGATTGTTCAAAATTGGAACAGAGAGGTTTTTGATACCTACAAATCAATTGTGAATATTTTCGAATTTGTAAAAATAATAGGAGGGGCGGGAAGGGGGGCAGGCAGAGGGGCTAAAAAATAAAAATGGAGTTAGATCGTTCAAAATTTGTGCATAGAGGTATTTGATACCTACAAATCGATTCGGATATTTTCAAATTTGCAAAATTATTAGGAGGGAGGGAAGCGGGGGGGGGGGCAGAAAAGCAAAAAACTGAAATAGAATTAATATAATTAGACATAATTTATACGTCTCATGAATACATTAAAACCATTGTAACATTTACAATGAGACAAAAAATACAAAATTTAAAACTTTAAAAATACATTTTAATTAAAAACATTAAAAACACAAGGCATGAGATGTCTTGTGTTTTTAATGTCTTACTTTTTTGTGTATTTTTTTGCACTGATGACGGTACGCTTTAGGCTACCGAAACAGCTGTATGCACCTCAATAATTTTTCTTTGGCGTTTCTGACGTAGTAGTTTATTCCTGTTTTAATATTCCAACGCCAAGTCTCCTGCTATAATTTGTAGTTTTATTATTTTTTGTATTTATTTTAACTACTTTAACATTATTTTTTTGTGTTACCATGTTTAATTCCCATTTCAACAGATTTTGTAAACTTAAACGTAAACGTGTAAAATTTCTTAGCCATCTGAGATTTCTTCAAAAATGTAACTATAGCAAAGTTATTCCTAATTTTATTAAATTGCAGTGTTCTGTTCCTGTAACTGGTAGAGTATCTAAAGCCTTATTTCGCTCCAAATTTATTCTCTTAAGTGCTTGTATTCAAGATTTTCGTCAACGTATCGCCAAAATCGAGGAAGAGCTTTATGAGCTTCATCTCTTCCTTGATAAAAACTTCAATAATTTTGCTGTTTCGGAAAATGATAATTATTTATCCTTACATTCACTTAATTCTGCTCATCAGCGTAATTTAGATTCTAAGTTTTCTGTTTTGTGTAAAAACCAAAAAACCTCTCGTGAAATTAACAAAGTTCCTGAAGAAAATTACATTGTTAATCTGTCTTCACATAACTTAACTGCCCAACAAAATAAAGTGTTAGAACTCGGTTTAAATTTTTCCCAATCTTTATAAACCTTCAATTTCTAAATTAATTGCTCCCATTGAGGCTTCTTTAAAAGATAGTAAAATATCTACCTCTCTGCGCCATATTCTTGCTGATTGCATTTCTTCCAATAATTCCAATTATAAATCTAATCTTTCTAAATCTGAAAGTGTTGCTCTTAAGGAACTTAAATCTAATCAAAATCTTGTTATTACTAAAGCAGATAAAGGTGGCCAGATTGTTCTCATGGACAAAACTGATTATGTTGATAAAGTTAATTCTCTTTTATCTGAAGGACCTTATACTGAAATAAAAAAAGACCAAACTAAATCTCTTCTAAACTCTGTTCAAAAAGCTGTTAAAAATCCCATCGTTCTTCATGACAATACTAAATTCTCGGTTTCCCCTTCTTCAGCAATTTGTGCTCGTTTTTATGCTTTACCTAAAGTTCATAAAATTAATGTTCCCCTCAGACCTATTGTTTCGAATGTTGGTACTGCAACTTATCCCCTCTCTAAATTTTTCGCTTCTATTTTTTCTCCTTTATGCAGCACTAATAGTCATACTATAAAAAATCCCTATGATTTTGTTATGAAGTTAAATAATCTGAATCCTGTAAATTGCTCAATGTTATCTCTTGATGTGAAGTCTTTATTTACTAACGTCCCCACTGAAGGTGCGCTTAATTGTTTAGAAAAAAGGTTACGCGAATTTCATTATTCTGACATTGAAATCAAAGAATTTGTCAATCTAACTAAACTCTGTGTTTCCCAAACTACTTTTGAATTTAATAACAAATTTTATAAACAGTGTGATGGTTTAAGTATGGGTAATCCTTTATCTCCTATTCTTGCCGATATCTATATGCATTATTTTGAGGAAAAATTATTAAAGATGTTAAATTTAAAATGCTGGTTACGTTACGTAGATGACACTTTCATTCTTGTTGAAAATCCGTTTGATGTTTCTGCCATTCTTAATATTGCTAATGCTATTGATCCCCATATTCAGTTTACCTTCGAGTTAGAAAATTGTAATCAGCTTCCCTTTCTTGATGTTTTAGTTACTAGGTACGATTCCTCTTTTAAAACCTCTGTGTACAGGAAACCATTCTCTGTTTCTAACCCTTCCCATTCTCTCTCTAATCAACCGGCTAAACAAAAAATTGGCACCTTTTACACTTACGTGTATCGTGCCCTTAAAATTTGTTCTGATACTTCTTCTCTTAAAGAAGAACTCAATTATTTAAAATCTTTTGCTATTAAAAGAGGTTTTAGACCCTCTATAATTGATAAAGCTCTCAAAAAGTTCAGTAGGCCAATTTATAATTCTACTCTTTCCACTGATGATAAAATTAAACCTGATAATCTTGTTGTCTTGCCTTTTTATCCCCCCTTATGTTTTAAATTAGCCAAAGTTTTGAAGCGTTTCAATTTTCACGTTATTTTTAAACCTGTCAATAAATTCCAATTCCGTTCAACCAAATCCCCTGTTCCTGAGCTTCATAAATGGGGTATCTATAACGTCCCTTGTAATAATTGTGATTTATCTTATATTGGTCAAATTAAAAGAAATCTTGAATGTCGTTTACGTGAACATTCTCGGTATGTTGTTAATCAAGAAATTTCTAAATCTTCTATTGCGAAGCACAGTTGGGAATTTGATCATAGTTTTAATTTTAAGAGTGCCAAAATTATCTTTCATGCCAAACGCGTTTCCGAACTGGATATTTTTGGAAAATTTAGCTATTTACCTTAATCGTGATAAAATTGTCAATGAAAAATCTGATTCCACTTTGCTGTCTACAGCCTGAAAAAATTTGTTTAATTGTATTAAATAATTTCCTTCATTATGTTTATAACATAATATTAGCTTTAATAAAATAATTCTAATTAAAATAATAATAATAATAATAATAATAATAATTAATGGATAAATTACTTATTAGTTTAATATTATTGAAAAAAAAATGATTACTCCTTCCCTCCCTCCCTTTTTGCGGTGTGTGTGTACGCGTGTTCCTTTCTGATTGGTCCTGCCCTGCATGATGCTTCCTATTGGTTGTTTGTGTTGCTCCTCCCCCTCTGGATTTTGCGCTGCTTTCAGTCTTGCTTTTGCCTGCAAGGCAGTTGCACGTGTTTGCACCTGATGAAGAAAGGCTACGTCCTTTCGAAACCGGTTGTGTTGATTTAAAATTTATGGTGTGTGAAGAAGTTTTAATTTCTTTATATTGACTGTACGCCAGTTTTTGAATTTATGTTTGGTTTTTAGAATTAGATCGTTCAAAATTGGTGCATAGTGGGTTTTGGTACCTACAAATCAATTGCGAATATTTTGGATTTTGTAAAATCATTAGGAGGGCGGGAAGGGGGGCAGAGGGGAAAAAATAAAAATAGAGTTAGACTGTTCAAAATTGGTACAGATAGGTTTTAGAGGCTTGGAATTCGAATAAGGATATTTCCGAAGGTATAAATATATTAGGAGGGGCGGGAAGGAGGGCGGAGGGTTAAAAAAATAGAAATAGAGTTAGATCGCTCAAAATTGGTACATAGTAATTTTTGATACCTACAAATCGATTGTGGTTATTTTCGAATTTAAAAAATTATTAGGAGGAGCGGAAATGTGGGGGGGGGGAGAGGAGCAAAAAATAAAAATGGATTTAGATCGTTCAAAATTGGTGCATAGAATTTTTGATACCTACAAATCGATTGCGGATATTTTCGAATTTGTAAATTCATTAGGAGGGGCGGAAAGGGGGGGGGGCAGAAAGGCAAAATATAAAAATAGAGTTATGTCGTTCAAATTGGTGCATAGAGGTTTTTGATAGCAGCAAATCAATTGCAGATATTTTCGAATTTGTAAAATTATTAGAATAGACGGGAGTGGGGAGGGCAAAGGGACAAAATAATAGAAATAAGAGTTAGAGTGTTGAAAATTAGTATTATTAAGTTTTAAGGCCCGATAAATCGATTGTGGATATTTCCAAAAGTAGAGAATTATTAAGAAGGGCGGGAACGGTGGGCGAAGGAACTTGCGTGATTTTCGCGCAGGTATACGCTGCCGCAGGCAGTGGGGTCCGGACAGATTATTCCACCGATGAAAGAAGAATTATTTGTATTTTATATCATTTCCCTTTCGATAATATAGGGATTCATTATGAGTGTCGAACATAAATGTACGCGCGCAGAGCTAAATGGGAACCCGATGCGATATCTTTCCCGATCAGATTTTTTTTTTTTTTTTTTTTTTTTTTTCACATGATAAAAATTAATGCAATTTTGAGAATTCTTTAATGATAGTGAATCATTTAAAAATAGGGACCAGCGAATCGGGCTAAGCCTGCTAGGATCAAGGATGTTACCAAGGATGGTCTTTATTCGTAAATAATAATTTGAATGTATTGAATATTTTACTACAATATAATTCAACGTATAACACAGCCACAGCAACGCGTGGCCGGGTCGCGTGTCTTCATTATGTTAGTGCGCACAGAACAAATTCACAAATTTTCGCCAAATGTGAACATTTATCGAGAAAGAACTCTGCGCCACTTAACTTGTTTAAATAAGCATTGCGCTTTTGTTTTTTATTGTTGAATAATGTTATATTTAAAACTTTAAATCACAAAATGGATGATGAGAGTATTATTTCAAAATAAAGTTAAATATGATTCTTAAGATCAAATCATTATAAAAAAAATAAGAAATCTGTCTCACCTGCAGATTTTAATGACGCATCAAAGTGCTATATATGTGTATACATATATATTAAATAAAATAACAATAAAGGGAAAAAAACAGCTAAATTAAATTCAATCATATGTAAAGATTTTATTTAACAATACTAAAGTACTAACATTTTTCTTTTCTGTAAATATTTTTATTACTTTAATTTTGATCTATCTGAAATATAAAACTTTCATCTGGCATCGTTCATCTCTCCGGGATATTTTAACTTAATTATTTATTATTTTACTTATTTATTTATTTTGTTGTTGTTGTTGAAACCAATGAAGGGGAAAAAAATTTCATTGCTTATAGTACACAGCTTTGTTTTTCATTTATAATGTAACAATAATGAGGATATCATACCAGTAATTTCTACCAAATTACATTGCTCTCTGTAAAATATGATGAATCAATAACAAGTGCTGTAAATCGCTACCTTAAATAATAATAAAAAGTCTTTAGAGATCATACAAAAAATTAATAAGATGCACTCTACGTTCTTCTCCCCCCCCCTCCTTTTTTGGGGGGATGGAGGGGTGGGGTAACGCTTCATTTGTATAAACTAGTAGAAAGAAAAGTAGAGTAAAATTTCATATTTACAAGATTACTAAACCTCATATTAAAAGCCATATAAAAAAAAGAAATATTTAATATTACAATAGCAAACTAATAACATAAAAATAATAATAATTATTAGTGTCGCACTCATACAACATTTTCTTATCCTGAATTTAAATACTATAAAGACATATTGCGGTTTGAGGGTTAAGATAACAAGTACTGTAAATATTTTTACATTAAAAACAGTTAAAATTAGATTTAGAAACAATTTTATTTCACATATATGCAAACAGCACATAATGAACCTAAATATAGATCAGTATGAAAAATATGTTACACAAATTCAAATGCACTTTTCAGCTATATATTAGTATATTATCAGTGTATCCGAATTCTTCTGTGTGGTCCTGTATAAACGATTAATGAATAACTTTTATTCTACACTGAATTGTATTTATTAGAAATTTCTCTCATCGACGTAATGTATTAAAAATATCTTTAAAAATATTTACCCGGAGTACTGATTCTTTTCTCCGAGTTTGGACTTCCAGCTAATATTTTTTCAACATACAAGAAAACATAAAACCAACCTCTAAAAACATAATTTTTCTATTCAAGAAACCTCAACACGTGTAAATGTAGTGAAAACTTAATTTCGAAAATTGGTTTCGAAAATAATACTTTTTCTATCTTTTACGGATAAGAGAAAGAGAAAATTAAATAAATAAACAGAAAAAGTAATTTTAAGTTAATTAAACTTAATTTTATTTATTACTAGCAGGCTTTGCCCGCTTCGCTGGACATTAAACTTAAATGAGTTGTCAAAGTCCCATATCTTTATTAATAACCTAAGTTCTCGCTGTGATTGGTAGAGGTTATCTCGCTCGAAACGTGAGGAGTCTGGGTCCCTACTGCCTTCGGCAGCAACTTACCCATTTCTTACTTCCCCTTCCTCAGCGGGTGAGTTCGAAGTTTTGCAAAATCCCAATAATGTACATAATGCGTACACTTCATCAATACCCAAACACCAAAATTCGCCATTCTAAGGTAATTCAAAGCGAATTCAAACGGAGAAACATGTTTTTACACATGTTTATTGCACTCCGAGAAGGGGGGGGATTTCGAATTTCATGAAATCCAGTTACAATAAGTGGCGGATGCATACAAATAATTTACGTACCAAATTTCGTGACTACAGAAGTCTTTAATAGAAAATATTATAAATAAATAAATATAAAAAGCACAGCTTTAGTATGGGACACCTTTGGTGACTTTAAATATTTTAAGCCATTTTTGCGATCAACTGAATTGGCTATCTCAATTTTGCAATTAAAGATCTTGGCGAGAAACGTCCGAGCTACTTCGGTGCCGAATTTCAAATTTTGCCAAAGGGATCTGATACTAGAGCTGTTCCATACACAAAATAAATAAACAAATAAAACAAAATAAAATAAAAACTCTTTTCTGATAGTTACAAAATAAAAATAAAAAATCTTAATAAAATCCAAATTATAGACATTTACAATTAAAGGGAGAACATAAAAGAACCTCATACGTTACATAATAACAACAAAAAATTTTGTTTTACTGCAAGAAAGAAAAGTACTGATTAATTAAATAAAAATATTAAACTAATGCCAAATATCTTTATGAAAATATTTATCCACATACAAATTCCTGATTAATATATATATATATATATATATATATATATATATATATCACCAACTTTTGTAGGTATTTTTATCTCTAATTTTTATTATTATTCACGTGAAATTAAAAATATTTCATTTTATTTCTGGAAAATAAAAATATATATAAATATAAAACCTTCGACCGAATCTGGGTTGAAAATGGAAAAAGGGCTAAAATAAATTATAAATATCAGACCTATATTTATAAATTTGATACCAAATGAAAGGGGCAATTTTTCTGAATCCAGGGGTGCAAACAGTTTTTCGATGCGACAATTAGATTTTTAAAAAATAACTAAAGTATGAAATTTAAGTGGCAACGGAAAAAGGGAAAAATAAATTAGAAATATCAGTCCTATCGTTACAAATTTAGTACCAAATGAAAGGGGCGATTTTTCTGAATCCTGGGATGTAAACTGTTTTCGATACGACAATTAGATTTTTTAATATTAACTAAAGTATGGAATTTAGATAGCAACACTTCATTTCAATCTTTTCATAATTTGTAGTGCGAATCACGCGAATAAAAAAGTCTTTGTCTTAAAAATTTATTTTTATATTTTATTTTTCCATTCAAAGCTTTTTGTGAAAAAATATTTATGGCGCATGCGCAGGCGTTTTTTGCCCACAATTTAAACACTAATCATAATTTTGAAAATTTCTATAGATATAATTTTAAGTTGGCTGAAAACCTAAGTTTCTGCCAAGCGCCGTTGAATTCCGTCCAGCCATTCTCGAGTGATGCCCGGACAAACGTGTTTTAGTCTTTTACCCCCCAGGGGGGAACGGGGGGGGAATTTCTGAGAAAAGTTGATAGATATAATTTTGAGTTGGGTGAAGACCTAAATTCCTGCCAAGCGCCGTTGGATTCCTTCCAGCCGTTCTCAAGTGATGCCCGGGCAAAAAAAGCGACATACAGACACGATGACATACACACACACACACAGGCAAAATTTTCTGAAGTCATTTTCGGCTTTCATGGGGTGTGAAACGTCAGGATATTACAAAATTTTTTGATTCCGACAAGTTTGCAAACAAAAGTCTGATTTTATTAATATAGATGTTGATTGTTATTCATAATAAAAAATAATACTTTCACTTAATTTTCGGTAGTCCTTTATACTAACTATATATTATGCGAACTCAATATAATGTACTACCTAAATTTAGCACAAAATGAAAAATACATAACACGATTTAAAATGCACTTCCAACAATTTCTTTGCGTAAATGTATCTGAATTCATTTGTGGAATCCTGTGTAAACCCTAAATGAATGATTTTCATTCCATATTCTACACAAAACATGTTTTTATGCATATAAAAATATACATTCAATTTATTTTGTTTTGTGCAATCTAAAGATATAAAATTACATCTACAAGCAATTTTGCTTATAGACGTAATGTATCTAAATTCCTTTGGAAGACCCTGTACATGAATTAGTTATTCTTTTCTTCGAATCTGGACTTCTTGTTAATATTTGTTCTTCAGTTATAATTTTAACAAATATACAGTTAGATAGACACACACAAACAACCGCTAAAAATCTATTTTTTTTTTTTTTTTATTATTATTATTCGGGACTCTTGAAAAAGTCTAAATGTAGCAAAAACTCAATTCCGAAAATCTGTGTCAAAAACAGAACTTTCTCTACAATATATGGTAAAAGAAAGAAAAAAAAAAATGGTGTGTGTGTCTATATGTAGCTAAAATAGGGGAGCTCATTTCAAAAAGCCAGTTTGTTCGATTTCAATATTATGAGACATGCTGATTCAAGTTGGATGCTTATACGCCGATAAATGGCGTTGCTATACTGGAAATTTCCTCGATAACCGGAAGGCTATATCTCAACTTGTATGCCATACAACTGTACGAAACTTGTATATGAAATAACCATTATAAAAACGCGTTTTTTAAGATGTTATTTATATACAATAAAACTGTTCTTCTTTTGAAATTCAGTGTTAGTGTTCTCTAAGATGAAAATCATTTACATTCATCGTGTTAGATAATTTTAATAAATAATAGTTTTTATAAATTATTTGCCCTTCGTGAATTTGCATAGGAAAACATGGAAGAAAGTTTTGTGGTGGCCAACACATACTAGTTTTATTTTAAAGTTATAAAAACGTCATTTTTTCATATGCATGAGCAAATTTATTATTTAATATTTTTTTTATTTTTCGCGTGAAAGCATATTTCATTTTATGTTAAAATAAATTAGCTCGTAAAATGTTTTGACAACAATTAAAAATTTAAATGCCAAATTTTAAAGCAACGCAAGCGAAGTGATGAGACTGCAAGAATTCGTATTCATTTCTTAAATAATTTAATAATTTTAATTTTCTTGGTAAAAAAAAGTTAATTTCATGTTTTCTATCTATAACTAGTTAGTTGTAGGTCGACAAAGGCGGCCTTTTAAAAATGATCATTTCTTTTTATTACGACTGAAGACTATTAATCTCAATCTGCGTATTTTTAGCAGTTTTACGGTAGTCGGACAATTATCGAAATCTAAAATTTATCTAAAATATAATTGAATAATTTGAAAGCAATGTTATAATAATAATAATAATAATAAACCTAATAGTTCTCCGTCCTAAACTAAATTCTGCTTTTGCCAGAATTTCATCAAAATCTTTTTTTTTTTTTTTTTGAAAGAAAAACGAAAGAAAAGAAAAGAAAATTAATAATAATCAGTATCGAAACAAACACTATCGAAAATTTTTTTTTTTTTTTTTTTTTAATAGTTTTGAATTAGGAAATAAAAAGCGCGCGTGCAAAATGAAATTAAAAAAAGAAGCATTTTGTTGTAAATTGTTTTCAATAAATTAAAATGCGGAAATCATAATTGGGCTAGTACAGACCTTTGCGAGAAACGTCCGAGTTACTTGGGTGCCAAATTTCAAATTTCGCCAAAGGAATCCTATACTGAGGCTTTTTTTTTTTTTTTCCATACGAACTATTAAGAACGAACCATTAAGAAATAACCCATACAGTAGAGAAAGTATTGTTTTGGGGTCAAATTTTCGAAAGCGAGTTTTTGTTATATTTACCGTTTTGAGGTCCTCTGAATCCGAAATTATGTTTTCAGCTTTTGGTCTGTGTGCGTGTCTGTTATCAGCATATCTCAAGAGCAAATGGTAGCAGAAAGTCCAAATTTGGTATTCAAAATGTGCATGATATAGGGATGTTAAACTAAGCTTTTCGTTGAGATGAAGCAAATCGTTCGTGTACAGGGACACCCAAGAGAATTAAAATACATTACGTCTATGGGGGAAATTGCAGGTAAGTAGAGTTTAACAGCTGTAGACTGCACTAAAACAAATGAAATGAATATATGTATATATATATATATATATATATATATATATATATATATACATATATTATATTATTATTATTATTATTATTATTATTACTAGTCGCCTTTCGCGACCAGCTGGTTCGCGATCCTTGAAAAATTCTACTTTACGAAACTCCCGCTCGGTGGCGCCTGCTGCGCCTTTTTCCTGTTTCAGGTCTTACAACAGCTTATTGACATGTAGTGAAAATAACTTTATTGAAAAATTTAATCGCAGTAAATTCCCGCTCGGTAGCGTCTCCGGCGCCCTCTTCCAGTTTCAATATCTGAAACAGTCTGTTCAGATATTGAACGATTGATTATGAATATGATATGATACGATTGATTATGATATTGAAAGATTGCCATGTTATGATCTTTCAAATTTCTGACTTTAGCAAAGTCCCGCTCGGTGGCGCCTGCGGCGCCTTATCCCCGTTTTAGAACTTACAACACCTTCCTCGCTCAGAAGAATTTAAGTATGGAAAATTTAAAATATTACAGCGCCATCTGGCGGTAGAAATTTCTGTAATCTACTGTTCAATTCCAAATCAACAAAGCTTTCAAATGATGTATTACTTATTAATTTATTTTAATTAGAAGCTGAGATACAAAAGAAAACCTCATCAGGAGACCTTAAATAGTGAAATTTTGAATTCCACTTTCGATAATGTAAATGCACTTTAAAATATCTTTCGAATGATGTATTAAAAATAATTTAATCATAATTAGAATTTGAAATATTGAAATTTTAATAAAATTAAATTTGCAATTAAAATGTAAATTAAAATGTAAATTTTTTTTTATTGACGGAAATCGATGAAATTTGAACTGCAAGTTTGTCCTGTGACGTTCACTGTGTACAGCAAGTTTTGTGCGCAGGAAAGAAAAAACAGTCAAAAACATGTGACCCAGTCAAAAAACACGTGACCTCAGTCAATAACATATGTTTTTCTTTCCCTCCACTTTCGAGATATCCTCTGCGAAGTTAAAAGAGAGTTAGTTGCCATGGTAATCAAAATATAAAGTATTATTCGATCAGCAAATGCTAGAAGGTAGATTCAGAATCTCATGAAAATGAAGTACAGGGATGCAGAAAATTAAAAAAATTATATATGATTTCGTTTTTGAAATAATGTTTCAATCTTTTGGAATCTGATTCGTCTAGTTGAGGTCTATATGAAAAAAAAAAAATGATTTATCTCTGAAAGATTTTGAGTTATAAAATATTTTGGGAAAAAATAGATGCTTCGTAAAATCTAAAAATATGGATCGCTAATCAGTATTTTGTTACAATTTTTCTATGGTTCGAAAGAGAATTAAATGACCTTTCAAAATATACCAGTTGTTAATAAATGGGACAATTGGTCTTTCGTAGAGGGCGGTTCAAAAAAGACAATCGAGAAAAGGAGAAATTTTGGACCCTTTTTAAAACTTTTTTTTTTTAATATAAAAAATCTGTATTAAAAAAAAAAAAAAAAAAAAAAAAAAATGTATCGTAAGAATCAGTAATAAATGCTCTTTCTCGTGGTACAGACGTATTTTCAATACCTCTAATCGTTGAGCAGAGATCGCTTTACAAGATCGTGTGAAAATTTCCCTCTGTGCTTCTTCTTTTTGAGGAACGCGCTGGAGGGTTAAAAGTACGATCCGCTGGCTTTTTAATTAGACATGGGTTGACGTTTTAATTAATATCTCCGGATCTAATTAAAATTTTTAAATTCTTTTTTTTACTATGCACCCGGGAAGACTTCTGAGCACCCGTATGTCAAATTTTGTACTTCTACGTTCAGTAGGGGCTGAACGTGTAGATACACAGGCAGACATCTTATTTTATTATTATAGAAGATTATTAATATTATTATTTTTATTTTTAAGGGAAAAAAAAAGAAAATTAATAATAATCAGTATCGAAACAAACACTATCGAAAAAGTTTTTTTTTTATTTTTTTTATTTTATTTTACTTTTTAATAATTTCGAATTAGGAAATGAAAAATGAAAAAAAAAAAAAAAAAAAAAAAAAAAGAAGAAGATAATTTAGTTTGAATTTGAGTTGGTAATTTAAGGATGCCATTGATATAGTAACTTTTTTGTAAATTGTTTTTAATAAATTAAAATGCGGATATCATAATTGCGCTAGTAAAGATCTTTGCGAGAAACATCCGAGTTACTTCGGTGCCAAATTTCAAATTTCGCCAAAGCAGTCTTATACTAAAGCTTTTATTTCTTCCTTTGAATCAATATTATTACGATTTATAATTATTCCTGTTGTAAAATGTAGTTCTAAATGGAAAAGAAAAAATGAGCCCAATTTCATAAAATATATTTAAAGGGGACTAATGTGCAAGTTGTACCTGACGGGACTAAAGTGAAAGTTGTACCTCAAGGGACTAATGTGAAAGTTGTACCTCACGGGACTAAAGTGCAAGTTGCACCGAACGAACAAACTATTTCTTTCAACGAAAATGCCTACAAACCCTGGGCGATAGGTCTAATATATCGTATCATATTATATATCGTATTTATCGTAATATAACTCAATACTTATTTCGCTTCCTTCTTCGACTCGTTTTAATACGCATTTTTTATATGCATGAGCAGCCCCCGAAAATCAAAATCATTAAATCATTAAATTCATTTTTTTACTTATTTTTACTTTATATTATTTCACGAGCACTTTTTATTTCCTAATTCAAAATTATAAAAAAAAAAAAAAAAAAAAACTTTTTCGATATCGCTTGTAACGATACTGATTATAATTAATTTTCTTTTCTTTTTCTTTCAATAATAATAATAATAATAAAAAAGATTTTGATGAAATTCTGGCAAAAGCAGAATTTAGTTTAGGACGGAGGACTATTAGTTTTTTTTTTTTTTTTTTCTTTTTTCAAATTATAACATCGCTTTCAAATTATTCAATTATATTTTCGATAAATTTTAGATTTCGACAAATGTCCAACTATCGAAATCGACAACGCAAAAATCCCAGATTGAGACTATTAGGCCTCAGTCCTAAAAAAAAAAAAAAAAAAAAAAAAAAAAAAAGTGCCGACGTATTTCATTTATTTCATTCAAAATTTACGTGCTATACGTGATTTAAGATAAGCATTTTATTTATTTATTTATTTACTTATACACTGATGGAAAAAAAAAATCCCAACACCAGGAAGGAGCTGTGCTAGATAAACGAAATTTGGTAGGCGTGTTTATACATCTGAAAGATGACGTCGATTCAAATTTCGAGCTACGCGCATAAGTGTGGCGCTAGTAGCGACACTATGAACATGCAAATGAGGTTTGCTTTAAATAAGCGCTGTAAGGTTCGTGATCGTTATTTACAGTTGAGATTTGACGTAGTGGGTTAATGTTAGTCAAGGATGCCTCTAAGAAGACGAAGAAGCCATTATCAACAGCTCACTGAGTTTGAACGAGGTCGTGTAGTAGGGATACGAGAAGGTGGGTTTTCTTTCCGCGATATTGCAGAAAGACTTGGCAGGAATGTATCCACTGTGCATGAGTGTTGGCAGCAGTGGTCAAGGGAAGGTACTGCCTCAAGAAGACCGGGTTCCGGGCGGCCACGTGGCACTACTGAGAGGGAAGACCGCCGTGTTCGGCGTATGGCTGTGGCTAATCGTACTGCGTCTGCAGCTGAAATTCGACCTGCAGTTGGCACCACAGTGACACAACGAACTGTTACAAATCGGTTACTTCAAGGACAGCTCCGAGCCAGACGCCCTGTAGCGTGCATTCCACTGACTCCAAACCACTGCCGTTTGCGACGTGAGTGGTGTCAAGCTAGAGCTCATTGGAGGACGGAGTGGAGATCTGTTGTGTTTTCTGATGAAAGCCGGTTCTGCCTTGGTCGCAGTGATAGCCGTGTGTTGGTTAGAAGGAGGCCAGGTGAACGCCTGCTAGCGACCTGTCTGCGGCCTAGACACACAGGGCCTACTCCTGGAGTTATGGTTTGGGGAGCAATTTCGTATGACAGCAGGAGCACTCTCGTGGTTATCCCACGCACCCTGACTGCAAATTTGTACGTCAGTCTAGTGATACAACCTGTTGTGCTGCCATTCATGAACAGCATTCAAGGTGGTATTTTCCAACAGGATAACGCTCGCCTTCATACCGCTGTTGTAACCCAACATGCTCTACAGAGTGTCGACATGTTGCCTTGGCCTGCTAGATCACCAGATCTTTCTCCAATCGAGCACGTATGGGACATCATTGGACGACAACTCCAGCGTCATCCACAACCAGCATTAACCGTCCCTGCATTGACCGCCCAAGGGCAACAGGCATGGAACTCCATCCCACAAACTGATATCCGACACCTGTAAGACACAATGCATGCACGTTTGCATTCAAAATTCTGGCGGTTACACCGGTTACTAATGTACCAACATTTCACATTTGAAATGGCTCTTCTCGCCAATGGCTCTACGTGTGATCTTGAAACTTTAATCAATTAAATATGTTACCTAGACAAATGTATTGCTGAAACTTCATTACTGTACAATAATTTTTTCTTGGTGTTGGGATTTTTTTCCATCAGTGTATTATTAATTTTATGAAGTCCTGAAAACAAACAAACAAAGAAGAAAGAATGAAATCCCATATTTTTTGTTAAATGGTCGATATTACTTGGCACATTGAATATGCATTTTGGATAAGACAGCTCTAAATTTTTGTTCGATTTTGTATTTTAATGTTTATAATTTACAATCAGTAATTTTTTAAAATCGTGCTAAATTTCTATACGAGAGTTTTGGAGTTTTCTTCTTCACGTATTCTAATTAAAATATAAAAATAAACTATTAAAGTTTAAAAAACTATTCAAATAACGATAAAACTAACAATGCTACCGAAACTTATCTCGCTGAATTAAACAAAACATATACCTGTTTTAATGAAAATCTCAATATTTTCCTAAATGTTTCCTCCCAATTCAAAGGCACTTTTAATAATACCTTATTAGTTATACTGACGTTCCCCAGTGAATATATTTTATTTATTATCTTTCATCTGCGTTCATCCCATTACCAAATATTTTTCTCCCTTCAATTCAAAATATTTTGTAATTCACAATCCTTTCTGTAGTAACAGGTGATTTTGAATGTTGAGGGAGATGTACTAATATTTTTTTCTAACAAATTTATGTGTTTTGTTCGAAACTTTAAAAAATAAATAAATAAAAAATAAAAATTGTTTTGTTAAGACCTTTTCTTATATCCGCTCTGTCTGTCATCGGCGTTTGTCCGAATGTGTCACATCTTTTTTGCTTATATCTCAGCAATCAGACCACCTAAAGATTTCGAGTTTTCATTAAAGTATTAGTCATGTCTGATACAACAGTTTAATACAATATATATATATATATATAGTAATACATTAATAAAATAATATCAGTGCAAAAATTTTTTTGAAATTTAAAGATGAATTAACTTCAGTATTAAAACAATTATTCGGATCACAAGCGAAGACTACCCATATAAAATCTAAAAAGAATTAAAGAGAAATTGAAATGAATATTGGAAATTGGAATGAGAAAAAAGCATAATTTGCATTCTAACGTTTTCAAGGGCCTGGTAGAATGCAAATATGCTAAAAAATGCATGTTTTTCTGTCACAAAGAAAGCTAAAGCTAAGATTTTCTTTGTTCACAGGCCCGAAACACCCATAGAAAATCCATATTAATAAAGATCAAATTAAAACTATTACCTAAAATGATAATCCAAAACCATATAAGATTAAAATAAAAATACCATAATACAAAAATACTTAATAAAAAATATTTGAAATAGCCCCAGCTCAAACAATACACATGTAAAGAAACTCACAAAGTAATTCGGAAAAAACGAAGTTCATAATAAAACCATTACCTAAATATGACAATCCAAGACCATTTAAATTGAAAATTAAAATAAAAACCATTAAAAATTAAAATAAAAACTATTAAAAATGTCGAAAAAAAATAAAGATTACTTTGAAATTTGTAAATTAAACTGACGCAAAAACCGATACACATGTAATAATTTAACAATCAGATATCAGTTAACCACACAGTTAATTAGTTCAAAACTGCAGTGACCATGGAGTAAGAAAAAGGATTCATAATAGTATAAATTGCAGTGACCATGGAGTAAGAAAAAGGATTCACAATAGTATTAAGAGAAGGATTACAAGTCCTAAAAAGTAATCAGATTATTATTCATAATTATTGTAACGTGAATAGTGCTGCCATCTAGAGTAAAGAGATGAAAATAATGTATAAATATAATAAAGTGAATAAATATAATAAAATGAATAAATAATAAAAGAAAAAGAAAAAGAGAAATAACATATATATAATGTCTGTACGAAATAGCCGGGAAGCATGGAACACATTAAAAGAAGACCAAAACTTTTTATTTCTTAGGATTCAAATAATCAATGTATATGATTGAAAAGTGTTGCTATCTACGATTGTAAATTGCTACAAAGTTTGAAGGTTAATGTAGATACATGCTAACGAAAAAATAATACCTAATTTTTAGACCTAAATTTAAAATGGAATAAAAATTATAAGGGAAAAAAAAATCTATCTATCTATATATATATATATATATATACACACAGAGAGAGAGAGAGAGATAAATGATGATGAAATAATTAAAAGAATTTTTGAATTAAGTGTTTGGGATAGCCATTAATTAATGCTAAATTTTTAAAGACTCGAAATTGTACTTGTTGATGTTTATCAGACACTAAATATTTGATCCGTAGGTTAAAATTAAGAAGAATATTGACAAATACAGATTTGTGTAAACATGTTTTAAAGTTAGTAAAAAAATTTACCTTAAAGGGGAAATCTTTCTTTTTATCATATAAGTCAAATTCTAATTGGCCATGACTATTAAGAATAATTTTTAGATCTAAGAAACTAATGACACTAGATTCCAAATCAGTGCTACTTAGAGACAGATTGTCAGGATAATTAACAGGTAAGTCTAGAGTGGTGTGATGTTTATCGAAGTATAATATAATTATATCATCTATGTATCTTAGTAATTTAAAGTTAGTACACTCAATGTTAAGCTCATAATAATATAAGTAGAGGTCAGCTAATATACTAGAAGCAATGCCACCTTGTGGCAAACCCAAACGTTGTTTATATAAATAATTATTGAATAAAATGTAGTTATGGTAAAGGATAAACCTAGTCAGAGTTTTAAAGGCTGAAGGAGTTATGTTAACATTTAGATTTAAATACTGCAAATTTTCTACAAAAAGTTTATTTATAATATCAAACATATCTTTAATAACAATATTATTAAAAAGATCATTGAAATCGAAAGTTTTTATACTTATAATATCAGTAAGATTTTTAATTTTATTTTTGAGTTGAAAACTATTTTTTAGAAAAAAATTACTTTTGTTACAAACAATATAACTATGTAATTTTTTAAGGATATTTAATAACATAAGATTAGCATTAGAAGTATAGGCATTACAAGCAACAGTAACAGTACGAAATTTTATGGGATCTTTATGAAATTTTGGAATTACGACTAAATAAGGACAATTATAGTTATTATTTTTAGTTTTTATCAGCTTGTAATAATTAAATATATGCCTATTTTTAATTTCTATACTGTCATTAATCTTCACAAAAATATTACTAGTATCCATAGTATCAAAAAGAAGTTGTTTATAATACTTTTTGCAAATAATTGCATAGTTATTAGCCGCCTTGTCAACATAAGTAGTAATAAATTTAGACTGTAAGTCTAGAATTGCTGAATTAATTTCTTTGAAATTATAGTACTTGATATTAGAAAGATGGTGCATATTATAACCTAAATCAAGTTTAAATTTCTCAAGTAACTTAAATTTCCACTCATTAAAAAATTCCACTGGTTTATTATAATCAATAGCAATTTTGTATATAAAGAGATCCAAGTCCAAATTAAATTGAGTAATGATATCAATAAATTTGAATTTTGAAGGCATACGAAATTTTGTACCATACTTCATCAAAGATCTTAGAGTAAGATTTTCTGTATTGAAAAAAGATTTATATTTGGAATCAGAACAATAGCATGGAGGCTGATCATTAGAAGTAAGAAATTTAGCAAATTTATTGTAGTTAAATATTTTTCTTCCTAAAGTAATATTGTATTTAAAAGTTTTTTGAATGATGAAGTTTTTGATAGGAAAAGGATTGGGTGGATCATTAAGTATATTGTGAATATGAAGTTTATTAAAAATAGGATGAGAAAAATTTATCACCAAGAGAGAGTTATTTATATTTTGACCAGATTTTAAGTCAAGTTTAATATTAAAACACTCAGCCCTATAGTGTAAAATATCAAATAATACATCACTGAAGTGTGAATCAAAAGAATGAGAATGGAATACTTTAAAATATTTAAGAAGATACTTCTTTTTTATTCCAAATATAAAATTACGTATATCTTTCCAATTATAAGACTGGAGAAAAATACTTTCTAAGGATTTGAGATTTTGTAGAATAGATGAAATGTCCAGAAGTTGGGAAGACGACTTAGAAGAACCCTAGAAGTTCTAGTAGTCTTTTTAAATAAAGAGTGATTTAATGTTTTATAAATATTACTGTAAAATTCAATTTTTGAAACCTTGGAATAAACAATATGTTGTTTATTATAAACATTAGAATTTAAACCAAAAGGATAAATTGTATTCAGTGATTTAATATATTGCGATTCAAGTAAGAGACGTTCATTCAAATTCTTCTTAAAATTAAGAATTTTCACAGTAATATTATTAAAGTCATGTTGATGGAAATGAATATATTCAAAATTTGTAGTAAATTGACGTGATTTTTTAATATCAGCTCGATGTACGTTAATCTGCTTGTGTAATGGATTACTAATTTGTCCAATATATATCATATTGCATAAATTGCACTTGATAGAGTAAATAATATTAAAAGACTTACAAAATGTAACATGAGAAGAGCTATCTCTAAAATGAGATGCATCAGCAAGAGGGCAAGTAAGACACCTTGTAGAATTACATTTTTTGAAAAATAAATTGCGAAGAGGAGGATGATATAGGTAGCAGGATGACGATCCAGAGTAATCCCTATACATTACTCTCTGTCTCTCTCTCTCTATATATATAACATAATTGATTAGTTTTCTTTTAATTAATAAAAATATGAAAATAATAAGAAATATGCATGAAATAAATAATAAGAAATAAATATGAAAATAGCAAAAAATTAGCCATTTAAATTTTATCCATAATTTATTTGTTGCAAAAAAATTTACGAGTTCCTTATTTTTAAATACATTTATCTAAAGGTGAACAATAAAAAATTTAAAAAAAATAATATGCATCTCGCAAAAATTGACGGCATTATCACTTTAAAAATTATTTTACACATTGATAAAGTTCTAATATAGTTTACGATGCTAATATATGTTGTACTGAAATCAGTCTTATTTATAGATACTCCTGGGCGATTTTTTAAATTGTACACTGAACATTTTTCGCCAAAAAGTTTAATTTAGCAACAGCGATTTTAATGTAGGTATCGCATCAAAAATATAAAAATTATAAAATATTACAAAAATAAAAAAATAACACTTATTTAAAAAAAAATAAATAAATAAAATGCCTTTTTCTTAATGCACTAAAAAGAACAAAATAACTTTTTCAGCTCAGTACCGCCGATCTGCATACTTGCATTTTACTACTATTCCAATAAAATTGTACCTCAAACGAAGAAAAGGGCGGCTCAAACCCTTTTATACCAAAATTTCCAATCTGGCTAATTTCAGCTCATATCTATATATTAATAGGCAAATAAAATTTGTAGTCCCTTTTTAACATATTAATTATGGGAGTAGAGGGTTGAAAATGGTATCATTCGAAAGGTATGGTTAGCCGGAAGGTGCGAATACAAATATTATTTTCTTACGATGTCAAGAAGGTATTTAAAAATACATTTATTTTTTATGCATTTTCCCCCTTTTTCCCTTTTATACACGTATTCCTTTACATTAAAAAATACCTAAAAGTAGAAAGTTGTTAAATCTGGCAATTTCATAAAGCTCAAATAAAACCATAGACACAGTAATTTGTATAATGTAGCATCACTATACGCAAGCGAAGTGATGACGTCACTGTCTATCCATGGAGCCATGAAAAAGATTTTCTATGTTAATCGTCCATTGGATTTTTTGTAAAAAATTATTAAAAAATAACGGAAATTATCTGCCGATTTTAATTCCGATATTTGGGTATAGTTATATATAATAACTGTCTACATGTGTTTGATTGAGTTATTTTTTCTGTAAAATTGATAAAATTTTAATTTAAAATCGCAAAACTCCAGAAAAAAAATGGCAAACTTCCAGTTTCGAATGTAAACATAAACATTTCATTTCAAATGGTGATATTTAAACAATAAATATTCAACTAATATACTAAATAAAAGGAAAATGGATTTGTTACTAACTGCTGCATGTATAAGTAGACGATACGGAAAAAAATTCCGATTTCCGTTTTTTGCTGAATTTACATGTTTTGAGCTTTCTTTACGTTTCAATTAACTGAAATTGGCTACTTATTTTTTTAAAAAGTGCCTTTATTGCTAGCTTTTGCGGGTAGAAGAAGCAAGTAGAAGATACATAAAAACTTTTGATTTCCGGTTTTCGATGAATTTACACGTTTTGAGATTTCCTTGTATTTTAATTAAGTGAAATTGACTACTTATTTTTATTTTTTAAAAGGTGGATTTATTATTCTTTCCTCTGCATATATAAGTAGAAAATATAAGATTCAGAAAAGTTTTAGATTTTCGGTTTTCGATAAAGTTACACGTTTTGAAATTTCCCGAACTCAATTCGACCATTTTTGAAAAATATCTTTTTTTTTTTTTTTTTTTTTTCTTTGTTCAAACACTGTACTTTATGAACCAATCGAATTAATTTAACAGAATTTGATACTTGGTTGGGCCTTGGTTTGACATGGTACCTATTAGCTTCTGGGCTGTATCAAACAACAAGGGGCGTTTTCACGTTGCGATTTTCTCTCATTTCAGGAAAGGCTAACATCTACAGACAGAAATAGTTATATTAAGTAAAACTCATGCTGATTCAGTTAGAGTGAATATCGGCAAACAATTGCCGCAGCTGTGTTGCAATTGCATTCCGTTTAGGACAAGGCAATAACTTTGCTTTGCCTCGCTTTGCGAAAAAAAAAAAAAAAAAAATGGTCGAGTTTCGACCACTGGGCGATACTAGTTTTCATAAATCCATAATAATTTAAAACTAATTTAAAATTTAAAATTTTTATGGATTTATTAAAATATAAGCTGAAATTTGCCAGATTGGAAATTTTGGTATAAAATAGTTTGAGCCGCTCTTCTCTTCGTTTGAGGTGCGATTTTATTGGAATAGTAGTAAAATGCAAATATTCAGATCGACGGTACAGAGCTGAAAAGTTATTTTGTTCTTTTTAGTGCAAAGAAAAGGGCATTTTTTTTTTTTTTAAATAAGTGTTATTTTACTAAGTCGTTCAAAATAGTATAAATTCATTATTGTGTGCTTAGTCAGTATTATTTGATCTATTGAATATTGATAGACAAGATATTCAATACATTAGATTAATGGTATTTGATATATTGATGGACAAGATATTTGATATATTAGATTAATGATATTTGATATGTTGATGGATAAGATACTTATTATATTTGATTAAAGATAATTGATACATAAATGAACAAGCCAAATCTAAATATTCTATTCCGAACGATTTCAATTTCTAGTCATTTTGTCATTTTTTGTCATTTTACTTAGTCATTTTTAAAATCGGATATTTTTTATTTCTCACTTCAAATAAATCATTTGCTGGCAAGCCTGTGCGATATTTTCACTCTATATTTATCTCTTCGTTACTTTAAAAATTAAAAATTATTATTATTTTATAGACGTCATTTTTTCATATGCATGAGCAAATTTATTTTTTTATTTTATTTCATTTTATTTTTCTCGTGAAAGCATATTTCCTTTCACATGCTGGAAAAAAAAAATTGGCAACAATTACAAATTTAAATGTCTGTTTTAAAGCTTTTATTTTCATATTTCAATTAATTTTAAAATTTAATCAAAAATTCGTTATGAATAAGGCACCAAATGAAAGGGGCGATTTTTTTTTTTTTTTTTTTTTTTTTTTTTTTTTTATCCGGCGGAATAAACAGTTTATCAGTGGGTCAATTAGATTTTTTAAAATTAATTAAAGTATGAAAATTTGGTGGCAACTTGCGTTCGCACACACAGGCAGAGTCCAAGGAAATGTTTTAAGCTTAAAGCGTGACAGAGTCAGGCACTGACGAGCGTAACTACATATGCTGATAAGTAGTTTACACCATAAATCGAACAGCCTTCATTGAAAAGATTTTGAGAACAGTGAAATATACACACACACACATATATATATATACAAATCTTGCTCGTTTAATAGTATAAGATTAGATACTCCATCGTTGAAGAACGCGAATGATTCATCCAGATTTTGAATGATAAATAGATAAATGCCACATACCCAAGTGTTTAAAATCTTTAGGAAATTGGGAATTGTGTCAAACAGTTACTGGTAAATTTTATGCCCCATGTTATTAAAAATACTACCATCTGATTTAGTAGTGACATATAATAAAACCGAAAGCTGGAATACAGATTTTGATATAATTAATCTAGTGAATATTTTAAATAAAAAATTGAATGTCCGTGAAAATACACGCACACACGCACGCACACACGCACGCACACACACACACACACACACACACACACACACACACACACACACACATATATATATATATTTATATATATATGTCATATTAAAACAGACAGCACACATTGAAATAATTAAAATGTAGTCATTGGCTTAAATGGTTCTTTAATGAATTCAGGGCTTACATCCATCACGCGAAGGTGGCCCTTTCCTTAAAACCCACATCTTCAAAAAACAACTTTAGACTAACTCGAAAATTTTCTTTTCCATTCCAGACTGTTATACGTCTTTTGCAATGAAGCGCATTAGAATACAGATTGTGATTACGTCAATAAATAAATAAATAAATAAATAAAAATATTAATAATAAAAATAAATAAATAAATAATTACCGTTAGATGAGAAAAACTCGATTTTAAGGAAAAGGGGTTGTTGTTACAATTGCCTTTTCCATTTTTATGTCGCGCGTGCACTAGTAGAAAACTAAATTGTTCTATCTGCGAAAATAAAGTCATTTGGCTATTATGTATGAAAGTCTAATGAATTTAGAGACTCCAGTAAAATTAACTTTAATAAGAAAAATTGTTACTCAGATGAGAAGTAGTTTGCGATCGAAATAATTTTGTAACTAAATTTGATCTAAATAACCAACCTTTTTCTGACATATTTTATCTGCAAATATTGATAACACGAGTTAAGGATAATATATATCTTTTTTTTTTTTTTTTTTTTTTTTTTTTTTTTTTAACAATTTTTGACAGTGGTACTGAAAATTCGTATATTTTAAAATTTGTCGCAAAAATAATAAATTTCAACAATAAAGAAGAAATTTTAATGAATCACAGGCTTTTGGAAGGTGTACATCTATCGGAAACTCATATATATTATGAAATAACCGTTAGTAATATAAATCTGTTTTATACACTCATGTCCATAAATTAAGGATAATGGTAGCTGAGGCAAATAAAGGTTCAGAAGCAAAACAAACATGACTTATTCATAAAGTCCATTTATTAAACAAAAGATCCCTAACAAAAAAAGGTGGTTTATGTAGGATACCATTTATAAAAACTACGATTTTTGCTCCCTGAAGCAATTACAAAAAATATCTCTCTTACAAAAACTTAACATTACATGGTTGGTATGATGGTTAATACATTGTATGTCTCTCAGATGATGAAATACAGTCCTGACAACGCCTAGGAATTCTGAGTATTAAATTATTGATCTTATCTTGGGGAAGGTTACTCTACTCAGTAAGCAATGCTCTCCGAAGTTCCGGTACACATTTAGGAGGTGGTTGACGGACTACAACTCGTCGGAAAAGCATGTCCTACACATGCTCTATCGGATTCTAGTCAGGTGAGAAGACTGGCCATTCCATGCGAGTGATAGCTTCAGATTGTAGGCATCCGTGTACAATGTTTGCACGGTGAGGACGCGCATTGTCATCCATAAACACAAATTCTGGGCTCATGGCACCCCTAAACAAACGTGCATGTTGTTCCCGACTGCGTATCTCCGAACTGTTGGCGCACGCAGAACAAATTCACAATTTTTCGCCAGAGAATGCGATTTTCGCCAAATCTGGAAGTGCAAAGAGAAACTTCACGCCGCTTAACCTGTATAAATAAACATCCGGCGTTTTTCTTTCTTTCTTTTTTTGTTATTAATTTTTTTTTCTTCTGATTATTAATGTAGGATTTAAATCGCAAAACGAAACATATCTTGAAATTAAGAAATAGTTATCCGAATAGAGAAGTAGATAATAAAATTGGTAATATATTAGCATTGAGATCAGATTTCATGTATAAGGCCAAAAAGTTTGTAAAAATTGTTCAAACAAATTACAAATTCTTAGTAAAATGCATGAAAAATGTTCATAAGTCCAAATCAGTAGTACGCCATTTTACATTTCAACTATTTTTATTGTCATTTTGTATTTAAATGTTTAAAATGTATGACTTTATAAAATATCTCTCTTACGATGCAGTGCTTGAATTTTCATAAATTATCACCTTATATTTATCTATTATGTATTTTTAAAGAGCATCTTAATCATAATAAAATAGATATTTCGTGTTAAATTTTATGGTTGAAATTCATAAAATTTTCTAAGTATAATTTCCTCCTCGGACATGTCCATTTCTCATTCTTTACCCACCCCCCCCCCAACCCCAACATACAAAGTTATAAAATGAAACGTTAAACATTTTATTAATGCTATTCTATTTGTTTTTCAGTAATCATAAACAATCTAACTTAATATGTTATACAAATCAAAGTAATAATGATGCGCATAACCATTTTCATCCTATATTTATTGTTACTAATTTCTATTGCGAGCGAAATGTATTCATATTAAAAGGAATGAGTATGATAGAACACTCAACACAGTCGCAGACTGAAATGCCGCACCTCATAGGCTACCCTCTATCCGAATCGATAAATTTGATTTATCGTAATTCAATGACTAATTTTATTAGGATTGTTTTCGTACATTAATTTCCAACACAACTGATCCCCATATTGCAAGATCGTGGGAAGTATTGGCCTAATTTGTCAAATGAAGGAAACACAATATTTAATTACTAAAGTTTCAAATTAAAATGTTCATATTTAATGAAGTGTATTAAAAAATATATTTTAAAATATTAGTCTGACATGTTTACGACAAAATATTGGCATAATGGACGTTTAAACGAAATTTTGCTCTATTTTGCCATGTTAAAAAGAAAACGTAAATTTTGAATAACATGTGAAGTTTACAACTTACATTGTTCCAAAGCAATATTGTCCTTATCAATGACATAAGTGATATTTAAAAACTGATGCATCCATTTTACAAACTCAATATCTGTAATACACACAGACAAGTCACATAAACCAACCACTAAAAACATAATTTTTGGATTCAGGAAACCTCAAAACATATAAATGTAACAAAAATTCAATTTCGAAAACGTGATCCGAAAACAATGCTTTCGCGACCTTTTACGGATAAGATAAAGTAAATTAGAATTAGAGAATAATTTTAAATTAATTAAACTTTAATTGCATTTATTACATTGATTTTTATTTATAAAAAGAAATGCTTTTATTTAATTTGGGGTAGACCTGTATATTTACTATATATTTTACAAACACAATATAGTGTACTAATTTAGTACAGAATTTAAAACACATAGCACGACATGAAATGACCTTTCAGCAATTCCATTGTATGAATATATCTGAATTCTTTTGTGGGGTTCTGTGTAAACTTCTAATAAAGGATATACATTCTACATTGTATACGAAACATTCTTTCATGCACATAAAATAAATGTTCAATTTTTTTTTTTTTTTTTTTTTTTTTTTGTTTCATCCAAAAATATTAAATTGTATTTACCAGAAAATTCACACATAGACTTAATGAATTTGAATTCTTTTCTTAGTCACTGCACACGAATTACTTAATATTTCATCCGAGTCCCAATATCTATTCTTGAGGTATGGTGATAACAAACACACAGACACACACATTCAGGCAACCGCTAAAAACCTAATTTTTTGTTTCATGATATTTAAGCAAATGTAGCAAAAACTCAATTTCGAAAATCTGAATCAAAAATAATTTCTTACAATATATGGGTAAAATAAACTAAATAATGATGCGTAATAATGATAATCTGGTGTGTCACTCACACGACTTTCTTTTTCACCCTGCATTTCAATATTATAATGACAGATTGCACATTAAAGCTTAAGATCAATAGCGTAAGAATGTAAAGTTTAATGTACTTTTCAAATTATCTAAAATAGGTTTAGAAACAATTTTATTTGACGAAGAGAAAGTAAATAATAATAATAATAAAAATAATAATAAAACAGAATAAAATAAAATAAAATAAATGTATTTCAAGGATAATTTTAAAAGCTTTAAAATCATAATATTACAAATGTACTTCTTCATTAATCTTGATAAAATAAATTTAAAGGGTTTTCTAATAAATTTTGGCATTAAATTATATTATCTAAAAATAACGATACAAAGACTCCATTGACACATTTTTAACAATTATGATTCAGGGAGCCTCAAAACGTGTATATATAACAAAAATTCAATTTCGAAAATTTGACCCCAAAACAATACTTTCTCTACCATATATGTTGGTTAGAGAAAGTAAAATAAATAAATAAATAAATAAATGTATTTCAAGAACAATTTTAAAAGCTTTAAAATAAGAATATTACAATTTTATTTCTTCATTAATCTTGCTAAATTAAATTTAAAGGGTGGAGGATTTCTAATAAATTTTTGCATTAAATATATTATTTAAGAATTACGATACTAAAACTCCACTGACACATTTTTAATAGTTTATTCTCTTGGGAAAAAAAAAAAAAAAAAAAAAAAAGATTGCTCGAATCCTTAACGAATCATGAATGAAGTGGAAAGAAGGGTTGCTTTGCGACAGAGAGGGTTTTGGCGCGAGCTACAAAAATTCGCCAGGTTGACCTGTATGCGCCAACATTTCGGAGATACGCTTCCCGACTGATGTCCCGATAAGTTTGGCCTAACATTCTTCCGATTTGAACATGCAGATCTGTTCTGGTGCCCAATATGACCCCCCCCCTCCAAACGAGCACTCCTGTCCCACACGGTGTCGTTCAATGACTTTGTTTGGGTGGTAACGGGTACCTGACGTTCTACATATGAAAGTCTGGCGTGAATCACACTGCAAGCTAAACCTGGACTCGTCGGAAAACATCACACAAGCTCACTGTGCCGCTGTCCACATTGCATGTTCTCTACTCCAAGTTAACCGCTGGCACAGTGCATTGCCGTGAGTGGAACGCATCTAACAGGCCTGCGAGCATATAGACCAATATCTCCCAAACGTCTATCCACGGTTTGTCTTGAAACTTTGGCTTTCGTGGCTGCAGACAGTTGACGAGACAGGTCTGATGCTGTGCTTTATCTGCTTATTTTGGCAGTTATTACCAAATACCAGTGGTCATTCGGAATTGAAACTCGTCGCCGACCAGTACTGTAACGTCGACTGGCATTTCCATCATTTTGGAATCGTTGCCAAAGCCTAGAGATGACACTTTAAGCGATTCTAAGTTTCCCCGATACTTCTATCTGAGTATGCCCACATTCTAGTCGGTCGATAATTCTACCACGTAAAAAATTATCTGCATGCGTCCTCTGTGTCATAACTATTCGGTTGTGGCACTGAGCGGCACACAGAACGCTTGTGAACAATTTTCTTTCTTTGCTCCCATTCCTTATCTACCCCCTTCTTACACTTTCGTCATTGTAACATCATACCGGCGTCATCTGATGGCTTGTTATAATTTGCATATTATTCTTAAAGATGTGTGTAGTATTTCTACAGGTGAAATTTTTGTAGTAAAGTTCGATTTCAGTGTGAATCTGAATTATCCTTAATTTATGGACATGAGTGTATTTATAGAATTGTAGGATTCGATAAGGGAAAAATTTGTGCACCAATCCAGAAAGTGGAAAATAAGGAATGTATTTGCGAATTAAAATACAAGGAAATAAATTTAAGCGATGTGTTTGTGGAAGATAATTCGCAAAACTTTTAATAAGTTCCTCAGGAAATAAGAATACATTTACGTTTGGCCGCTAGAATTAATTGCACGAACACAATACGACCAGTTTTAGTTAAGGGATTAATAGCTTTAAAAACTAAAATGGGGTGGACTTTAATGGAAAGCGTTAAAGAAATAAACAGTACCTCAAGCACTAGAGATAAAATAATAGATACAACTTTGACCCATTTCGCGACAAGTTAATCAATATTTTGAAGGTGTCAACAAAATAGAAAAACAGAGAAGAACAAAAATTTAAATGAATCTGTTTCTAAAAATTATGAATTGACAGGATTTATAGAAATTAATACAGATGATTGGAAAGTAAAAAAGTTCGATAATTTTCTTCTGGGCGTAATTCTGTTTATAAAGATACTGGACAAACATTAAAAAAGAAAATGAAATTAAAGATGACCATAAAGTTGAAATTGAATAAAAGAATATGTCAAAACGATGGCAGGGACTCTATGCACGTCTTAACTTAAACAATAATCTATACTTAAAGAACCATCAAACGAAGTACTTGAATTTAAGGTAAAAAAGAATTGTTTCAATAGAACAAGAAAATAACTCTTTCAGAATAAATATATATATATATATATATATTTAAACTGATTTAAAGCCATTTGGAGAAGATTCAATCACTGGCATAGAAGAAATGAAAACATATAATCATAATGTATAAATTTTCTAACAACCTTTCATTCTAACAAAACTTCAGTCTTTTCCCAAGAATTTAAATATAAAAAGTTAAATACATTTTTATACACATAGTATTACATAGTTACAATTTGGATTTACTTTTCATATATAATTGTAAAAATATGCACTTGCCTCTTCTTATACAATCAAAACTAGCTTCATAAAAATTAACTTCCTTTGTAGTTTCAATGTAATAACAGTATTCTCCGCCAAAATCTCTCCAATCATCCATTTCTTTAGGACAGTGAGAAGGGCTTGCTGGGGGTTTCAGAACTGGAGCACTTACTATAAAATCAGTGATATTAAATGAATTAATTTGTATATAATTAATGCACTATTTCAAAGTTAAGAACCACATAAACAAATCGTATAAAATGCATTGTTTGCAAAGTACATAACGTTATTTTTAAAGTTTTTATTCTTCATTATTCAATATAAAGTATTTGGTGCTTTTAATTGGAATGCACAAGTATATGTATTCATGTTAATAAAACGATGCATTCATAAATACAGTTCATACAACAAGTCCATATAACAATGTTTTTGTTAAGAAAATAAGCCTACTTTTACAACAATATGTTTTTAGAATCTCCCGCCCATAGTGCTTAAAAAGTCTGATAGATTATCCTCTATCTTAAACGTCAACTTCAAATAGGTAATAGCTATTAATAATTTTGAAGCGGATCACTTAATCCCTATTCTTCCTCTTATTGTAAACATAATGGAATCATAGTAAAAAAATAAAATAAACCAAAAATTGGGGAAACGTGGTTTTATCATAGCTTAAACTTTTTTTTTTTTTTTCTAATAGAAGCAGAGCCTGACTTAGCTAAACTGGGCCCTGGGTGAGACACTTCTTTGGGCAATATTTTACACTTACTTACTCAAACACTCACACACAAAAAAGGAAATGAAGTTGGTTTTACAATTCATTTGCGGGTCCACATTGGAGAGGGTTCCGGAGCCGTTGTTCAGTATGCCCTTGCCTTCGTCAAGACCTGAATAAAAGGTTATCAATTTGCTTTACATTTTAAAACAGCTTTAGAGAATTTATTGCTTATTAAATTTAGAATAAAGTTGTTGTTTAAAAAGCATAATTATCTTAAAAAAAAGTTCGAAGATAATCTTTTATTAAACTAATCCTATCAATTGGTTCTTCTCATGTCTAGTATTTTAATGTCAATTGTGCGCAACATAAATTGTTCAAAATACATTGTATCCAAATCCAATTTATGTAAAATATAAAGTTAATTTATTGTTTAAAATTAAAGTATATTTTAGAGAAATGTAAATACCTGCTCTTCCACAGTTTAAAACAGGTGCACTGTGAATGTGTTTATCATAAATTGTAATAGACTAATTAACTGTTTAAAGAAAAAAGAGGGAGAGAAAAAGAAAGAGAGAGAGAGAGAAGAAATGCAAATAATTGTGTCTGACGCAAAGCTATTGAGTCAGCAAATCAGAACGTCATGGTTGTATAAGAACGGTAATATCTATATAATAAATATTAAAAAATCTACGATATTATTTTCGAGAAAGTTCACTTTTCATGTTTTACTTTTGCCAATTCTATGTTAATATTTATTTATTTACTATTTATTATATACTTGAATTTTAATATATTTTTCTGGTCAGTAAGATATTAAAGTGCAATTCATTTTAAATCTTTCTTAAAATTTCGAATAAATATCAAAAAGTGAGATGAGTGGACTTTAAATAAAATGAATAGGTCGGCGCATCGCCGCCATATTTTTGCCTGGGAAGAGGAAAGCATTCCCGCTTGGCGTCCTTATAGCTTTCCTGGTGATTTTAAGAAATCTTCATCTGCAGCTACGATCGATCAACAAAAGCAATAAGCAACAATAATATTCATAACAACACATTTTTTTTTTTCGTATTTCATTACCGGGATATTCTGTGGATGTATTGGGAATAAGATGTGTTATTAGGGCTGTTTCTGTTTCTTTTACAAAATGTTACCAAAACTCAAATACACAGAAATAAAAGGTCTTCTTAAATCGATTTATCAATACTAATATAAATAATATGGTTAAAATGACACATTTTTCTGTATTTTTACATTAACACATATCAAAAATGCAAAGAAAAATATAAGTAATATTGTTTTATTCTTCTTAAATTATCTTATGGAAATCTGAACATTTTATGTTCTTTTCTTGAGTGATTATAAGAATTTATCGTTAAACAAACTCCCATATCATACTTTACTTAGTTAAAATTATGAAATATAATAAAAGGAGTAACTCTAAAGTAACACACGACGGTAGAAGTAATGACTGCCGCTTATTTATCAATGGAACGCGCTGGGTACTTGTAGCAACCCAAAGACAACAGATCTTCTGATGCGTCAACTCGTATATATAGGAGCCTTACCTGAAGGTGGTCCGGAGATTACGGATTTTATTCTAATGGATGGGATGGCTTCACCGCTTCAGTGAACCCAAGAGGTATAATTTGGAAAAATATCAAAAAGATCGTGTAATTAAAATGTTAAAATAAATAAATAAATAAATAAAAATAAGATAGATGGCTAGAATTCGCAAGAGCACTATTAATTGTAATATTAACATAACAGAGAGATAATTGATTAAAATAATTTTGTACTGCTACACAATCGGCTTTTGACGGCAGTTTAGGAGTCACCCAAGAAATGTCATTATAATTAACGCTATCAGCTTTTGGGGGGGTTAGAGGTTAAATCTTCACTGATTGTTTTCCACTCCAGCTGATTTATCATTGTTCATTTCCATGTGAACTTCCCCACAAAATGCAAATATTTCCCTATAGAAGCCAAACATACACATGATAATGTTGCAATTTTCCCCGTAGTGATCCTGTAGTGTAGTTGCAAATTTTTTCTACGTGTGAAGGGCTTCATGATGCCACACTGATAAAGTATATTTTGATTACGTTTTGTTAGGAGCTACAAAACGTCGAGCAATTGTCAGTGCAGCATAGACTAAAAACAACATTTACGCACTAGATTTATATATCCTATATCAATAACATCGTCAGTTTGCTATAAAACCTTTTAAAGTATCCATATTTAAGGATTCCAGGAGTCGCTCTACGGTAGATCGGGAATTTTTAGATCGGAAATTGTGGCTAAAAGCTGACTCCAAACTACTACGATCACCTATGCTTGAATCAGGATTCGAGTACATCCCCTGACAATTGAAAGCTACAGGAACTATAGGTAAGAAAGTCGAGATGTAGTATCTAAGATTGAAATGTAAACACATTTCAAATTGTGGCTGCGAGAATCAGGAATGAAACTGGAAAAGCAATTTGAAATAAAAGAATAAAAGACTAAATAATTTGAACTTGCGATATTGAATTAATACATTAAAATAGCCACATTATTCCTTAAAACTGCAACGGGATAATGAAGTTAGAAGAGACGATTAAAATTTCATAGAAGCAAAGGAAAGAAAAAAAAATCTTAGAATTTCTGTTAACGGATATGAATATGACAATAATAAACAATTCACAACTTTGATACAGTATCTTTTCCACAAATTATTTCTTCTTAAAACCTTTATTTCCATGAAGTTTTATAGATTTACTAGCAGGCAATGCCCGCTTCGCTGGTCCCTATTTTTAAATGAATCACTATAATGAATTCTCAAAATTGCATTAATTTTTATCACGTGAAAAAAAAAAAAAAAAAGAGAAACAAAATCTGAGTAGGAAAAATGTCGCACCGGGTTCTCACTGCCTTCGGAAAAAATTCCCAAAATGCTCTAACCCTTATTTCTATTATTTTCCCACTTCGCCCTCCCCCTCCTGTCTATCCTAATAATTTTAGAAATTTGAAAATATCCGCAATCGATTTGTAAGTATCAAAAACCTCTATGCACCAGTTTTGAACGATATATCTCTATTTCTATTTTTTTGCCGCTCTACTTCCCCCGCCCTCCCAATAATTTAAAAAATTCGAAAATATCCGCAATCGATTTGTAGGTATTGGAAACCTCTATGTACCAATTTTGAATGATCTAACTCTATTTTCTTTTTTTTTTTGCCCCTCTGACCCCCCTTCCCGGCCCTCCTAATAACTTTACACTTTCGAAAATATCCCCATTCGACTTGCAGGCCTCTAAAACCTATCTGTACCAATGTTGAACGGCCTAACTGTATTTCTATTTGTTTTTGTCCATAGCCCCCCCTTCCCGCCCCACCTAATAATTTTAAAAATTCGAAAATATCCGCAATCGATTTGTAAGTATCGAAAACATCTATACACCAATTTTGAACGATCTAACTCTATTTTTATTTTTTTGCCCCCCTCTCCCCTCCCCCTTTCCCGGCCCTCCTAATAACTTTACACTTTCGAAAATATCCCCATTCGACTTGCAGGCATCTAAAACCTATCTGTACCAATTTTGAACGGCCTAACTGTATTTCTATTTGTTTTTGCCCCATAGCCCCCCTTTCCGCCCCCCCCTTACCGCCCCTCCTAATGATTTTACAAATTCGAAAATATCCGAAATCGATTTGTAGGTATCGAAAACCTCTATATATCAACTTTGAACGATCTAATTCTATTTTTATTTTTTGCCCCCGTCTCTCCCCTCCCCCTTCCTGCCCCTCCTAATAACTTTACACAATCGAAAATATCCTCATTCGACTTGCAGGCCTCTAAAACCTATCTGTATCAATTTTGAACGCCCTGACTGTATTTCTATTTGTTTTTGCCCCTTAGCCCCCTCCCCCCCCCTTACTGCCCCACCTGGGGACTGAATTTCTAAAATTCCAGAAATTGATTTTTAGATATTTGCATTAGCTATATTTTAGAGCAAAAATTTCACGCATATCTATTTTTTTGTTTGAGATATATAGGATTATGCGAAATCACGTTTTACGCATGTGAAATCACGTTTTGCCCCCCCCCCGCCCCCCTTGGGGACCGAATTTTGAAAAATCCAGAAATTGTTTTTTTGTCATTTGTATTAGCTATATTTTAAAGCAAAAATTTTACGGATATCTGTTTTTTCGTTTGAGATATGAAGGATTTTGTGAAATCACGTTTTGCCCCCCTCCCCCCCCTTGGGGGGCGAATTTTGTAAAATCGCTTCTTAGTGGATGCGTACGTCATAGAAAGAACATTGTCACAAAAGTTCATGCTTCTAGGTCCAGGGGTTTGGTCTGGGCGTTGATAGATCACCCCCTCACTCACTCACTCAGGAAGTGTTCTTTTATATATATAGATTTGTCTAATAGGATGTGCATTTGGAATTAAAGTACCTTCTTAAGTAATTTTTTAACATATTGCTTTTTAGATCGCCTAAACTTATAAGTGTTAATCTTTCTATTGCAAAATTAGTCACTCTTCAAATAGCAAGAGATACGTATACATTCTTAAAAATGTTGAAATATGTTATAACGAGCATTTATTGATCCAAAGTGTTGATCGAGAATGCCTTAATTTGAAGAACTGTGGATTAATACCGATTATCTACACTAGGGACATATGTCATAACTGAATGCTTTCTGTGGTGGTTTTTCTCGGGTGTACTAAGACGTATTTTCACGAGTTTTGGAGAAAGAGCAAGAAAAACTCTAAATGAATAGGCCGATGAGTGCAACCTATGTTTGAATTCGAGCCCGCACTTCTTCGAACCTCTTCCATGTACATGCTTTGAGAGCAGAATCTCTCTGCCACTGGTGGAATCTGTACACAGGGAGAAAGAATAGGATAAGCAAAAATTTTATTTTCAAACGAAAAAGCGAAGTACTGTTATATAGTCTGTAAAATATGATTCTTAAAGAGAGCAGGAAATGGTTTTCTTGTTTACACCTGCACTCTTCATTTGAGTGATAATAAGCAAAGTAGAATAATTTTTTAAACGCGGTAGTTAGATACCCGGCAGCCGGGGCTCTACTATACTCCCGGCAGTTTTGGCACTTTCCAGCATGCTTACCGGGTGAATCATGATTCATCTGTCAGCAAAATGAACGACTCTTATCTACACATGTTTTCAACGATTTACTGCAGCTACTGCTTTGAATTGTTTCAATTCGTATCGTATTTATTTGTATTACTCATGTTTTACAGTTTAGCTATCACTTGATTTTTCTAGTTAAATACTTGTTTCATCATTCAGTTTTATTTTCTGCTTTATTTGTTACGTTATTTTTCATTAAATAGATTGATGGATTGATATAGTTACTTTCATTTGGTCATTAAAAAAAAAAAAAAAAAAAAAAAAAAAAACGAAGAAGAAGGCTGATATTAGTGTGTGAAATTTATTCTACATGTACCTATTTTAAATTTAAAGAAAAGCTACAGCTATAAATGTAACCTAAAATTTCGTAAGATAAATGTGTGATTGTTATCACTATCAATTGTAAATGCTAAATAGAAATTTAATATATATATATTCCTTTAAGAATGGGAGTAGCAATACTTTTTACTTCCTTATACGAAGTATAAGGACACGAACTTTTTTTTTTCTCAATTGTAGGGGTAATACTTTCCTTGTTAAGCCTAGAACTATTTCCTGTCACATTTCTTTTTGGTACTCACCAAGTGTTGACCCGCACCAATATTAATTTAAGTACTTACCTACTTTAATTAATTTATTTATTCTATATTTTTATTTTATTTTTATTCTATTTTATTTTTATTCTATTTTATTTTTATTTACTTTATTTTTATTTATTTTTATTATCATTTTTATTATATTTATTTTATTCTTTTTTTTTACGAGGGTGTGGCGGTGTCTGGTCCTCGTTAATCTGTGCTGCACCGTCAAGTGCTCGATGGGGTCGTTTAGCAGTCGTCGGGCTACCAACGCGGGGAACCATCCCCCCGTGGTGGATCAAAATTGCGATGGTGCCTCTTTCTCTTCTCCATTCGGCCTCCCTGCGCATAGTAATTTCCCTCCCAATTAGGATTAGGCCTTGCCACTTCGAAAACTTCAAAATTTTCGCTCCCAAAACTATCTCCCATCCCCCAGTGGCTTCACGTATTTTATTATTAATATTATTATTATTATTATTATCTCATTGTTCCTCCCTCGTCTTTCTCAAATCATAAGTGTTGTCCCCTTCCCCTTTTCAAATGGCCTCCTCTTTCGGCTTTAAGTATTGTGTGCACAACTAACTTTAGCGGCTCCCCCAGCGTTTTTTTTTTTTTTCTTTTCCTCCCTGCCTAAATTCAAAATTGTTTTAATATTGTATAATTCCGCTTATTTCGACTCTCAGCTAGTTAGTGCACTTATTCCAAATTCCTTAACATCTGGAGCGTGCTGCAATTCCTGAGCTTTGGCGTTTTAGTTACATTGCTGCCCAGCATCTTCCACGCGGTGATCTGGCGATTTATTCGCTCCGGCGGACGGCATCCAACCAGTTAAGCTTGGCCGAGCCCAGGCAGGCAGGGGCCGTCTAAAGGTTTCAAAGGAAGTATTGGAATCCCGATTTGCGAAATGGATTTTATATCTCGTATAGCTCAAGTACAAATCATCGTTGAATATTGAAAATTTATACGTGTGACTGTCATGATGTCTAGTTATAAACCTGCAAGTTTCGTTTTAACAGGAGCTCTCGTTTTAGAGATAGCAGCGACTTTACACGATTTTTCGTGACGTCTGTATGTGTGTGCGTGAGAGAGAGAGAGGGACTGTGTGTATGTATCTCGCATAACTCAAAAACGATTGGGCGTAGGACACTGCAAATCGGTATATAGGTTTGTTATGACATCTAGTTGTGCACCTCCCTTTTTAGCCTTTCTGTGACTATCCGTTTTGGAGATATTTAAGAAAATTATATTCATAATGGCAAATATACAAAGGTTTTGGCCATTATATATGACCTACCATTACAGAGATTTCAAAATAAGCTAATGATAGAGCCCGCAATGGTATTATTATGAAAGTTGTCGACATTTTTGAGTGTAGAAAGTAATTTGTAAAGACATAAGCAGGTTCTAGTCGACGAGTGCATTTTATTTATTGAATATTAAGCCCATAATGATATTTTTATGAAAGGTACCGATATTTTTGCGTGTAGAAAGTAATTTTTAAAGACATAAACAGGTTCTAGTCGATGAATGCACTTTAATGAATATTCAGCACCTAGATAGAGCACGTAATGATATTGTTATGAAAGTTGCTGACATTTTGAGTGTAGAAAGTAATTCTTAATACATAAGCAGGTTCTAGTCTAAGAATGTATTTTATTTGGTTTTAGTCTTGTTTGTCATTTAAAGAACTTTCGAAGAATTTAGTTCAGCGCCATAAACCAATGAATCTTTCCGGAAAATTCAACAATTCTGTTCTTATTGAAGTTACCCAAGCAGCACGGAAACGTTCTCTGAACGTTTAAAAATAGTTCTACTAACACGTTCTATGAACGTTCAGCTTGAACGTTTTATAGACGTCTATTTGTCCATCTTGAAGACGTCGAATAGTACGGTACAAAACACGTTCTGCACACGTGTAAACATCACCATTCTTTCTACAGACACGTTCTCAGAACGTTCTTCATATACGTTTTTGCAACGTCCTGAACGTTGTTTGAACGTTTTAAAATCGTTCTTTGAACGTTTTAAAACGTTCTTTGAATCGTTCTTCGAACGTTCTTTGTACGTTTTAAGGGGACATACGACCCTTAGAACATCGATTTAATTATAGTCTTTTCAAAAGTAAATCATTGTTAACTAAGCTTCATTGAACATGTC